>CM077878.1:116211700-117413700 GCA_039720435.1 Amazona ochrocephala | reverse complement strand
AGCAATCTGGTCTAGTTGAAGATGTCACTGTCTCACATGACATCCTTGTCTCTTAAGTTGGAGAGACATCATTTTGATAGATGGACCACTCGGTGGATAAAGAACTGGCTGGATGGCCGCACGCAAAGAGTAGTGCTCAGTGGCTCAATGTCCAGCTGGAGACCAGTAACGAGTGGTGTCCCCCAGGGATCGGTGTTGGGACCGGTCTTGTTCAACATCTTTGTGGGTGACATGGACAGTGGGATTGAGTGCGCCCTCAGCAAGTTTGTCGATGACACCAAGCTGTGTGGTTCGGTTGATACATTGGAGGGAAGGAATGCCATCCAGAGGGACCTTGACACGCTTGTGAGGTGGGCTGATGCCAGCCTGATGAAGTTCAACCATGCTAAGTGCAAGGTCCTCCACCTGGGTTGGAGCAATGCCAGGCACAGCTCCAGGTTGGGCGGGGAGGAGATTGAGAGCAGCCCTGTGGAGAAGGACTTGGGGGTGTGGGTTGATGAAAAAATGAACATGAGCCGGCAGTGTGCGCTTGCAGCCCAGAAAGCCAACCGTATCCTGGGCTGCATCAAAAGGAGAGTGACCAGCAGGTCGAGGGAGGTGCTCCTGCCCCTCTACTCTGCTCTCGTGAGACCTCACTTGGAGTATTGTGTGCAGTTCTGGTGTCCTCAACGTAAAAAGGACATGGAACTGTTGGAACGAGTCCAGAGGAGGGCCACGAGGATGATCAGGGGACTGGAGCACCTCCCGTATGAAGATAGGCTGAGAAAGTTGGGGCTGTTCAGCCTGGAGAAGAGAAGGCTGCGTGGAGACCTCATAGCAGCCTTCCAATACCTGAAGGGGGCCTATAGGGATGCTGGGGAGGGACTCTTCATTAGGGGCTGTAGTGAGAGGACAAGGGGTAATGGGTTCAAACTTAAACAGGGGAAGTTTAGATTGGATGTGAGGAAGAAATTCTTTACTGTAAGGGTGGTGAGGCCCTGGAATGGGTTGCCCAGGGAAGTTGTGAGTGCTCCATCGCTGGCGGTGTTCAAGGTGGGGTTGGACATAGCCTTGGATGGCATGGTTTAGTGTTAGTTGTCCCTGCCCATGGCAGGGGGGTTGGAACTCGATGATGTTTAGGTCGATTCCAACGCTAACTATTCTATGATTCTATGTCCCCGCTCATTGTAGTGGGGTGTGTGTGTGTTGAACTGATACCACAGAATTTGATTATCTTGCCATAGTTGTTGGATACTGCAGGACATGGATTGCCTATAACTTTGGTGATAGGGAATAATGAACTATATTGTTAGTTGCTTTGGAGGTTTTACTTCTAAAGGTGCTGTAGATAAATAGGAACCTCTTTGGTGCTATGCTGCTGCCGTAATGAAAGTCTCAGTGTAACAGACTTGATCTCAGAACACTGCAAAGAATGGGGTCAACCAAACCATTGCAAGTTTCACATACTCTGGGAGCATATTCCCCTCCCTGCGTTTTGGTCCTAGCCTTACTTCCTGACACACTTCTAGTCTAGCTATGGCTAAATACATGATAGGCCTGTTCTTTGGCAAGACCACCATAATTAGACCTATGCTAATATTATATCCAAAGATGAGTCCCAAGTCACACTTCTGCAGTCATAGCTTGGGCATAGACTGGACTTCTCTCATTTCAGTTTTCTCACTTTTTATCATCTGACCTTTGGAACCACTGTTCCTTATGTATCCCTCATGTATTCCATCTTGCTGTCACAACCCCTTTCCCCCCAAAAAACATAGCTTGTTCAGAGGTCTAACTACAGCAAACATGAATATCAAACTTAGTCATCCGATGCTTGCTCCAAGGAAACTGTGGCTCACCATTTTGAAGTAATGTTATTCCTAAATAAAATGTTTATTAATTCAGGTACTTAAATTGCTTTAGATTTCCTACTGAACTTCTACGTCAGGACTTTCTACATTGCGTTATGTGTTGGGGGACTGTTGATTAAGTCTCAGATGCCTGTTGAATAGAATAATAATCTCTCGTAATAAGACATTCCTTTGGGGAAATAAATTTACATAATTTTGATGAATGATTAATGCAATTATAGCTAATACATAACATAGCAAAGCTTTCAGGGAAGAGGAAGAAGAGAAGCAGATGGTTTTTAAAGATCAACATTTTTAGCCCTGACTGGGTGATTTTAGGTGTGCTAAATTGTGGGTCTTTTTTTTTTTTCACTTTGGTGTCTTCCTTCCGTTATGTTTTCTATTGCTTTAGTTCTAACCCAGATCTGGTTGGGTTCCTGATGAGCGTTGGCAGGCTAGGAATAGTATGAAGAGAAAATCCACTGTGAATAGAATCTAGTGAGGCTTTTGTCCCTACTACTGTAGATGTAGTTGTTTGGCAATTTTGTGAAGAGTGGTGTCAAGATGTTTTACATTATCTCATTGTCTGGACACTGCTACTGCCTCATTTAAGCAGTATTGTATAAGCACTCCTAATCAGCTTCAGTGGATACATAGATCCCTACACCCCTCCAAGACTTAAACAGGCTCGAAACATTGAAGAAGTTATAGTTAAGCTTCAATAACTCCTGGAGGGAAGATGTCTGTATGCTTGAGGGTTAATTGGAAAGTCTCTCTAGGAGCTGCTTCTTCTTGTAAGCACTGAAGTATAAATATTAAATATGTGAGTATTGAAATATTAAAAAACTAAAAAGCCAGCCTGAATTCATTTGTTTAATTTTATATACAAGTGTATTTGAACTGTTTTCTTACCAGTGGAATGCCTGTTCCAATGCCATGATCAGTGTGATGGCAAAAGCAAAATGGCATAGAAATAAATGTTTCCTTTTTGTTTAAAGGAAACACTAACACATTAAAGAGAACATGTGAATAATATTTCTCAGCTGAAAAAATTAATGGAACCTTTCTTAGTCATAAAATCCTTTGAAAGATTTCCTACTCCCGTTCCATCTCAAAGTCATCTTTTGGCAGTGTTCTCTGTTCTGCATCATGCTAGAGATGAAGTTGGTGAAATGACATCATTGGCGGTATTTACATCCTTTTTAAGGACACGGTATCCTTCAGATACAAATGCTACATATCTAAACAAATTCATAAATTTTCTGTGTTCACTTCTCTCACTTCCCTTCTGTTATTTTTGGGGATGGCTTTTTTTTCTCCTTTGCTTGTGACTGTGAAGTGGGATAAGTACATTCCAGTGCCGAATTCCTGGCCTACGCATTCTTTTCCCATGGGTTTCTGTGCTGGAGTGTGCTGCCTTTGAAAGGTTCAGGAGTGCTTTGTTTTTCCGTTTCATGCTCTCAGACTATTCTTTGTGTTTGGATACTTGCAGAAACTTCACCTCTTATTTCTAAACTGGCAGTGTTCTGATGTTTGCCTTCATGCTTGTGCCAAACATTTAACAAGCAGGCATCAACACTGCATTGGCAGCCCTCAGTGCCCTGTGCTGACCTCTCGTGCCAGTTGCCTAAGACAAGTTAGAGACATTTATCATAAATTGTATTTAGTAGTTGTATGCAAGCAACAGAGAAGTTCCAATGTATCATAAGAGTAAGCACAGTTTTATAGTTTAAAGCTGAGAGGCATTACACTTGTTCAGCCTGGAGAAGAGAAGGCTTCAGGGAGACCTTAGAGCAGCTTCCAGTGCCTAAAGGGGCCGACAAGAAAACTGAAGAGGGACTTTTTACAAAATCATATAGTGACAGGACAGGTGGGAATGGGTTTAACCTGCCGGAGAGATTTAGATGAGACAGCAGTCTACAGAGATTTTGTGGGTCAGGGTTAAAGGGAGAGCAGCGATGGGTGACATTATTATGGGAATCTGTTACAGACCGCCTGACCAAGGGGACTTGCTGGACGAAGCGCTCCATAGGCAGATAGGAGCAGCCTCACGCTCGCAGGCCCTTGTTCTCATGGGAGACTTCAACCAGCCTGATATCTGTTGGAGGGATGGTACGGCCCGGCACAAGCAATCCAGAAGGTTCCTCGGTTGTGTGGAAGACAACTTCCTTCTGCAAGTAATTGAGGAGCTGACAAGGAGAGGTGCCATGCTTGACCTCGTCCTCACCAACAGGGAAGGGCTGGTTGGGAATGTGACGCTCCAGGGCAGCCTTGATTGCAGCGATCATGAGATGGTTGAGTTTGAGATCCTCAGGACAGTGAGAAGAGCGTGCAGCAAGCTCACTGCCCTGGACTTCAAGAGAGCAGACTTTGGCCTCTTCAGGAACCTGCTCAGTAAGGTTCCATGGGATACAGCCCTAGAGGGCAGGGGGGCCCAAGACTGTTGGTTGATATTCAAGGCTCACCTGCTGCATGCTCAGGAGCGATGCATCCCAACTAGAAGGAAGTTCAGCAGGAGGGCCAGGAGAAATCCTTGGATGGATAAGGAGCTGCTGAGCAAAATTCGAAGGAAAAAAGAGGCTTATAAAAGGTGGAAGCAAGGTCAGGCGGCCTGGGAAGAATACAGGGATGTTGTCCGGGAAGCTAGGGACCAGGTTAGGAAAGCTAAGGCCCACTCAGAATTAAACTTGGCTAGGGATGTTAAGGATAACAGGAAGGGATTTTATAGGCACTTTGCCAATAAAAGACAGGTTAGGGACACCGTGGGCCCTCTCCAGAAGTTATCGGGAGAACTGGCTACCCTGGATTTGGAGAAGGCTGAGGTTCTTAATGACTTCTTTGCCTCAGTCTTTACGGGCAAATGCTCTGACCACACCACCCAAGTCTTGGAAGGCAGACGCGGGGACGGTGAGGGTGGGGACCCTGGGCCCGCTGTGGGGGAGGATCTTGTTCGGGACCACCTTAGGAACCTGAATGTATACAAGTCCATGGGACCGGATGAAATCCATCCACGGGTCCTGAAGGAGCTGGCAAATGAAGTTGCTAAGCCACTGTCCATCATATTTGAAAAAACATGGCAGTCAGGTGAAGTTCCCGATGACTGGAAAAAGGGAAATATAACCCCCATTTTTAAGAAAGGGAAAATGGATGAGCCAGGGAATTACAGACCAGTCAGTCTCACCTCTGTGCCTGGCAAAATCTTGGAGCGGATTCTCCTGGAAGACATGCTAAGGCACATGAAAACCAACAAGGTGCTTGGGGACAGCCAGCATGGCTTCACTAAGGGGAAATCCTGCCTGACCAATCTGGTGACCTTCTATGAAGGGGCTACGGAGCTGATGGACAGGGGTGGAGCAGTTGATGTCATCTACCTGGACTTGTGTAAAGCCTTTGACACTGTCTCCCATGACATCCTTCTCCCTAAGTTGGAGAGACATCAATTTGATAGGTGGACCACTCGGTGGATAAAGAACTGGCTGGATGGCCGCACGCAAAGAGCAGTGCTCAGTGGCTCAATGTCCAGCTGGAGACCAGTAACGAGTGGTGTCCCCCAGGGATCGGTGTTGGGACCGGTCTTGTTCAGCATCTTTGTTGGTGACATGGACAGTGGGATTGAGTGCGCCCTCAGCAAGTTTGCCGATGACACCAAGCTGTGTGGTTCGGTTGATACGTTGGAGGGAAGGAATGCCATCCAGAGGGACCTTGACACGCTTGTGAGGTGGGCTGATGCCAACCTGATGAAGTTTAACCATGCTAAGTGCAAGGTCCTCCACCTGGGTCGGAGCAATGCCAGGCACAGCTCCAGGTTGGGTGGGGAGGAGATTGAGAGCAGCCCTGTGGAGAAGGACTTGGGGGTGTGGGTTGATGAAAAAATGAACATGAGCCGGCAGTGTGCGCTTGCAGCCCAGAAGGCCAACCGTATCCTGGGCTGCATCAAAAGGAGTGTGACCAGCAGGTCGAGGGAGGTGCTCCTGCCCCTTTACTCTGCTCTCGTGAGACCTCACTTGGAGTATTGTCTGCAGTTCTGGTGTCCTCAACATAAAAAGGACATGGAACTGTTAGAACAAGTGCAGAGGAGGGCCACGAGGACGATCAGGGGACTGGAGCACCTCCCGTATGAAGATAGGATGAGAAAGTTGGAGCTGTTCAGCCTGGAGAAGAGAAGGCTGCGTGGAGACCTCATAGCAGCCTTCCAATACCTGAAGGGGGCCTATAGGGATGCTGGGGAGGGACTCTTCATTAGGGGCTGTAGTGAGAGGACAAGGGGTAATGGGTTTAAACTTAAACAGGGGAGGTTTAGATTGGATGTGAGGAAGAAATTCTTTACTGTAAGGGTGGTGAGGCCCTGGAATGGGTTGCCCAGGGAAGTTGTGAGTGCTCCATCGCTGGCGGTGTTCAAGGTGGGGTTGGACATAGCCTTGGATGGCATGGTTTAGTGTGAGGTGTCCCTGCCCATGGCAGGAGGGTTGGAACTCGATGATCTTAAGGTCCTTTCCAACCCTTACTATTCTATGATTTTATGATTCTATGATTAGGCAGAAATTCTTCCTTTTGAGGATGCTGAGGTGCTGGCACAGGTTGCCCAGAGAAACTGTGGCTGCCCTATCCCTGGCAGTGCTCAGGGCTTGGAGCAACCTGGTTTAGTGGAAGGTGTCCCAGCCCATGGCAGGGGCATTGGGACTGGGTGAGCTTTAAGGTCCCTTCCAACCCAAACCAGTCTGGGATTCTGTGAATTGCAGCTGCAGGTAGTGTTCAGACATGGTCTCAACAACTGCAGAAGTACAGTGGTTGTAACTGCATCAGCTCAAGGTCAGCAGTTCAGCTTAAGCTGACCCTGCATGAGGTGGACTGGGCTTTTTGATGCGGTTTCTCCTTATTAGTATTGAATGTTATAGCATATTACCTTGCAGAAAGCCTTGACTTTCTGACCCAGTATTCAGTCTTATTGGGCAATCTAAGATACAGATTAGTTTTTAGTTCTGCTAAACTTTTGAGGAGCATTTCCTTCACAGAAGCTTGCAGCAAATTCCCAGTTTCTACTCAATCAGCAGTCCTACTTTTTTCAAGAAGGTGGAAAGCAATAACTTCGAAGGCCCCATTTTTGATTTTCCAATGAAATTGAACTTGTACTCTGCTGTCAAGTGATGTTATGTTATTCTGGGGCTTAGTGGCAGAGTACAGTTCATGTACAGGTACTTCTGTTCCTCTCTGAAGTTGCGTATTATGTAGATACACTGGGACAAGCAAAGGAGCCTTCTTTCTCTTGTACTTCATTTCCAAGCAATTTTAAAGGTTACACAGTATATTTATTGTTTTCAAGAGTTAAGAGGATTTCTTCCATATTTCCTTACTGCTAAACAACAGTGCTTGCTGAAGCTTGCAGAGATGTTGCTGACCATATGATAAAATCTCTGCTTGTTTGCAACTTGACGTGGAATCTGAAATGGCTGTGATGAAGCACATCTGAAATAACCTCTTCTCCTTCATCATGTTGCTGTAGTCGCAACGTATTTGGCACTCATGGGGAAGATGATATGTGAAGTAATTAAAAAGATACTAAACCAAGTATAGTAATACTTTAATTGATATTATGTATTCCATTAAGAGGATTAAGCTCTATACCAAATAGTCATATTACTTAAGTTTTTCTGAGGGCTTCATTTTAAGTGAAAATGAGAAGTGGTTCCTTTTGGGATAAGAAGTCCCAAAGGCTGCCTGTTGACAGGAAGGTGTGTTTCTGAGATGTCCTTTAGATTACCCTGTCTCTCTGAAAACATCTTGACTCACTCTGAGGAAATCTAATCCTAAATCCTTGAAGAAAATACTTTCTGGATATTTACAGAAAGTAGATTGTTTCCATTCCATTTTTTTATTTGTCTCCCAGAGGGGCTTGGGGAGCCAAGCTGTGCACACTGATAGTATGTTTTTTGGAGCATGTTTAGTCAATGCAGTGCCTTCTCTGGCTGCAGTCCTCAAAGCAGGAAGAAGTGCCTGCTGCCTTGGTTTCCTCGCTGAACTGTACGTATATCTGCTTGTTTGTAATCCAGATACATTTGATGAAATCGCTTAGCAATACTGTCCCACAGCATATAAGTAAAAGTGCTTTCTCCGTAGGTTGGCAGTAACTTGGGTAATTCCTGGGTGGTAGGTAGTAGAAACTCCAAAATTGAGGTGCTTTTGGTTGTAGGTCATGTCAATACAAACACTGGAATCCAGTTACACTGAGCAGTAGGAGGAATTGCATTTTTCTTGTAGTTTGTAAGTAAAACAAACCTCACAATTAGGAAGACTGAGTAACCAACTGAAGTGGCTACAGGAGAAACAGTATTCAGGCTAGGTGCCTATGAGGGTGTCAAAGACCAATGGAAGTTGGTCCCCTTTTCAGTCAGATGTTTTACCTATACCCATGTTACCAGTTCGGTAAACAGCTAATCTTTTGCATCATGAGGACGGATAATGCTAAAACTGTGGCTGGAATCATACAGATAGTTTATACTATAGGTGTCTGTCTCTCTGTGCTCTACAAAACAACCTAGGAGAAAAGGAGAAAGTAAGATTGGTTCATGTTGGCTTTCAGCTGTGTGTTCTTGAATGTAAGGAACAGTGCAGTTTTGTTGGTTGTCAGCAGCAGAGTAGTGCTCCGAATGTCACGTGTGCCGCTTTTTGTCTTGCTCTCCACAGCTGCCTGCTGGAGATAGTCTGGGTTAGAGCTTTTCAGAACTTGAATCCAAGCTGTCCACTAACTGAAGCACATTGCTTAGTGATTGTCCACCGTCTCCAATAAGAGATGCTTCCTCTCTTTCAGTTGTTCGGTTTCTTTTAGTTGAGAAAAATGGGCATATAGTACCATTAAAGTTCACCTCAAAGAACAGGTTGAATTTTAGTATCAACAAAACTGTGTCAGAAAAATGGTCTGCCATTTGCCAGATGAATTTTCAGGTGGACCAGTTCTTCATGTTGCTGCTACACGAGTGTTTGTTGACGTGGCAGAAGCAGCATGCCCAGGATGGCTTTGTGGAACGTCTTTTTTTCTTCATAGCTATGGGGTTTTATAAAGCCTTTGTTCAAATACAGTTTTGTTGTAGGCCTGCTATTACTATTGCAGTGTCTAAATGGAAGTGTGCACCCTTTTAAGAACAGGTGAGTTCAGGGGAAACTTTACCACTTGGTTGCTCAGACCAGTCCAGCCCTGGAAAAACTGCTCCCACATCCACATGTATTTATTCTGACCAGTTATTTCAAAGAAATTTGGAAGACTTTTTTACTAGATCAATCATATTCTTATCAAATATGTATGGTTCTGAGTCTGAAAATAAGTAGGTAGTCTTCCCATAGCACTGTCCTTTTCTTACAAAGCCTGTGGGCTTTATGGGCTTTGAAAGGAGTCTGATCCTTAGGAGCTGCTAAGGAAACCTGACATTCAGTCCTCTTTGAGGTGGCGTATCCAGAGTTGCCATTTTTTCTTGATATTCCATGGATATTAATTAATAGCAATGTGAATACAGTGTCTTTGAAACACTTTTTTTTGGAGAGGGAATAAGTAACTAGCTATGTAAGTATTTACACATTGTCAGTTTTGATACTATTTTCTTTTAAATGAGGATTGTATTTAGACGGGAGGGAGGGTAAGGAATAGCCTTAATTTTAAGAAGAACTTTTAAAGGAAACTGCATTTTTTTTGTGTGTGTTTTAAGGGTTATTTTGAAAGCTGCAACATACACAGAAACAGGATAGCAGGTTTTGAAGTGAAAGCCTATGCCAACCCTACAGTAGTTCGGTGTGAAATACATCATGGCCAGACTGGTGGAATCTATGTTCATGAGAAAGGAAGAGGACAATTCATCGAGAACAAAATCTATGCAAACAACTTTGCAGGTGTTTGGATTACCTCAAACAGTGACCCAACAATAAGGTATTTTTGTTTTCCTCATTGATATTTTGTAACTTGGAAGAAGAGATTAGATGGGGATGGAAAAGAGCAATTTTATGTCATTTATTTATTATTTCATTTATTATTGGGTTCAAACTTAAACAGAGGAGACTTAGGTTACATATAAGGAAGAAGTTCTTTACTTAAGAGTGGTGAGGTATTGCCACAGGTTGCCCAGAGAAATTGTGAACGCTCCATCCCTGGAAGTGTTCAAGGCCAGGTTGGATGGGGCTTGGAGCAACCTGGTCCAGGGGAAGGTGTCCCTGCCTGTGGCAGGGGGTTGGAACTGGATGATCTTAAGGTCCTTTCCGACCCAAGCCACTCTGTAATTCGATTTATAATGAACTGAAAGTACTTTTATATATGTATGAAAATAAAATTGCTGTCTTGTGTTTGGTTGAACTGCATTTTTAATTTGCATGTATACTTGGAAGTATGTAGTTCTCAAAGCAACAGACCATAGATTTTCTATTTTACATCTGACTGTTGTACGGTCCTAGGCACTACATACCTGTGTACACTGTATTATAGTAATTTCATAATGTGGATACTTCTGTTTCTTAGGGGCAATGCAATTTTTAATGGGAATCAAGGTGGTGTTTATATCTTTGGTGACGGAAGAGGCCTTATTGAAGGAAATGACATTTATGGTGAGCTGATTTCCTTATTGCCTCTTGGATTCTGAGCCAAACCAGTACATAAGTTGTCTGAAATAACATCTTTTTGTTAACAGGTAATGCATTAGCAGGAATACAGATTCGAACAAACAGTTGTCCCATAGTTCGACACAACAAGATTCATGATGGTCAACATGGTGGAATTTATGTAGTGAGTATTACCTACAAGCAGGCATACATCCTTGTTTTCTCTTCATATCAAGGTTGGGAAAGGGTGCTCTGTAAAATGTGTGATTATATTTACAGTGACTGAAGTTCTTACGTTATAAACTAGGTTAATTCTAATAGTCTGAAGGTGGTGCTGATATTTAAAAGAATGTCACTAAATTATTCTGTTACAGAGTAAAAGATGTAAAATTGGATTATGACAATTTCACCATTTCTTGGTTAAAAGCTTTTTAAAGGCTTAGTGTTCGTAGCAGATTGTCATTATTTAAGAAAATAGACATCTGTTCAACTCTCTTGGAGTGTAATGTGCTTACCGCTAACCTCAGAAAATATTTGGGTTTTGCCTTCAGGATGCTATACATTGCAATTGCTGTATGGTCCTGTAGTGTAAAAGGGAGGAATAAAGTGCAGTCCCCAGCGTGTGCAAGGGCTCTGCCAATTGAACTGAAAGAGCTGTCAGGTTCCCCTAAGCAATATCAGACTTTGAGAGATAATTTGTCCATCTTTCTGCCGAAAGTTACCTGCGATTCAGCTGATGATGCAAGTGTGCAGCTTCATCTGTTCATTCTGTAAATCTAACCAGAACAGATTACCCTGACCAAGAATACACTGCTTTACTTTTAAGCGCAGCATGTAGTAAAGATAGTTACCTTGGGAGACTTATCAATTTTTTGTCAAGTCTGGTGGGTAGCGCTGGCTGTAGGTTTATGTGCCGGCTGCCAGAGCTTTCATCAGGTATGGCACTGGGGTGGTGCTTTTCCTACCAGCAGCTTGCAGAGATTTGCAAAGATTACTGCAGAGCCTTGAGATCGTTGAATCAGAAAATCATAGAATAGTTAGGGTTCGAAACAACCTTAAGATCATCTAGTTCCAACCCCCCTGCCATGGGCAGGGACACCTCACACTAAACCATGCCATCCAAGGCTGTGTCCAGCCTGGCCTTGAACACCACCAGCGATGGAGCATTCACAACTTCCTTGGGCAACCCATTCCAGTGCCTCTCCACCCTTACAGTAAAGAATTTTTTCCTCACATCCAATCTAAACTTCCCCTGTTTAAGTTTGAACCCGTTACCCCTTGTCCTCTCAATACAGTCCCTCATGAAAAGTCCCTCCGAGCATCCCTATAGGCCCCCTTGAGATATTGGAAGGCTGCTATGAGGTCTCCACACAGCCTTCTCTTCTCCAGGCTGAACAGCCCCAATTTTCTCATCCTATCTTCAGATCATTGAATCACTGAATGGGCTGGGTTAGAAGGGACCTTAAAGCTCATCCAGTTCCAGCCCCCTGCCACAGGCAGGGACTCCTTCCACTAGAGCAGGTTGCTCCAAGCCCCTGTGACCAACCTGTCCTTGAACACTGCCAGGGATGGGGCAGCCGCAGCTTCTCTGGGCACCCTGTGCCAGCACCTCACCACCCTCACAGGGAAGAATTTCTTCCTAATGTCTCATCTCAGTCTCCCCTCTGTCAGTTTAAACCCATTCCCCCTTGTCCTTTCCCTACAGGCTCTTGTCAAAAGTCCCTCTCCGGATTCCTTGTAGGCCTCTGTTAGGTATTAGAAGAATGTTACAAGGCCTCCCTGGAGCCTTCTCTTCTCCAGGCTGAACAAGCCCAACATACAATCATTTACATGCAGAGTGGTCTTTGTTTCATGCAGACATTCAGCATCATGAGGTGCTGTTACTGAAAAAAGTACTCAAAAAAGAATTACTTTGCTATGGTAAAGAAGGCATGTTGGGGAGGAATGGATACAGCCAGGAAAATAGTATTGACCGTTGGTAGATTATCTCAACTCTGAAACTGTCTTGTATTTAGCATGAAAAAGGACAAGGTGTGATTGAGGAAAATGAAGTTTACAGCAATACTTTGGCTGGAGTCTGGGTGACAACAGGGAGCACTCCAGTCTTGAGGAGAAACAGAATACACAGTGGGAAACAAGTGAGTGTTGCTCTGTGGCTATAAGGGGGCCACTGAGGATAAAGTTCTTTTGTGTTTTCATACTTCATACTTTGGAATTAATAATTTAATTCTCAATGTACTAGGTTGGAGTTTATTTTTATGACAATGGACATGGCGTTTTAGAAGACAATGACATCTATAACCACATGTACTCAGGGGTCCAGATAAGGTAAAGCGTATTCTGGTTTGACGTCCGAACAGATGTGGCTTGTTTTATGCTCTTCTATGCCTTTTTAACTGTTCTTGTCATGCTGTTTCTAAAAATAACTGTTTTGGAAATCCAGTATGTCTGAATACCGTCTGCTTCAACTTAGAAAAGAGTTCTATCATAATAGCTTGGATGTTGAATAGAATGTGTGCCCCTTAAAGTCTGTAAAGCTAAAATACATCTGCATGCTTGGAAATAACTCTATTTTAGTAAGATTTTTAAGCAGCGAGATCTATGGGGCACTTCTTTAGAGGTGTTCTAAACACTGGGAGACGGTAACCTGTTCTACATGACTTGTTGCTTACATTTCTCTCTAGAACTGGAAGCAACCCCAAAATCAGACGCAACAAGATCTGGGGTGGTCAGAATGGTGGTATTCTTGTCTATAATTCTGGTAGGTTTGTTTTTCACGTTTATCCAGAACTGTTCATCTTTTGCGATATTACCTTTTCCCATTTATTATCCTTTTTGATTTTATTTTTTTTCCACCCTTCCTTCAATTTTAGGGCTTGGATTTATAGAAGACAATGAGATTTTTGATAATGCAATGGCTGGTGTATGGATTAAAACAGACAGTAATCCTACACTAAGAAGAAATAAAATCCATGATGGAAGAGATGGAGGCATCTGTATATTTAATGGGGGAAGAGGTAGTTTTTTCCCTTACTGTGGCATATACTGAATATTCTGGATAAGATTTTCATTTCGGATTAAGCAGTGTCCTTTTGAAAGTGCTCTTTAGAAACCTATCTCTCACCTTCTGAAGTAATGAAATAGTTACAGTGAACATACACTAGTGCTTTTTAGCCTTAATTACTACTAATACTGAAGTCTGTGGGAGGCAGAGGTAATTAATCTCATCCAAGATGGCTCTTGGATTGCTGCTTAGGACAGGCATTTTATCTCATCTGCTTTTGTAAGCTTTGCTGTTTGACTGAAAGGCAGTATTTAATTCCAGTTGTGCAGCCAAAATCCTGCATCTGAACAGTTCAGGTTCAGCCAGTATCAAAGGTTTATTGGGGCAGGGGTGGTGGTGTAAAAGTAGGCACATCTCCCAGGAGGTATACTTGTAAGCTTACAAGTGGTCCTCCTCTGAAATCCCCTGCTGGCTGTTGTGTGTCCTGATACCAGATTCCGATATTTTATAGCTAATTACTTGCTGTAAATGAGCTTTAGTTTTAAGTTAAACACTTTAAAGTAACCCTGTCCTGCCGTAACAAAAATGTAAGTTATGCCTTGCTTTGGCAGGCTGCTCCTTCTCTAATACAGGAACAGAAAGATGTTAGAAAAATGGAAGGAAACTTTGGGAAGTGTAAAGACTTAGTTTTCCCTGGAAGTAAACTAGGGTTTTCTGTAATGGTGCGTATGATTCCAAATTACCTGTATGCTGAAAAAATACATGGTTAGACACTGAGGATCACTTTAAACTTGTCTTGCTAACTTCAGTGCTACTGGTGGGTATTCCCCAAACGAAAGGTATTAGCAGGGTGATAATACACGAAATCTTCTGCAAGTACTTCACAGGATGGTGATAGGTAAGGAAATGTTAACAAGCTCCAGTGTGGTGTTTGGTCTGTCATAGGCCTCCTGGAAGAGAACGATATCTTCAGGAATGCTCAAGCCGGTGTTCTTATCAGCACCAACAGCCACCCTGTGCTAAGGAAAAACCGAATATTTGATGGATTTGCTGCAGGTTTGTGTTGTTTAAATCAAGTCTTGAAGTGTTAGAGCTTAAGAGTAAGCTCTTCACAAAGCTAACACTGAGATTGTTTACCCCACAGTATTGAGGGATTTTATCAGAGATTGGGGATATCCTTCTGTATATTCTAGAAACCATTTCAGAATTGCAGCCAGAATATCTTTCCAGCAGCCTCTGGAATTCCTGGATGCTGAGGGACAGCACATGTTCTGCTTCTCATTTGTCTGTGAAATACTTTTTCATTATTTTCCTTTAGAAGTAATTGAGGAAGCTATCTAGGGCATATTAGTAGCAGATCTGCTGGATGTCGGTTTGAATATTTTATCCGTGCTTTAAAACCTGGAAAACAGCAAATAGACATTTTAAAGGGATCTGAATTACGTCTCGAGGTCAACTTTCTCACTCCACAAACTTGAAAAATTAATAAAATGAGCATTTCTTACTCCAGAAGAGATGAGGAATGTTTGATAGTGATTTTTGTGCAGTTTGCTGTATAATGGTTGCAGTTCCATATGTTTTCCATTCCAACTAAATTTGCATTCTTGAGTTTTCTCCCATCTTTCTTTCAGAAGAAGGAAGTTTTCTGAGAAGAGCCTCTAAAGGTGTTTCAGTGTTGTGGGGGGGAAGGATAGGTTGCTGTCAAGAGCAGTCCTGGACAAATGACTTGGAAGACACAGGTTACACATAAAAGCTGAGATTTAGAGAAATGAATTTTAGGTTACCCATCTTTAAGAACTTTCTCTTTTCAAAGATACTCTAAAAAGGGTAAGGTATGTGCAGAAAACTTTCAGATATACATGAAGATGACAGCTTTAAGCATCCAAGAAATCATATCCCTCTTGAAAATACACGGTCATAATGCTGTTTTATTATCAACATAAAGCAATAGTGTTATCGCTACGGCTAGACAGCACGCATGCCAGCTGTGGCTCTCTGAAAGGATGTAGCGGGAGTATTTGAACCTCAGTTGTATAGCAAATGACAGTGTAATTTCCAGCTGTGTCAGTTTCCATTTTCCCCATGAGTTTATGAGGGTTAAAGAAAGTAGGAGCCAAGTACAGATCATGATAAGAGGTAGAAATGCACAGTCACTAAGGGTTTAACTTTCCCACTTTCTTTTTTCTCTTCCCCTGACCCAATGAAGGTATTGAAATAACAAATCACGCAACTGCAACGTTAGAAGGCAATCAGATTTTCAACAACCGCTTTGGAGGTTTATTTCTCGCTTCTGGTGTCAATGTCACAATGAAAGGTGAGCCTGAGGCCTCGCGGGTTGGGTTTGTTCACTTTGCAGGTTTTAATTCACTGCTGGGTTTGGGGTTTACCATGCCATTTTTTACCATTTCTGGCTCAGGTCTGGTAGCACTTTAAGCTGAGTTAATACCAAGAGTTTCAGCTGAAGGTAATAAGCCAATAACTTAAGTTACTGGGTCTAAAAATCTAAGATAGCTTTAGACAAAGGCAACTTAAGGTTCATATATCAGAGCTCTGTTATTAGCTCTCTGTTTCTGAGCTGGGTACTGTACTTTGGGCCATCTCAAATTTCAGGTTAGTAGAATGGCAAGTCCTTTGTCACGTATCTAAAAGCAAGTGTCCAGCAAAGAAGCATGTCTTACTTGGCTTTCAGGATCTGAAAGCATGAATACTCACAATCCCAAATCCCTTTTTTCAGAGAACAGGAACAGTTTGCATACCTAAAACTCCCCATCTATAGTAGGGAAGTGTGCATGAGACAAGATCCTCTTGGAGGAGACTGGAATGATGGCTTGAATGACAGGCAGCTCCAGGAGGTTATTCTAGAAGAAAAAGGTTTGGTTTGCAGAGGTTTTACCCTCTTGGCTGTACTTTATCTCCTTTAGACCACAGAAACATAAGCTCTCACTCCCTGCTTCACAGCTGCTGGGCTTGCCAACTGCCTCGCTCAGTGCTGTGATGCCAATGGAGCAGACAAAACTAGTTTGAGGGGCACTTTGGGACTTGACAGAAGATCTAGTAGGTGAATAACAGGATTATGAAATTCACTGTGCCTTGGACACATCTTTTAAATGCTGGAGTGGTCAGACCAAATTCCCACACTTTCTGCTTTCTAAGGGATGTGTTGAAAGTCCTTAGGGTAGCTGAGAGGCTTTCAAATGTTCAAATTTCAGACTTCTCAAGAGAAGGCTTCATCCTGAGAGGAAGGCTTCTTTCTATCAAACCGTTAATTCACAGATCAGTTCACAGGGAGTATTTAAATGAAGGCTGATCAGGTATTTTATGCAATGTGTGCAAAAAGGAAGAGTCCTTCTGGTCAAGGAGTGCACTGCAATCTTTGGGCATCTGCCTTCTAACGTGGGATGGAGGACTTGATATGCTTCAGTGCCAAAACTAAAACCGTCATTGATCCAGGTGTGATTAGTTCTTGGCTTTGTTTCCCCCCCAACAGATAACAAAATAATGAACAATCAAGATGCCATAGAGAAAGCTGTCAGTAGAGGCCAGTGTTTATATAAGATATCCAGTTACACCAGCTACCCGATGCATGATTTCTACAGGTAACAGGTTTTTTTCCATTGCCTTCGGCCAGGTTTTCGAATAAATACAATTTCTCTTATACCAAGATCCCTGAAACAGTTGCCATGTGTCTGCTAGCACATAGGTGTGTGTTCTTCCTCAGCTGCAACAGACGAGGATTAAACAAGTCCCATTGTCACAGAACTGTAGAATGGCTTGGGTCAGAAGATACCTTAAAGCTCATCCAGTCTCAGCCCCCTGCCACAGGCAGGGACACCTTCCTCTAGACCAGGTTGCTCCAAGCCCCATCTAACCTGGCCTTCAACACTGCCAAGGATGGGGCAACCACAGCTTCTCTGGGTGCCCTGTGCCGGGGCCTCACCACCCTCACAGGGAAGAATTTCTTCCTTATGTCTGATCTAAATCAGTTTAAAGCCATTCCCCCTTGTCCTGTCCATACGTGCCCTTGTCAGAAGCCCCTCTCCAGATTTCTTGTAGGCCCAAGCAGTCCTTCCCTGTATATCTTTCTCTTAGCACTGTTCTGCCCCTGGGTGCTCCCCCAGCACGTGACACAAGCTCACCCCGTTTTGATTTGTGTTTAATGTGATGTCTCCCTTCAGATGTCACACCTGTAACACCACGGACCGCAATGCCATATGCGTGAACTGCATTAAGAAGTGCCATCAAGGACATGACGTAGAATTCATTAGACATGATAGGTACGTTCTGGGCAAGTACTCTGAGCTGTTTGGACAGTGCAAGTGCAGGAGGAATTAAAGAGCTGTCTCTCGTTGCAGGTTTTTCTGTGACTGTGGTGCTGGAACACTGTCCAATCCCTGTACGCTTGCTGGAGAGCCTACACATGATACAGACACACTATATGACTCTGCTCCACCTATAGAATCCAATACATTGCAGCACAACTGAATTCCTTTCAGAAAGCAAGTCCTGCCATTCAAATAGCATAACTGTTCAAACCTTTTTTTTGGAGGAAGTTACACTTGCCCATTTCTGCAGAAAGACACTGTGTTAAAGCGGATGTGTGAGGTGTTGACACTATGGAGCTCAACCTACCAAAAAAGAAAGTGGCAATATGTTGACTCAGGATAACAGAACTGGGCGTTTTAGCATTACTGTGTAAAACAAAGACTTTGAAGGGACAGAAGTGAAGAAAACAATAAGCTGCAATTTTGTACAGATACCAACTTCTGAAAGCTGGTGTTTTTACAAGTAGCATTGAAGCGCAGTCCAATTTGCAGTAGTACTATTCTGTAGACAAGCAGCATTCTTTGTTGCTGCCTTTATGGACATGGGTACCAATTGCTTTTGTAACATGGTAAAAAAAAATGTGAGCTAGCACTTCTGCATTTCTTTTGATTTTTTTAACATTTATTCAGATTGAGAAATATGAGTTTAATGCTTTAATCTCATGTAGTTTGTTTCTAATTTCAAGCAAAAAAAAAATCTTATTGTACTTGAATGTGTCCTGTTTTGTTAGCACACCTAGACTTGCTGTAACTGTACTCATGTCCCAGTATGTACGTTCTTTCTATGAAAGAGAAAACACTAATCTTAAATTATATCCAGCAATTTTTCTGGTGTCCTCTGAAGTTAGAATAATCTCCTTCCCTGCCCCAGCAATAGTCTGTACTCAAACCACCCTAACAAAGAAGAAAAGAGCGAGTGTTTTAATGAGACTTCCTAGACTGTAATGCACTATAAAACAAAGTACCCACGTAACTAAGTTTTGTGAAAGAAATTTTACTATGTTTTAAAGTACACGGTAGAAAGTCTCCTCAAAACAGTCTTGTATTTTACTCTGTTCATAGTTTTTTTTGAACAGTCTCGGACATTACTTACGTAACCTGCTGGAAATCACAGCAATTTCCTGCTCTAATGAAGCTGAGACAAGTATATATACAGCCCTATCCAGTTTCATAGCTTTTTTCCATTTATGTGTATTGGTGACAGTGGGTAATCAACAGCCTGAAAGTGTATGCATGTACCATAACATCTAGACTTAATATATTGTGGAGTACTCAATAACCATTACGTAGAGGGTAGGTAAGAATTAAAGGGTTTAATTTCCTAGGAAAGACAATGGAAAAATGGTCATTTTTAAAAAATAAAGTTTATTAGATCATAACGTTGTCTGATACCAGCTTTCTTTGAGAAGTCACCAGTCCAAAGCCACTTGGGTCCTTACAGATGGTTGATCATAGTGGTAAGTTTCTGAACAGCGTTTCCATCCCTCACTGCACCATCCACCACCAGGCACAGGTACCTGAGGGAGATCAGAGTCAGCTTTACTGAATGCAGATGCTTAAACCCCCCTCACACCACCTTAGGGGACACATGCCATCCTGTGTCTGGTATAAAGCTGCTCAGTTCCCAGACACCTCTATGCAAATTCAGCTCTGAGCCCTAGAGACTAGCAGGGGCTTAAAATACCACATCACTCATCATATCTGCCCTTGTGTAAGTCAGGCTTCAGTACTTCCTGACTGCTGGTGAAGTACAATTGATACTCACAGAGTTCTAACCGCTCCCTCTATTGTGAGGCTATGAGCAAAAGTCACCACCCAAATATTAAGATGGATGCCTGCTAAGCAATGCATGACTTGAAACAGGGAAACCAAGACCTTACCTGAATACTCTCAGTGACATGGTCATTCTTTCAAACTCCTTTGCTTTTCTGTGCCCCTTCTGAATAACTTCCTCTGGAATAGCGGCCAGTCTTGCTGCATTGAAGCCATAGCTTTTTGGACACGCTCCTTCGGTGAACTTGTACAGGAACGTAATTGTTTCCTGGCTTGGATCCTCACTCTCATTTTCAACCATACATGCCTAGAAAGAGTAAGTTACAAGTCAGTGTATGTAATGGTTCATGCGTTTTGGTTGACTATCACATCCTTTCCTCTGGGTGACCCTGGGCAGAGGAGTGCAGGACAGCAGAGATACGGCAAAACTCCACACCTCAGTGGCCCCAACATCACACCTACCATGTGCCCCAGGCGCACAGCCATGTTGTGTGCGTGGTCCTCCACCAGTGAATGGTAGTGGGTGGAGAACAGGGTCCGGCACTTAATCTTCTCTGCAAGCTCCTTCACAACCGCACTGGCTATAGCTGTTCCGTCAAAAGTAGCCGTGCCTCTGCCTGGAGGAACAAGAGTGGCAAAGTGAACTCAATGTTCACCCTTAATTGTTCAGGTTAAAAAACTGCAGCAAAAATGATTTTCTAAAGGCACATGCAACACATTGATTCTATGGTAGATGGCAAACAGCATGGGATGAGAAGGGACCTTAAAGCTCATCCAGTTCCAACCTTCCACTAGAGCAGGTTGCTCCAAGCCCCATCCAACCTGGCCTTGAACACTGCCAGGGATGGGGCAGCCACAGCTTCTCTGGACACCCTGTGCCAGTGCCTCACCACCCTCACAGGGAAGAATTTCTTCCTAATGTCTCATCTCAATCTCCCCTCTGTCAGGTTAAAGCCATTCCCCCTTGTCCTGTCCCTACAGGCCCTTGCAAAAAGTCCCTCTCCAGCTATCTTGTAGGCCAAGACACAAATTTGCCCTATCAATTTGTGGTGTTTTCCCTCCCTCCTTGCTGTGTGGAAGACTGACAAACAGCAGTGAGTGGTGACAGCCACCAGCCTCAGCATGAAGTGACCTGAGTATTTGTCTTGTGACAATCCCACTCTCTTCCACCCTGTAGAAAATGACATTTCTTCTCTCTTGAGACTTGCTACTGGCTTGCTCGAGGTCTGCTGCAAGTAATCATCCAAAGGAAAGCAGGAAACTCAGCTAGAAATAGGCTAATAATGACTTGGGGGTGGAAGGTGGGGCATTAGGTCCAAGGGCACCCAAGAAGTGTGTTTTGGAGAGACTTACATGGATACTGAGCAGTTAAACATTGGGAGCATTATGGTAAAATGCCCCCTGTGTTCTTGGTTGTCATTTACACAGCCCAACAACCTTACAGATAGCCTTTACCCTTCAGTTTAGTTTCCATCTGTTACAACACAAACTAATTACCCAGTTCATCCACAAGAACAAGGGAGTGCTCTGTTGCATGCTGGAGAATGCTGGAAGTCTCACTTAATTCAACGAAGAAGGTACTTTCACCTATAAAAGAAATGATAAAAACCACACCATGAAGTAGTCAAAGATCTGAAAACCACAACTAAAGCCTCATTTAAGCTGCACTAGAATCTTGATCAAGCTAAAATGAAACTTGGCAGCAAACTGAAGATGAACAAAAACATAAAGCTGCTCTTTTTTTCCAGCATGAGAAGTCTCCATTTGCCAGAAAAAAGCAGGTTTTGGTTCCTTCAGAGTGCAGGCATTGGCATAAGTACAGTTAATTTTTAGGACACCTCATCTCTACTTTTAACATCACTGGTCAGATGTACCAGGTGGACAAAGAAGGACATGAAGGGTACAAGATGGGGAGAATCTCTGTGCTCTTAAAAGTGCACAAGGCAGGCCCAAGGTGTGTGGCCTTTCACTGTGAAAAAGCAAGCAGAAAAGCTTAAAAAGAGACTTAAGAGAGCAGACTTAGTGGTTTGGTTGATATCATCAGGGAATTAATTATTCAGATAACTGATTCTCACATGTATTCTACTTGAGTGAAGTATGGCAAAAGAAACACACTCCTGCTAGGGACTGAACATCCCTGGGGAGTTCCATCAACGCAGGTAATATGAAGCCTGAAATTTAGACCTGAAGTTGTTCTTTAGCAGCTCATGAGCAGAAGCACACAATTATTCAGACCCTTGCACGTGATAAATGCACATGCACGAAGTCCAGAGTTACTTTGTAGGGTTCATTCCAAATAACCACATGCAGCAGCAATTAATATAACTTCAGAGCAAGCAACTATTTGCTTCCTGCACTTGTGCTGCATGAGCACTACTGAGCTCAAACCTAAGTTTTTCAACATGAGTTATTAAGCAGCAATCCTGATTTTCTGCATTAATTTAAAGAAATTCCCAGGATTGAGTATGTTCATAACAATATTTAGGAATAACCATTTATTCTCTTTCGAAAATAAACCCGTAAAATCACACAGGTAAGTAAAAAAATGCTATTGCTTAACATTTGATTCACAAAAGTCCCGTTGGCATCCACTACCAAGTGGCTGCCATGGAAAGTACAGAAACAAATCCTCTACAACAGCTATCTGCACATCACAGTCCTATTCCAGAACACTTGGAAAAAGACACCTATGTAAGTATACAATCAACTCTACGCTATCCAGAAAGATATTCCTTAGACTTGCACCCAGGTGGAAGGCAGGCGTTAATACTAAAGCTCATAAAAAGTGATCATATGTGTCTGTCAAACATAACAGAGGACAAGCACATCAAACAAATGAAGGATAACTACAGCCCTGGTTCTACTCTGAGTAACGAGAGACTACTAATGTTGCCCAGCTCTCCCTGCAAAATCAGCAGACGATCCCTTTCCACTTGCCACTCAGAGCAAGGAAAGAAACCCCCTCCTCGGCACGAGCACTGTGGACAGCTGGATTTCAGCCACTCACCTGACATAATCCTGTCTGAGGCACCAAGCCTCGTGAACACTCTGTCAATCGGTGTCAGCCTGCAGACCTCAGCAGGTACGTAGCATCCCAGTTGAGCCATTATAGCCAGGAGACCAGCCTGCAGAACAAACATGAAAACATTCACGTGTGCTTGGAGCTTCGGCTCCACACAGAGAACAAGGGAATGGGACTCTATTTCCCCTAAAACAAAGGCTGGAGTACATAAACTTCCTCTTGTTTAACAGCTGCATCGTAATCCGAAGTAAGATTAAACTACTCTGAAAGCCTTACAAAACACAGGTTGTCACAGCAAGCAGTGTTTATAAAGCAAACTCCCTGTTGCTTTCACAGTTGCTGCTGATCCCTGTTTTCATCTAGTTCTACCTGCAGAAGCATCTTCTCCCAGATGATACCAAATCCTGGATATGGGTAAGGCCACTTGGAAGAGAGAAAAGATACTCCACTGCTTTTTCCCCTCACTGAAGTAGAAAATCTACTATCTAAACATGAGCATTTTCTACCACATTATACTGTGTCTTTGCACTGCACACCCTGAAGACCACAAACGGGACCTCCTCTGACATTTATAAACAGTCAAGTCATGCTATTCCTTTAAGCAAAACACAGATGTACTCTGCAACACTCCATGCCAATGGACCATCACCTGTCTCATGAGCGTAGATTTGCCACCCATATTCGGGCCAGTTACTAAGACACAGGAAGCTTCACTACTGCCATCTTCATCTTTGCTGCCTATCACGATGTCATTAGGAATGAAATCGTCCCCAAAGAAAGTTTTTGTAATGCATGGATGGCGTGAATTTCTAAGTTCCAGGAAGGGAGGAGCACTATCCACAGGCAGCAGAATTACAGGTCGGCACAGTGGTCCATCACCATCTCGACTGTAGTTAGCGAGGGAAATCAAGACATCTATAAGATTAAGAGAAATTCCAGTAAGTCACACTTTCACCTTTCCTTATTCATTCACTGGAATGCATTTACTCATTCAATAGCATTTTTGTAAACACCATTTTCTAGTTCATTTTCCTGGTAAGGAAAACACCCAGGAAGTACTCCAGAACAAATAAAAGGTGAGGATATTCACAATGTCTTTCCTCATCCCTTCCACATTCCTGATGATGCCAGATTAAAAATCCTCCCCTCTAACTTGTAATTTACAAGCCTTTAAAGTCCACACCATTTCACTTCAAAAGCTGCTTTAAGCATACATGTTTTAACATGTATGTTAAAACAACCACTTTCTTCTACTGCTTTAATTCAGAACAAGGTATGTAAAGAGAAAATCGGCTTCTGTGCCAATGAACAACTTTCAGTATCATAATACTGCTTGCAAGTTGCCAGGATAAACTGATAACTATTGAAGTTGTGTTGGCCCTGCAGACAGCAGCAGCACAACCCCCTCAGCTAGCCTGGCTCTACAGCTCTAAAAGCTGACTGCCTACAAAACGGGACTGTGTTATGTGATCCCAGAGACTTCATCTACACAGATTACAGCTCCCCCCTCTCCACCTCTGCTCTACCCAGCCCTGGCTGGCACTGCGGTGTGGCTGCTCTGACTGCTTCCCAGCTCTCCCAGAGAATCCATTCCCAGACAACGCTCCCTCTCCACCTCTCCTCCATTTTCTGCCCTAGTGGCATTCAGAGAGTGCTTCCATTTTTCCCTGGCACAAAGACATCCCAGAGTGCCTCACGCTGGCAGAGAATTCACAGTACAGAGTATGCCACTCCTGAGAAGGGAATAGAGGTGACTGAAATTTAAGGAACAATTTGGGAAGTCTTTCTACTCAATGACCGTCTTCAAGGCAGTGACAATGACCACGATTTTATTTTTAAAGGCTGCTGGAAAAGGACAGGATTCTTCCCCTCTCCTCCACTGAGACCCCCCCTGCAGTTCTGCATCCAGCTCTGGGGGCAACAACACAAGAGGGACCTGGAGCTGTTGGAGCGAGTCCAGAGGAGGCTACAGAGATGCTCTGAGGGTAGTGAGGCCCTGGCACAGGGTGCCCAGAGAAGCTGTGGCTGCCCCATCCCTGGCAGTGTTCAAGGCCAGGTTGGACGGGGCTTGGAGCAACCTGGTCTAGTGGAAGGTGTCCCTGCCTGTGGCAGTGGGTTGGCACTGGGTGAGCTTTAAGGTCCCTTCTCAACCCAAACTATTCTGTGATTCTATGAAAGCAACCTGCTCAGATGGAAAGGAGGTGATCACTGTCTTTGCTTATGAGAATCTACCAATCCATACAAAAGAATCCCAAAAGCAGTGAGAGACTCTCCAGGCTATGCTGAGCTGTGAGAAATCCTCAGCTGCACACCTAGAGAGGCACAACAGAAGGAAGATCTTGCACAGGTAAAGACCCAGCAATTGCCATTTACCAACCAGCAGGAATCAGGGGATCACTGATAGTTATCAATGTTTTACCCCAGTCACAGTTCTTACAGCACAGACTAAGCGCTGGCAACGAGCCCTTTTTGCTTACCCAGATGAGATTGCATCATTTACTACACAAGCCAATGGTTTCTTTGCTGTATGTCAGAAAGAAGATGAGCTCTTACCTAACACAGCAATGCACTCCACAGCTGTGTGCCAGTCCTTGCTGTTCTTGTCAAAGTTGTAAAACAAGCGCCTCATACAGTCCTTCAGCGCCGCATCTCGGCGCTCTTCAGCATTAACCATTGCAGCCAGCATCTTCTCAATCTCCTTGGTCCAGTAACGTTTATATCCCTTCCTGCTTGACTTCAACTCGTATTCCTCAGGCAATTTCCGTGATACCACACTTTCCGGTATCTCCATTTGGTATCGGTTTTTGCCTGCCCCCCAGTACAGCACAGATTTGAATCCAAGCAGTTTGCGTTGCTTATCCAGGTACTTCTGAAGATCTTCCTCAACGGCTTTAATATCCTGTAGTGCTTTGTCATAATCAGGGTCAAAACCTGCCTTTGGTGTAATCACTCCTGTCTTTCGAGCCTGGTTATGATCAAAAGCAGTATCCCACCTTTTAAGCTCAGCACTCAAGTCTGGGAAGCGGCCGTCTGGGTTTTTGTCTTTGCGGGTAACCAGCTGCTTAAGGACTTTAGACTTGAAGTCACTGGCACTTTCTTCCATGCCATCGACAATCTCACTCATGACTTTAAACCCCTCCAGTGCAGACAAGAAGTCTGCAATCTTTTTCTTGCTGTATTTGATCTCTTCATAGAAGACGGCCCTGCTGTCAGGATGGGTCTGGCTTTTAAGTGGCGATCCAATGCTGTGGATTTTGCTGAGCAGCCTTTCGAGGTCAGGCAGTTTCTTCAGGTGCTCACTAACTTCAGACATTTTATCTGGCACTGCCAGAAGGTCCTCAACAGCATCCAGACGATCGTTGATGGATTTCGGGTTACAAAGCGGAGCGCAGAGCCACTGCTTTAGGAGGCGCTTTCCAAATGGCGTACAACAAGAATCAATCCTCTCCAACAAAGTACCTTCTGTGGTTCCATTGGTTCCGTTCTGCAGGACTTCCAAGTTCATCAGGGTGACTCCATCCAGCACCATCCGCTGGTCAGTTTTGGCAAAGAAACGACTTGACCTCGTTGTTTTTGCAGTGTCAATATCCACAGGGATATACTCCTCAAAGTTCGCCAGCGATAACAGCTCCTGATCAATCAGGCATTTTTTCAGATAGAAGACACATCCCCCAAGAGCTGACAAAGCTAATTCACTGTTCTCCCCGGGAGTTAATCCCAGAGAGTCACTCTCTGAAGTCAGAGATTTGATTACAGAGGGCAGAGAACATCCATTTTCAGAGTTCTCATTCTCCTTGAAATAGCCTTCTTCAAGAAGGACTTTTAGTGTTTTAGACGCATTCCAGAACTGGGAACCAGAGATCAGCCCTTCCTGAATGCAAGAAATAAGCGAGCCCTTCAGTATCTTCTGTGTGTCCACAGACAGGTTCCCCTTCTCATACAGTACCTGCACAGGAGTGTAATGTGCTACTAAAGTCCTAAACCTGGAACAGTGCCGATCATCCGAGAACTGGCCAACGTAGAACTTTCCCACTGACGTGTCAACAAAGCAGACCCCATAAACACGCTGTCCAGAGGAGTCTTCTTTCTCCTTCACACACAGAAGGTATTTGTTATGGTTCTCGGAGGGATCACAGTCCATGATGCTGTAAGTCTGAGTTCCTTTGGTGATGATTCTGCAGATCTCACGGCGTACAACCTTGTCAAACTTTGTTGGGTGGGCCATCGACTTGTAGCGCACTTCCATCATTTCTGGAGTTTCCGTTTGCTCCACACGGGCTACCTTGTAGCCTTTCTGCACCAGAACATCACAGAACCTGCCAAATGCAATTTCTGGAAACCCTGAATGCGCCCAAGTCCCCTTCATAAAGATGAGGCCCAGCTCATTCACACCAGTGACTGCATCCATGTGGTACAACTCATAGAATTTCCCAACTTTGTAGAAGATCACAGCATCAAAGTTCTGACTTTTCAGCTGCCACCACCTCCGCATCCCTGGTGTACACTTGTTGAGATAGTCCTCAGGTACATACAGAGTGCAGGGGTCGTAATCAGGGTCATTCTGCCGCCTCCTGCGTGCATCTTTCTTTTTCCCTTCCTGCAGCCAATCAAGCTTCTCATGTTCCCACGCTGCGAAGCCACTGTTCCCTCCACTGCAAGCAGTTGCTTGAGATTCGAAATTCTCAGGCGCTGCAAATGATGTCAGCTTAGACTTAGCTTCTAAAGAAACCGTTGCTGCTATTTTGGGCGTTTCAGAACGTTCAGTTTCTAAGCTGCTCTTCTTAGCAGGCTTGTTTCTCTGTCTTCTCTTCCGTTTAGAAGGGACTTTGATGGGACTTTCTGCAACGCTCTCTGCGTCTGTCTCCACATCAGAAGACTCGTTTTCATCCACCCCACTGCTAGCTTCCTCGCTGCTTGCTGTATCTTTCACATCAGGCTTGAACTCTTCGTCAGAGCCATCGTGATCACTGTCAGAATCCAACACTCTCCTTCTTTTGGTTTTTACAGCACCTTCACTGGTCGTTACTCGCTTATTACTCCTCACATCCTCCTCACTATCACAGTCGTCACTGTTGCCTGATGCACGTTCATTCATCTGCTGGAAAGATAGATTATTTTACCTAAAGACAATTCTGGCTTCAAAATAAAGTATTGCTGCTGCAAAAAGAAGTGACAAAATGTGCAACTTATGCAGAACCGGTGATATTTTAAGTAAGAGACAGCACGAGCCACAACCAATTCTGTCCACCCTCACAGAACTTATTCCCTTGCATAAGTAACTGCTACCAGCCAGTGGCATAATTACTTCTCTCTGTATTCTTTACAACTTCATTCACTACTTAGCATAAGTGATGCACTGATGAACAAAACATTTAAAGTGGACAAAAGCCATACGGTGCATGAAATTTGGTACTAGCCTATATAAGCTTTGTCCACAGTGGTTTGGTTTGGACTTTTGGGGTTATTTTGTGTGGGTTTTTTCTGGGTTTGTTTTGTTGTTGTGGTGGTGGTGATGGTGTTTCTGTTTTGTGGGGTTCTTTTGTTAGTTAACTACCCATTTCCACCCACAAACACACTACCTTGTAGCAACCTTCAAGATCATGTGTGTGTGTGTAGGAGAAAGAAAAGAAACTCCATTATTTGCCTTTATTTGCCTTTTCAGGCTGAAACTTCACGAACTTCATCCCCAGTGCTGGAGAAAACCAGCATTGGACAGACTGTCAAGTGCACAACCATCAAGTGCCAGTGCTCACCGCACTGCTGCCACAAACACAGTGCTTGGAGTGGCATCTGTCCCTTGGGGCAGTGTCACACTGGAGAAGGAATAGATGGGCCACACTGACAGAGGAGGTTAAGAGAAACCACTACCCCATTAACAGTTTCTTCATACCATTCCTTTTTAAAGGAATCTATTCCAATGCCTATGGTGGTACTGAAAGATTTGAATCATTCACAACACAAGGTGAATACAATACAATAAAAGATCTTTCAGTTACCTAACAAACAGACTAGTGTTAACAGTACAAGAATTCGTATTGTAATGCTACTCTACAAGAAGAGGGCAAGCTCCAAAACTCCAATTTAACACCCTGATACTCAAAAAATCAGGAATTTCTACATTACAGCAAATTAAAACTTCAGATTGAGCATAAGGGGAACTTGGAAGATGAACAGCAGATAGAGAAGATAAAAAGATGCAGCACGAAAAAAGCATGAGTGAGAAAGTGGGTCACCTGAGTTACCCAAGGAGTATGAAGAGACAGAGAAATTAAGCAGCTTCTGAGGTCAGTCCTTACCACACAGAACACCAGAGAGATTTTAGACTTGTCCCTCCAGCTAGATACTCCACGCTTAGTTCCAAAAGACAGCTTCTAAGTTCTAGCACTATCTCTGAAAATGACAGCAAGAAAGAAAGATTTTACCTCCATTTCCTCTTCTTCCTCATCCTCCTCTGTGTCTGAAGGTTCACTGCATACTGCCAGTTCAAGCCGCTTAGTCTTATCTTTATTCATTGCATCGTCTGCTAGCACCATTGCTCTTTTAATTTCAGGCTTTGCACTGTAGAACATACCACCCTTCAGTGCCTCCACATCTGATGAACCTGTAAAACCACAAATAACTTGTCTGAAACTGAAGTTATTCTAGCATTCAGGCAGCCCTTTAGTTATTGTTCATACTTCATTTTCAAACGTATTCAGACAACTAGTACGGTTACCTAATATTTGGTGTTATTACCAGTCATTTCCACCATGTCTTAAATATTCATTCAGCCTGATAAGTACCCCTAGGGAAAGTATAACCACTCACAAATGAAACGACTGCCTCATACATGAACACCTGAAGAACTGCTTCTATCTGTAACTCATTACCACATCTGAATAATTCTAAGCTGAGCCCTAAACACCCTCACACTAACTACAGTTACTACTGAAAAGTAACACTTCATACCAGCGATGCAGCAGACCTGACTGAGGCCGCATAGCTATTTCGCAGTGACAGGCAAGTTCAGCCATAAAATTATCTTCAAGTTATGGCCATCAGTCACCTATGACAGGCCCTGTGGCTAAAGCTCTGCTGGCTGTTCAAACTGCTCCTGTAAGTGCAGCAAGGCCCAACACCAAGCAGATTAACTGCATCAGTCACACTGCCAATTGACCTGACACTGCAGCGTATCAAGCAAAGCCTGCTATTAATAACTGCACTATCCCCTCATCCTATTTCATACCCTTTCAGCACCATAGCTCCTCCTTCCACTACCTGTACATAAACACAAAGCCAACCAGTCTACGGACTGATTCGTAGAAAGGGTCCCCAAAGATCCTGAAATTCACCTTCACAGAATCGCAGAATGGTTTAGGTTGAAAGGGACCTTAAAGATCGTCCAGTTCCAACCCTGCCATGGGGAGGGACACCTCCCACTAGACCAGGCTGCTCAAAGCCCCTTCCAACCTGGCCTTGAACACTGCCAGGGATGGGAGTTTTCATCATAAACAACAGGCTATAACATATTTCAGATCTTAATGCAACGCTCAAAATATGAATTGTATACATAATGTATTATGTATTCAACCTGAACACATAATACAAGAAAAAAGGACATAACAGTAGACTACAGAGGGGGAGAGGTGATCCCTTTTTCTGTTCTTGCTGAGTGTAGGTGGCTGCATACAGTAGGATCTGCTTGAATATGTCCTCTTGCGAATCCCTTCACACTTCAGCTCTAAATCAACAGCAGACAAAAGGCAGCTGATTCGTAGGAGGCCAACTGCCTCAGAAAAGAGCCAAACAGAATTCTCTCTCACATTCATTTCCTTGAGCTTGCAGTAGCAAAGCACTGAGTTACAAGTAGCTGCTTCTACAGCACGAATGCAACACATTAGCACACCAGATCTCCATTTTGGTTTTGCAAATAAACTGAGACAACCTAAACATATTGTGTGTTTAATATTGGCAATTTAACAATGGCAGGAGAAAAATATCATAATGTAATTTAATTGCATTCTCAAGTGTAACTCCACCTCTTGCATGCCCAACTGTTACAAGTCTAGCCCTCTGCTGTCTCTATATATTCAGTTACAAACAACGCTACTTAAGAAACTTCTCCATTTTCTTACCCAAAGACTCCAAAACCCCTACTTCGCATACAAAGATGCTTTTTGTCTGAATTTAAAAGCAAATCATGTCCTTTAAATACTTTTACTCTGCTCTGCATTAACCATATTTCTTACAGACAGACCCGTGTTTCTGTGCTTGAAAGTTTTGAACCCTTCTTGTCCTTTTCTGCAATTCTCTTTTGGCAAAGAGATCAATTTCCTTACCTGTATTTACTCCTAAGTGCATCTGCAAGATGTTATAATATACTTGGTTCTTTTAAAATACCTTCAGGAAAGATACACACAAACCATGGACCAATTCCCTTGTGTTAAATTACGCTAACACTTCTGGTAATAACATTACCATTTTAAATTAAACTAACTATGGCTTAAGTGCAGTACATTTAAGTATCAACAAACCAGAAAAATAACATGACTCCATGATCATAAAACGGAACTGATTTGTAAAAAGAAATAAACTGTTTAAATTCAGTTATTTCACTGCATCATAAGCAAATCCTACAGTATATCAAAAATACTGTACTATACCTAAAGCACTCGTTGGAATAACAGGACAACAGCACAGTGATGTACACAAAATAGTTTTCGGCAACACCAGAATTACAAAACAAGGGGAAAACAGATCTTGATTATTAATAAGGTGAGATTTATTATGCAAAATGTTGTTCTAATTCTTGATGACATTTGATCTTCTTCAGTCAGCCAAATAATTTCTTCAATAGGACAAGCACCAAGTCTGCTCTGTAACAACAAGCACTACCCTAACAAAGTTGCATATTTTATTAACAAAACTGTACTACATAGCTTTAAAGAAATGTCACAGTAGAATTGATTTTAGTAACCTAACACCCTGTGCCTAGTGTTCTGATTCTGGACAAACTGCAGTTCCCAAATAGCTGCTTAAAAACTGCATTTGACATTGCTAACATTTTAAGGATTTCAGGGCTAAAAATTGAAATAGTGGATTTATCTTGTACGTCTTTTTTTACATTGATAGGAGAAAGTACAAAACACGCTTTCCCACTCAATACTAATCTCAGTTTTGCGGCTCTTTCTCCATGGGCAATAGCATATCCTACACCTCATGCTTATTTTCCCAAAGCAAGTGGCCTATTTCCATTTCAGAAAGTTCTATTTATATCTCTTACCTTTATACGGCCTCAGATACTTCATACTGACCCAGCCCCTCGTAGGGCTGTCATCAAAAAACTGTACATGGACACGCGTGGATTTCCCTTTTCCTCTGATTATTGTTCTTTCAGTTGGATGATTGTATATGAGACAGGGCCACCAAGGATAACCTTCCATCTTGGCCCAGACCAGGTCACCAGGTGAATACTCACAGGACACACTGCAGAGACAACAAATGTGTAACGTAAGGAACATAAACACCTAAAACAGCTCTCTTCATAAACATAACTGCACGCTGCTTCCGAGCAGCTTCCCTTCTAGACATCTTGGAAGGCTCCCATGTGGCACGACCTGGATTATACAGTCTTCCTATACCACCACCAAACAATTTTTCGGATTTGCTCCTCCAAGTTCTACTGGATCCCCACTGAGATAGACCTCTACAGTCACAGACAACTGGCTGAGCTTGGAAGGCACCTCCGGAGGTCACCTTGTCCAACTCCCCTGCTCAAGCAGGGCCACCTAGAGTCATATGTAACCAGATTCTTAATGTCTGTTGCCCCTTCTTAAGGGAAACAGACCACTTATGGGTGGGGGAGAGAGCAACCGGGTCCAACCAAACACTAAACCAAAAGACTGCAGACTATGTACTATGAATCACAAGCCTAAATGACAAATTTTCCTGCAGAGATTAATTCTCAAGAGGGCACCTAAATGAAATCAGTGTGATTTAATAAAAACCCTGAAGCTACAAAAAAATTAATGAATAAATAAAACTGTCTCCACTGCAAAGCACTTGATGCAGCTTTTATTTGCTTTCTTCTCCCCTAAGTTTTCAACCCAGCCACTGCCACACACTCTACCACTGATAACCAGGGGTATCCCTACAGGCTATAGCCAAACAGTGACACTGATGTGAGAGAGCTGGGTTTGTTCAGCCTGGAGAAAAGAAGGCTCAGAGGAGACTTTATCACCATGTCCCAGTATTTAAAGGGTGGCTACAAAGACGATGGAGACTCTCTTTTTACCGGGAGTCACACAGAAAAGACAAGGGATGATGGGGACAAGTTACTCCTGGGGAGATTCCAACTGGACACAAGAGAAAAGCTTTTCACAGTGAGAACTATCAGGCATTGGAATAATGTCCCCAAGGAAGTGGTGGATTACACAGCATTGGATACTTTAAAGGCTCAGCTGGACAGGGCGCTGGGACATCTGGTCTAGGTCATGCTTTGCCTAGAAAACTCAGGCCAGAGGATCCTTGGGGTCCCTTCCAACCTTAAGTGACAGTAATTCTACGACACTCATTTCCACGGCACTTGGGACACTTTTGATACGGAACTGACAGGAGATTTAGGCAGCAGTGAAAGAATGCATTTCAACCCGGCAAAGACTCGCGCTGGGCGGATGCCGGCGTTATCCCGCCCTGCCTGGACACACACGCGCTGGGCGCATTGTGTGTGTGTGTGTGTGTGTGTGTGTGTGTGTGTGTGTGTGTGTGTGTGTGTGTGTGTGTGTGTGTGTTCATACATACACAAACACAAGCACCTTCCGGGGGTTCCTACCGACCGCAGGCCCAGCGCCGTGAGGCGCCAACGGCGAGCGGATCGCTGCGAACCGGCCCCTGCTCCGCACCGGGAAGGCCCCAGCAGGCCCAGGCCCCGGCGGGCAGCCACCGTCTCCCGGTGGGAAGGGAGAGGCGGACGGACACCGGCGGTCCCGAGAGGTGCCGCTCCAAAAGCCACCCACTCCCCCCCCCCAACGGGCCGCGCGTTGCCGCTTTGCCCCCCTGCAGGCCTCGGCCCCGCGGCCTGCTCTGCGCTGCCGGTTACCCGTGCGCCTTGGCGGCCGCGCCGTCCCCTTCGCCCTTCTTCCCCGTCTCCTTGCGCCGCGCCGCTGCTCCGCCAGCTGTGCCGTTGCTCGCCTCGGCGGCGGTGCCCTCGCAGCCATTCTGCTCCCCCGAAGCGCGGCGGCGGGTCCCCGCGCCGGCCTCTGGAGGGGCCGGTGCTGGTAGCGGAGCCGATTCCGGCGGGGCCGGCGCTGCCTTGGTGAAGAAACGGAGCAGAGTGCTCTGCCGAGACATGGCCACGGCGGGAAGCGCGGCCCGCGGACAGCGCGCCAAACGCGCCACCGCCCGCCCCGGCCTTGGGCGTGCCCGGCACCGCCCCGCCCCTCCCAGCTGCCGCTGGCGGGAAACGCGGAGGGGATTAGGGTGGTCCCGCCGGTACCGTTGTGCGCGCGGTGTCCCGGCCCGGGCCTGCCCGCCTCAGCCCCGGGACCCGGAGATTCTCCTTACGCCGACCCTTCGCGGCCTCCGCGTGTGCCCCGCTTTCTCTCTCCTCGCCGCTGGCGGAGGGCCCGCGGCGATTCAGGCTCCGCCGTGAGACAGCATCCCGGTCTGCGGCGCCTGAGCCCTCCCTCCCCAGGCGGGCGTTCTCCGTGTTCAGTACCTCTCAGCGAGGCCTGGCAGAAGTAACCACAGCCCATCAAGCCCTGTGCTTGACCGCGGGGAGGCCGCGGTGCTTGCTACCGATGGGGCCTTCCCACAGAAACACCCTCAGGGAAGGAGAAGCCATGGCACCTGCTTTTGCAGGGACAATGGCTTTAACCTGAAAAATTTTAGATTTAGATGAGACATTAGGAAGAAGTTTTCCCCTGTGAGGGTGCTGAGGCCCTGGCACAGGATACCCAGAGAAGCTGTGGCTGCCCGGCCCTGGCAGTGTTCAAAGCCAGGTTGGATGGGGCTTGGAGCAACCTGCTCTAGTGGGAGGTGTCCCTGCCCATGGCATGGGGCTGGAACTGAATGAGCTTTAAGGTCCTTTCCAACCCAAACCAGTCTATGATTATATGAGATTCAGAGGGAAATCATTTCCTGACACAAGATGTCTGTTAGCACAGCTTTTTCTTTCACTAAAATTGTGGCTTAAAATCGCAAGCCAAAACTTACAATTCAGCATAACTGCAGCCAAATACGTCCCAGGAGCGCTTCCACTGTGAGTTAAAAGATGAAGCTGCAAGGCAGGATTTGACCACGAGAGGTCGCGCAAACCCAAAATACTGGAGGATTTTACACTCGGGTTAGTACAAGAAGAACTATTTCCGTTTAATTTCAAAGCTATTTTCCACTTACTTTACCATCTCTTGCTTTCATCCACAATCCGGTGCATCCTCGGGGACATACACCTCAAACTGGAGTAGAAAAACAACTGAGTTTAGCTTGCTGAGCATAGTCCAGGGGATTACAGGGCATGCAGTGATGGGACGGGGGGGGGGGGGGGGGGGAGTGGCTTTAGGAGGGTAGATTTAGATTAGACATCAGGGAAAAAATCTTTACTATGAGGGTGCTGAGGCGCTGGCACAGGGTGCCCAGAGAAGCTGTGGCTGCCCCATCCCTGGCAGTGTTCAAGGCCAGGTTGGATGGGGCTTGGAGCAACCTGGTCTAGTGGAAGGTGTCCCTGCCCATGGCAGGGGGTTGGAACTGGAGGAGCTTTAGGGTCCCTTCCAGCCCAAACCGTTTAATGATTCTATCTGTCTGTCTACCTACCTTCCTACCTATCTAAATATATAAAACACACATGAGTATCATCTGAAACAAATCATCTGGGTGCACTTCCTCGACACCCTTTTGAAAGCCCCTGACACATCAACACATGCCTCTGGTTATAAGTAGACAGCCGGGGTTGGTTTCCCACCCATGTTAGTGCATGTGACTGAACTGTGTGAGGAAATAAGTGAATACAGTGTGCGATAAGTCCCGTGTTATTAATAACAGACTAATAAAAGGCTATCTAATAAATACTGGTGCTTCGACCCTCTGATCATCTTTGTACTCTCCTCTGGACTCGCTCAAGCAAGGTCACGTTCCTCTTGTGTTGGGGATACATGGATGGACGGATGGATGGGCGGGTAGGTAGGTAGGTAGATAGATGATAGATAGATAGATAGATAGATAGATAGATAGATAGATAGATAGATAGATAGATAGATAATCTTGTAGTTTCACATATATAGCAACCTTCTGGGATGTAGCCTGGGTTGTACAACCCGTGGTTGACACTGGTGGATTTGTACAGCTTTGGCAGAGTCCGACTTTGCATTGTTTCTTGTGGGTTCAGCAGGATTACTGATCTCTAGAGCTTATCAGTTCTTGGCAGACCCCGCATGCTACCACTTAGCATGTGCTTTCCTGCTCTTCAGCCAGCTGTTTTCTCTATCCACGTGCACGCCTGGAGAGCTGTTCACACATGCTCACACAGAGGGGGCTCTTATGACACGGTCTTCAGTTTCTCTCCTGTAAAATACATCATTCTACTTGGTTTTCTACCAGTCACAGCAGGGTAGGTTATAGTATAATTAAAACATGAAAGTTTTGAAGTTGTTTGATAAAAGGTGATGTTGCTGAAAGCACTATAACCAACTCTGTCCTACCCCCTTTTTTTTAGTATCCTCTTTCAAAGACAAAACCATAGGGAATTGTTAAGTTGCTGTAGCTCAGACTTTACACTAAGCTCAGCTGAACATCAAAGTGCTGTATTTTTCTTCATTCTTTTCCTCCCTCTCCCCCTGCCAATGCATACGCCAATACTCCCACACAGCCTTCAACTGTTCTTTTTAGCTCCCTAAGTCGTTCTGAACAATTTCCATTCTAGAAACACTGGAAATGGCAAGGATTTGGCTTTTTTCAAGATAATATCTCTAAATTTTTGAGACCAAAACAACTTTGGATAGATGTTGCTATACTAGATCATACAGTACCTCTCTACAGCTGATACAGAAAAGGGTAATGGACTGCTCTTGATGGTGGTGCAGGATCCAAGAGCTAGCTTGCCATGCAGTGACTCTCTGCTATGCCTAGGCTTTCTTCTAAAGTTGAGAATTAATGATTTCTATCGTATTAGATGCTGAAACAAGAAAAATACTGACCAGGTAATTTTGAGATCTTTCTGGAAAAATGAAATAATGCAAATCAATAAGGATATATAGAAAACAACAGAAAAGCAAAGTACACTCGAGGCCAGGTACCTGGTTGTTTATCTTCTCTAGTGTTTGCTGTCTCTCATATTCTTCGCAAGAAACATTAGACAGGAAGAAAGAGTCATTCCTCAGGTGAGGGATCTTGTTCTTGAAGTTGCCAGGTGCAGCAAAGAGCAAACTGGTGACACTTAGGTAGCAGCAGGACCTACTGGTCAAGCTTCCATTGATGCAGCCCAGGATGTGGTTGGTTTCTGCACACTGCCAGGTATTGGGGAACTTCTTGTCAAGCAACATCCCAAGTCCTTCTTAGAGCTGCTCTCAATTCCTTCATCCTCATCCTCCAGCCTGTATTGATACTGGAGATTGCCCCAGCTCAGGTGCAGTCCTGTGCACTTAGCCTCATTGAACTTCATGAAGTTCACATGGGCGCGCCTCTCAAGCCTATCCAGATCCCTCTGGTTGGCATCCCTTCCCTCCAGTGTGTCGACCGCACAGCTGCTGTTGACTGCAAGCTTGCTGAGGGTGCACTCGATTCCACTATGTCACTGCTGAAGTTATTAAATACTATTGGTCCCAATCCAAACCCTTGAGGGGACGTCACTCATTACTGATTTCCACTTGGACGTTCAATCGTGTGGGCAGAGCAGGGTACTGGTGAGCACAACAGCCCCAGTAGGGCAAGTAATGACCCTGGTAACAAACTTTTGAAAGCTCTTCTGGCAAAATTTCCTAAGCATTAGCAAAAGAGCCGTATCTATGGTAGTTAATGTCAGGAGCAGCCTGGGAAATTTCACTTTGGTGGATGTTTAAGCTACAAGAGATGTGCTCTCCCCCTCTTCATGTGTGTGCTGAGCGTAGTAACAAATTTGCCTTCCAGAGCTGACAGAAAGCTCTTAAAGTGAGGAAAAAAACCCTCTGGCTGTTATAGGTAGGATATTTTTCTTTTCGAACAAAACTGTAAGACTTTCTCATTCCAATATTCTGCAGTTGTCCCAGTGGGACAAATGTGACATTTTTTACTTTTCCCCTTTAGTATAACTCCATTTTCTAAAAATTTTTTAGCATATTTTTGCTTTTTGCCACAAAACATTACTATGGAGGAAGATTGTGAGTCTTAACTGTTTTTTTAGGGCTGCTGCAAATGCCCATTATCTCTATCAAAACCAAGCGAAATAACTCTGGCATGCATATAGCTTAATGGGGAGTGGAAAGAAGACTCTACTTCTTCATTCAATAAATGTCCTTTCTCTGAGTTTGACTTGAGCTGCTTTTATACCCCTAGAGGTGAGATGATCAGAAGTAACCTTAAAGTAGTACTAACTGCTTTATGGGCTTTACCTTGGTGACAAAGGGAGCCAGACCCATCTTAGATTATGGGGTGGAACAATCTTCAGAAATAGTTTCGTTGCACTGATGTAGACAGGACTGAACACAATGTTACCCTATCCCAGAAATTGTCCCGAAGGAGAATTTAAGCATGAGATGGATGCTGTAAATCATAGAATCATAGAATCATAGAATAGTTAGGGTTGGAAAGGACCTCAAGATCATCGAGTTCCAACCCCCCCCGCCATGGGCAGGGACACCTCCCACTAAACCATGCCATCCAAGGCTATGTCCAACCCCACCTTGAACGCTGCCAGGGATGAAGCATCCACAGCCTCCCTGGGCAACCCATTCCAGGGCCTCACCACCCTCACAGTAAAGAATTTCTTCCTCATATCCAATCTAAACTTCCCCTGTTTAAGTTTAAACCCATTACCCCTTGTCCTCTCACCACAGTCCCTAATGAAGAGTCCCTCCCCAGCATCCCTATAGGCCCCCTTCAGGTATTGGAAGGCTGCTATGAGGTCTTCATGCAGCCTTCTCTTCTGCAGGCTGAACAGCCCCAATTTTCTCATCCTATCTTCGTACGAGAGGTGCTCCAGTCCCCTGATCATCCTCGTGGCCCTCCTCTGAAATAAAGTAATCATTGAAAGATTGAGTTTTAAGGAAAATATGACCATGACAAAATGTTAATGACTGCTAAGGTCATTCTGACCTAAATACAATTGATCTGGTAGGCTGGTAAAAAATCAGCCTGGTATACTTATTTTATGTGAGCTTGGATAAAGGAATATGAAGGTGTTGTAAAAGTGTGTTTAAAGGGTACCTTTTCCACAATGCTAAGTTTACCACTTCTCAGTTCCCTCCTCATCATCCAGCATACTTAACAGGGCTAAGTATTAGTATGAAAGTAAGTCAGAGTAAGTTCTTAACCCAATTATAGAACAATGAGCTACTGTTTTTTTCAGGACTGTTTTTTCAGTAGCTCGTTGTTCTGTAATTGGGTTAACAAACCACCTTCAGTTTAGTTACAGAAGATAATTCATTTTCTCTTTGCTTGCTTATTGCATGTATGGAGACATGCAGCTTCCTTGTACCAGTTTGAGAGGAGCCTGTATATCAGCAAGAAAGGAAGAAAGAGATGCATGTTAATTTAGTGTCCCTTTAATTACACACTCTATGACTAAAACCTTCTTACTGTTTTTCTTACATGACAAAGCAGCAAAATGAGAGATGAAAATGTTAAGATTTCTGAGTAAATGACATTTTAGGATGTTTTCTTTTACCTTTCTTTTAGCCTTCTTTTAGCTGCACATCTGAAGTGAAATGACAGTTGCTGGAATGGCACGTAGCAGAACTACCAGAAACGAGTTCAAGAATCAAGAAAAGTCTAAACATAAATGATTCACAACCAAAACTGCACACAGACTGCATCTCCAATTCAAATGTGCCTCATGTGATACAGTATAGATCTGAACACAATAATAGAATGTCTCCAAACCCTGGAAATTTTCAAGGCTAGGTTGGATGGGGCTTGGAGCAACCTGGTCTAGTGGAAGGTGTCCCTGCCCACGGCAGGGGGTTGGAACTGCATGAGCTTTAAGGTCCCTTTCAAACCAAGCCATTCTGTGATTCTATGATTCTATGGACTAGAAATGAAAAATGAAAAAAGCAGGATACAAAAGGAAAATGGGCCAGGCCTGAAGACCATCAAACTCCTCCCCATGGTCCCATCCTGCTCCCACAGAGAAGGAACATTCATCTGCTGATTTTGTTGGTTTCAAGATGCTCCTGCTTTCTGAAGGTGTAGTAGCCACCCACAGTTCTCCTGCTTCCTGCCTTCTGCTTTATTGTGCTTCTATTAATAGTATGAACACTTGTGGGGTTTTTGATGATGCAGTTTAATAATTTCAATTTGCAAGGAAAAATTAACTCATAAATCCAGAGGAAAAAACCCAACTGTAATCAGTCTGACCTGCATAGCACCAAGCATTGGATATCCATGATTTGATCCACATTTAGGTCAGGTAATCTCTTGTGGAAAACAGACTGTTTTGATTTAAAGGTTTATGAAAGACAGATCATGGTAATGGCCTGTTAATTATGTACTATGAGATATTTGCAGCTGTCAAGGCAGGGAACATAAATTTGAGTTGGATGGATAGGGTTAAGCAAGTTCCATTTTTTTATCCCACTGCCGAATTAGCAAATCAGTGTTGCAAAAAGAAAGTATTAGTGATTTGCATGACTGATGTTCCCTTACTTCAGAGATCTCACCTGTCACCACTGATGATGGGTGAGAGTGGCAAAGGGAAAGCAGCCTGTTGGTGATGAACAAGTACAGTCACTGCTTGGAGAATTAATTCAGTTTTGCATTCCTGCCAGACACTGCTCGAAGAGCCAAAGAAGATTGGTTCCTACTAATTAAAATGCGGGGGAAAATAGGGAAGCAGCTTCTTGTTTTTCTTCTTAAATCTCTAACTTTGCTCTTTATGGAAAGCTAATCTACCACCAAGTGACATCTGCACTAAATCTGGGAGGTTTCTTCCAAAAGCTGTTTCTATGATGAAGGTGCAGACTGGGACAAGGATGAGGTGACCTGAGATGAGGTGGTCTGTTCTGCTCTGACACAATACTTTTAGTTTCACACTGGGGGAGTGTTGTACCCACTGAGCCCTGTGCACGCTGGATCCATTCCCTGACCCTCAGGGGATCCCCTGAGATCCTCAGATCTCAGCTGATGACTGGTTTTCCTAAAGAGAGAGCTGTAGTTTAGCTATGAATCTTTGCTGAATGAGTATTCTTTTGCTAATAACCAGTCATCATACTGGGAATTAATAGCTCCATCCCTGGCAGTGTTTAAAGCCAGGTTGGATGAGGGTTTGAGCAACAAGGTCCAGTGGAAGGTGCTCCTGCCCACGGCAGGTGGGATAGAAATACATGACCTTTAAGGTCTCTTCTGACCCAAACCAGTGTGTGATTCTATGATTAGAACTACTACTCTGAGCCCTTTTTTTGGCTGACTTAATGCAGAGGTCTTTTTCCTGAAGTCTGTGTTTTGTTAGCAGCTTTATGTAGCTTTACTTATAAAGTATGCATACATGGAGTTTGTGACAATCAACAGTTTATTGATTGGAGTCTAGAAATTGATTTTCCCCATAGCAACCAGGTTAGTGCTTGTAAAGTAGCACAAAGGGCAAAGGGTCTGAGGCGCTCACAGTGTGAATTCAGATGTTCAGCAAGAGTTTGTTTTCATAAAAATCACTGCATGTGCACTTGTGGCTGCACTAGAGATCTCTTTCAATATACATTGCACTAACCTAGTAGCTTACACTCTAAGATGCTTTTGTTTTAGACCACTGCTTTTTTAACGTAGCTTGGTTTTCACTATCACTTTATATTCAAGCAGCCAGCATTGGGAGGCACATAACATGAAGCTTCCAGGGAGACAGGGCTTGAGATTTCTTAGATGGCAGTAAGGACCTCTTCTTCAGCTTGGTGAAACAAACTCAGGACCCTCTCCCTGCTTACCTCCTGGTTTTTGCTGTTTACACCATCTTTCTTTCACTTGTTGGAGATACAAGATTTCCTGTTCTGTTCTGTTTTCTATAAGCCTTCCTTTTCTCTACAGGCATCTCCAGTCCCTGCCAATGGCTCCCCTGGATGCTTGTTTTCTTTACTTTCTCTCAGAGAAGGGTGCTAATCTTATATGCTCCACCATGCTGCTGTTCAATACTGACATACACAGAGGCGATGTTATGCTGTAAAATGCTGATCTGTAGGCGGTTATCAGTCTGACCTCATTCCCTTCCTAGTTTCTACAAAGCTTTGACCACCATAACTGAACAGAAACAGCAGCAAAACCCTGCAGAGAAATACCCCTGTGTTTGGCTGTAAAGTTCAGTTCATTATGTTTTGATGCTGCTTTAAAGTTAGAGAAAAATATTGTCAAAGCATCAAAGAATACAACCAGTGCTGGTCTTCTAGTGGGTACCTAACAGTTACCATTGAAATCCCTCGCTAGTGTAATTGGTTTGGTTCACAGCTTTTGCTGATAAGTTATATTATAACCTGCAATCTCCTATTGTACTTGTTAAAAGGAAGTACAAATCCATTAAATGTATCTGATGGCGTGCTAGTTCATACAATGTGGCAGTTAAGGATGATGAGGAACCAGCGAGGCAAGGAGTGATATAGGGACAATTTGCCTACTTTACAGAATTATTAGATATATTATTAGCTGGCACCCAAACCTTGGAAAGGCAGGGAATTTCAAACTAAATGCATTTCAGGTAAGGACAAAGGTTTATCTTCAGAAATTACAGGTAGTGCCAAATATACTCATTCTTTCCATAGATCAGGCTCTAAAACTTTTCCCTTCTCAAGCAAGTTTCTATTTTAATTAAAAAACACCCAAATGCTACGATTTATTGATATCTAAAATAGGCTAATATATAACGACATCCTTCACCCCTTCCTTTAATTACCTGCTAAAGACAACAATCCAGTCATGAGCCAGTGATAACTGTATCATGGAACCACGCAGTCCTGCACTGCTGATTGCAGTGGGACTTGGTGCATCCCTGGTGGTCTGCACTGAGCAAACACATTATTTGATGCTGCATTTTTAGGTTCACTGCAGAATTTTCTTCTCTGTTTTCCTGTGGAGAATTTGGAAGAGATGAGCATAAGGCTCTATATGAGGATGGAGCAGGCAGCCTGCTCTGTGGAGTTGTGGAGAGGATGTGCAGCCAGAGCACATGTGCTCATCATGACCTTGACATTCAGTCACCCCTTTGTGTAGTCCAGAGCACATGCAGGCTGGCCATAGCAGGTCCCCCTCCTCAAATACTGGATGACCCTCTTGGTATTCTTACTTATCCGAGGGCTTTCTATGTTGCCTATGGGTTTCCTACATTGCTCTGCAGAATCAAATCCAACTAAAACTTATGTTAGAACCTTGATGGGTGTTAGAAACTGATGGACATCACCTATACTTATTTTATGAGTAACACAGGTGTCAAAACCTGTAAAGTAAGTAGTTCTGACTTCAAAGGGACACTGGAAAAGTGCATGGGTTTAGAGGCTTTTGCCAAATTGTTGAGGGATAATAATCCACCTCTGAACAGAACTGCTGTAGCCATGGACGATAACTATCTTGCCTATGCGACTCTCTAACCTGTGAACTGTGATTTTCATCAGAAATATGAGTTCATGTGCCTGTGCTGGACAGAAAATATCTGTATTGCTCAGGCTGTAGGCACTGGCATTTTCACAGGTTTGACGCTGTGTGAAAGGTTAGACTAGTTGCACAGCAAGTCTGCAATCAGTGCTGTGTGAACTTCAGAAGTCAAAGCTTCTAGCTGTGCCATTTGTTCACGCATCATTTAAACAATAGTCTCTATCACTAAATTTGACTTTTCTCCAGGGTTTCCAGGAGACAGAGTCTCATTTTACACACCACCGATTCATTACTGGGTTTTTTTGTTTCATATTTAATGGTCTTCTTTTTGACACATTCTCTGTTCTTCATAGTTTCAGGAAGGTAACTTCAGCAGGAAGACTCCCACATCATTGCTTGACTTATCTATTACCATCTATCTTCAAAAATCCGGCATTCATAGTAATAATACAGTGCAGCTTTTGTACTAATAGAAGTACACCTAAATAGTTTTCACTTGCCTTGGAGCATCTGCTATTTCCTCCCACATTCTTCCTTAAATCTTAACAGAGGGTCTCTCAAAGAAGACCCTGATTCATAAGTAAAGCAGCTCGTCGAATTGGTACACTTCTTAAACGCACTTCCGATGAATGGAAAATGCACTTCACTATTAGAAAATACACTCAATAGTTGAGGTATCATTTGTTCATTTTCTGGAGAAAGTTTCTGTTCACTGTCTTTTTCTCTCCCCTCAGGCTGTGGCTTACTTACCCCTCATTACAGCTGGGCAGCACTTGCAATGGGGATTCATAATTCTAGAATAAACTCTTGCAACAGATGGCCCCACATTTTTTGGTGAGGACGGCTGAACTCCTTTAGTATCTAATTTAAGTAAAAGCTGTGAGCTGACAGCAGACTTATGCTACGCTGCCAGCTTCAGGCATTAAAAAAATAGCAAGTTTTCAGAATGTAATGAACTTTTAAATTTGCCTCCTGGTTTTTCAGCTCCAAGTGGTCTGATTCTCAAATATTTCTCTGGAAGGATGAAAGCTACGAACCTGCCTTCCTTTCAAATGAAGCCTTTCAAATTAAATCCTCATGTAACCCTGGGGACTTGGAAAGTTGGGTTTCACAAAAAGCATCCGGTGTTGTGAATTTCATGGGGAAGAAACCTGGGACTTGCAGCTGAGAATACACACAGGGCAGTTCTGCATCCTCACTGAAGTGCATCTGGTGTGTTTGCCCATGGCTATGTGCACATAGACGCATGGTGCTGAATTCAGAAAGCTGTCTTTCCTGAAGTGATCATCTTTCCAGCAGTGTATAAATATGAAGGGTAGTCCATTTTCATGAACTGCTCACTGAAAAGGGTAAAGTACCTGCTAGTAGGCAGGGAGAGTCTAAGGGGCTAAGCTGGACATCTTCTAATGGGCCTAGCTGGAGTGGTTGAAAATGGCACAAGAGCTATGTATTCACAGTCATCTACCAGCTGGACATCACCTTCCACATCTGCTTCAGATGGAGGTGCCCATGTGAAAACTTCAGCGCCGATTAATTCCACTGCAAAGTTAGACATGGGCTCAAATCACAGGTGCTCACTGACACTGCAAAGGTACAAAGGAATAACACAGAGTTGTTCTGCCACTGAGAGACCAGGTCGTGACCTGCACGAGCACCACAGTCATTCCAGGTGTCTGCAAAGGAAATGTAAATTTACATCTTGGTTTCAGGTAAGAATAGCATTCTGCTTAGAATAAATGCAAATTTCCATTCAACCATTTCCCACATCAGATCTAAATGTGGTCTCCAGTCCTCAGTTATTCGTTTCTGCTCAATTAATTGAGAGCAGAATAGCTTTGTGTAGCACAGGGGTGGCAGGTCACACTGGTGTCTTACCACACTGAGACAGGGCCGGTGCAGAAGCACAGATCTGCTCCATGGTCCCCAGCATTCTTCCTCTCGTGGTTGTGTGGGTGGCAGGTGATGGTTAACACTTAGCTTTCGTGGTGTGAGTGCACAGTAATAAATGCAGCGTCAGGACAGCAAACCAGTTTCTTTTGGGGTTGACACTGCATTTTTCTCCACTTCAAAGATTTTATGGCAATGGTTGATGCTGTTGTCAGAAAAAAACATCTCGTCTGAGAGTTGTTTTTCTCTCCTAGGAGAGAAAAAGAAGGATACTTGGAAAAGGAGAAGCGTAGTCAATGGAAGCAGGAGGAGAAGGAAACTTAAAAGATGTGAGATTATCTGGGAACCTTCTGGAGAAACATTCCACGTCCTTAAGGCACCTCCCTGCCTTAAAATGAGCTACAAGGTTCCAGCTGCACCTGAATCTCTTTCAGTGGAGTGTTTTGTCTTTCTGCCAGCCTTACTATCTCAAATGACTTATATCTTCCTGACTTACTCTAGAAAATCCTAAAGCTATTTCTTACTGAGTCAAATATATTACTGCAAACTTTGGAGTTGGTTGGTTTTATTTAAAAGGACTGTTTCTTTTTTCTTATAGCCACACCATAGAACCCTGCCAGGGACCAACAACACCATCTAGGATACTGCAGTAGAGGGAGCCACATCATCATCATTCTTAAGTACATTGCACTTACCTTGCTTCTCTGTGAACACCTGTCAGCCTAATCAACTCTCGCAGGCACGATCTATAGGAAGAAACACGTGTATTGAATGCTCAGGTCTCCTCCATCACTGTAAAGGCCCAATTTATTTAACCAATACAGAGCTGTCCAGTAAGAAACATAATCAGAGAGGAAAGTTGGTGCATGGAACCCCACCTAAAAAGGGGTTATTCTGTGAGTTGGTTGTGGGTGACTTTGTCCCAGCTAACAGATTTGATACAGTTTTCAACTACTTTCCAGCAATGTTGTGTTTACCTGAATACGTGTGTCTGCTGCAATGACCCAAGCTCTGAAGAAAAAGGAGTAACTGCAAGAGTACATAACATGCTTTGTGTTGGTTTCGTGATAGAGCTTTTTCTGTTAATCTCTTACCTTCCAGTAATATGATGTTCTGTGTGTCAGGACACTGGATACCCCTATGTGCTTCATGCAGGAAGACAAATCAGAAGAAACAACCTCATTAGAAAAACAATTCCTAACTCCAGGTGTTAAAGGTTTAGCATCACCACCAGGCATTATTGTCTTTGACTCCAATTGTGGCAGGTTAATACAATATTAATCACAGCTTTGTTACAACAGAAAGAGCAAATGAAGTTTAACATAGTTACTTGCTGAATCTTGACCTGATAGGATTTTCAGGAAAACAAATATGTGTATATATTGATATATTTAATGCTCAAGAGCCAGACTTGTAGAAGTATTTAAAGATCAAAGAAGGGTCAAATGGTACTTTCTCCTATTTGTATGTATCTGTTTCTTAAAGGGCTTCTTATAAGGCTGCCCACACACTTCTGGACATGGGGTTAGGTTTACATGTCACTCACGTGTTTTTAAGTTGTACTCGGAGGGGTTTTACTACGATTAGTTTTTACTACCTTGAAATAAGCATCTTGTAAAAACAGATTCCAGAATGTCATTGCTTCAGCACTGTCTATTTTTTAATGTTGTTTTTATAATACTTGATGTCATTGCTGTTCAGTTTTGACTTTTGCTTAATGTACAGAATGGACTAATTAGTTTCAAATGGGATAGAGGAAGTATATTTTCCCAGTATCAAAGGTAAAATTGAGTTCAGATTACTTCAGCTTTCTGGGGTTTATACCTGATAGCCAGATAGACTGGACCCAAGATGGCTATTTTACTTCTAAAGGGGAAAGAAAATTATTTGCTTTTAAAAATTAAATGAAGCAAACAGATTGTAACTGTATCCTAAGTGGTATATCAGATATGGAAACAAAAAGCTTAAACCACTGGGATTCGTATTGCAGATTGAGAGTATAATGTTTGTTTGTATGTATATTGAGGATATAGAGTTTGTGTATATTCTGATGACCTTGCTATCATTTAATAATAGTTACTAGATATATGTTGAACCTAACTTTTAGAGTAGATTACTGCTAGGAAAATGTTACAGAATCATGTAGAATCATAGAATCACAGAATAGTAAGGGTTGGAAAGGACCTCAAGATCATCGAGTTCCAACCCCCCTGCCATGGGCAGGGACACCTCCCACTAAACCATGCCATCCAAGGCTATGTCCAACCCCACCTTGAACGCTGCCAGGGATGAAGCATTCACAACTTCCCTGGGCAACCCATTCCAGGGCCTCACCACCCTCACAGTAAAGAATTTCTTCCTCATATCCAATCTAAGCTTCCCCTGTTTAAGTTTGAACCCGTTACCCCTTGTCCTCTCACTACAGTCCCTAATGAAGAGTCCCTCCCCAGCATCCCTATAGGCCCCCTTCAGGTATTGGAAGGCTGCTATGAGGTCTCCACGCAGCCTTCTCTTCTCCAGGCTGAACAGCCCCGATTTTCTCAGCCTATCTTCATACGAGAGGTGCTCCAGTCCCCTGATCATCCTCGTGGCCCTCCTCTGCACTTGTTCCAACAGTTCCATGTCCTTTTTATGTTGAGGACACCAGAACTGCACACAATACTCCAAGTGAGGTCTCACGAGAGCAGAGTAAAGGGGCAGGATCACCTCCCTCGACCTGCTGGTCACACTCCTTTTGATGCAGCCCAGGATACGGTTGGCTTTCTGGGCTGCAAGCGCACACTGCCGGCTCATGTTCATTTTTTCATCAACCCACACCCCCAAGTCCTTCTCCGCAGGGCTGCTCTGAATCTCTTCCCTCCCCAACCTGTAGCTGTGCCTGGCATTGCTCTGACCCAGGTGGAGGACCTTGCACTTAGCATGGTTAAACTTCATCAGGTTGGCACCAGCCCACCTCACAAGCGTGTCAAGGTCCCTCTGGATGGCATTCCTTCCCTCCAACGTATCAACCAAACCACACAGCTTGGTGTCATCGGCAAACTTGCTGAGGGCGCACTCAATCCCACTGTCCATGTCACCCACAAAGATGTTGAACAAGACCGGTCCCAACACTGATCCCTGGGGGACACCACTCGTTACTGGTCTCCAGCTGGACATTGAGCCACTGAGCACTACTCTTTGTGTGCGGCCATCCAGCCAGTTCTTTATCCACCGAGTGGTCCACCTATCAAATTGATGTCTCTCCAACTTAGGGAGAAGGATGTCATGGGAGACAGTGTCAAAGGCTTCACACAAGTCCAGGTAGATGACATCAACTGCTCTGCCCCTGTCCATCAGTTCCGTAGCCCCTTCATAGAAGGTCACCAGATTGGTCAGGCAGGATTTCCCCTTAGTGAAGCCATGCTGGCTGTCACCAAGCACCTTCTTGGTTTTCATGTGCCTTAGCATGCCTTCCAGGAGAATCTGCTCCAAGATTTTGCCAGGCACAGAGGTGAGACTGACTGGTCTGTAATTCCCCGGCTCATCCATTTTCCCCTTCTTAAAAATGGGGGTTATATTTTCCTTTTTCCAGCCATCGGGAACTTCACCTGACTGCCATGATTTTTCAAATATGATGGACAGTGGCTTAGCAACTTCATTTGCCAGCTCCTTCAGGACCCACGGATGGATTTCATCCGGTCCCATGGACTTGTATACATTCAGGTTCCTAAGGTGGTCCCGAACAAGATCCTCCCCCACAGTGGGCCCAGGGTCCCCACCCTCACCGTCCCTGCGTCTGCCTTCCAAGACTTGGGTGGTGTGGTCAGAGCATTTGCCGGTAAAGACTGAGGCAAAGAAGTCATTAAGAACCTCAGCCTTCTCCAAATCCAGGGTAGCCAGTTCTCCTGATAGCTTCTGGAGAGGGCCCACGGTGTCCCTAACCTGTCTCTTACTGGCAATGTACCTATAAAATCCCTTCCTGTTATCCTTAACATCCCTAGCCAAGTTTAATTCTAACTGGGCCTTAGCTTTCCTAACCTGGTCCCTAGCTTCCTGGACAACATCCCTGTATTCGTCCCAGGCCACCTGACCTTGCTTCCACCTTTTATAAGCCTCTTTTTTCCTTCAAATTTTGCTCAGCAGCTCCTTATCCATCCAAGGAGGTCTCCTGGCCCTCCTGCTAAACTTTCTTCTAGTTGGGATGCATCGCCCCTGAGCTTGCAGCAGGTGATCCTTGAATATCAACCAACAGTCTTGGGCCCCCCTGCCCTCTAGGGCTGTATATAGAATTGTATTTTCTTATACCCCTACATAAAACGCTGAGACTACAGTATTTGTTTAGGCCATTGCTCATTATTTTCCCTCTTCCAGAGTTTTTGTTAAGTTAAAACAACAAAAATCCATTAATATTGCAAGTTTTGTAACCTTTGGAGTGTCCTGGGTTCAGCAGTAGCAGTCGTTTTTCTCCTTCTCAGTAGCTGGTGCAGTGCTGTGGTTTTGACTTTCAGCCTGGGAACAGCGCTGATAACACCGATGTTTTCAGCTGCTGCTCAGTAATGTTTAGTCTGACCAAGGACTTTCTGAGCCTCATGCTCTGCCAGGGAGGAGGGGAAGCCGGGAGGAAGCAGAGACAGGACACCTGACCCAAACTGACCAAAGAGGTATTCCATACCACAGCACGTCATGCCCACTATATAAACTGGGGGTGATTACCTGGAAGGGTTAGATAACTGCTGGGTCAGGCTGGGTATCGGTCGGCGGGTGGTGAGCTGTTGTATTCTCTTCCCTTTTTACTTCTGTTGTCATTATTGTTATTGGTGGTAGGGGCAGTGGTTTGTGTTATACCTCAGTTACTGGACTGTTCTTATCTCAACCTGTGGGAGTTACATTCTTTTGATTCTCCTCCCCACCCCTCCGGGAGCAGGGGGGGATAAAGAGGGGGGAGTGAGAGAGCAACTGTGTGGTTCTGAGTTATGGCTGGGCTTAAACCACGACATGGAGTCATTTGAAGAATGGAACAAGGCTCTAATTTGAGATCGCTTTTTAGGAAAATTCCAAGTTTACATAGTATTGTTAAGAAGTATGCAGGGGGCATCCCTTTTGTAGTTGGTTGTATTTTCAAATCCTGCCAGCAAGTATATCAGTAGTAGGTTCTTATAAATGTTTTTCATTTTTGCCATGCTGAAATTGTCTTTTTCCCAGCTTATATATTTTGACAGCCTTAACTTTTTGTCCCCACTTTCCTTAATGCTACTGGTCTTTGCGAAAGGCAGGCCTGTTAATATTTGTAGTGTTGAACAGATCTCCAAACTTTTCTGTGATAAATAAATTCTCCCCAACCACACAAAAGATCTTTCTTTTAATGTATTTTTCAAAAGTAAAAATTAGATGATCATTCATTTTGAATTGTAGAATCATAGAATCATAGAATAGTTAGGGTTGGAAAGGACCTCAAGATCATCGAGTTCCACCCCCCCTGCCATGGGCAGGGACACCTCCCACTAAACCATGCCATCCAAGGCTATGTCCAACCCCACCTTGAACGCCGCCAGGGATGAAGCATCCACAACCTCCCTGGGCAACCCATTCCAGGGCCTCACCACCCTCACAGTAAAGAATTTCTTCCTCGTATCCAATCTAAGCTTCCCCTGTTTAAGTTTGAACCCATTACCCCTTGTCCTCTCACCACAGTCCCTAAGAACAAGGTAACAGGCAAAAAACCTGAAGATAGGAAAAATTCTGCCTGACTGATAAATGGTATTCTCTGCGTTTGCTAAGTAATGAATTAACCATGCATTTGCATTATTAAATTCTAAGAATACATCACTGGCATGTAAATTTCACTCAGGCACGTGGTTAGAGCACAAAGTACCTGCGTTCATCTTTTGGGAGAGTGATTCAGAGTTGATTATGATTTCACCTTGTGCAAATCCCCCTTTCGGCTGACCTTTTGGTCTGCAAGTTGGCAAATAACCATTTGTCATTCAGACACCTAAGAGGTTAGAAGTAAAATTATTGAAAGATGGACATAATATGAGGCATATTCAGAGGTGACATGCTCAGGCCTTTTCAGATGTAAAGACAGGGAAAACCATATTTGTCCAGCTCCTTCCTGTCTTCAGATTTCATTTTAGAAAATGCTCTGAGCTACCAAGATACAAAATGCAGCTTGAAAGAGGGTCTGTCACTTACCTTCTGCTAGCAGATACATCACGTGGAGGGGAACCTGGAGAAGCTGTGGCTGCCCCATCCCTGGCAGTGCTCAAGGCCAGGTTGGATGGGGCTTGGAGCAACCTGGTCTAGTGGAAGGTGTCCCTGCCCGTGGCAGGGGAGTTGGAACTGGATGAGCTTTAAGGTCCCTTCCAGCCCAAACCAGTCTGGGATTCTATGATGCAACCTGAGGAATAAAAGCATATTATTTAAAGGTGCATCTAAATCTGAGGCCAAATGATAAGTGTATTTAGTTCTTGTATAGTAACTATATGCTGATGATTAGCAAGGACAAGGATGATTTGATGAATTTTATAAGAAAGATTGCTAGTGGACCGTATACACTTCTTATATTTTTGACAAGACTCCTTGTGAAAAGCTACTAAAGTAAATTTCCATGGGATTGGAGGAAAGATCTGATTACAGGATAAGAAGCAAAAGGAAGGGCGAAACAGTCACTTTTCAGGGCAGAAAAAGGTCAACAGTAGTCTCTCCGTAACGGGATGTGAAGTTGGTTTCATTCATCACCTTCGTCGGTGACCTGGAGAGGGCGGCAGACAGTAAAATCACTACTTTTATGGAGATGAGCAGCCAAATGATGATGGGGAACTAAGTGAGGGGTTAAAAAGGTGGCAGATATGCTTCAGTGCAGATGAGAGTAGTTACTGTGTTCAAGTCGTGCTTACACGATATTGAGCTCAAAACAGGCAGCGAGGGCAGCTGGGAAGGGGCTCCTGCAGCCATCACGAGAGGTCGCTGGAATCACTGACTCAGTGCGCAGCAGCAGCTGGAAAACCATCGAAACACCATGAGGGCACTACCAAAAAACAGACAGCATCTCGGGGCCGCCGCAGAGACCATAGCAAACCCACAGCTTGTGCCCTGTGTGAAGGCAGGTCTGGTCCTGTGCACCTGAACGTGGGCATGATGGTTTCAAAGCATGGAGCCATTGCTTTGCACAGAGACCAAAAAGGCTGCAGCTGTTTCGTGTGAAGACGGAAAGCAAGAGCAGGATATGACTGAGGTTTACAAAGTCACAGTAAGCTGAATAGGGAACTGTTGTTCACCACATCTTGCAGTGTGAGAGCTGAGGGTCATTCAATGAAACTAGTAGGAGATAGGTTTAGAAGAGATGAAAAATGTACTGCTCTACATAGGATCACAGACTGGTTTGGGTTGGAAAGGACCTTAGTATCATCTAGTTCCAACCTACTGCCATGTGCAGAGGTATATAGCAAGGTCTGAACTTCTGGAACTTGCTGTCCTAGATCATTGTGGCTCTGATGCTCTCAGCAAGCTCAAAAAAGGCACAGTCAAACTGTCTTCAGCTCCATCAGCAGATAGAAAAAGGGCATACTCTAACATCCCCACTCCAACAGTTGTGGATACTGAGGGGTTCAGGTGCTCTCCTTACATGGCCTCTCCTATTGCCAGTGCTGGAGACAAAGCTTTTGGTCTGGATGATCCCATCAGGAATGTTTGTCTGTACTTATATGCCTAATTTTTAGTCAAGTGTGGCTGGTCAATTCCTGCAGCACTAACAGTGTCTTAGTAGAGCTGTCACTACAGCTCAGAGTCGGTTCAGTACGATACTAATGGGGTTTACAAGTAGGGTTTGCAATAGAGTTTGCAGTCTCTTACCTTCACAGAGTTCCCACACCGAGCTAGGCACAGTCTCAAATTTTCTCCTGTTGCCTTTATTTTATAGGGGTGAGAACAAGAGTTTTACTGAGCTTGTGTGTGAAAGTCATAGAATGTCAGTGGCAGTCCCTTCTGTGGTGCTTTCTTAGATGCAGAATAAAGTGGGAATTAGGGAAGACACACTCCCGTCTGAGTCACCAGCCCTGTCCAAACGATAGCTCAAATTTTATTGTGCTGGAAAGGCTCATAACTGTGGGAGCCAGTTTGAAAAGTCCTGATTTCTTAAGAAATAACAATGAGTAATTCCAGTGGAAAGGGATTGGGCTGGCAAAAGACACCACCCCCCTTCATGGTGTAAAAGCTGTACCACAATGTCAGATGCTTTGACTGACTATGGGGTGCCAATACTGCCTGAAGGAGATAAAAGCAAGTATGTATTGAGGGCACAATAACATGGAAAACTAAGCTGCAGAGTCTTTATGTAAGACATCCAAAACTAATCCACAAGTGTGTGGAGAAGGATGAAAAATACTGGGGTTTATGATGAGAAATACGTGTCAAAGGCTTAGAGATCTAATACGCCTCGCTTTTCCACCGCAAAGCTTTTTGTGAGATTTCTGGAACACGAAGCCAGATGCTGCTGCCAATTCTGCAGCCACAGGGGGCTCCCAAGCCATGAAAAAGCTCTTTATTCCGTTAACTTCTTTCGATTTATAGGATTATAGTGCTGAGAACTGGCTCTGTGCTAAGCACCCTCCCACAATTCAACTGGCTGTTGAGAGAACAGTCACCAGTTGTTTTACCCACCAAAACAGGTATCTCTGAGAGCATCACAACTCCAAGGCTTCCCACTCAAGTGACCTCTCTAAGTCTTACCCCAGCACATCCATTCCCACTCCTCTGTGCTGAGTGAAAAAAGGGCTTTCACAGTTTATTGACAGAGCTGTGAGATCCACGCTCAGGCAGACAAAAGGCAGGATTGCTTTGCAGGATCGAGCTGCATCTCAGGGTGCAATTATCGATCTGGTAAAAGGAATAAGAGGTTTCTTATGACTTTTAAGGTAAAAAATCAGAAAACCTACACCTGAGTTGCACCTGGAGCAGCCCATGCAGCACAGATCAATGCCAAAGACTCCTCTGGAACAGGTCCTTGATTATAAACAAACCACTGCATTTTGCAGTCTCTTCCATGGGGCCTCAAAGCTTGTATTGCTGCAGATCTTTGTTGCTCCACTGATACACAGTACAGATGGTTTATACATCTGAGACAGATTCTGCCTCATTTTGGTGGGTTTTTTTCCTCTTAACTTTTTCTTCTTCATTTCCTATTCTTCCAAACGGGTGCACTTTCACTCCCAGTCTGTTTGCAGTTTTCATGTGTCACAATCTGCTCTTTGTTATAGTAGTAAAAATCTGGTGGTGTTGGGTTGATGCAAGCTTAGCTGGTCAGAAGTGCTCTCCCAGCAGCTGAGCTGGGTTATCTGGGTTACCATGACCAGGTAGACCCTTGGGTGGATGCTGCTGGCCCTGCAGTAGTGCTGATTTTGGAGCTGTTGGAAGGGTTGCGCATTCAGTGACTCCCTAAAGTTAGATAACACAACTCAAATCTGGATGTTCAGTTACGCCTGCAGATCTTGGAGAGGCAGCAACATCGAGGGGGAGGTGGTGAGGAGCAGCTTCAACAGTAACCTCTTACCCAACTGGAGCTACAACAGCAAATCTGGCTATGGCCTACGCCACTCGTTTCCCTTCTTTCTGCTTTTGAGCATCTTTCAGCTTCTGCTCTTCAGAAATGCAGCCACAGAAATGGGGTTAATGAGAGAGAAGTGAAAATAAGTAGAAATACATACACACAGAGATGTATTTCTGTTCCTATTTGTATTCCAAATGCTTTACCATGACTTCTTTCTTCAGTTCTGTTTTCTTTTAACTCCATGTTAAGGTTTTCTTTATCTGCAATCCAATAGTATACCAAAGGTTATATTAAGTTCACTATGGGATGGAGGCTTCAGTCAGTTAAATGTCATGGTTACTTCTAGTAAACCAGAAACGTGCATTTTTTTTAGTCCCATGAGAATACACTGTCAGATGACAAATATCAAACCAACTACTGTTAGCTGATTAGCAGCACAGCAATTGAAACAGCTTTGCCCAAAGGAGGGGGGGGGGGGAAGAAATGCTTTAATAAAAACACTTAAAGGCCTTTATTAATTACAGAAATGCTTAAATGATTTAACAGATGAAAATAGTAACAAGTACCAAAAGGCCAGATGATGCCTCCAGTTATACCATGTAAGCGAGTTTAAAAACTGGAGATGAGCCAGTTCTGTAAAGCAGGCTGGTAACGTTATGGCTCAAAGGGAAGAATGGGCTTCATTAATTCCAGTTTTCTGCTTTTTCTCTGTTTCTAGCTGTAACTGCATAATTGTTCAACAGTTTCCTGACAGATTCAGCTCTTCCTGTTATCCCCAGGTGTGCTTCCAGGGCTCTTTACAGAGGAAAATAACAGTTTACCAAGCTATGCAGCATTCATGAATTTTCAGCATTACTTTGCTTTACATCCGCATGTTACATCCTCTTATTAAGTGACATTCCCAATACACGGTGGCTGGAATAAGATAATTCAGAGCCCATACTTATCGTGCACAGGCTTTCCGTAGCTCCATAGCGGCCTTCTGCCGTAGCCCTACTTAACCAGTGAAAGTAGCAGTGGAAAATAGGAACCTGTTCTTTTTTTTTAAGAGAAGAAGCAAGGATAACCTGTAATCTCCATAAATTTGCAGGGCACAGTGACTTGGTGAGTAGGCAGGGCTTACCACTATGGTCTGTTCCTGCCTTTTCACTGCTCTTTGCAAGGGTGGCTGTCACTAGCCTTGCTGGGACTGTGGATTCAGGGATAAATATAAAGATGCATACTGGAGTTCACACTCTAGAGCACATTTCAGGTTCTCAAGCATATCACATTGCATCAGTGTCTTTAGAGCTCTTGTTTCAGGCCCTCAGGCAGATGACAGTGCATCAACTCCTATTTTAAAGCTTTTCTTCTTTTAAAGCTTTCTGTAAGGGCAAGGAACTTGCACTTTTCTTTTTATGAAAATGCAGGTTCTGATGTAATTATATGGCACTGTGAGCTGAAGCCCAAAATAACGGTATTATACTGCCTTGGCCATAAAATTACTGAAGGGTTTACAATATTCCCTAAATGTTCCTAAAGAGGAACAGTGCTACTAACACAAGAGCTAGCATTATTGTAAGTCATTTAAACAGTACAGGGGTTACAAAACTGGGAGGTCTCCCACATGTACTGCACTGTGTCAGCTCAGGCTGGAGAGGTGGGTCAGGGTAAGCCTCACGGAGTGCAACAAGGCCAAGTGCAAAGTCCTGCAGCTGGGTAGGAGCAAACCCAAGCCCAAGTACAGGCTGGGCAGAGGAGAGATTGAGACCAGCTCTGAGAAGGACTTGGGGATGTTGGTTCATGAGAAGCTTCCCATGACCTGGCAGTGTGTGCTTGCGCCCAGACACCAACCATTCAGTGCTGCATCAAGAGGAGCATGAGCAGCAGGTTGAAAGAGGGGGTTTTCCCACTTGGCTCCACTCTCGTGAAAGTCCTGCATCCAGCTCTGGGTCTTAACACAGGAGGGATGTGGAGCTGTTGGAGTGAGTCCAGAGGAGGCCACAGAGATGCTCCAAGGGCTGGAGACCTCTGCTCTGGAGGCAGGCTGAGAGAGCTGGGCTGGTTCAGCCTGGAGAAGAGAAGGCTCTGGGGACACCTTAGAGCAGCTCCAGTGCCTAAAGAGGCTACAGGAAATCTGGAAAGGGGCTTTTGACAAGGGCAGGTAGGGACAGGACAAGCGGGAATGGGTTTAAACTGACAGAGGGGAGATTGAGATCAAATATCAGGAGGAAATTTCTTCATTATGAGTGTGGTGAGGCCCTGGCACATGGCACCCAGAGAAGCTGTGGCTGCCCCATCCCTGTCACTGTTCAAGGCCAGGCTGGATGAGGCTTGGAGCAACCTGGTCTAGTGGAAGGTGTCCCTGCCCATGGCAGGGGTTGAAACTGGATGAGCTTTAAGGTCCCTTCCAACCAAATGATTCTATGATTCCATGAAGCGTTTCAGTTCAAGTAACCCCAGACTGGCAGCCATGGGGTGATCCCTTCTTCACAGGTAAGTTTCTTAGGGAATCTGATGGGCCATTGTCCTTTCCTGCTCTGTGACAGCATTATGGAAAAAAGAGTGATGCTATTATAGGAAACCCAAGCCTTTCTTTGCACTATGTGATGGAGACTCCGATTGCCTGAATGGTATTCTGGGCATGCTCACCAGTGCCCGGAGTTCAAGCTGCCTGGCATGTTTAGTGAAGGAAGAGATCAGAGGTTTCTAGGAACACAATGTTCACTCTCCTTTGGTTTTCCATGATGCTGACAAATGCTGCCCCACGTCAAGGAAGCACCCACCAGAAGTGTACTTTTCAATTGCTGTAAGTGGAAGGACTCTAGTTCTTTCCGGTTCCATCCTGTGTGCTGACAGTATGGCTCTGCCAAAACTGGTGTTCAGGTTCTGAAACTATTATCTTTATTTTACACTGCACTGCACAGCTTAATTATGTCTGGGATGTGGGTGAAAGAACTTGTAAAAGGCAATATGCAATGTATCAAACAAGGTAGATTGTTCGTCACCTAAAAAAAGAAATATCAATTACATGGGTGGGAAAAATGATTTGGTTTAATATTTTACAGGGCAGGTCTAATCCTCTTAATACATGACGTTTATGGAAGCAGCTTTGAAACAATAATTTCCCTCTGTACTAAGTCTCTGGTACTTGTTTCTGTTTTATTATCTGCTAAGAAGGAATTACTGGCTAGGTCTTTTCATAGTTTAATTCACAATATTGTTCGAGCTATGCTTTTTGTAAGGGTGCTGCACTACTTTTGCAGAAATATTTTAGAGACAGAGGCGATAGCCAGTCTGTGTCTGACAAAGCAAACAGATGCGGAGACAGAGAGGATCCCTCACTGTTGGATTTTCCAGGCTTGGCTTGTATTCCCCAAGCAGAATTCGAATAGCATCGTAATAAAGCAGAATTTGCTGGTTGGACACGATGGAATGTGCGATGGGATAAATCACATCCATCCAAAAAAAGAGTGAGCACCAGCAAACAACGCTGAAAATGCTCTCTGAGAGTCATTTGTATGAATTGATAGATCAACAGAATATGATTGCATGCATCTCATACCTCTTAGTCCTTCATTTCATTTAATTAAATCAGGTGTTTAGGAGCTCACAATACCTTATCAGATTCTCAGATAGCTGCTGCATGAGCTCTAGTAAGCCTGAGCTCATAAGTAATTTATTAGGGATAGTTCTTACTCTTGCCAAAAGCTTCAAAACTCACAGAAATATTGTAGTAGATGATTTTTAGCAGTGGGCAGCTCTTCACTGTCTGAAACCTGTGCGATGGTCATGAATAACCTGTTTTAATTTGTGACTTTCAGTGTTACATTTGCCTGTCTTGCCCAGCGGAGTCTTTTTCCAACCTGTAAATAGGCCGAGATTCAGGGGCAAAAAGATTTCCAGAGGCACCTTTTCCTGAAATATCATGATTCTACGTTATGAAAACTGAGCAGGGAGCTATAACTATGGGTCCCCTCCCTCAGCCTTTGTTTATAACATTTCCAGTGTCAGAGCTGGACCTTGTGCAAGCAGAGCAGGAGAAAATCGATTTTGAAATACAGTATGAGCTGGCGCAAAGCCCTTTGGACACAGCACATAATATGAAAGGATTTTATTGTTTCAGGAGGGAGAAAAACTACTTAGATCTGCAAATCCTACACATTCACCCAGCTTTCTGCTCTCAGGAGGATGGTGGATACCCATCATGCTCTTGGTATGGACCCAAGAGCTCTGCAGCTCTTCGGGGTCTCGCAGTTGCAGCTTGCATGCCTGTAAGGGTTACGATTCTTCTGATCAGCTTTTACCTTGCTACAATAAATCTTTTGATTTTCAGGGAACTCTAGTTTAACTTCTCCCAATTAATTTCTTTCCCTGTAAACTGTTACAGAGTGAAGCTACTTTTTTCCCTCTCTGATTTTCAGTATTCTTGTATTTCTCACACTGGTTATTTCAGGGTTTTTTTCTGCACCAAGTGCTTTAAAACACCAATAGTAGCACTGTTGGTCTAAGAGAAACGCTGAGGGTAATAAAAGAAGGAAAATGCTTTATCAAACATACGTGGAAGAACAGACAAACTTTCAGGCAATTAAAAACTGGCCAAGTGTTTTAATGAAATAATACTTCAGGTCTCCCTGGAGAACCTAGGATGAATTTCAACCAGCTGTGGTTTTGGTCACTCATGAAATTAAACAGCATGAAGAGGCTTTGAGGAATCTTAATACATTAGCCCCTGTCATCCCAAATGCCTGTTTTCCATTGCAGGATGATTATTATCCTTTTTACTCCCCGGGGTTCACTCATTTATTATCTGGAATCCTTTCTTCACGATTCTGTTCTCTTTGCCTAATTTTCTTCCTCCTATAGATTAAAACTAAGCACAGTCCTTATGTACGATTTGCTTCTGTTTCTTAGAGTTACTTTGATAAAAGCATGCTCAATGTGCGCAGTAAATTGTTTCTACAAAACATTCTTTTAGCGTTAGTTTTTTAGAGGATTTTCATAAATGTGCCCATTTTACTGCTTTATTTTGCCTTCCTTCTCTCCTCACCTCTGCGGTCAGTGCGTTTGCTTAGAATGGCTTGGTCTCTGCCCATACATAATGTACCACTGTCTTTCAGTGGCTTCAAATCTTTACCTTTAAAAATCATGAACTCTCAGAGATAGAGAATGGCTTTCAGTGGGGGAAATATCACTGGAAACTGAAGATTTTTGTCAACAGAAGAGAAGCAACACCAGTTTAAATCTCTTATATACTCTTGTATCCTTGTGCTTCAGCCCTGACCTTACAGACTGGCATTTACAGCTAATGGACCACAAGATAACTTTTGATTTTCCCAAGGTATCTAGAGGTGACTATCTCATGGCCCATGCCAGGAATTGTCTGTCTCTCAGCCTTTACAAGGCCTAATGGCTCACAGACACATGACTTTCAACTGTAGGAATATGGTATTTTAAACTGCTGCTCTCTTGTCCATCCAAATTCTTACCCCATCAACTGAATGTATATCCATTAATTCACAAAGCACACATGCTGAAAGATCATTTTCCTTCTGCTTCTTTTGCAGAATCAAGTCTATTTGTCTTATCCTTGCAGGCTCTGGACAGTTTAATGAAGTGTTGACAAGTACTAATGATAGGCAGAAAACGACAGCGGTTCTGTTCACAGGATCGCTGTTTCCTCATTTCAGGTTGAGGAGATCAGCGTACTATAGATAGGACTTTAAACTGCTGTGGGCAAAATACAGGACATTTTGAAGCAGGCTTTTCAGAATGTTTGAGCACTGAGAAATGGAATTCATATACTGCAGGGATTTTACACGTTTTTACAATATACAATTGACCACCTATGAGGAAAAGGAGCAATGAGTGCATGAGGCAATAGGGGTCTGCAGTACCTTCCAGAAGAGTTAAAACATCTGTTGAAGTCCTGAGTTTTTCTCAGTCTGATTTGTCATAGAATTAAGTAGGCTGGAAAAGACCTTTAAGATCATCAAGTCCAACCATTACCCCACAGCTGCCAAGACCATCACTATTCCTGCCAGTTTGAAGGGCTTTGCCAGCTACAATGACAGCATATTATAAACATAGGGGGCATAATCATCAACGTAAATAGCTGGATGGGCTAAATTGTGCCGCTTCTCATAGCTGCAAATACAGCATACGCCAATCCCAAACTTGTGTAAACTCTTTGACACACAAGGATCAGTTACAGATTGGTTTTGGATCAATGTCAGAAAATCTAGACTTTGATTATACATAACTTTGTGACTGGGAATTGATTTATCAGATGCAATTTTATGTAAGAATTTCAGTTCTCTGTGAAATTTTGCTGAATTCAAACACTCAGGAGTTGCTTGGATGGCAGGTAAAATGGGCTTATATCGAGAACTAGAAGTTAGTGGGAGATCTTTTTTAGCAACCTTTTAGGAAGGTTTCCTCCTCCTTGGGGAGTCTTTGTCTACACAGAATTGCCCATAGGAAGCAGCTTTCTTCTTACGCGCTGCCAGCGAAGTGCTTGTGCTGCAATTACAGCCCTCAGATTAAGCAAGAAGGCAGGTTTAAAGTCCTGATTCATGGAAGAGGCTTATGTCCCTGCATTTTTTTCTAGCCATTGGTATTTGTGAAGAGTGGAAACTCCATAGCCCAGCCACAAAAAGGCTGTGTGGCACTTACGCAGGATTGCCAAGTAGTTTGCAGTTTTTCTTCAGAGTGTCTTTGCAGACAGCATTCAGCAGAGCAGTGTGGCTTGGAGATGATTATCAGCAGTCACTTATGGACACCCCACACTTACAGAAACACCGCTGTACTTTGCAAGGCTAGAGACAGCACATCCTCTCGTCCTATTCTACTGCCGGAAGCAAATTTTGCTTACCTTCCCACTCCGGTTACCAGAGCAAAGTGGAGGCCTGCAAGGTGGAGGACTTGGAACAATCAAGGGAAAATGATACTACTAAAGTGGGTTTGCTTTACCAGGCCTCCCACCTGAAGAGTCAAAAGTCACCTAGTTAGACACTGCAAGTAATGATTTAGAAAGTATGAAGAGAAGTTCATCCCTGTACATTATTGCTGCTGGGATGGAGTGACTCATCTTCCTCAAATCTGTACAGGAGTTCTGCCCTCATGGAAGCATTCAGAATGCAGAAATCTGGCAAGGTGTGGTAACGTATTAGAAGTCTTTGGAAGAAGCCCTGCTCTGCCTTCCAGACAGTCTTCATTTACCATAGGATGATATTCACTAAAAGGGGATATCAAAAGAAGGTCAAGTGTTCTACCATACCGTGGAGGTGACACACATTAGTTCGTAAGAGGCAGCGTGCACAGACTTAGAGCAGCAGAAGCTCTGCAAGTACTGTGAGCTTTTCTTCTTCTGTATGACAATATAGTCCCTGACAGTAAATACAAATTCTCTCTCCACTCAGCTCCTCCTCTATATCTGCTCTCTGACTCTGAGTTCTCTTCCTTCCTAGCTTTCCTATTGATTATGCTTTTTTCCGCTTTCCTTGTAACATGCAAAAGCCCATGTCTTACACGAGCTGACCTACTTCAGTGCCTTCACAATGGAGCTGAAGACTTTTACAGGCTATTACACCTTCTAGGAAGTTTTGGAAAATAGCTTTGACAGTTAAAATGCAATTGCATTGTAGTACTTAATTGTTTGATTCTTCCTCAGCACTCCTTGACCAGGACATACTTGACAGGTGAGGTCCGATAGAATCATGGAATCATTGAGGTTGCAAAAGACCTTTAAGATCATTGAGTCTAACTGTCAACATAGCACTGCCAAGTCCACCACTAAATCATATCCCTGAGCACCACATCTGTATGTCTTTCAAGTACCTCAAGGGATGATGACTCAAACACTGCCCTGGGCAGCCTGTTCCAGTATCTGATCTCCCTTTTGGTGAAGATGTTGTTCCTAATATCCAGTCCAAACCTCCTCTGGTGCAGCTTGAGGCTGTTTCCTCTTGTCCTGTCACTTGTTACTTGGGGGAAGAGGCCAGCCACCTTCTGGCTCCATCCTCTTTTCAGATAGTTGTAGGGAGCAATAGGGTCCTCGTGCGTCTCTTTTAGTGAGGGGCCCAGAACTGAACACAGGACTCAAGGTGCTGCCTCATCAGTGCCCAGTACAGGGGGAGACCCACTGCCCTCACCCTACCGGCCACATTGGTGCTGATACAGGCCAGGATGCTGTTGAACTTCTTGGCTGCCCGAGCACAAGCTGCCCATGCTCAGCCGCCATCAGTCAGCACCCCTAGGTCCTTTTCCACCGGGCAGCTTTCCAGTCACTCTTCCCAAGCCTGTAGTGTTGCATGGGGTTGGCGTGACCCAACTGCAGGACCCGGCACATGGCCAGTAAACTAGCTTTACAAAGGAATATATCTTTCTAAAGAGACCTTATACACCACAGACCCTGAGAAAATACTTAAAAAGAAAAAATGAAGTAAAAAGATAAAGTGTGCCATGGTTTAAGCCCAGTCAGCCACATAGCTCGCTCGCTCACTGCCCCCCCCCCTTCCTCCCTCCGCTCCCGCAGGGATGGGGAGGAGAATCAAAAGAATGTAACTCCCACAGGTTGAGATAAGAGCAGTCCAGTAACTGAGGTATAACACAAACCACTGCTGCTACCATCAACAATAATAACGACAAGGGAAATAACAAGGCAAGAGAATACAACCGCTCACCACTCGCCAAACGATACCCAGCCCGACCCAGCAGTGATCTAACCCTTCTGGGTAACTGCCCCCAGTTTATATAGTGCGCATGATGTGCTGTGGTATGGAATACCTCTTTGTCAGTTCGGGTCAGGTGTCCTGTCTCTGCTTCCTCCCGGCTTTCCCTCCTCCCTGGCAGAGCATGAGGCTCAGAAAGTCCTTGGTCAGACCAAAACATTACTAAGCAGTAACCAAAAACATGGGTGTTATCAGAGCTGTTCCTAGGCCGAAAGTCAAAAACACAGCACTGCACCAGCTACTGAGGAGAAAAATGACTGCTACTGCTGAACCCAGGAGAAGTGGAGTTTTGTTTCATCAGCCTCTGACAAATTTACGGGATAGAAGCTGATTTCAGTGTGATGCGCCTATGAACAGGATTCAGTATCAAATGCACTGATACTGATTTACTGCTTGGACCAGGAGAGGATGATTTCAGCAAATGCCTGCTGTGGGGCCTCCTGCTCTTTTAAGGGTATGTGGCCACAAAGCACTCACTGAAGCAGGTTTTTGTCTTACTTCTCTCCTTCTAACTGCCAAGTGTATTTTTAGCAATATGTCTCTCTGGCCCTGCCAGCTTCATTCTTTGTGAGATCTTAATAAGCGCTGGCTATTGCGCTGGGACTGTGGTTTCTGCTTTCAGGCAGATTCTGCTTGTCTGCTAGAGCCTGACTACAGGGAAATGCAACACGCCGGCTCAATGGCAGGTTGACAGCTGTTCAAGCACTTCTTGAACCTGATTCAGACAGAGCTTAGCAGTGGGGCTGCTTACACTGCTCCTTCCAGTAAGGAGACCTGACATGTTACTTGCACCCTGGACCAGATCCCTCCTGGGCATTCATCTCCTGTGCAGTGTGGTTCTACAGCTTTCCCCTGAGAAGGCAAATGGTAGGGTCATAGCCAGGGCAGAGCAAGAAAGGTATGCACCTTCCACCCATGTGAGGGGTATCAAGAGGAACTTCTTTTAATCAAGCCAGAACTTCTGTAGCTCCTGCTGCAGATGCTGACTATGCAGCAGGCTTCCTCACTGCAGAGTTCAGGTTGCTGGTAAACTGTTCTCTCTCTGCATGTGCCATCACTACTGGAGCTGATCATGGGTTCAGGAGGAGAGGAAATGTTATTTGCAAGCTATTTAACTCACTGCTCACAGCCTCCCATTCGTCAAAGGTAGGTAACAGCAAGTCCACACTGTACAGCCAGAACAAGAGGTGGCTGAAGGTGCCCTCAGATAGTACTTCTTTCTCTGTGCCCAGAGCTTTTGTGGAGCTCATTTCCTGCCACAGCTTTCATTTTGATTGCTGTAATGTCACCTATTTCACAGTTTGATGTCACATCTGGAGACAGGCAAATCAAAGAGAATCAGCAGAGCTCTGGAAAACCTCAGGTGGCAAAGGTGGAAGTCTGAGTCACATAAATGGTTAGGCAAAACAGGCCAGGGAATCACAGAAGCAGAAAATATCTCAAGTTGGAAGGGACCCATAAGCATCATCAAATCCAGCTTCTGAAAAGGGGAGAGGACCTTATTGCTCCCTGCAATTACCTGAAGGGAGGTTGTAGTGAGGCGAGTGTCTGTCTCTTTTCCCAAGTAACAAGGGATAGGACAAAAGGAAGCAGCCTCAAGCTGCACCAGGGGAGGTTTAGACTGGATATTAGGAGCAATTTCTTCACAGAGAGAGTGCTCAGGCATTGGAACAGGCTGCCCAGGGCAGTGGTAACATCACCATCCTTGGTAATGTTCACAAACTGTGTAGATGAGGCCCTCAGTGACACGATTTAGCAGTGGGCTAGGCAGTGCTGAGGTAATGGTTGGACTTGATGATCTTCAAGGTCCTTTCCAACCTTGTTGATTCTATGATTCTATGAAAGAGAAGAAATGCAGATAGTTTGGCATTTGTGACAGATTTCCATATGCAAAAAGCAGGATCCAGGCTCACAGTTACCAGCAGGCAGTTGAATGCCAGGTATTCATCTTTGAGCACCGATTGAGTGCCCCAGGGGTAAAGATTAAAGCTAGAGATGTTTATTGGTGGCTGCAGGTCTTTCCAAGGCACTGCTGGAACCAGATGAAGTTGCCTGTGTCAGCAAAGCCTCCGTGTCCCCATCCCTGAGGATGCCACACAAGCTGTTTCTTAGCTCTTGGATGAGTTGTGTGGAGCAGCCCTGCGGAGAAGGACTTGGGGGTGTGGGTTGATGAAAAAATGAACATGAGCAGGCAGTGTGCGCTTGCAGCCCAGAAGGCCAACCGTATCCTGGGTTGCATCAAAAGGAGTGTGACCAGCAGGTCGAGGGAGGTGATCCTGCCCCTCTACTCTGCTCTCGTGAGACCTCACTTGGAGTATTGTGTGCAGTTCTGGTGTCCTCAACATAAAAAGGACATGGAAGTGTTGGAACAAGTCCAGAGGAGGGCCACGAAGATGATCAGGGGACTGGAGCACCTCTCGTATGAAGATAGGCTGAGAAAATTGGGGCTGTTCAGCCTGGAGAAGAGAAGGCTGCATGGAGACCTCATAGCAGCCTTCCAATACCTGAAGGGGGCCTATAGGGATGCTGGGGAGGGACTCTTCATTAGGGACTGTGGTGAGAGGACAAGGGGTAATGGGTTTAAACTTAAACAGGGGAGGTTTAGATTGGATCTGAGGAAGAAATTCTTCACTGTTAGGGTGCTGGGGCCCTGGAATGAGTTGCCCAGGGAAGTTGTGAATGCTTCATCCCTGGCGGCGTTCAAGGTGGGGTTGGACATAGCCTTGGATGGCATGGTTTAGTGGGAGGTGTCCCTGCCCATGGCGGGGGGGTTGGAATTCAATGATCTTGAGGTCCTTTCCAACCCTTACTATTCTATGATTCTATGATTCTATGAATGTAATCACCATTTGTTTGAAGGGTCCTGCCCTGGGGACACTGCACCTCCTGGGTTTGGATGCCAGACTGTCATTTCTTCTCTGTTTCTTTCCCTTTGTCTCCAGTCGATCCTATCCCTGTTTCCTGGCAGAAACCTTGCAGCCAGCAGGCATGTTTATTTTGGCAGTACCACACCGTTTGCACAGATCCTGCTTCCTGCCTGCCTGCTTGGTTTGTTTTTAATCAAGTCACGACAAACTGGCTAATCCAGAATCTCTCAAGGACAAAGTGATGGGGCAGGAGGTTATGACATGCTGCAATTATTCCACAGCTGAGTGTAGTCAGGCCACAGAATAACTAAAGCTTTTGTAACCAGGCTTCATTTCCATGTGTTTAAACTGAATGCCTGCCCTGATAATGTTTTGAAGATAACATTTTTTAGGGTTTTATTAGAAATTTTGGCTTGGAACAGGGAAGTGATTTACTTAATTTAATTATCGCTGTGAAAATATTGTAATGTGTGGTATTTTATAGGTACTTCAGTAAAAAAGTGTACAGAAAAAGAAGAATCATTTTAACGACCATTTGCCAGGACAATAAAGAGTGTATTTTCAGTGACAAGTAACAAAAGCACCAAGCACAGACAACTGGGTTAGCTAAGAAGTCTTTCTTCATGTCAAATATAAAGTTGTTATCTTTCTAAAAGGTCTCTTGGCTGACAGTGGTGCTCATTTCAGCTGACAGTAATAGCAGTTTTGTAAACATTCTGTCCAAATACTTGACTATGTAGGGCCAGGCCTCAAGGAATGCTGAAAATTTTCCGTGTTCCTATGACAGTCAACAAAATGAAGAGGCATTTATCTCCTTTGAAAATAATGGAGCTTGAACTCTCTCACATGCAAATTTGCTCCTATTTTTCTTTTCATCGTGAGGATGGGTCAACTAGGCAGTAACTTCATTGGTATGAGGAGTGCCAGCAGCAGAGCAGTGTGATTTATCAATAAGAAGACTTAAAAGGTCTCTTGTAATGAGGCTAATCCTGCAAGCATCCTGCTCTGATGGAAGCACCCTACGCTCATCTGCAACGATTTGGAGATCAGAAGTGGTAGCCTATGTGCACAGTGCAAATGAGCAATGGCTTGTAGGAACTGGAAATGCTCTGTGTATCTTCTGCTTTATTTTTCAGACCCCTCCTTTTCCAGTGAGTTAATCCCTATTCCAGGAGGCCATTTTACCTGCTTAGATTATTTCTGGAGCACAAGTTCTGCCCTGACATCCTACAAGCATCATGGCTTGGGGAAAGCTTAAAATCTCAAGTCAAACTTAAACAGAGGAGATTTAGGTTAGATATAAGGAAGAAAATTCTTCCCTGTGAGGGTGAAGAGGCCCCAGCACAGGGTGCCCAGTGAAGCCGTGGCTGCCCCATCCCAGGCAGTGTTGAGGGCCATGTTGGAAGAGGCTTGGAGCAACTTGGTCTGGGGGAAGGTGTCTCTGCCTGTGGCAAGGGGTTGGAACTGGAGGAGCCCCTCCAACCCAAATTATTCTGTGATTCTAAGAAAGCTCTTAAACTTCTTCTCCCAAGCCTCCTCCCATGAGGTCCAGTTAGCTGTGCTCTGGATAGAGCTGGGACTAACTCTCACTTTATCCAACTGTAAAATTTAAACAACACATTCCAGAACTGCACAGCTGAGGGAAAAGGAACCGAGGCTTAAAAATGGAGATGTAAAACAACAAATGAAAATAAACTGGCTTTGAACTGGAACCCTTCCCTGCATGGATTTTCAATTCAATTTTGCTGCAAGAGAAGCTACTGGGACAGAGAACTGTAATTAAGATGAATTGTCTGGGAAAAGAAGTTTCCAATTGTTTATGCTGAATTAAAACATGCTGCTTGCCTGGGCAGCACTGAGCCCAACACTTCCTGTCATGGAGGTTTTGTAACCTGAATATTCTTCTAAATAGACAATTTATGTTCCTGGAATGCATGTCCTTTTCTTATAATGAGATATGTGAGATGCCATTGATAATATCTTAACCCACAATCAGATTCTGATGCATACTCCCCAGCACAGATCTCTGTCCCTTGTAAAAGCAGCTAAACTGTAATGAGGGTGAGTGGCTGCTTAGAGTAAGGGAAAAGGAGTAATACAGAGGAAAGGCGCAGGATGAAGGAGTTGGCATCTTTTTCACTTGCTTTGTTGGTGGATTTCTCCAGACAGAAATCCTTCAGTGATACAGTTTTCTCTACACATTGCCTACAGGCTACTACTAAAAGCTAGAGTGATCTTTGACAGCACTTGTGATACGGGTGAGATGGTAAGAATGAACTATTCATGTCTATCTCTGAAGAACCTCCCACTTTGTCACTTTGACTATGTATCTCCTTAATTCTTTTGGTCCAATTGAGAATTCGGTATGTCATTTCAGGGACAATGACACTGATATATGAAACATGGAGCTCTGAAAAGATGCACAAGGTATTTCAAGAATTTTTGGTTTGGATTCTTTGTTTCTTTGCTTGACTGCATCCCTCAGTAAATGGGACACAGCTATATCCAACCTGATAGAGTGGTTCTTCATAGAATCATAGGCTCATAGAATGGTTCAGGTTGGAAGGGACCTTAAAGCTCACCCAGTTCCAACCCCCTGACACAGGCAGGGACACCTCCTATTAGACCAGGCTGCTCCAAGCCCCATCCAACCTGGCCTTGAACACTGCCAGGGATGGGGCAGCCACAGCTTCTCTGTAGGCCTGTTTTTGCACACTGTGGCAGTTACATCGTTCTCTCCTGCAGCTGAAAGGTGGAGACACACAAGACTAAGAGCTAAGCTGTTGCACAAATATTTTCATTCAGTGCACACACTGTAGCACCTGTTTGTTCACCACTGCAATACACTAACCAGCAAACAATATACCAAAGAAGCTGGTAGTTTAATTTCAGGGCCAATATCAAATGGATTTGAAGAGCCCCAGATTCTACCAGGAATGGTAACAGAATTGGGCTCCTCTGGATTTTTTGTCAGGTTTGCTTATGGATTTAGCATTTACTGAACGCTGCTTCTGAGAACAAACAGTTTTGCAGTATGGGTTCATGATCTCATTTTGTAGCAGACTTTCTGTGTGATGTGGCAAAGAAGGCAGACCGTTTCATATTTAAAAGGAAAGTTACTGATCTCTTCTGCAGGTGTTGCCAAGACTGTTTATTTCTGAGTTGCTTAGACATTGTATTGAGGTGATTTCTACCATACACAAAACACAATGAATTCACAGAGGTTAGTGTGTATTCAGAATGAGATGCTTTTCAAGTTTTGCTAAGAGATGGAAGACGCAACAGTTGTAGCAGAAATACATTTACCCTATCAACTGATATTCAACTGAACAAAACCAGTGCTGGGAAGACTTCACTGCTTTCTCTGAATTGTGCATATCAGTGAACTCATCTAGAATTTCCACTCTTCTTGTTTTGATGCGTTAGTTAGAACTTGCACCGTTTAAAATGCAAAGTTGATGCATCAAAAACAAAGCAAGAAGCTTTTTGTGCTGTAGTAAACTACAAATACTGACCTGCTCCTTGCCATAAAGAGCTTAAAGGCAAAGGAGATGGACAATACAGAGAACAGAAGTCACAAAATTATTTGTGTGTGCATTACATCATGTTGGTTTGTGTAATGATGGAGATTAGCAGTGCTGCCTGCTGGGGATGACTGCCAGCTTCCCCCAAAGACCATCACTAACTGCTTGTACATTCGCCAGATGTAATAAATGGCATGCAAATAATCTGTTCAAGCTGTTTCTTCCAACCCAACACCTGTTGATGGCAAATCCTGAGAACATCAAGCATCCCATATGACAGTAGTTGTTATGTTTTCTTGGGTTTTACTCTTCCTTGGTTTATGGGCATGATTGGGGGAAGAGAATGTTTAAACAGCAAAACTATCACGAAAGTAAGGTAAGACCAGAGTTCAATGCACTGAGTTCAGTGCAGCTCCTTTGTGTGCTGCCATAGTCACCTTCTCTCACAAACTTCTTTCCTCTACGTCCCTCCCCCAGATCCCAGCTTTATTCAGTGCTCAGTTTAATGTCAGTATTCTGATCATACTCAGTGTCTTCACTTTCAGATAGTTTCCTTTCGGTCTTCCCATAATATTTATTCAAACTGTATCCAATGCTTTATAAGGAGTCAATACTCCTTCATAAAACTCCTGTGAAGTTACAGGAACAGTTGCCCTTCTATTAACAGTGGGTTAATTTGAAGTCCAGGGAAGGTAGGAAAGTAATAGGCAATCCATACTGCAACCAAGAGTTTTGCCTTTTTGGATGTCCTGCCCAGCACAGACACTGCAGACAGACCATGGGGCAGCAATATCAGTGCTAGGGTTATTAAAGAGAAGGCTCAAACTCTTTACTTTTGCACCATCAGTATCACCAGAATGAGTGTGCGCATATAAAGCAATAAGCAAAATACACCCAATACATTCCTTTACTTTTTGCCATCCCTGACTAAAATGATATAGACCACTGTCAAAGCAGTCACAAGTTGTATCACACTTATTGTGATACCCTTTGCACTGCCAAGAAGCAAATTCAGAATGTGATTCTCAGTGGAGTGAAATACATCTCCGCTGCCATAGGTGGCTGAAATATTTTGGGAATTTCCCCACAAGGACATGCTAGAGAAACTGACAGAAGATCTGGTGTTCAGGGGCATTCCCCACAAAGATTGAACTCCTGATGGATTAATGTGTCTGGCTTGATCTTTTGGGTTTCCATGCTTGGATTTCATGGAATCATAGAATAGTCAGGGTTGGAAAGGACCTTAGGATGATCCAATTCCAACCCCCCTGCCATGGGCAGGGACACCTCACCCTAAACCATGCCACTCAAGGCTCTGTCCAACCTGGCCTTGAATATCGCCAATGATGGAGCATTCACAACTTTCCTGGGCAACCCATTCCAGGGCCTCACCACCCTTACAGTAAAGAATTTCTTCCTTATATCCAATCTGAACTCCCCCTGGTTAAATTTGAACCTGTTACCCCTTGTCCTCTCACCACAGTCCCTAATGAAGAGTCCCTCCCCAGCATCCCTATAGGCCCCCTTCAGATACTGGAAGGCTGCTATGAGGTCTCCACGCAGCCTTCTCTTCTCCAGGCTGAACAGCCCCAATTTTCTCATCCTATCTTCATATGGGAGGTGCTCCAGTCCCCTGATCGTCCTCGTGGTCCTCCTCTGCACTTGTTCCAACAGTTCCATGTCCTTTTTATGTTGAGGACACCAGAACTGCACACAATACTCCAAGTGAGGTCTCACAAGAGCAGAGTAAAGGGGCAGGAGCACCTCCCTCGACCTGCTGGTCACACTCCTTTTGATGCAGCCCAGGATACAGTTGGCTTTCTGGGCTGTGAGCGCACATTGCTGGCTCATGTTCATTTTCTCATCGACCAACACCCCCAAGTCCTTCTCCGCAAGGCTGCTCTGAATCTCTTCTCTGCCCAACCTGTAGCTGTGCTTGGGATAGTCTTAAACATTTAAACAGAAATATCCTGCTACAGTTTATTCTTTCAAAATTGCCATTCCTGTCATAACATCCATTTTAAACCAGGATGCTAACAAAGCCCCTTTGTAACAATTTTTATTGCAGTCATATAGACAAGGGCTGATGATCGTTCTTTGCTCTTTCCTATGATTGCACAAATCTGGTGTCAGTTTTCCTTTATCAATCACTCGAGATTTATGGTAGTACAAGTAAAAGCAGGATCGAATGTTTCAGATATCACTATGGCATATTATGAAGCAGGCTTGTAAAAAGTAAAGATTTTGTGATATAATTATTTGAAGCGAAAAAACAGAATCAGGGTTTTACACTCCAGAATTGGCATATGCATGTCCTGAAGTAAAAGAACAAAGTCACCTTGCTCTTACTGCTGCTTTAAATACAAGATAGGAAATTCTGACTCCTTTTTCCAAAACGTGAAAGTATAAAACCTCTGCTCTCCAAATCTCTGCGTTCACTTAACGTGTAGTGAGCTACACTTGAAAGGTCACAAAGTAGCCCTGAATCATTATCCGTTTGAGCGAATTAAGGGATAAGGGGAAAGAAAAGTCAAGTCTATTTTTAGCTTTGAAATTTATGGCCATGAGAGCATCTAGCCAAATGAAAGCGATCTGATCAAAAAGCTGAAAGGCAAGGATATCTATCCTTCATGCATCTTTAAAAACAGTACCAGCCAGCAGGAAAGAAGTTAATCTTGCCTTCAACTGAAAGATTTACTAAAGCCTGTGGCAAAGAATTTAAATGTTAACAGATCAATTTCTCTTGCAGAAATACAATTCTACTGATTCCCTTACATTTGTTATTAATTTACAGGCAAGGCTCCATAGAACAGGCAATTTAGAATGGAAGCAAAGCAGTTTATCTTTGTGTAATAAGATCATGTGAAACTTAACAGCCATTAAGAGCTCCAGTGTGGCCTCGGAGTTGTAAGATTAGGCTGCTTTAAGCAGCAGAAGATAGTAAAGTCACTGAGACTGTCCTCTCTCACTTCCTCTCACCTGTAGGGAAGAAACTGTTTAAGAATCTTACAGTTATGTCTGTATATCAGGATGTGTTTTTAGGGAAAAGCTAATTCAGAAGAGGTTTGAACACAGTGAGAACTGGGGTCACTCAGTAAAGTAAGCATCATAATGCAAACTCCTTTCCCAGGATGGTTCTGTCCACTGCAATTTTTCCCCCTACCCTGGGTACATGGTTTCATTATCTTAGGAAAAGTTAATTTTCCCAGGAAGCCATGGCCACAGAATTGCACTGCCTTCCAGAAAGCTGCAAGAGTAGGGTCAGCGCATGCATGCAAATGCTGATCTCAGCTGTACTCAGAGGGAAGTTCTGTGGCTTGCTGCTGGTACTGACCTGGAAACCTGCATTGTTAAGCAATAACCGCCACACTATCGAGCAGACAGGGCTTTCTAAGGGCTTTCTGAAAGCCTCACCAAAGACAGTTGTCCCTTTATGGGTGCAGACTGTGAGCCCCAGGTTTGCTCAAAACCACACGTCATTAAAATCTCACATGAAAACACCTCGTTTCCCTCTCAGACGTCTCCCTGTTGGCCTGCATCATTGTGACACCACACACCAGCAGCACCTGGATAAACGCAACTCTTTTTTCTACACTGATGTGTCCACTTGACAATATACTACAAGACAGAGCAGGAAGGCCACTTGTGGACAAGCTGTATTGCTGCAGCACAGGGACATTTGCTAGTTTAGCACATGTAGCTTTGTTTCCAGGCTACAATTATGGTGTTCATCTGTGATGTAAATTTATATGACACTGTTTAAAATCAGTTTCAAATGGAAATGAAAAATCCTTAATTCCTGGTTGCATGGGCATCCAGAAGCCCTAAGGGTTTGAAGAGACCTGAAGGATGTGGGTTTAACAGTGCAGAAAAAGATAGGTGTAGCATGCACCCAAAACAAGATAAGTAGGTTTCCCCTTGCAGTGTAGTGGGTCTACAATAAAGCAAGGAAAGCAATGAGATGGCAATAGAGTTTTGAAAAAGCCCTTTTGACAGGTAAAATTGTAAAGTGAAATATTTCTTCTTTGTGAACCCTTTAACTGAGCTTCTTTACACACATCCTCCCCAGCACTGATACAACAGAAAATGATTTTTTACAACTGGAAAGCTTAAAAGTACCACTTCCGCATCTGCATCAGGCACAAGAGGGATGGATGTTAATGTATTCTGAATATTGATTTAACGTTGGGAATCTGAAGGTTAGTTCTAAATGGAAGCAATCTAATCCTTGTTTAGAGAAAGAGGTTTTTTACCCCTCACATCTCTAGAAAATGAAACCTTGCTTTGCTATTTATCCTGTCAAAATTTCTTATCAGGTGTTACATTGTCCTCAGCTCAGACCTGCTGCACCCATTTCAAAGACAGAGGCTGTGTTCAGAACTGAGTTTTTCTTTCCATAGCCAAGATCACTGCAACTGTTACAGCTTCACTAATCCCATAAGTTTAAGTCATTTCAGCTCATGATTCCTGAATTGCCTTTTTTCTTTATTGCAAATTCAGCGCTGTTTTTTCATCTACTGCTCATAGAATCACAGACTGGTTTGGGTTGGATCTTAAAGCTCATCCGGCTTTTTCTACTAGAGCAGGTTGTTCCAAGCCCCGTCCAGCCTGGCCTTGAACACTGCCAGGGATGAGGCAGTCACAGCTTCTCTGGGCACCCTGTGCCAGGGCCTCACCACCACCACAGGGAAGAATTTCTTCCTAATGTCTCATCTCAGTCTCCCCTCTGTCAGGTTAAAGCCATTCCCCCTCGTCCTGTCCCTTGTCAAAAGCCCCTCTTCAGATTTCTTGTTGGTCCCTTTAGGCACTGGCACTGCTCTAAGGTCTCCCCAGAACCTCCTCTTCTCCTGAACCAGGAGACAGGCTGACCCAGCCCAGCTCTCTCAGCCTGCCTCCATATCAGAGCAGCTCCAGCGCTCAGAGCAACTCTGTGGCTTCCTCTGGACTCACTCCAACAGCTCCACATCCCTCTCAGTTGTTGCCCCAGAGCTGGATGCAGGACTGCAGGGGGAGTCTCACAGAAGTGGGGTGGTTGGCATCATCTTTCAGAGAAAACTTAGGTAAAAGCTGCTCCAGTGCTCCATCCTTCCCTTAACTTCTGCTTGAGATAGGAGAAGCTGATGCCCTTGACACAACCCCTCCATGCTTTCTATACACACACTCCTGTCCCCCATTTGCCTTTATACTCCACTTGCTTCCCTTGCACTACCCTCCTGTTGTATACTCTATTTCTGCCATACCATATGTCCTCACACATCTTTCCAGTCTGGATTTTGACATTTCCTTTTTGGCTCCTAGCAGCACCATGGCTATTCCCTTTGCTCAGTACATCCTGGTTCCCATTGTTGCCCACGTGCTTGTTGTCCAAAAAGTGGATTTGTGCCTGGCATGCAGTAGACCAGTTCCACATGCTCTGGAGAGATAATGTGTTTATTCAGGTGTGGGCGCTCTGAGGACTGCTGCATAAATCAAGCACACCTAATGCCAGCTTCTTCATTACATTTATACACAGAAGTTTCAAGATAATACACTCCCAATTACAATGATTGGTCAGTAATCTATATGTAATTATAATATTTGCTGTGTCATTCCTTCTAATCATTATGTATACTCAGAGGAGGGGTCTTCACCAGGTCCAGGGTCTTTTTGACCAGTGGGTGTGATTTTTAGTATTATAATGAAGGCAGTTCAGGACACCTTTAAAGTTAGGTTCATTGCTGAGGTGGGAAATCAAATGGTCATTTTGCCAAGCTGTCAAATAACAGCTTTTCCAAGAAGTAAAATGGGATTAGACATGGGAAAGCAGAAAGGAAGTATTTTTAACTGACAGTTAGGTGATCCCTCTTTTGTAGTTGTCATTCATTTAACAAACAGGTGATATATAAGTATATATGGTGTTAGCCCGTCCTTCAAATCAAATATCCAATAACTTACTATTATGGCTTATGATAGTGTGTGTGGGACTGTCTTGGTCTCCTACACAAAATTCCACTTCTAGGTGTAAACCTTTCAAGTAAGTATTACACATTGGATTGTTTTGTCTATTACTGTGGCAGAAATTTGGTTTTGATACCTATTTTATATTTCAAAACATGTAAATACCCTAAAAAACTACCTTAAGGTGAGCAAGACCTGGCTGGCATGCATGGTTTGGAGCATGGTTTTGAGCTATGGCAGAACTGACCAGGAGCCTTTTTGTAGGCTGAACTTCAAGACTGCTCTGAAACAGGATCCTTCTCCCAGAAGAGTTTTGATTGTTTATGTTATGGGCTTTTGTTTCTACTACTCTGTAAAGTATAGTGCTAAGTCTTCGCAGGAAGTGTGAAGATATGCCACCTCCAGAAGCATGGAGTACCAAATGTGTGTTCTTTAAACACATCAACAAGATCAGGAAACAGCTGCAGAGACCGGATCGCAGAACACAGCCAGGCTAAATGAACAGCCACTATCCACATATAAGTAAGTTCTTCATTAGCTGACGAAGCCAACTTAAGCCTACTACCTCCAGTTTTAACTGCAGATCAGACATGAGAAGTCTAATTCAGGCAAGCTATAAATTACCCTACATGCTCATTCTTTGTCATGATCTCCAATCTGTTCCTCCAGTGAAATCTTGGAAATATTTCTTTCACTACTATATTAAGCCAAGAAGACAGTATGGATTTTTGTGCAAGTAATGATCCATTTTACAAGCTTATGAATCTATATAAATGCTGTATTATCTGACTGCAAGGTCTTCCGAAATGACATTTTCCATGGTATCTGGTATTCCAGAAGAAAACAATGTGTCTGCCTAGGCCACATACAGTTCTTGAGAAAAATAGGATTTCTTACTGCAATGCCATCTTTGACATTTTCCTGAGGCTTTAGGATTAAATATAGCCAGCCTTGCAATGAAGCTGTCTCAGTTTCAGCTTTTCCATATTTAAATGTTCCAGAAAGTTAACTTCAAGATGCAGTAAACCTATTCAGTAGCACCCACAAGGTCAACTGTCTTTTTCAGCATGTATTAAAGTTCAGAAAGTTTAGCAAAGCTTTATTAAGCTGTCTTATCCTGCTAACATCAAATCCAGCTGCAGGTGTGTGCTCCTCTGAAAAGCATTCTGACGTTCTAATTCTCCACAGCCAATACCAGCCTGTGCACAGAAGGACCATGAACTTGTTGGTACACTGATTGAGGGAGAAAATCACAGCAAAGAGAGGGACATTTGGGCAGAGCTACACTACAAACTGCTCCAGCACTGTTCTCCAGATTTTTTTGCCTGGAAAGGATCTCCTCCAGCTGCTTGTTTGTACTCACCCAACAGACCTGTGGTCTGCATCTTCCCCCTTGCCAGTTTACAGCAGATAGCAGTTTCACCATCAGCTGCAAGGACAAGGAACTAGTCTGAACTGTGGACAGCAGGTAAGGGGAAGTGATTCTCCCCCTCTACTCCACTCTGGAGAGATCCTCCTTGCAGTCCTTTGTCCAGCTCTGGGGGCAACAACTCAGGAGGGATGTGGAGCTGTTGGAGCAAGTCCAGAGGAGGCCACGGAGATACTTTGGGGGATGGAGCCCCTCTGCTCTGGAGACAGGCTGAGAGAGCTGGGCTGGTTCAGCCTGGAGGAGAGAAGGCTCCAGGAAGACCTTTGAGCAGCTCCAGTGCCTAAAGAGGCTACAAGAAACCTGGAGAGGGGCTTTGGAAAAGGGCCTGTAGGGACAGGACAAGGGGGAATGGCTTTAAACTGACAGAGAGGAGATTGAGATGAGACATTAGGAAGAAGTTCTTCCTTGTGAGAGTGGTGAGGCCCTGGCACAGGTTGCCCAGAGAAGCTGTGGCTGCCTCATCCTTGGCAGTGTTCAAGGCCAGGCTGGACGGGGCTTGGGGCAACCTGCTCTAGTGGAAGATGTCCCTGCCACGGGCAGGCCACAGGCTTGGACCTGGATGAGCTTTGAGGTCCCTTCCAACACTAATAATTCAATGAATCTATGATTTAATGAATTCGTTCCCCCTCTGGCCTCCTGTAAGTCCATCCCCATGTTCCTAATTTCATGTTGCAGTTGTAGATTTCAGTCTTCTGCATTGCTGAGCGAGAAGTCTGTGCTTCCTTTTTTTGATTTCCACCATTTCACTGGCTTTTACCCTTAGAAACATCATTTTCTTTCAGTCTACTTCCTCACTTAATGGACTCAGTGCTAGGTACCAGCCACCCCGTTCACCAAACAGCTAAGGGTTGCAGAGAGCATGCGATGGGGCAAGTTACACTCCATCTGATGCCTATACTCCATCTGAGGGTCTGTTAACAGTAGCATGCTCTGTGCATCACATTGCCAGTCAAATGGACTAAGAGCACAGCCATTAGGAAACCTTTGTGGCACCAAGGGAAATCAGATGTTTCCAAGCCGGCTTACCCACCCCTTCTTGGGGTTTTACCTTCTGCTTTCAAGACTACTACTAATAAAGCACCTCTTCGAAGCAATTAGCAGATCTGCTGGACTCTGGCCTTTCATGCCAGCTATTACTAATCATTTACTTACCTGCAGCCAAGGAAATAATAGGTCTGCTTGTGGACTCCTTTGTAGCTGTTCCAGCATCAGGTTTGAACAACCCATCATAAACCAGACCTGAGGTTGTAAAACTGAGTGTCCCTAAAGTGCTATTTCTTATGCCTGGGAAAGAAAAAACCCGTATAAAGAAGGAAAAGATATATGGCACATGACAGTAACAAGGGACAAGAGAGTTTATTTGTAGTCCCTGCCAGAAGACAGTTACAGAGGCATTTGTTTTCCTCTGGAACAGACTGTGTTTCTTAAACAAAAAATAACTCTTCTAAGGTATCAAGAAGGTATCATGTAGAGCTATTTATTTTTAATGTTGAGTTTGCATTTGTAAATACCTTGCAAAAGAATTTTCTGACCATCACTATTCAGAACAAGCACTGGCCAAGCTTTCATGTTTATGTTTTGTACTTGTGCCAGTGTTTTATCACTCTGGCAAACCAAAAGTGAAGCCGAAAGGCTCCCTGAAAAACTGACAGTGTTTAAAGAAATGTTCAGCTGGGGATTCCAATCTTGAAATCATAGAATCATAGAATAGTTAGGGTTGGAAAGGACCTTAAGATCATCTAGTTCCAACCCCTCTGCCATAGGCAGGGACACCTCACACTAAACCGTGCCATCCAAGGCTATGTCCGCCCCAGCCTTGAACACCGCCAGCGATGGAGCATTCACAACTTCCCTGGCAACCCATTCCACTGCCTCACCACCCTTACAGTAAAGAACGTCCTCGTTCTATCCAATTTAAACTTCCCCTGTTTAAGTTTGAACCCGTTACCCCTTGTCCTATCACTACAGTCCCTCATGAAGAGTCCCTCCCCAGCATCCCTATAGGCCCCCTTCAGATACTGGAAGGCTGCTATGAGGTCTCCATGCAGCCTTCTCTTCTCCAGGCTGAACAGCCCCAACTTTCTCATCCTATCTTCATACGAGAGGTGCTCCAGTCCCCTGATCATCCTCGTGGCCCTCCTCTGCACTTGTTCTAACAGTTCCATGTCCTTTTTATGTTGAGGACACCAGAACTGCACGCAATACTCCAAGTGAGGTCTCACAAGAGCAGAGTAAAGAGGCAGGATCACCTCCCTCGACCTCCTGGTCACGCTCCTTTTGATGCAGCCCAGGATACAGTTGGCTTTCTGGGCTGTGAACGCACATTGCTGGCTCGTGTTCAGTTTCTCATCGACCAACACCCCCAAGTCCTTCTCCGCAGGGCTGCTCTGAATCTCTTCTCTGCCCAACCTGAAGCTGTGCCTGGGATTGTTCTGACCCAGATGTAGATACCCAAACCCCTGATTATAGCATGACTGTTATGACCATTTATTAACCTGGCCAATGCTCCTAGCCTTTCTAATGTCCTGTCCTGTATCCTGGAGAATTGATGAAAAGACAATCTGAGCTCCAGTGCCCCTAACCACCTCTCCCAGGGCTCTGTAGTCCCTCTTAATGTTCTCCAGGCTACTGCTAGCTCTATCACTAGCACCCACATGGATGACTTGAATTGGATAATAGTCAGTGGGACTCTTCTTATTATACTTCTAGAAAGGGGAAAAAAGGTAAAATGAAAATGATCCATGCTGTTCCAAATCCATTGATAGTGAAGCCTGCTTCTGCTCCACAAGAAAGAATTACTCTTGCAGGGCCAGGCTAGGCATTGAACCATTACAGAAATCATATCCTTCAGAAAACTCATTTCAAAAAGCAGTGTTTGAAGAAAGAGGATACCAAGATTTGCATTGAATGTTTGAGCATCAGGGAGCACACAGCAGCAAAGTTTAGACACACATCACTTTTATCAACAGCCTGTAAGAGATCCAGGCTTTTCCAAAATCTGACGAACCATGGTTCTTAAACCAGTAATTGATAGCTGATTGATTTCTTTCCCTCAAGTGTTCACTTGATGCTAGGCTGCAATGCAAATTGGAATATAACTGCTTATCAGGATAAGCTGCAGTGATTTGTTGAGGCATTTTAGTACAGGTCAGGGTAATTTAAGATTACCTTTGGTAATTACCAGGGTAGACATTAGAAACTTCAGAAAAATGCTTATTTTTGAAGAGCTTGTGGTCAGGTAGTTTCAGAAAGCTATGAACATCTTCATGAAGATAACAGGGGTGTTTCAAGTTGCTTTATGAACTGGAGATAAAAAGACTGCCGAGGAAATGGTGAGTTAGAAAATGGCAACTAATTCTTGGTTTAATGTTCCCACCAGCATTCAAAGAACCAAAAATAGTTCTTTAAAGATTAACCTTTCGAAAGTAACTTTTCCAGCATATCAAATTCCTTTCAAAGTTTATTAGCCAAATTAGTCCTTTAAAATTCTGGTCTTGGAAGCAATAAAAAAAAGGATAAAAATGCACTTTTCCTAAAATTTGTGCTGATTACACTCTGTAAATTTATATCTATGTGGGCTTGGTACCCTAAAAAAATGCTGACAGAACTGGTGTACATGTGTCTATTTACTGCATGTTGGCTAAGTGACTGGACAGGAAGAAAGTGAAACTACAGTGAACCCTGTCCTTCAGCTCACACAGTTCCCCCCCCCCGCCATAGACAGGCACACCTTCCACTAGAGCAGGTTGCTTCAAGCCCCGTCCAACCTGGCCTTGAACACTGCAGAACATTTTGTTGAAGGGTATGCCTCAAGGAGTTTCTAATCAGCTGACCTTGTACACGTGCATACACATGGGAGACCCCATTTGTGGCATCACTGGTCACATTGCACCAGACCACATCTGGGAATCTGATTCATAATTCAAGGATACGTAGGTAGCCTGGAGCTTGATTCTGGGAAGCTGGGTGTGTTTTATTCCCTACAGTTGGCTTTGCCATGGCTAGAGAAGGTGAGAATACATTCCTTCTCTGTATCCATGCTGCCGTTCTTTGGCTTTTCAAGGCAATGAAGAATGGCCTTTCATTCAGCATGTGATTTTGACTCTAGGTAGTGTATTTTCTTTTAAAGCTATTTTCTGCTAATTATTGTCTTAAATCCTGCAGTAAAACATGCCTTTTCATCATGCTGGATAAAGAAATCTTTGTTTCTCCCTCAGTATTCCTGGCCATGAAGTACAAGGCTTATCTATTTTTTACAAGCAGCCTTTTAACCCCCTAGTTCTTGCAACTGCCTCTAAATGCCTTTTTACTGAGGAGACTATTAAAGAGGGTAGTTAAACATTTTCTGTATTTAAAGAAATCATTTGCTTTACTTAAATTAGGCCCATGCTGGCATATCTTCTTGAGTGCAGATACCCACTGGTATAAAACATGTTTAAAAACACACTTTGGGTCAGTAGCTTTGCATCTTGTGTAGCTATTGCAATAAGGGCAAAGCAGGATGCTCCTGAGTTGGGACAGCTGTGTGTGAGTCTGCCACATCAGAAAAGCAGTGGGAAATGGAGCTCAGTGGGTTGAAATTGGAAATAAATTAAGGGAGTTGGGAACTTCTAAATTACACAGTATGACCTGGCTTCAGTCAAGGCAAGACATATCATTTACTTTGCCTCGGCGCTAGATGTCTTTACAGTGTGACCAAATGACACTTATTTTCTTATCTTACTGATATGTCCTTTTCTTCTGTTACTTTGAAGCCAGCATTGGCAAGGATAACGAACAGACTTTCCAAAGAAGCTGCCAAAATAACACTATCCAAAGTGAAGCATGCACCTTTTCCCTTGGCCTGGATTCATTTCCATCTAATGAAATGAATCCCAGTAATCAAACAGCTTGTTGTGAAGGTCATCCCATATTGCATCATATAATTAACTGCGTATATATATGCCTGTATATATAGATACATCTATGTTTTTTATAGGTAGATGTATAAATCAGAGAATGGGAGATACCAATTGGAACAACAGTAGGAGTGAATAAATCAATTTGTGTAAAAAGAAATAACATCATTCTCGACTACTTGAAGTCTTAGTGGAGGCTGAGAATTGGATCAACATCAGAAATAAGGGCAAGGAGCATTACTGAGAGAAGCTACAAGGAATTAATTGCAAGTAAGAATGTTCTGATGCAAGACTGACTGCAAATACAAGTCATTAGTTTTTAAATAGAAGGAAAAGTGTGACAGGATATTAAGCCTCTCAGTACAGTGGAACCCAGAGGATTTTTGTTTAAATTCCAGCAGCAAATGTTTGCAGAGAAAAAATTGTTTTACTACTTTGCTGAACAGTTTGTGTTTTGTGAACTGCACCCTGAAAATGACTTAACTCATCACGTGAAGGGTAAAGAACAAACAAGAGAGAAGAATTTCAGTTCAGGGAATTCTGAATATAAAAGAATCGGAAACCATTGGAAAAGAGGAGGAAAAAAATCTACATGTGTATGTCATAGATATGTGTACACAAATGTGAAAATGCGCTAACTAAAGATGAGCTCTAAATTAAACGTAAGTTATTCTAAATAATTCATAACCCACAATTGCTTCTTTGGTCAAAAGTCAATGGGGGCTGCATCCAAGAGGGCAGGGGAACTAACTGTATTTTTAAGCAGTGTTCGCTTTGTGACTGTGACTGGTCTGTTTTCCTTGGGACTTGCTAAGCTGTCCAGGAGGATATCAACACTGCTCTGAAATCTTTAACCACTGCCTCAGATGTAAGCTACTGCCTTCTCTGTCCTGTGGCAGCTGAAGTTGCTGCAGAGCAGCTTTGTAAGTTACCTACATCTGAGGGTCTGGATGTAACGGCATCAATTTGTCATCCTAAGCTCCTTCCCCCTGACTGGTCCCTAATGAGTCCTTGGGCACGATGGGGCTAAAAGAGAGACTCAGCACTCAGCCCTTTATCCAGGCACTTAATCTGCTCCTCGCATACTAGCACAACAAGAATTTTACACCAACAGATCTCTTCTTACACCGTGGTTGAACGTTTCTGATAGGGGTATCCTAAATTACAGAAAAATACTGCCTTAAATTATCAATATTTTATTAAAAGCATTCAGTATCTAGAATTGAAATAATTCTGATTGCACAGTGCCTGGCATTATTTGGTGTTTTCACAATCAACCCATATGATAGAAACCTGGTTGAGTTTTCAGGTGCCGTCAAGGTGGGAAGAACTTCAACTGAGTAGATGCAGAGTGAGAACTTCAAATGATCTTGACAGAAGTATGATCTGACAATAAGAAGATGTAACAGGAACAAGTGTACTCTAGTTACTTTGATTTTGCATTTTAGTTACTTAATATCACAAGCCCATTTACAGCATCTTACAAGGGTATTTAACAAATATTTTAATAAGTGGTAACCAATCACTACAAAATGGAAAAGAATAAAGCAGGTGACTTCTAATTGCGATTTATAGTCATCTGCAATGCCTTCTAGTGTGCTTAAAATACCATACACTGATCAGACCCATAATGTGCTCATGCCACCTACTAATGTCTGTTAAATTGTTTGTAATTTTCAGTGTTTGGGGAATACTTTATGGAGAAATACACTGCAAAAACACAAAAATAACACCCATTTCTAATGAACAATTCTAATTCAGACACTATTCAGTAAAATTTGCCCTCAGACACCTGTGTGGAGAGATATACAGAAGCCAGTTCCTCCACACCAATGCAGTAGGCGTTATGGGCTTTCTGAGGATTTCTCAGGACGTTTGCACAGGAATACACTTGCCTTCAAGCTGTTTAGAGGGGAGCACTGATTTCTGGGCCTGGAGCTGTCGCACCTACTCAAAAATGTTCAAATAAAAAGATACGGTAGCTGGGAAAGTGACCACACTACAACGCACGTAGCCCTCGACCTACGAATTACCTGATCCCTTTAATTCAGACATATGGGCATGAGTACCTTAAGGCAGAGCAAGTCCTAACTGCAGATAGGGCCATTCATATTATAAAGCTGCTGGCAAACAAAAGATAGGTAAACGCTGTCTGCATCTCCTTGAATGTATTTTCAAGTGATTAAACCTCCCCTCTGGGACCAACCACCACGAACTGGTATCAGAAGTGTTCCTTTCACCATGCGCATGGTCTGGCCAGCCAATGATATTCCCAGTGTGAGCAAAAAACTTGGGAACAAGTGACCAGTGAGCGGAGGGAGGCAAGTGATGATAGTCCTGCCAAATATTCCTATTATATGAGAATATGGCTCTTGCTACCAGCCATGCCCTAAGCAGCTGTGAAACAAAGCCCCATTTGCACGTATGAAAGCACCAAAAAAGTCATCATCATAGGAGTGAGACTAAAGAAATATAACCAAATTAACTTTAATAGTGTTTGGTTTGTTCTAATGGAAATTGTGCATTATTTATCCTCAGAAAAGAAGACTCCATGGAAACTATCGTGTCTTTTCAACAATCATGAAGGCTCCTAAGTGGAGGAAGATACACGGCTTCATATAGGTATGACACTTTTCTTCATTATACTACACTAAGCACATCCACTTGTCCTGAATAAAATTAGAGCAAATATTTCTGATTCACAAAAAAATATTTAAGCAGTACAATTGCCTGCATAAAAAGTGGCATTTAAATACAGAGCAATTAAAAAAATAAACATTAGAGTTATGTGAGACAACTGCTCTGAAGACTGTCATTTTCCAAAACAAAGCTGGTTTTGTCTGATGGTGGCTTCGCAATTTATTATAAAGACAGAACAGAGACTGAATTAACATTGTGTCCCCTTGCAGTGAGAAGTGCGAATCTGAATAATGTACTCCAGGGGAATTCTACTTAGCATTTATATGAATATGGGGAAAATGATAATATGATAATTATCATTGGGTTTTTTTCAAGCGCTGTTTTGTTTCCTGCAGCTCCTTTTTCCTCAGTTTTATTCTGAGCTCAGTCTCAGGGTGTGTTAGTCCTGCAATACAGTTTTTTCTCATGGGGTCCATGCCTTTCATCTACCTGTGCCACCCCTTCAGATTTCTGGAGACTCTGTCTGTCTTTGTGGGATTCCCAAACACACACAACACCACTGCCCTTTCAGCAAGTTACCAATTGCACAGAATCCCAGACTGGTTTGGTTTGGAAGGGACCTTAAAGCTCATCCATTTCCAACCCCCTGCCACAGGCAGAGACACCTTCCGCTAGAGCAGATTGCTCCAAGCCCCATCCAGCCTGGCCTTGACCACTGCCAGGGATGAGGCAGCCACAGCTTCTCTGGGCACCCTGTGCCAGCGCCTCACCACCCTCACAGGGAAGAATTTCTTCCTAATATCTATGAAAGTCTCCCCTCTGTCAGTTTAAAGCCATTCCCCCTTGTCCTCTCACTGCAGGCCCTTTTCCAAAGCCCCTCTCCAGGTTTCTTGTCAGCCCCTTTAGACACTGGGAGCTGCTGTAAGGTCTCCCCTTAAGGAGCCTTCTCTTCTCCAGGCTGAACACAGCCCAGCTCTCTCAGCCTGACTCCAGAGCAGAGTTGCTCCAGCCCTCAGAGAATCTTCATGGCCTCCTCTGGACTTACTCCAGCATCTCCACATCCTTCTTGTGTTGGGGACCCCAAAGGTGGACACAGGAGCAGAGCACAGGGGGAGAATCCCCTCCCTTGACCTGCTGCTCACACTGCTGGGGATGCAGCCCAGGACACAGCTGGTCTCTGGGCTCAAGCGCACACTGCAGGGTGATGGGGGGTTTCTCGTCAACCAGCACTTCCAAGTCCTTCTCCTCAAGACTGTTCTCCATTCATTCTCCACCCAGCCCATACTTGGGCTTGGGCTTGCTCCAGCCCGTCTGCAGAACCTTGCATTTGGTAGGAATGGCATTGGATTAACACTTAATTAAAACCCCATCTTTAATATTCAGCACTGGAGGGATTCAGCACATACAACATATGCTCTTCAGCAAGCTTTTGTATAGACTTTGTTCTTTCCTGTCTGCTTTCTCTCTTGTCTAAAAAATTCCTGCTAGGAGGTGTATTTGTACTAGAGATTGCAGTGAAGTGTGGACAGCTCTGAGCTAATTGCAAGCAGGAGTTAGCCAGGATGGTGGCAGCAGCCCAGGAACAGCTGCTTGAAGCTCTAAGCTGTGACTTTGCCACAGCTCAGCTTCATCTGATCTGTGTACTAGTTCATTTATAATTAAGCAATTAGATCATTTATAATTAATTAGCTTCAATCCACTGAATTATAGCATACCCGAAGGTCAAAAGACTTTAGAGAAGACGAGTGGGCATATAGGCACTGTGAAACAAAACCTCAGCAATTCCACACACAAACCAAAGAACGCTGTAACCACCTTGGACTGAGCTGAGTCACCTCCTTAGTTAACCCCTTCTTCTGCAAACGTGCCAGGAAATTTATCCATGGAATCCCTGCAAGTAGCGCATAGGACTACTGCCGCAACAGTGAAAGGGCTGTAGTAACTTCTTTCTCTGTTTTTTCCCATTTGTAGGGGCAAAACACCCTAGTAGATTGTCCCTTCAAGGTGGCATCTGTAGTCAGTAAAACATCTGGTAATAAAGGAATGTAAAAATATTTACTCTCTTTAAAGTGAATTCAGGGAAAATCGGCAACTGGAATAGTCAGGTGCTGAGGAAGTGCCATGGCTGTTAACTCCAGAAAGAGCTCTACATTCTCAGTATTTCCAGACAGTCAGCACATACAGGACTTTGCCCAGGCTCTGAGCAGGAGAAACAAGAAAATACCCAGGTTTTATCCAGAATTTACGGATGTTGCACGAATGTGACAAGACAAAACCCACAATAGCTTCTACAACCAGGCAAGTGACCACGAGGGTGAACTTCCTGTTTGGCAATGACTTCCAGCAATTTAACAGGTTATTTGATAGATAATGAACTGGAGTGCAAACCTTTAGGCAATCTTGCTAACAAACAAAAGTTGACAGTGACTTTATTGTTTGGATCAAATGAAGAAGGACATTTACAGGGGATTTTACTTCATAACCAGTCCTTTGCAATGTGACATTTCAGTGTCCTGTCCCCCTAAAACACACATGGAAGTGTGTCCAGATGAGCAAGAATGAACACAACCTGATCCCAACCATCCCGCACACGTTTAATGTGCATGCTCAAGACAGTACTCCGTTCTGAAGTTACTGTATAGAGGGAAAAAACCACCCCTCTCCCACCCCAGCTCAATGGTGCACCAAAGGTCTAGGCAGTGTTGCAAGCAGTACTCCCTGGAGAATATAAATTGGTGCACAGGAAGGATTTTTATGCCTCTATGATGTGAGAAATGTGGAAAACCAGACTATGTTTGTGACCTTCGTCACATCTTTGAATTTAAAGTAACTGACTTTGATATTGCCATAGAAGAGGCAGAGCAAGAGAAAATTCAGTCTATATTTAGTACTGAGCAAGCCAGGAAGTTGTGAATGGTCATCCCTGGCGGCGTTCAAGGTGGAGTTGGACATAGCCTTGGATGGCATGGTTTAGTGGGAGGCGTCCCTGCTCATGGCAGGGGGGTTGGAACTCGATGATCTTGAGGTCCTTTCCAACCCTTACTATTCTATGATTCTATGATTCTATATATGGCCAGTTCCTGGGGGGAGGGGAATATATGTATGTCCTTTAAGCCCAGTTCAGTTGCTTTGCATTAAAATGAAATTAATAACAAGCTATAAGATGCTAGAGTAAATTGGATTTTATAATTGGAAAGTAAGACAGACATGTCAAACAAGTTGCCTGCAAGGAAACTAACAGATCTCCCACCTCTTAAAATTTATGAGGAAAAAAATGGGACTATTTGGTCTGGCTTTAATGAGAATACTGAAATACCATAAGGACCTGTAGCAGAAGCATAAGGAATGGGTGATATTGAAATAGTCCAAGCACAGGCAGGTCTGTGATTTGATGGAGATTTTGATTAAGGTTGCACATTCACACCAAAGGCACTGCAGCTACAGATTCATGTTCTGCTTTCGTCCAAAGCTGACACACCAGAGAGCAGGAAGGGATGGTAGATCCCAGTATGGTGAGCTCAGATCACAGAATCCCAGACTGGTTTGAGTCAGAAGGAACCTTAAAACTCATCCAGTTCCAACCCCGTGCCATGGGCAGGGACACCTTCCACTAGACCAGGTTGCTCCAAGCCCCGTCCAACCTGGCCTTGAACACTGCCAGGGATGGAGCAGCCACAGCTTCTCTGGGCAACCTGTGCCAGCGCCTCAGCACCCTCATTAGGAATTTCTTTCTAATGTCTAATCTCAACCTCCCCTCTGCATCCTTCCAGGATGGGACCACTGCAGTGCTACTGTCTTCTTTCTTCTTTGCATTGCACGTTTTTTTTAAGTCTGTTTCTTCAGCCTCCCTGGGGTGGGGAATGAAACTGTACTCTGGCAGTTCCTTTCAATTAGTCCTAACATCCTTCCTCATTTTTCTCATGCCCTCCAGTGAATTTTGATAAGCAAATCTCCATGTGTAAGCATTGTTCTGCTAATAGGTACAACTGACTCCCATCTGCTGAGTTACCAAACAAGCGTTTTAGCTGGTACTGATTTAGTCATTTCCAGTAACATATGTAAATTTTGAAGGCTAAGGTATCTCAATTCTTACAAAGTTATGTTTTCATTTTCAGTGCTTTCACAACAGCCCTAAATATCTCCCACGGGTATGAAGCAAAGCGTTAAAAAGGTTCCAGAGTGGGAATATTTTAAAATATAGGTGCAAATAGAGTGTTGTGGGGTTGGTTTTTTTTCAACTTGGGTACTTTGTAAGATGTCCCCAGTTTTGTACAGCCAAAGCTAATATGCGGTTTCATTTTAAAACTGTATACCGGGGTATTTTTCAGCATAAGCTCAATTTGGAAATGTGATTTGCGTTCACTTTCTGATGTGTTTGTTGCAATTCTCCGTGACTTCCTGCACAGCACAGATTTTTGTCAAGTCAAAAGAAAACCAGCGTCATGCTGCTCAGATACCCCAGATCTTAGACAAGGGAGGTGTGAGTCACAGAGTGCCCAGGAAGCGTGGGCAAGGGAAGTTTGTGGAACATGCAGAGATATGGAAGCAAATGGCCAATGTGAGGGACCATTTCCTCATTCCACTGTAAGCAGTAAAGAGCAAAAATCCATTGGGCATGTTCTGGCATGTGAATCAGATCTCAGCTGAGGAGTCAGGATGTGCTTAGAGCAGAAAACACAAGCCCTTCGCAGCTATCCTACATTTACATCCCTGCCCTCACAGAACAACCTACTTGGTGTTTTCCCATGGAGGGAAAGCCATGCCTGTGCAGCTCATGATGCAGTGTGGGGAATGGCACAGCAATGGTCATAGAATCATAGAATCATAGAATCATAGAATCATAGAATAGTTAGGGTTGGAAAGGACCTCAAGATCATCCAGTTCCAGCCCCACTGCCATGGGCAGGGACACCTCACACTAAACCATGCCATCCAAGGCTATGTCCAACCCCACCCTGAACGCTGCCAGTGATGGAGCATTCACAACTTCCCTGGGCAACCCATTCCAGTGCCTCACCACCCTTACAGTAAAGAACTTCCTCCTTATATCCAATCTAATCTTCCCCTGTTTAAGTTTGAACCCATTACCCCTTGTCCTATCACCACAGTCCCTAATGAAGAGTCCCTCCCCAGCATCCTTATAGGCCCCCTTCAGACACTGGAAGGCTGCTATGAGGTCACCAAGAGCGTGCTGATCTGAGGGGTTTGACACAGCAAATATACAGATGTCAAGTGGAGATGAAGCACTTTGGACCTTGCTAATTTGAGCACATGACACATGGACTTGCTTTGATCCACAGCAGGCCTGTAGGAGAGACAGGTAAAGATACTGGTAGTGTAGCAAAGCTGAAAATTGACACATTGTGTCCAGTTAAATGACTTTTTATCAGCTACCCAAAGCGCCAGGTGCCATGTTATCTTTCTCATTTGAAGGCTGTAGGCAAGTTAACCCACACTTTGTATTTTTCTGTTATAATTCTGATTAACAATTTATCCTTCTGAAATTGGACATTTTGATTGTCCACAAGGCACTTTCAAGGTCTGACTACGTGCATGTTTGTTTGTATAGCTGTATAGTCACATGCATGTATGTATCGATGAAGACTAGGAAAACATCTTTTACTGCATTATATGCCCAGGGTGACTTAGATTCACATCAGTGTCTTCTGGGAAAAGAAAAAATTGCTGTTCTATGCAAACTTTCATATTTGGTATTTGCTTCACAAAAGAAAGGGGCTCAGACCCAATGAGAAACTTTCTACAAATCTGCGAGTAAAAAATAAAGGCTTAAGTGATTTTCAGCATTTTGAAATACATTCTGTCTAAACTGAGATCTCATGAACAAAGCCTTAACCTTTTCCCCATTGAGACGGATGAAATATTAAGCCTCAAATCACAGGGATTATCTTGAAGGGCCCATATCACCCATAATAAAGGATTAAAGTAAGTGTTGCGGATCAGTGACTTAACTGGCTGAAGGGTTTTACATTTAAGGGAGCTGCCTCCCCAGCAAGATTCTGCATGTCTCTTCAGGAAGCCTCTGTAGCCTGGGCAGCACTTTGGGGTCAAACAGCTCCTCTCTTTACTGTCCAATTAACTCCGTATTTAATACTTAAAACCCTCGCTGTACATTAGCATAGAGAATCTTTTACAGGCTGGTTCTGGTACACTGTACACACCAGTTCTCCCTCATTACCACTCGTTTTAATGTCAAGGAGTCTCTGCCAAACCCATTCCAGCTTTGACTTGAAAGTTAGATAGCTGAATATTGTTGATTTTGCTGCTTTTTGCACAATAAAATCTAGTCCTGCGCTAACAAACTGATTAATTTTATTCTGCTACAAGACTCTCAGCAGAAAATGGGGACAAAAGGAAAATAGATTGACCCAGTCTGTTCTCATTTGAAATATCCCCATTCTTTTGTAAGCAAAGCAAACACAGCCAGGAAATCATTAGGGTAAGATGACTCAGGAACTTCCTGTCAGTATGCTTATTTTTTTGACTATCATCACTTTATGAAGATCTTGGTACCAGTTATGTAGTTGTGTTCATCTCCGGAGAGCTACCTGTCTACAATCAGTGACACTATAGGTGAGTTCAGTCTCTCACAGGATTTGTGCTACTTGTGTCAAGGACTTGAACTCTCAGCTTTTAGTACATCCAGAAATTCATTTTACTGCACATAGGGAAAACACAATCCCCATGCTGAGAGCTGTGATTTCCATTCATGTTTTCTTCCCTTTTGCATACAGAAATACGTGCCAATTATATGCTGAACAGCACTGAATGAAATTGCCACAAAGCTGTCATTTGTTATAAAAAGCTCCTTTAATTGAGATTTTCTTGGGCTTCTTGCAGAAGTGTGAATAAAGCTGCAACATTTTTGAGCACATGGGCAGCACAGGCGGACTGGTAGACTGGCCAGGACACAAACTAGTTGGCAAAGGACTTTTGTGGTTCGGTCCTCAGCTTCTGAAGCTCTCCTGCTCCTTCCTTTCTGCCACCCTTTGCAGTGCTTGGAGGGCTTCTGCCCTTCAACTCTCCTCACCTGCACAATGGCCCTTATCCAGTTGGTACCTTTTTGTAACCCTGAGTCCCTCCAGAGTCTGAGACAGCCCAGCATACAGCATCATGAAAATGCTGCAGTACCATCAGGCTCTTAATGCCTACCATTATCGCTGAAGGATGCAGCACAGTCTAAAGGAGGGAAGAATCCAGCCTAGCATCTCACATTTAGAAGAGGCTAGGGACTTATTTTCAAATGCTATCTCTCAACAAAACTTTTATCTAGGAGGTGGCTGATGTCTTCTCTCAAGTAACAAGTGACAGGACAAGAGGGAATGACCTCAAGCTGTGCCAGGGAAGGTTTAGACTGGATATTAGGAACAATTTCGTCCCCGAAAGGGTTGTCAGGCATTGGATCAGGATGCCCAGGGCAGTGATGAAGTCACCGTCCCTGGAAGTGTTCACACACTGTGTAGAACACCCTCAGTGACATGGTTTAGTGGTGGCCTTGGCAGTGCTGGGGTAAAGGTTGGACCCAATGATCTTTCTGACATAATTGGTCTTTTCCAACCTAGTTGATTCTATGATTCTGTGGCTCTATCCTATGATCTAGCAGTTCTCTAGGGTGTTTCAAACACCTCATCACACTTGCAGTTGCTGCTGGAGTTTTCTTCTGTAACTCACTTGCACGCAGTGAGCACGTGTGCAGGTTTTGATGTGGTATTACTGCAGCTACTTGTATGAAACACCCTGTGAAAAAGAAGATGCCTCTCAAGACAAAGGATGTCACGCTACATGAGTATTTATCTTTACTAGCCCATGTTATGGTGGAAAAGCTTATTAATAAGTGCCCTGGGTTCAGCAGTAGCAGTCATTTTTTTGCCTTTACATGAAGCAGGAATAACCCAGACTGTCTTCCCCAGAAAATTCTTTATGTGCACCACAGGAATTTTGTCCCCCTCCACAGGATGTAGAAGTTCTGACTGGGCTGGACCAGCCCTGTTGGCAGATGTTGACCAACCAGGTGGCCTTAGGTAAATGTGCATCCCAGTGTTTGAAAGTCCCACCACCCATTGCTCTCAGTGTAGTTTTTAACAGCACATTGTTCTATTCGATTTTCCCAGAGTCTGGTGCATGGTAGGGGATGTGATGTACCCATTCAATGCCATGCTCTTTGGCCCAAGTGCCTATCAGGTTGTTTCTGGAAATGAGTCCCATTGCCTGACTCAGTTCTCTCTGGGGTGCCATGTCACCACAAAATCTGTTTCTCAAGGCCCAGGATAGTGTTCCGGGCAGTGGCGTGAGGCACAGCGTATGTTTCCAGCCATATGGTGGTTGCTTCCACCATGGTAAGCACATGGCGCTTGCTTTGGTGGGTTGGTGGGAGTGTGATATAATCAATCTGCCAGGCCTCTCCATGTTTGTACTTCAGCCATCGTCCTCCATACCAAAGAGGCTTTAACAGTTTAGCTTGCTTAATTGCAGCACATGTTTCACAGTCATGAATAACCTGGGCAATAGTGCCCATTGTTAAGGCCACCCCTCGATCACGAGCCCATCTGTATGTTGCATCTCTGCCCTGATGGCCTGAAGTGTCATGGACCCACCGGGCCAAAAATAATTCACCCTTATGTTGCCAATCTAAGTCCATCTGAGCCACTTCAATCTTAGCAGCTTTATCCACTTGTTGGTTTTTCTGGTGTTCATCAGTGGCCTGACTCTTGGGTACATGAGTATCTACATGGTGTACCTTCACCACCAGGTTCTGCACCCAGGCAGTGATATCTTGCCACAGTGCAGCAGCCCAGATGCGTTTACCTCTGCGTTGCCAGTTGCTCTGCTTCCATTGCTGCAACCACCCCCACAGGGCATTTGCCACCATCCATGAGTCAGTATAAAGTCCTGGCCACTTTTCTCATTCAGCAATGTCCAAGGCCAGCTGGATGGCTTTCACCTCTGCAAACTGACTCAATTCACCCTCTCCTTCAGTAGTTTCTGCAACTTGTCATTGAGGACTCCGTACAGCTGCCTTCCATCTCCCATGCTTTCCCACAGTACAGCAGGACCCATCAGTATACAAGGCATATTACTTTTCACTTTCTGACAGTTCATTATACGTTGGGGCCTCTTGAGCATGCATCACCTCCTCCTCCTCTGGTGACATTCCAAAATCTTTGCCCTCTGGCCAGTCCATGATGACTTCTAGAATTCCTGAACGACTGGGATTTCCTATTCAAGCTCGTTGTGTGATTAGTGCAGCCCACTTATGCCATGTAGCATTGGTTGCAAGATGTGTAGAGGAGACCCTGCCTTTGAGCATCCAGCCCAGCATGGGTAACCGGGGTGCCAGGAGGAGCTGTGCTTCAGTGCCAATCACTTCTGAAGCAGCTCGAACCCCTCCATAGGCTGCCAGTATATCTTTTTCAGTTGGGGTACAGCTGGCCTCAGATCCTCTGTATCCCCGACTCCAAAAACTGAGGGGTCGACCTTGAGTCTCTCCTGAAGCTTTCTGCCAGAGGCTCCAGATAAGACCATTCTCCCTGGCTGTGGTGTAGAGTACATTTTTAACATCTGTCCCTGTCTGGACTGGTCCAAGGGCTCCTGCATGAACCGTCTCTCGTTTAATTTGCTCAAAGGCTTGCTGTTGCGCAGGGCCCCATTTAAAATCATTCTTCTTCTGGGTCACATGATAGAGAGGGCTTACAATCAAACTGTAATTCGGTATGTGCATTCTCCAGAACCCCACAGCACCTAAGAAAGCTTGTGTTTCTTTCTTATTAGTTGGTGGAGACATTGCTGTTATCTTGTTGATCACATCTGTGAGGATCTGGCGACATCCATCTTGCCATTTTATTCCCAAAAATTGAATCTCCTGTGCAGGTCCCTTGACCTTACTCCATTTTATGGCAAAACCGGCTTTCAGCAGGATTTGGATTATTTTCCTCCCTTTCTCAAAGACTTCTTCCGCTGTATCACCCCACATAATAATGTCATCAATGTACTGCAGGTGTTCTGGAGCTTGCCCGTGTTTCAGTTCAGTCTGGATAGGTCCATGGCAGATGGTAGGGCTGTGTTTCCACCCCTGGGGCAGTCGGTTCCAAGTGTACTGGATGCCCCTCCAAGTAAAAGCGAACTGTGGCCTGTACTCTGCTGCCAAAGGGATTGAGAAAAATGCATTGGCAATATCAATTGTGGCATACCACTTGGCTGCCTTTGACTCCAGTTCATACTGAAGTTGTAGCATGTCCAGTACGGCAGCACTCAAGGGTGGTGTGACTTCATTCAGGCCACGACAGTCTACCGTTAGTCTCCACTCTCCGTTAGACTTTTGCACTGGCCATATGGGACTGTTAAAGGGTGAGCGGGTCCTACTGATCACTCCCTGACTCTCCAGTCTACAGATCAGCTTACGGATGGGAATCAGGGAGTCTTGATTGGTGTGATATTGCCACCAGTGCACTGTTGTGGTTGTGATTGGCACTTGTTGTTCTTCGACCTTCAGCATCCCCACAACAGAAGGATCCTCTGAGAGACCAGGCAAGGTGGACAGCTCCTCAATTTCCTCTGTCTCCAAAGCAGCAATACTGAAAGAAAGCCCATCGGTACCCTTTCGGGTCTTTCATGTACCCTCTCCTGAGGTAGCCTATACCGAGGATGCATGGAGCCTCTGGACCAGTCACAATGGGGTGTTTTTTCCATTTCCTAACAGTCAGGCTGATTTCAGCCTCCAGTACAGTCAACTCTTGGGATCATCCTGTCACTCCAGAAATATAAATGGGTTCCACCCCTTGACAGCTTGATGGCATGATGGCATCAGGGTACACTCTTCACCAGTATCTACTAGAGCCTTATACTTCTGTGGTACTGATGTGCCAGGCCATCTGATCCACACAGTCCAATAAATTCGATTGTCCCCTACCTTCACCTGACTAGAGGCAGGGCCCCTCTAATAGTCATCACAACGTTGGACACCTAAGTCTTGTAGAAAGGAATTATTCTTCTTTATCACAGGAGCTGGAGTAAAATCAGCTCTTCCACTCCATCTGGGAACCTGCTCACCAGAGACTGAAGCCACAGCTTTCATGGGATGATCATCCTTGACCTTTGTTGTCTTCAATTCATGCACCAGAGCTGAGGTAGGCTTCCCATCCCACTTCCTCATGTCTTCTCTGTGATCCCACAAATAAAACCATAGGGTGGCCTGCGGTGTATACCTTCCGTATCTTCTCTCTCGAGCAGTAGGACACCTTTTGTTAATAGCTGAGACATGTGTTGGTACACGTGAGGAGCTGGATAGATCAGATCGTCTCTGAATTGTTTGAGGTCCTGGGACAGCTTTTCCACAGCTGAAATAATGGGAGGGGTGAGATTGTCTTCCAACTCTCGGAGTTTATGAATCATTTCATCCACTGTTAGTGGTACTATGTCATTCCAGGTTACTGTTGCCAATGAATGGGCATATGATGACTGTGTATTTCATGTAAATTTCCGCCACATGGGTCATGTATATTCGACTTCATGTGGATCTATGGGAACATCCCCATTATTTGGCTTGATGTGATAGATCATCTCTACAATGGCTGATTCCCTCAGAGACTGGATGCCTTTCCCTAGAGTAGTCCACTTGGCTGAACAACTCATAACATCATCCTTGTATGGAAACTTCTCTTTCACAGCTGCCAAGAGCCGCCTCCAAAGGCTGAGGTACTTCTTCTCTCTTGCAATTGCTTTGTAAATTCCCCCTTCCCTAGCAAGTGATCCCAGCTGCTTGGCTTCCCTACCTTCTAGTTCGTGACCATAGACCCATTGTTCCAGAATTGGAGCAAGCAGGTGATGATGTGCTCCCCTGGTTGATGGGTAAAATCTTTTTGCATATTCCGTAGCTCGGTTGGTCTGGGGTCGAGACATCACCTCTTCTTCCTCTTCTTCCTCTGTCTCACATACTAATAACTCCTGGTCAGATGCTGTCCCTGGTGGTGAGTACATTGTTTCTTCATCTTGCTTCGTCTTTCTCGCTTCTTTTTTGCTTTTCCCCTTCCTTACAGGGGCAACCAATATTGGCACAAATTGGTCCTCTGGTGTAGCTGCTGTACTTGGAGTTGGATTAGCTGCGCTGTCTGTTGTGGTTGAAGTTTGAGTAGCTGCTGTACTTGTTACTGGGGCTGGTATAGCTGCTGTGGTTGGAGCTGGAGTAGCTGCGCTCTCTTTTGCTTTGCTCTCAGATCCAGGGACATTTTTTTCCTTTTGAAGGTGCTGGAGAGTGTTGAACAGGGCTCTGTAAGCATAGGCCAAGCCCCAGCAAGTTGCTATGATTTGTCCCTCTCTGGTATGACCAGAATGACAACACACCTCATTTAAGTGTTTTACTAATTTTTCTGGATTTTGCACTTGTTCAGTGGTGAAGTTCCAAAACACTGGAGAGGCCCACTGGCCTAGATACTTGCCCATACTGTCCCACATACCCTGCCACTCACGACTCTCCAGCCTCGGGGAAAATCTCTTGGTCCTCCTGTATCGTTGTCTAACCCTAGAAAAGGCCCAAACCCAACTCTGCTTAACTCTCGAGATCAGATGAAATGGTCGTGGGTAAAATACACTCTGTATGCGTGCCAACATGGTGATCCCTATCACAATCAGCGAGCAGGTCTCAAGGGTACCTAAAGGTCATCCAAACCTTCAGAACTCTCAAATGATGCTGTAAATGATCTGGTGGGGGGGGGCTGAGAACATAAGGGAATGTCTCCTTCATGGGTTGACCACCCAAGGAGGGGAAAAAAGATATGTAATTGCTAAACACTTCTATTATGCACCTCCCAGAGTATAGAGGGGGTGACCACACTGGGAACGCAAGCCAGATCAGTTTCATGATCAATGATTCTATTTTATTACAAGTCATTACCATAAAGTACAATGAAACAAGAACCTTATTCCAAGCCCAACAGCCGATAAACACCAACACAGCAAATACCAGCTGTAAGTAAGGTACGACATGCTGAAACTGTGAGATCAAGAGCAACAACTCTGAGAGCAAATCTATCAGCATTGTGACAAGTGACTATTAATCAGAAGCAATGAATGCTTATCACAAATACGATTAGACACACTCTGGTCAGATCTGTCGTTATCTCAACCTTTTGTGCCCCATGTTGGGAGTCAAAAAGAACTGTCGAGGTTTAAGCCAAATCGGCAACTCAGCCATACAGGCCTTGCTCATTCCCCCCCCCCCCCCCCCCCCCGCTCCCACAGGGATGGGGAGGAGAATCAAAGGAATGTAACTCCCACGGGTTGAGGTAGGAACAGTCCAATAACTGAGGTATAACACAAACCACTGCTGCTACCACCGATAATGATAATGACAAGGGAAATAACAAGGCAAGAGAATACAACCGCTCACCACCCGCCGACCGATACCCAGCCTGACCCAGCAGTGATCTAACCCTTCCGGGAACCACCCCCAGTTTATATACTGGGTATGACATGCTGTGGTATGGAATGCCTGTTTGGTTAGTTTGGGTCAGGTGTCCTGTCTCTGCTTCCTCCCGGCTTCCCCTCCTCCCTGGCAGAGCATGAGGCTCAGAAAGTCCTTGGTCAGAGTGAACATTACTGAGCAGCAACTGAAAACATCGGTGTTATCAGCGCTGTTCCCAGGGTGAAAGTCAGAAACACATCACTGCACCAGCTACTGAGGAGAAAAAATGACTGCTACTGCTGAACCCAGGACAATAAGCAAAGACTCTTTATGTATGATAGCAGGGAACAGAATGAAAAGGCAGTAGGAAACAAAAGCCTTGAAAACTGTACAGTATATTTCAGAGAAACAAGTTACTGGATTCTAGGAAGTGGCCCCGCAGATTCTCTTCCAGCTCTGGTGCTATCTCTGTCCTGCGACCTGAATAAAGTAATTTCTGTCTATGCCTGTGCCCTTTCGTCTTTCATATGTTGCCTGTGATAAGTATTTATATTGTAAGTCCTCTGGGGTTAGCATGTATGGTTTAGCCTGTATTATAGCAAAGCAGCAACAAAACAACAGCTAAGACTGCATGAGGAAGTTGTATTTCTTATGCGTTAGGAATGGGAGTTCTAGCATTTCTCTCCAAAAATCCAGAAGAAAGGGAAGAAAAAGGGCAGCAGGAGTTGCAACTTTCTGTGCTAGCGCAACTCATAGTGGAGAATTATATAAAAAAAAAAAAAACAACAGAATTTAAAGCAATTTCTTTCAACTAAACTAGTAAGTTCCACTTCTATAAAAAACATTTTACAGAAAGTGTATATACTGCAGAACAGAATACTAAATACTAGTGATAAAAAATTGCAAATAAACCATGAAATATATGAATATGAAATTAGGGTGGTACAAACATCCTTATGCCTTAACAAAACCATTTGGTTTTATTTCATGTGTATGATGACTGAACTAGCCTGAACATCCACTTCAATGACAATAAATCATTCAGAAACATATGCACATATTACTATTATTACAATAATTTCAGGAAAGGGGCCTCTTTTTCTCTTCTGTGGGAACACCCTACATCATAAAAGAGAATACATTCAGTCACTGAGAACTTGAATGTTTTTATACAAACCCTAAAGCATCTTGCTTTAAATCTTTCTTTTAGGCTCTAATTTGGAAAATAGGTGCACATGGTCACTACAAGAGGTCCCAAATTGCAGTAGGATACATCCCATATGTGGGCTGTACCTCACACATGGGAGGTCCATTCTGTCCCAGCACTGAATAGCTGAGAAATAGATGTTGACAAGGCTGGGAGACCTGGCCTTGTTCAGCCTGGAGAAGAGAAGGATCCTTAAGGGGAGACCTTGTAACAGTCTTCCAATAGCTAAAGGGGTCCTACAAGAAACCTGGAGTGGGGCTTTTGACAAGGGCATGTAGGGACAGGACAAAGGGAAAAGGCTTTAATCTGACAGAGGGGAGATTGAGATGAGACATTAGGAAGAAATTCTTCCCAGTGAGGACGGTGAGGCACTGGCACAGGTTGCCCAGAGAAGCTGTGGCTGCGCCATCCCTGTCAGTGTTCAAGGCCAGGTTGGATGGGGCTTGGAGCAACCTGGTCCAGTGGAAGGTGTCCCTGCCCATGCCAGGGGGTTGGAACTGGATGAGCTTTAACCCCACTTCCAATCCAAACCACTCTGTGATTCTATGATAAGTTAAGTTCATCACAGTCTCACTGTAAGGCACTCATTAGGTAATAACGATGAGACACACAATGCATGGGACTGTAGTGAAAGAGCTAAGAAGCCTGCCTTGCTCTGTAGGGATATGTGGCTTAACATAGTTCACTTAATGTTTATTACAAGCTGTAAATATGCCACTAATTGGAAACTGTGATGCTAGAACCATTTCTGGTCAAACATTTAAATAATTAACAAAGGCATCTTCTCAAACAACAGGGCACCTCCTCCATCTGAAAGATACACAGCCTTATAGGGGCACGGTATTTATCTCTAGAGAATAGGAGTTTATAAGGCAATTGTACTTTAGAAAGAGATGCAGGTGAAGCTAATAAACAAAAATATATGCTCTGTTTAAGAGGAGAAGGACTTCAGGAATATGCTGTTTTAAGGTCAACTCTCTACCATTCTGTGCAAAAACATCGTGTAACACACTGAACTCCAAAAATGATAGTGTTTTTCTTACTGAGTTTTGTTCTCTGAACACTTCTTATTAGTCTTCAAACTTCATCAAATGACATTAATGGATAAAAAACATTCTCCAAAAAATGCTGATCACTGCAATGTAATTCATGTTTCTCCAGAAAGCATAAGCATTTACGGGTGTTTTGAGATACGTAGTTGTAACTTCCCAATACCCCATCAGGAGTGAGAAGGTTAATGTATGCTCAAGCACTGTCAAGTTGGGCTATGACTGGTGACTAATACAAGTAACCAACACAGAATACTTGTACCAACTGGAAAGTTCATTTTTGTAATAGTCCCCCAGCAACTTCCTTAGCAAATTCAGAATAACTAGAGCCACCTACTTAAGAGCTGGTAAGAAAAGGAACATAACTTCTTAAATAGCTATTTCAGAAATCATTTTAGAAAGATTTTGGAAAATGGACTGAATAAATTATAAAGATGCTTTGAGAAATCTGACCACATTAAAAAAGGCATTTGCATGTACTCCATAGGTTTATTAAAGTGGATTGTATATTCAAGAGCTGTATATGCCACCAAGATTTGCAATGCAAAGGAGAGAGCTCCCTTTGAATCTACTCACTCCTCAAGGACATATTTTCCTCATTTCAACACTTACCATAGCACATTATGTTCTTCTTTGCAGGAAGAGGCAGGCAGATAGCTAAAGAGTAAATAGAACAGGAACAAATCATGCAGGAGCATCACTTTCCACATCTTGCTGCTTGACCATGCACTCTCCTCTTTCTGTGTTATAACTTCCAGCACAGGTGCTTTCCCATTCCTGCATCAGTGCTGTTTGCCTTCCCCTCCCTCACTGGAAACCTCTGCTAATTCTGGTAGTTCCCAGTGTCTCTCCTGGAGTAAGGCTGACACCTCAGGTCCTAATAATGATTGCTATGCCCCACAAAAACATCCTTTGTCTCCTCCCCACTGAGTCAGCTATATGCAGCACAGGCACCTATGGCAAAAATTAGAAGTAAAGGCAAGCAGGGTTCTGTTGGTTGTCTGGAAAGCCTTAGGAAATGGTTCATAGAGAGAATGGTTGATCTGTATTAATGGGCTACCTCACTGCTCCAAGCACCCACACCATGTCACAGCCAAAGCTTCTTCTGATACTGCCTTAAATACCAACCTGGACACCAGTGCATTTCTGTGGCTGGATATTCAGTGGGGACTGCAGACATATTCCAATATCAAAATGATTCCTTTTCCCAATATTTTCTACTGATTTTTGAAACACAGTCTTCAGAGTGGACTTTATTAAAAATGCCTCATTAATGAGCACACATTAAAAAATTAAAAGGCATTGTTAAAAAGCCAGGACTGAAATGAGGAATATCAAATCCCTCCTCAGTTTAGTAACCTTAAACTGAATTCTGCACAGGGGAGCACCACAGCAGGCACTGGCTCAAACTGACACCAGTAATTCCCTTATACTGAGCAAGTTATGGATATGCAAAATGTACAGAGCTGCTGATTCTTTATTTATATATGTGTGTATATCTTTATATATAGTCTTTATATATGGTGTGTGTGTATATATATATATACACACACACCGTATATATAATTGGCCTGAAATTAACTTTAAAACATGATCAAATCCATGGAAAAAGAAAGAGAAGAGCCAGGTCCACAGGTGAATGCAAGACCCGTCATAGCTTTATGGCTCTTGCAGAACAAAACAATGGGGTAATACAGTGACCCCGTTTCAGACCAGAGAAGTTACCTCTAACCCGCGTTCTTATTAGGTGAATGATATGTCCGTAATATTATTATTTCCATAATAATAAGTACTGGAAAATAAACCCCAAGACATCAGGCCAAAAGGACCACACTCATTTCCTTAAGTCTAGACAACCTGTGGCTAGCAAATACATATAGAACCCTTAAGGCTTCTGATATTTAAAATCAGTTTGTGACTCACATACACACTTGCACCAGGCACACACTGAAAGCGAGCCACACAGACCACAGCACTAAATAAGACCTTCAAAAATATTCAGATCTCAACCTTGTGTGTATTTATGTAGAGGCTGCAGTAAACAGGCTTTCTTGTTTGCTTCTTTTTTGTGTACAGTTCTTAGCAATAAGAAGATGGTTTTCTGGGGTTGTTTACAGATGATATTTAAAGATGATGTTTTAAAGTAGAGATATGTCAAAGGCCTGAAACTGTGTTCTGTGTCTGCATAAACCCACTCAGGTCTATGGGTGTAGACCTTTCCCCCTTTTAGAAAGCACTGAGAAGCATCCTCTAGAAATCCCAGGCTTTGTCTGTTCAACAGGAAGCAGACGCTGCTCATTGGAGGGAGGGAGAGTGAGATTACTGCTGTAACACTCACCACAATACTCATCACAACGATCCCTACATTGTCAGTGAAACCAGAAGCAAGGTTAATATATTTATAACTGCCCATTTTGCTGTGAGCTCAAAAGGTGAGAGTCACCTTTACATGTTTGTCCTCTGGTGGGAAGATCGTTGAGCTCAAGAAACATATCTGAATTGGATGAGATTTCCTGCATATGTACCTTGGACTGAAAACAGCTTTCACTCCACAGAGGTATTTATAGCACAGCCACAGTAAATAGCGCAAGTAGGATGGGAAAGGAATGAAAACAGCATCACTAAAATACATGGCTCCGCTAACTCCAGGAACAGGTTGGTTGTTCTCCTGCTGGCAGAGCATCCTGGCTTGGCTTGTGTCCGCAGCCACCACATTTTCCTGCTTCCCTTGAAACCTTTTGCCAGTCTGTTAGCAACCAGTAACTATTTTTGGATGGTTTCTTCTCACATTTGTGTGCAATGGCCACCTGTCACAAATAAAAGCCTTCTAATTCCCCAAACCTGCCAATTAACATTCTTGAGGTGTATTGAGCTGTGAGAGACAAGCTGTACCCACTTGTCAAGCAAGAGCAAGATGGGAAAGTTTCAGCTTCAGTTAACTGCCTTCAGCTTCCCGGCTCCTCCCCTGGGTTCCCTTATGATAATAGAAACCACCCAGGAGAGGGGGAAGGAGACATCGATAAAGGAGCCTTTTAGCAGTTTATAACTTAAAGAAAGCTTATACTTTATAGCAGCCTGCAATACCTAAAGGACACCTACAGGAAATTGGGAGAGGGGAGGTTGAGGTTAGACATCAGGAAGAAGTTCTTCCCTGTGAGGGTGCTGAGGCACTGGCACAAGGTGCCCAGAGAAGCTGTGGCTGTCCCATCCCTGGCAGTGTTCAAGGCCAGGTTGGACGGGGCTTGGAGCAACCTGGTCCAGTGGAAGGTGTCCCTGCCCGTGGCAGCGTCTCACCATTGCCTGAAGCAGTGGTGTTACAACACAAGAAAATCCAGCATGTGAGAAATCACATGTAAGTTCTGGTTTTTCCTCCAAAATTCCTGTAAAATAATGAAGCTCCTAGTCTGCCCAGAGACCAAATTGGCTTCATTCACCTTAAAAATGTGCTATATGGCTTTCTATTCTGCCTTTAATTTCCTTCTAACCAGCATACAAAGGTATATCTGGAGCCCTAAAGGCTTTTTGGAACACCTTTTCTGTGTCTTTAATACACTTTCACATTTTCCTTATTCTAATAATCACCGATACTTAACTTTCTCCAATATTTCTGAAAGAGACAATTATAAAACAACTATGGATGGAGGGGCTTGTTCATGATACTGGGATAACTTCTAATCCTATCTACAAGGCTGATTCTTTCAACAATGTTTGGTTATTGTCAAGTCCATCTTCTTTTCACTGTTGAAAGCTAAAAATATCCACTAAACCTGATCTTGAATTCCTCATGTATTTTTCCTACTCCTTTCACAGTTATTTGTAATTTCTGCCCAACTTGATATTTCCTTCTGTTTCACTGGAGCCAGTATGGAAACTGCAGCAGCAGAGTGATCCAGCTGTGGGTTCGAAGTGGCCTGAAGCAGTGGCGTTATAACACAAGAATATTCAGCCCTCATTCAGCATTTATTTATAGCAATAATTTAAAAAATCACAATAATTAGAAAAATAACTACTATGCATTCAAAATGGATAATGAAATCTTGGCCTCCTTCTATTACAGAGTTGACATGAAGTCAGATATTGGACCACGCAAATTATCTGTGATGGCTTTTCCTATTAATGTATAAATCACCACCTTCACACAGAATAAATCCAGTAAACCCACAAAGAAAGACAACACAGTACTGAGTGACTTGGTTGTCCCAAGCACCGCAGTACAAAAAAGCAAGAGGTTTCCATTCACTCATACACATGCTTCCCAAAATGGCCAAAGGAGAATTCAGCCTTTGGGAAGCCTTGCTTTATAAATAAATGAATAAAATCAATTAAAGAAAATTACACAAAGTGGGGGAAAAGTCGACTCTGGACTTGCAGAGAAAAACTGATTAAGATGAAGTAAGAAGCTGATATTGAAGGGGAATTGGTTTGCACAACGGCCAGTCAGAGCATAATTCCACTTCAAGGAAGGAGAATCCTGGTTTGGTTGGGATCACAGTTTCAAAGAAGGCAAAATCTTTTCCCAGTGGTATTAACATCAAACGGACTGCTGAGTTTAATGGAAACAAGATTTTACAGCTGATGCTTTGGGTGTTACTCCTCACTGTTATATTCATTTGTTTCAGAGGCATTCCCAAGGATGAAAAGCCTCTTAATGCAGTGGATCATTTGATTTTGGTGTCTTGCATTGATAGGTATCACATCCAAAAGCAAAGCAATGAACAGAGACAAATTACACGATTCACTTTCGGCTGCAGTTTCATGTGAGCATTGTTTTGTTTGAAGTTAGCCCTGTGCTTGAATGTTTTGTAATTTTTAAGCAATTTTTTTGGCACAAAAATGGATGTTTTTTTTGATCTAAACTCATAAACTGCTTCTGAAGTTGCTGGCAAAATTTGCCATCAGATCCCTGACACACTCACTCCAAGCAAGTTGATGCTGACATGAGCAAAGAATAATGTCCCCTAACAGAGACACTATATACAGTTTGTTAGCTCACTTCTGCATGTATAGTTCAGCCTACTGCATTCCTCACATTGCAGTGGTACAAGAGAGGAAAAAGTAATAAGCCCTGCATGATTTTTAAGGAAACAGGGCTGCTTCCAATAACCAAATTATTCAAAGGTAGGCAGGGACTTTGCAGGAAACCAGGGCGACCACAAGCCTTTCCCTGTCGCAGCAGGGGAGTTGGGCAACCCGAGGAGAAAATGTTTTCACACTCCACAGAAAGCTCTGGCTGCACTGAATGTGTTTGCCCCAAATACTTTCATCAAATCACCATTTTTTCCTGTCAAAGTCACTTGGAGGGAAATGTTATGCTTTTTCCATTTCATGCCATGCAACCAAATCGTTCAGGATCTTCACACCCAGGGACTATTTCAGTCCCTTACCATACGAAATGTTTCCTGTTTAAAACAAAGTGGGCTGATAAGAAGGAGGCAGAAGAATATTAATGTGAGTATAAAATGGTTAAGTGAGATATTAGCTAACAGAGAGTAATTACAATTATCACATGCCTACATTTTAGGTAATTAAGAGGCAAGGTGAAAGCGCGCCTCCAAAGCTGATACAGTAAAACAGACAAGCTCCTTTTCAAACAAAATGTTGCTGCTTTTTTCCCTTGCGCTTGCAACTTGCCATACCCACAAAAAACCCTTCCAACCATGACACAGGCTGAGCATGCATCAAAGTCTGGTTTACAAAGCAAAGCAATTAAAAGTTGTGGTCCCCATTCACATCTCACTCTTTATGCCTACAAAACCATGGTGACTCTCCCTTTCTCAAGAGAAATGTCAGGTGTCTGCCTGCTGCTTTGACTGCTAATGTCAGAGTGAGCCCTGAAAGCTGCATCTCTTCCCATTTTCTATTTTCAATGCAGTACAGCGCGGCACTCAGAGAAGCATCCTTAAGAGCTGGAAAATTAAATAATGCCAAGGCACTTTTCCATTGAAAGCAATCACGAATTCAGAAAAAAAAAAAGAAAAGAAAAAAGAGTTCCTTATCTTGAAATGCTGTAAAAATATTATATAGTGTATCACAATTACAGCAGTGTAATAGAAGTGTGCTGATTGTTGCTGTGAAACTACTTCAAAACGTTCACTGTTCCAATAAAACAGTGAAAGATGTTGCAAAATTATCACCAGGAAAGAAGAAATGTTTTATTATTCTTCCTCAAACAACTGCACGCCCCAGTACTCCCATGAGCTACGTTTTGTGTAGAATAAAGTTCTGCATGAGCGAGGTATTGCGTAGCACTCCAACAACCCAGGAGTTAAGTCCAGAGGAGGGCCACGAGGATGATCAGGGGACTGGAGCACCTCCCATATGAAGATAGGCTGAGAAAGTTGGGGCTGTTCAGCCTGGAGAAGAGAAGGCTGCGTGGAGACCTCATAGCAGCCTTCCAGTATCTGAAGGGGGCCTGTAGGGATGCTGGGGAGGGACTCTTCATTAGGGACTGTGGTGAGAGGACAAGGGGTAAGGGAAATTTAGGTTAGACATTAGGAAGAAATTTCTTCACTACGAGGGTGCTGAGGCACCGGCACAGGATGCCCAGAGAAGCTGTGGCTGCCCCATCCGTGGCAGTGCTCAAGGCCAGGTTGGATGGACTTAGAATAACCTGGTCTAGAGAAAGGTGTCCCTGCCCATGGCAGGGGGTTGGAACTGGATGAGCTTTAAGGTCCCTTCCAACCCAAACTTCTGTGATTCTGTGAGTCTCTCCTGCAGTACCGGCTTTCTTAGTCTAGGTCCCATTTCTCTGGCTTCACACTGAGTGTCCACAGCACCCATTACTTCGGCAGGTAAAAATCAAAAGGTGAATCATGTACATACTAAATACAGTGCATCTAATTCATGGAATAAACAAGGGAAGGATAAGAGTGGTTCCCTTTTCTACATCTACACAACAGAGCAGTCCTGAGGAGCAAAATAAGGTCAGACATGAAAAGCTTGGGTGTCACCCACTCTGTTTTGCTTTGTTTTTTCAGGCCCCCAACAATAATTGCCAGTACCTAAGCTCTTCAATACTGTACTGACACTTGTAGTTATTTCCTTCCTTAATAACTCATACACAGCGTTTTCATTGGTGATACACTGCACAGATATGGTTTTTTTTGCTGTGATGTATGTTTTTATCAGAGAGAAATCACCTTGAAGAGCATCTTGCTTTCTGAATAGAGACACTGAATTTGAGATGGCTCTTAGCTTTTGCACAGATCTGTTCTGCAACCACAGAGCAGTTTCCAAGGAAATACTCAATCCTGTACTGGTCAGTTTTGCTGTGCCTGAGGAATGAAGTGGTCAAGCATAGTGATCACACTCCAGGTGATGTTTTAGGTGTTTAGAGCTGGACCACTGATGATTTCAAAGATATGGAAGCTAATCTGAAACATTCTGTGATAGAGAGCTTAATGGGGAACTTATAGTAGCTTATACAGCAAAATTCTGCGCTAGCTGCTATTTCTTAAGTCTGGTGGCTCCATGCCCAGATGTATTTTGGTGCTGCTGGGAGGTGACAAAGGCAAGCATTACCAAGTCCTTTCAAGTCTCAACTAAACCACAAGCCCCCAGAACTGAATTGTTATGATTTAATTCCAGTGTATGATAGCACTTAAGTCATGGGATTGGTGTTACATTTATGAATAATGCAAGTTTATTTAAAGGAATGGAAGCAGACCAGATTATTCAAAAGACACTGACTTCTGCAGCTGAATATAAATTTTTCCAAATGTCTTCATCTGTTAACAGAGCTGTTACCAGAAGCACAAGGAAATACTAGTTTTGTTATCTATAATGAATGACAGAAAAGTTGCTGTCTATAAGCATGGGAGCTGATCTCCTACCCCACAAGAAGCAGTAGGAAATGCTGCTGCAGACATCACAACCGGGCAGCTTGCTATAAGAAAGGAATCCTGTTATTTATACACTGCAGGCCAGATTAACTCATTTAGCTGAGCATCTTTCACCAAAGGTAGCTGCAACTCTATGAGCTAAACCAGTGCCCCATCTTCCTTAGACTGGCTGTTCACCACCTGCTAGATGCTTCTCTTAAAGAGGTGAGAAGGATGGTAGGAGGAACAGGAGCAAGGTATTGTACAAGTCCATGCCGTCTGCCTGCTGCCTTCAGGTTTTTGGGGTGAATGCAAATAGTCTCTGTGGCTTCAGGAGTATTGGGGCATACCCTGAGCAAGAGCTGGTTCTTGATGGAGTCTGCAGGTGAAAGACCTGCCTTGAGAGGTCCCTCTCGAAGGACCTTCATGAGCTTCTCCTTAGGAAGCACTTGCTGCTCAGGTAACATGTCCCTGCTGAATCACGATGGGCAGCAGCTTTGAAAAGAGGTCAGGAGAACTAAAACCATCGCCTTCCCACCGGTAACACATTAGTCACAGGTGACAGACCCATCCTTGCCGGTGTTCAGCCTGTACCAGATCCTGGGGGTATAATTAAAATCATAGAATCATGGAATGCTTTGGGTGGGAACGGACCTTAAGGCTCATCCAATTCCAATTCCCTATCAAGACCAGGGACACCTTCCCCTAGACCAGGTTGCTCCAAGCCCCATCCAACCTGGCCTTGAGCACTGCCAGGGATGGGGCAGCCACAGCTTCTCTGGGCAACCTGTGGCAGCGCCTCACCACCCTCACAAGGAAGAACTTCTTCCTTACATCTAACCTAAGTCTCCACTATTCAAGTGTTGAGATCTGTCAGAGGGTAGGGAACAGCTTTTCATTTCTTTACTAGATTGCTGAGGAATAAATCATTTGATATGCAGTCACCACTGGATTTCTTCATTGGTATCTGTTTAATCAGAGGGTTTTCCTCTGGTTCAAGCTGTGGCAGTTTCTGCCTGGCGAGGCATTGATAGATCTTTTACTGAACAGAAGCGCACAGGTCAGATCTGCAGTTATGGGTCAAGTATTTTGTGGCCATGCGCTGAACTAAGGGAATGAACAGTGACACCTGTCTGGCCAGCAAGGTGAACTGAATCCATCTGACCCTAAAGATTCCCTACATTCAACAAGATATTTTAAGAGAAGGATGATAAAACAGTTTGCTTTTTTTAGAGCGGAATATTTTGGCAATAACATAGATCTTCAGGGCTGCTTTGACATTACTATAGAGACTGAGAAGAATTGTCATGTGAGATGTAACACACCATTGGCTTATCTTTGTTTAATATATTTTATTTAAGCTGGTCCTTTTGGCCTTTATTGCACTGCTGGTAGAAAATCAGTCACTGCATATAAAAACTATCTTTTTACCAATAAATTTGCTACAATGAGGAAAACATTCTTATTGCTTCTCTCTCCCTGTTTCTTTGCAGTCCTTCAGTATCAGCCCATTCTCTGCTTAGCTTTCTCCTGTGGTTTTGAAAAAATGCTAGATGTATTCTCATACAGGCTTGTGCGCTTCCTAATAGCTTATTATTATTGTTATTACTGTTATTACTGCTGTTATTATTATTACTATTATATTGCTCTCCCAGACAGGATGGGGAATTAAGAGGCGTTTCCTTCCCACATCTCCTGGATGTACTCAAAAGAGCTGCCACGTGCACTCCTCCTTCCTGAGCTGGGGAAGGAAATATTCAGTCTGCAGGCAGGGGCAGCAGTGGTGAGCAAAATCTGCCCCTTTTTTCATGAGAGCAAGCAGAGGATTTCCTTACTGTGAGGGTGAATGAGCATTGAAATAGGTTGCCCAGAGAGGTCGTGGAGTCTCCTCCCCTGAAGATATTCAAGAGCCATCTGGATATAGTCATAGAATCATAGAATCATAAAATAGTTACGGTTGGAAAGGATCTTAAGATCATCCAGTTCCAGCCCCACTGCCATGGGCAGGGACACCTCACACTAAACCATGCCACCCAAGGCTATGTCCAACCCCACCTTGAATGCCACCAGGGATGAAGCATTCACAACTTCCCTGGCAACCCATTCCAGGGCCTCACCACCCTAACAGTAAAGAATTTCTTCCTCAGATCCAATCTAAACTTCCCCTGTTTAAGTTTGAACCCATTACCCCCTGTCCTCTCACCACAGTCCCTAATGAAGAGTCCCTCCCCAGCATCCCTATAGGCCCCCTTCAGGTATTGGAAGGCTGCTATGAGGTCTCCATGCAGCCTTCTCTTCTGCAGGCTGAACAGCCCCAACTTTCTCAGCCTGTCTTCATATGGGAGGTGCTCCAGTCCCCTGATCATCCTCATGGCCCTCCTCTTCACTTGCTCCAACAGTTCCATGTCCTTTTTATGTTGAGGACACCAGAACTGCACACAATACTCCAAGTGAGGTCTCACGAGAGCAGAGTAAAGGGGCAGGATCACCTCCGTCAACCTGCTGGTCACACTCCTTTTGATGCAGCCCAGAATACGGTTGGCTTTCTGGGCTGCGAGCGCACACTGCCGGCTCATGTTCATTTTTTCATCCACCAACACCCCCAAGTCCTTCTCCACAGGGCTGCTCTCAATCTCTTCCCTGCCCAACCTGGAGCTGTGCCTGGCATTGCTCCGACCCAGGTGGAGGACCTTGCACTTAGCATGGTTAAACTTCATCAGGTTGGCATCAGCCCACCTCACAAGCGTGTCAAGGTCCCTCTGGATGGCATTCCTTCCCTCCAATGTATCAACCGAACCACACAGCTTGGTGTCGTCGGCAAACTTGCTGAGGGCGCACTCAATCCCACTGTCCATGTCACCAACAAAGATGTTGAAGAAGACCGGTCCCAACACCGATCCCTGGGGGACACCACTCGTTACTGGCCTCCAGCTGGACACTGAGCCACTGAGCACTACTCTTTGCGTGCGGCCATCCAGCCAGTTCTTTATCCGCCGAGTGGTCCACCTATCAAATTGGCGTCTCTCCAACTTAGAGAGAAGGATGTCATGCAAGACAGTGTCAAAGGCTTTACACAAGTCCAGGTAGATGACATCAACTGCTCTGCCCCTGTCCATCAGTTCCGTAGCCCCACCATAGAAGGCCACCAAATTGGTCAGGCAGGATTTCCCCTTAGTGAAGCCATGCTGGGTGTCACCAAGCACCTTGTTGTTTTTCATGTGCCTCAGCATGCCTTCCAGGAGAATCCGTCCTGAGTAATATGCTCTAGGTAACACTGCTTGAGCAGGGAGGCTGGGTTAGATGACCTTCAGTGGTCCCTTCCAGCCTCAACTATACTGTGATGCTGTGATTCTGTTATTTGGAAAAAGGAAGGACAAGGTGGAACAGCTGCCAGGGCAGAATTTTTCATAGCAGCACTGCCTGCATTGAGATATCAGCTGCACATTGGTGATTTTTTACCCATGTTCCACCAAGGCAGTGTTTAACAGTGTTTTCTGCTCTGACCCAGTTATTCTAATGAAAGATGCTGCTGGGTAGTGTGGCATTCATACCCATCAATTATCATGTTTAACACAATACTGATACTTCACAAGACACCATCACTGCTTCAGTACATCTAGTACCAGTGGCTGGTGCTGTTATCTCTGCTCAAGGCATTGAATAACGCCTCCTGGCAGGAGAAGAAAGAAGTCCTATCTTGAATGACTCAGTTTTCTCCTTGAAAAGCACTGGTAGTCCTGGCATTTTCAAGTTACTGAAAAAGAAGCTTTATTCATTTTTTATGAAGTTACTCAAAATGCTTTGCTCGTGAACTGCAAAACCCTTCGTTAATCAAAACTGTTTAAAACATGGGAGGGAATTCAGGACATTTGCCTTTGAATAGGAAAACCACCTTGCTTATTAAAGCTGACCATTTACCAGGCTCTTTTATTGATTGCTGCTATTTGATTACCCAAGATGATTTAAGTGATGTTTTAATTTAGTAATTATATGCCTGTACAGTAGAGACATGTTTAGCATGTTCAGCAAGTTTGCTGATGACACCAAGCTGTGTGGTTCGGTTGATACATTGGAGGGAAGGAATGCCATCCAGAGGGACCTAGACACACTTGCGAGGTGGGCTGATGCCAACCTGATGAAGTTTAACCATGCCAAGTGCAAGGTCCTCCACCTGGGTCAGAGCAATGCCAGGCACAGCTACAGGTTGGGCGGGGAGGAGATTCAGAGCAGCCCTGTGGAGAAGGACTTGGGGGTGTTGGTCGATGAAAAAAACATGAGCCGGCAGTGTGCGCTTGCAGCCCAGAAAGCCAACCATATCCTGGGCTGCATCAAAAGGAGTGTGACCAGCAGGTCAAGGGAGGTGATCCTGCCCCTTTACTCTGCTCTCGTGAGACCTCACTTGGAGTATTGTGTGCAGTTCTGGTGTCCTCAACATAAAAAGGACATGGAACTGTTGGAGCAAGTGAAGAGGAGGGCCACGAGGATGATCAGGGGACTGGAGCACCTCTCGTATGAAGATAGGCTGAGAAAATTGGGGCTGTTCAGCCTGCAGAAGAGAAGGCTGCATGGAGACCTCATAGCAGCCTTCCAATACCTGAAGGGGTCCTATAGGGATGCTGGGGAGGGACTCTTCCTTAGGGACTGTGGTGAGAGGACAAGGGGTAATGGGTTCAAACTTAAACAGGGGAAGTTTAGATTGGATCTGAGGAAGAAATTCTTTACTGTTAGGGTGGTGAGGCCCTGGAATGGGTTGCCAGGGAAGTTGTGAATGCTTCATCCCTGGTGGCGTTCAAGGTGGGGTTGGACATAGCCTTGGGTGGCATGGTTTAGTGTGAGGTGTCCCTGCCCATGGCAGTGGGGCTGGAACTGGATGATCTTGAGGTCCTTTCCAACCCTAACTATTCTATGATTCTACGTTGGTTTGTCAACATGAAATCTCATTGCTCCATTTCAGGATACTCTCAGCATCCTGATCCTGACACATGATGTATGAATTGATCCTAATGAACTGCCTGATTTAATTTTCAATTTTCTTTTCTCTCTTAGTCATTGTTTGAAGGATCTTTTATGAACGAAGCCCAGCTCTAGGGGAGCTAAGGTGAGATTTACTTTCTCTCCAAGATTCACATGATTAATTGAAAATAAAGTAAAAAGAATTCATTCTTGCTGCTTATTCTTCAGTGCAAGCTCCTTTTCCCCGATGAGATTATCTAATCCATCTTCCTCTGGGCAACACATTGCTTCTGATTGCTAAAATAAACAACCACTTTATCAATTTTCATTTAGTGGCTGTGTTTCCTGGCTTGGATTTTCATTAAGAGCTTATCAACAGATACTTTGACAGAATTTTACACCTGAAATATAAATGGATTAATTTTCTTCCTAAAAAGGTATATGCTCCAATGAAATGGACCCTTTCCACAGAAAATCACAGAATCACCAGATGGCTGGGGTGGGAAGGAATATCTGGAGAGCATTTAGTCCAACCCCTCTGCTAAAGCAGGTTCACCTGGAAAAGGCTGCACAGGATCACATCCAGGCAGGTTTTGAATATCTCCAGAGAAGGAGATCCACAACCACTTTGAGAGACTCCACAACTTCTCCCTTGTACATATTAAGTCTGGGTCTGTGTCTAAGGCAAATATCAGATCTGAGCTCCAGTTCTGCCTTTGGCTACGTAACACTGATGTGAGAGCTAAAGCCAGGTGGAGAGGACAAAATGTGAGCACTGCTCTTTCAGAAGTGCAGTGCACAATAATCCTATATAGGTGAGAGGACTCTACTGAAGCAACTGTGACATGAGATGTAAGCTTTACAGAGAGGGTAAACCTTGTTGCCTGTAGATTTGTGTTCTGAAAACATTGGTAGACATTGCCAATGCATGACAAACAGTCCTGTGAGCTAGGAATTGAGAATGCTGCAGAGAGAAAAACACACGGGTTTGGATTAATCTACATTTTTACACCTAAAAGCCTGGCATGCTGTAGAGATACCAGTGATTTACAAGGCTACAAATACTCCTGGTATGTTGGATGGAGTCTTTGCAAACACCAGGGTTGAGAGGCTGAAGCAATTGGTGGTATCACCACCGAGGATATTAATCTATTTTACAGTTTGTCTTGTCATTTCTCACCTCTACTTTGTTCCTTGTGGCTGCACTTGAAGTTGGCTTTTCTTGAGGTCAACTCATAACAATAGAGTCCTGACAGTGCTGAAGCAGACACAAAGGTCAGTATCTGTCTCAGTTATCAAGTATCTATGGGCATATTCTCATCTTCATGGGAACAATACCAAAGATCTTTTTAGAAAAGTAAAAGTGGAAATATTAGAAGCAATTTGTGCTGTGTTGTGAAAGCTTAAACATTTTGAGGAAAGGAGAAATAAATAAATCAAAAGATACATTGAACATCAACGGTCATAACAGTGTTCCGGCTCTAATCCTGTGTTCTCATAGCTAATCTAAGCTCCACTGCTGGTGACCAAGCTGGTGCTGCCATGCCTCTGTCTCCAGGGCCTCCAGCTTTCCTTCCCAGCCAGTTGTCCTCTTCCCCAACAACTTCACGCGTGTGTTCATGGGCCCTAAGGTGCCATTGAAGCCTTTGGTGGGCTCAACTCCACCCCAGTCATGTCAAGACAAGGGAGAAAGTGGCTGTGTCTGGAACACTGACTGTGCTGGCTTGAAATGCATCCCTCATAAAGTTATATAAGAAGAGAGATCATGTAGGAGGAATAAAAATAATAAGCTGTTAGGATGATTTGCTAAAACTAGTCTTCACCTCAGCTCCCACAGACACACAGAAATAAAAGTCCAATTTCCTCCATAGATAGAGATCATTGAGGGCAGAAAAATTACAGCATGAAAAGAAACATTTCCATTGGGTATCTGCTATCAGCGAAAGTGATGCTAAAAGAGCTATGGAGTTACAGCCACAGGGTGTAAGGTCAAAACTGAGTGAGAACTTCAGTGAAGAGATGATGTAGTATAAAAGGAATAATCTGTTTGCAGGCTGTGACAATGGGAAGAGCATGCCAGTCTTGTATGAATAGGTGAAAATCAAAAAGCTGAAGAGCTTCCTTCCCTTTAGAGAGCTGAAGTCCAAGAACTACAAATTCAATAGCTTAGACATGACCTTTAAAGGTTCTAAACAGCCAATATTTCCAGAATATCCATAATATCTGTTCAGAGCTTCTAAATAGGCAATAGCCACTGACCACCCACATCTTAGGATAAGCTTAATATTTACATTCACATGCTCTTATGGTTTTTTGTTGTTTTTTTTTTCTGAAAGATACATTGATCAATCCAGTTTCTGTACAAAGAAGAAAGGGCAACAGCTAACATCATGCTACATTTGCTGATCCATTCCATTCCTGGAGTGATATAGCAAAGAGATAAATAGTTACATCCTAAATATTATTAAATGTAGAAGAGGCAATTTATTTGCTAGTATAATATGACTGGCAGTGATAATGATACCTTATAAAAACAACCACATTTCTAGTATCTCCTGCTTGCCATTTCCTTGGTGCAGACAGGCATATTTGTGTAGACCTCACAGAACTGGAATTTCTTCTGCCCTTACTCTGAATAAAAAGTTAATTTTGGTAATACTGCAAAATTCATTTACTATGGTATATGCTGGGGAGAGATAATGAAGCAAAGTGAGTAGATTTGCTGTAGATATTGAAAGAGTCAATATCTACAAGGGTAGTAGGCTAAATGTGCCCAGGAGCTGAGCTAGGAAATATCCACCCTCTGGACTTTCTTGATTGAAACACAGCTACAGCACTGAGCAGTCCTCCTGTTTCTTATCAAATTGTGCTTTAACTTTCTCTATTTTACCCTTACATACTTCATACATTAGACAGCCTGAGAAGAATAACACCCTGAAAAGCTGCCAACTTGATATTGCAGCAATTTAGTTCAAAATCAGCTCGAACCATGTCCACATGAGGTTGAGATTCTCCCCACACACCCAACCACATGTGAGGTTCCCTCCATGCTGTGGACCTACAAGATCCAGCACTGTGCCTCATACAACTACAGATTCACTCCAAGCACCACTTACTCCTACATGTAGTACTATAATTTGCTAATAGATTAGCCACTAAATGAATATAAAGCATGTGACTAAAATGCCTGATCATCTTCCTGGCAAATAACAGAAGTGCCAGAGCAAATCTGAAACACGCAGTACCTTCCAGCCGAACAGCATTGCCACCAGACCATTTTGTCAAGACAAGGAATCACAGTAATTTATCCTCTGTAACTTGGTTCATTTGTCTTGAGTCATGAGTTTTTGCCAGTCATCCTTAGCTGATTAACAGTTAGGCAAAGCATCCCTATCAATTTCGCACAGATGAATCTGCATCAATAATGTTTTTATTATTAGTGATATCAATATTGATATTAATTATTAATATTATTAGTATTAATACTGTGATGCTTCTGTCAGAGGTCATTTAACACTTGTGTTACTATCTCAGCTGCTTTGGAAGGGACTGGAAGGTGCCCCCAGGAGAGAAGGTAGGGTGATTATCAAGACTCCTACATTGAATCAGCCAGAACATTGTCACAGCACTACTGTACTTACTTCAGGAATATCCTTGATACCTTGTATGTGACAGGCACTACTGTCACATACCTGCTTCAGTTCAAACATTAACCCTTTCTTCCCTGGCTACTACCAGGAACAAAAAGCATGGCCTTAGATTAACTTAGTTTTATATTGGTAGAGAGAGATGGAGGCTGCAGTTGGAAGCAGAATGGTTTTTTTTATGTTGCAAGGTCCTACAAGTTTTCTGATGTATCCTGAACTTTCTTCCTGTTGTAGTTTTTCTGATTCTCAAAGAATCATTTAAGACATCTTTCATTGGCATCTTTATTGCCATTGAAGTAATTTTAAGACGCAGCAACATACCCCTTAAAAGCCTTCTGAGCGAGGTTTAGCTTCAGAATTCTGAGGAAAATGCTTGATTTTAGTGAATATCTCAAGTTTTTGAATGGTAGTGAAAGCATTCAATCCTTCTTCCATCAAAATTCACATTTACTGCTACCTAGAAATCACCTTGTGTTTCTGTGGTAGGAATTTATTCAGCACGTGGCATTGCAGAGTTCATCCTAACTGGGCTGATAGAAAAACCCCTTAGATACATCTGTCAGTGGAGGGTGCTGCACCCTGACATGCTACAAACCCAGTGGTTTTCCTGGGGAACGTTATCTGCCCTCCATAGAAACGCATCAAGATAAGCAACATAGCAAATCACCATTTGCCATCTCAGCTGAGGCATTTCAGCATCACCAGCTCATGGCCCACTCTCTATTCCACATATACAGCAGCTTTCCTGGCAATAACCTTTCCCACATCTACCTAACTTTGCCTAATTGCACATTTCTAGGACGAGCACACAAGGACTGAGAAATTCCTGGTCCCTCCTATGAGCATCTGGGAGGTGCTGTCTGCTTTGGAAAGGTGCAGGGCAGTGTGGTGCCAGTTGGTCAGGCTTCACTCCTAGATGGATTTGGAACCTGGCTTTGCAGCGGAGATGGTGGGACTCCACATGACAAATACTTCCCAGCAGGAATGTGGCAGGAATGCAGAAAATCCTGCTGCAGTCCTCAGGACCAAAAGAGCTCCAGGACTTGTCCCTGAAGAAGGAAACGGTGTGTACTGAGTTAGCTGCTGCTTTTAAAGTCACACTCATCTTAGTGGCATCAAACCTCTAGGGATAAAATGCACCAAGAGGTAAAATCTGCAGCCAACAGCAATAAAGTTTTGTGGCTTGTCCAATTAATGGGCAAACATTTTTTCCCCATCTGCTCTTCAGTGAATGGAAAAATAAACACTTCCTGGAAGGGGCTTGTGCCCACCTCTACCGGCTGCTGATGTCTCTGCAACACACTCTTGGAATTACTTTCTTCTGAATGATGATGTGATTTAAAAATACCACCCTTTCATTTCACAGAGGTTTGAAGTGGAGAATGACTGTAAATCATCCAAATGTCCAGAAAAAAGCCTCAGAGCTTTGTTTGGATTCTGCATTAAACTCACTTCATGTTTTCTGGAACAAACCTGTTATCGGCTTGGCTTGGCTGGGCTGGAAAAACAGTGACTGGAGATCCTGTGGCACATGAGGTCCTCCGACACGAGGGCTGACACACAGCTGGAGACACAAGTTTTGCCCTCTGCTCTGCCTGGGCTTGCTTTAAAAAGATGAGGCTCTGTCCTCTGGAGATGTTTGCTGACTTGGTTTGTTTACAGACAGCAATCACCTCTCTCTGTGCTAGACTAAGCAAACCATGTGAAAGACACATCTTTCTTTGTGTGGTACATTTTCACTTGCCTTCATCATCAGTCTTCAGTTCTACAAGCAGGTGAAGACGATGCCCAAAGTAGTCCAAGGGAGGACTTTGCAAATAGGTTTGGAAAAGAGCTAAACCAAGGATGAGACTACACATCCTATTGCACAGAGAAACCCAGAGAGGATCAGCCTGCCCGGATGTGTGCACCCAAGGGTGAGTGCATTTTTCCTGCACCCTGAATGGATCAGAAAACATGCAGCTCTATTGGTGCAATGCCAAGCCTACACCAGTATCCCCCTACCCCTCAGCACGGATTCCGGGAAAACACTGGCCTTTAGGTGAACCTCCTGTGGGAGTGGGGCACTTTTGTCCACCTGCAGAGGACTGTGTAGACTCACAGTCTACAAGGAGAAACCCTCCATAAATATAGAATCGTATTAGCACTTCACAAAAGCTCCAGCTCTTTGGTATATAAATATCACAAGACAGATTTGAATATCACAGAAGTGTCACTTTTGCAAACAGGTCTTGGCTAATCCATCAGCAGTAGCTAGCACACCAAGAATACAAACAGCTAAACCCTCCAAATTGCCATTATCCACTGAAGTTGTATTGGAAAAGGAGGATAATAAATTGCACTGACTAGCTTTTAAACATACTTTTCCATCACACATCCCCAATCATGATGGGTTTCCTTAGCACAGAAAAACTTCATGCTGCTTCCCAACAGTGCTGCTTTACTCCTTACTCAAGCAATGAAAGCATCTGCAGCAGTTAAGCCCCCCTTTTTTTTCCAGGTTCCTACATATGCACAGTCCAGAAGCAGCAGCATAACTGAATAATACCCCTAAGCTGTCAGACATTAAATTTTCCACATCAGAATCATATTTAACGTTATTAGAGGCAAGGAAATAAATCACAGAAAATAATATATCTTGTTGGGATATTTTCTCCGTATTTTGGTTAGTGTCATTCCACCATTCAGACGCCAGCCTCCCTGAGCTGCTTTGTTGGCTACATTGGTTTGCTGTTGGTGACAGAGTTCCTCCAAGAACTTCATATTGAGTGCTCTTTGAACTTTGAACTGATTTGCTTCATTTGCCTTGGTCACATAGTATTGCTTTGGATGAGTGTGCTCTAGAAATAGGGAACAACAAACAAACTATGAAAGTGTGAGCCTATTCCTGTCTGAGACCAACTTTTACACAATACACAGAAAGCCTGTTGCAACCTCAAACCAACAGACAGCAGATCTGCAAAGGGAAAAGCTCCCAACTCCCTGGAATAAACAGGAGAGTGAGCTCCCACCTGCTGCTGTATTAGCATCCCCATGCTGTTTTGCTCTGGTTTCCTCCCAAAACATTACAGACTGGTCCATGGGTACAACAGGGCTTCAGCCTGAGATCAAACTCTTTCAGAAACAACTTGCTTATCTCTTTTTTCGTTCTTCAGTTGATAAGGATGGACACCAGCAGACATCTGCACAACAGAGATGCTATTACATGCTAAATCTTTTCTTTTGTCAGTGCAGAAAGATGATAGAACTTGAGCCAACTTTTTACTTCTAAAGGAATCCTGAGTCATATCCAAATTTGGCTTCTGGCACTACTTTCAACACCTGATTGAAAGACTAAGTTGCAATTTCCTGCCTGAGTGAAGATGAGTTTTTCTCTTACCTTATGGACACAAAATGCTCCTGTGCACCTGCGGAGCTGTAGGTACAGCAAGGCATCCTGGCTCCAAGAGGATGTGAGCCAGGATGAGACCTTCCCCCACAGGCAGTGTCTGAGCTGAGCACACAGTGTTCTGCATCCAGCCAAGCAGCTGTGTGGCACAACCATAGCTAAAACCAGCCAGAGGTAGGATAGTAATTGGTGTCACTGAACATTATTGCAACATCAGAACTGAAGGGTCCCTCCCCACTGCCTGCGCTGTTCCACTGCTGGTTTTACTAGGACAAATACGTTGCTCTTTGAATTGCTCCTGAGGTTCTTGTCAGCATTTTTGCACTCATGACATACTAACATACAAAATGTTCTTCTCTCCTTATATAAGTTATGTATCTCTAATAGCATATATTGTGTTTAATTATACATATGAAAGACCTTTCCACTAAGACAACATTTAGAACAGCCTTGTCTCCTGTGTCTGTAGTGTTCCAATAAGGAACCATCTTCTTCCCCTCTATAAAAAACCTGTGGGCTGTTTTCTTTAATCAGGTATCATTAGTTCAACTGAAAACAGAATCTAGTCCAGCAGGCTGAAGCTGAAGTTACTCCAAAGAATCAGGCAAAGTGGTTCACCAGTCGCCAGCGCCACTTCTAGCGAAGCACTGCTGGGGGATGGGGCTAACAACAAAGTGGCCACCACCTGCAGAGTTTCAAACGTAAGGGGGAGGGATGGGGTATAACACAAGGGACACAGTCAGCAAAGAAAGTGGCATGAGGAAACGCCTGAGTTGGGTCACCACTACAAGCAAGCTGTGGTCCCTACTCCTTCCAACTCCTCTCCCAGCATCCCCAAGTGAGCAGACACCTTCTCTGGGAGAGTCGCCTTAATGGCTGCACTGTGCATGGATATGGAAGTGGACATACTTCTATTTCAGAGGCCAGCAAACCCAACCTTTTCACAGCAGCAATATTTGCTTTTCTCCCAGCAGCTTCTCAAGGGGAGATGCATCCTTCTCCTGTTTTCACCTCTGACACAGATGGAGGAGAAGGCGATCGAGCACCAATTTAAACCCAAGTTTTCAAAGCTAGCTGCTAAAATGTTAACTGACTAGGTGGCAAACAATCAACACAAGTAAGGCAGAGAAAGAAATGGGAAGAAGCCATGACATACTGTCTGAATTGTGAAGAATAATTAAGGTGATTACGTTCATCAAATATGCATCCAATGTGGTGATTTGCAGCACCCAAGGAGTCAGGCAGATAATACCACAATAGTAAATTCAAATTGTTACTAATCTCAGCAAACATTTTTAGTTGCAATGCTGCTGACTGGTGCTGCCAGCAGGTAGAAAATTATTTGCAACTCTTATTCATGTTAAAACTCATTATTTTATTCAGACATTTGTGCAGCTCAAGCGAATAGTTCGTCTCTATTTACTTGGCACAGAATGTGCAGATGATGGCTTCCACAGATCAAAAATATCTATCTTCGCATGGATATCAGAGATATGTCAATCACAGCTTTCTGGTAGCTTAGGGAAGGGCATTTTGGAAGCATTCTGGTGGCAGTAGAGTATTCATGAAGTTAAACCAAATAAAACTAGAGCAACTTAATAATTGACAACCCTACAGATACTTACAAACTCCTCTACCTCAATCAAAAAGCTATCACTACAACAAAGGGGATAAATGCAGCTTGAATTCAATGTCAGCTACAACACTAGTGCCACCTACAGCTTCCCGTTCACAGAAACCGCCCAGACTATCAGCTGTCTCAGGTGAACATCCATTTCTAGACCACTCACACCTTAGCATCCAACTTAGCATTCTCTTTTAATTGAGAAAATAAGTATCTGTGCAACAAAAGAACTAAACTATCCATTTCGAACATGCCATTTAGACACGTGGCTCAAAAGGTAGATGCTTCTGGTGATTGAAAATGGCATGCTAGGTAATCAGACAACATATACAGTCAGTCTTGAGAGAATGAATAGGTTTTACTTGCTGCATATTTTGTTCTGGAGAAGTTAACACTGACATCTGGAGTCCACCACAGGAAAGGTCATTTTTAAATGAGAGTTATTCCTTCTCCTGCTTCTTGAGCTATTCCTGTGATTCAGGTTGATTGGTGAAGCAGAAGGGTTGAGGTAGCTTGCAGGTATGATGCACAGCTAACAGCCATGGAACAGGTCCTCCATCAGGTATCTACAGATGTCGGCTTCTTCAGCTTCAACACAAGCCTTTGGCACATATGCTCATGGAAAACACATTTATTATAGACTGGCTAATACAGTACCACTGGGACTCGTTCCCACATCTCTGTAAGCATTAACCTTCAATGAGGGTTTGTCATTTCCAAGATTATTTCTTGTTTTGGCTGCTCCATTTTCTGCAGCGTTCACAATGCAATCTGCAAATGTTTCTGTCTTTTCTGTGTCATTTTTGCAAGGATCCCAGGGGAAACATCATGCCACCTCTTCTCTGCGTTCGATGCAGCATCATTTCGTGGGCACTGCACACCTGCTGAAGGCTTTGATGCCTATTCCCCTGAGAGGCTGACTGCAGCTATAAATCCTGGTGAGGTGAAGAGAAATGGATTTGTCTGTGCAGCTCTAAGTCTTGGCAAACAAAGATTATCAAGAATAGAAAATATCCTCTTAAAACACACACTAGACCAGAGCTTGCAGACAGTTTCAAGTGGTTGTTAGGTGATCAAGAGATTAATTTATTTCTTTTAATAAATAACACCTCTGTGCCTCACCTTTAACCATTTTCTTTTCTTAAAAATAAAAAAAAAGAGAAAAGAAAGACCATCTCTTATTTACCTTTCTCTGGGATTTTTGGCACCTCACAGGAACAACCTCTAATTAGATTAGAAAAGAACTCCCTTCCACTCTGCACTTTTAAAATACAGAATAGTGCTGAATTAGCTTGGGCTTTTACAGGGAAACCAAGGTTTTAGTCCTTATATGATTTGAAGCAGAGAAGCAAAGGGAATCCTTAGTAAGACTGTCCCCAAGACCTGTGTCCCTTGTTCCTGGGTTTCCACCCTTGCTCGAGGAGCACCCCAGCTCTAAGAGGCTCTTAAGGGCCATCTTCAAGCCTGGCTTCTCCTGAATAAGGATCATTAATGCAGATAAAGACTGCAGGACTGGCTCTCCTGCACCAAAGTGATGTAGGTGATTGGCAATACATTTGCAGAACAGTATGCTGAAGGGTGTTGTCACTGCACAGGTGGCTGAGAATAAAGTGTTTATCACCCTCACAAGTATTTTCTCCTGCCTGGCTCAGGTTCTGACTGCAGCACCCCAGGGAAAATGAATGCACTGTGAATTACAAGCAAAGGGCTTCTCTATCTCTCTCTGCTGCTCAAAGTAGCTCTGTGCCACACCACTGCCCGTGTGAGTCCTCTAATAGGCAACTGCTGATCTCACCTGACTTCAGGAGCAATTTCTTCAGCAGCTCTCATCAGGTTTGTTTGCTCTCTGCATGAGCTAGTCCCACTGAGTGTGAAACCAGTGTGGTGTGTGAAACCAAGGACTTTCTGCCTTGCTGCCTTCTCTGCTCATTCACTTCTTTGCATCCCCTTTGTGATTCCTCCATTTCAGGCAGACATGCTTGCTGAGCTAATATCATGGCTGGGCAACTTCAAATAAGGAGCTGCTTCAGCTGAATGAAACTTAGATTGCCAATTTTCTCCTGCTCCCACAACCAGAGCGATGCACAGGCACACAGCACAGCCCAGCTCCTGGGAGAGGCCTCTTGTGACACCATGTCAATGCAATGTGTAATACATGGGGGCAGCTTTGAGGTCCTTCTCTGAGTTGCTTTAAGATTAGGGGAAATTTCACATCATCTGTTACTTCCTGTCCCTTCTCTTTCTCCCTAAGCAGTAGAGATAAAACTTCTTGCTTTTGCTAGAAGAATCACTTGCTGTTAATGCTCAAGTGGAGTCCAGAGGAGGCCATGAAGATGCTGCAGGGGCTGGATCACCTCTGCTATGGATACAGGCTGAGGGAGCTGGGCTTATTCAGCCTGGAGAAGGCTCAGGGGAGACTATAGAGCAGCTTCAGTACATAGAGCTGACAAGAAATCAGGAGAGGGACTTTTGGCAAGGGCCTGTAAGGACAGGGCAAGGGGGAATAGCTTCTATCACACTATGGAGGTGAAAATAGTGTCAAAGTCACCAGTATATCTAACTGTAAAGCTGTCTCATGTGATTAGCACTGAGCATTTGGTTAGCTGAGCCCATTACATGCCAGTATGAATTTATTTGTCTTTCCAATAAATGCTGTAGCAGTGCCCTAAGCGCATCTCTAGGAACACCTGTGAGTCATGGGTACCCTCTGAGCTATAATTCCTTGAAAGGCTCACTTTCACACCGAGGCAAAGAGCAAATGACAGAAAGTCACTTGTAATTTTCTAATTTATCATGAAGATTTCTACTGTAGCCACTGTATCAGCTCAGTACCAGCTCTGTACCTCTCCAAGGCAAGTAAGCACCTCACCTCTTCCAAGCACATACTGCTCAGGAATACACGATCTGGTGACACCCTTATTCTCATTGGGTTTATATCCTCTACACTTCTCTTCAACACGGACTCAGTCGTTTCCATCTAAGTCTCCCAAGTAAGAAAAAATTTACAAACAACTGATGTGTGTAGGCTGCACCCTTTGTTTTGTAATTTTCTCTAATTTCAGCAGGTCCTTCAAACAAGCACCAAGGGGCACTCCAATTTGTTCCCAATACAGCATCAGACTGGCTTAACCCAAAACTCAGTTCTCCACATACCTAGAAATGGGATAAAAAAAAAGCAAAAGCCAGACTTGGCCACAATTAGATACCGGATTGGGATTCAAAACCAAACCAATGCAAATTTGGGATTGTTGGGTAACTGGTGTGCTCTTGAAACTCAGGCTTGGGATTTGGCAAGAGATTGACCTGCAGATGCAGAAGCTCCTCCAACAACCCTGTGCTCAGGCAGGCTGAGAAGCTCTGGTCAAGGATTGATTCTTCCCAGCTTAAAGACTGCACAGAATAATGTGAGGCACATGGACAGCTGAAACAGGGCTCCTGACATTGCCAAAACACCGAATTAACACCACACGCTACAGCTGATCCAGGAGTGTGATGATCCTACAGCAGCAAAAAGACACAATGCTGGTGGATACTGTCTGTAAGTGAGCAGTACATTTAGGTGTGAAGCCACAAGAGGACCCTAGCTAAAACTCCTTCGTGCAAGTATAGGAATTCTAAATCATCAGTGGGCATGTGGGTGCTCAAAGTATAATACAGTGTGAGGCAGATCTTGAGGAGGGAAGTGGGAAGAGGGGCAAATCTGACATGCTCTGACTTTGCACCAAAGAACTATCTCTCCTGTTCGTCTGTCCCCTTCGTAATTAAACCAATTCTGGGCTCTGGGTTGATGCCTGGTTGTCTTCCCTTACTCCTTCCTCTGCCTCTCCTGCTTGTGGAGGAGGTTTGAAACACCCCAGGCTGCTCCTTCATACGCTGCAGACCAGAATGTTCTTTTCTTACTAATCAGGAGTGAGCTACACTGATTGCTCCTCTTTCTAACTGCCTTCCCCTCCACCACCAGCAAGTGTGCTACAAAAACTCCTGTTTTTCATACTCCCCTGAGTATGCATGCACTCAACCACTCCTAGAAGTTTGTGTGCTTCAGAACAATTTCGAAAATTGTAAGGCTTAGTTCAAATCCCATCATGGCCCATTAATGGTGACTTTAATGGATGCTGGCAGATTCAGTGTGGAAACTAAATATATTCAGATTAAGAGCAGAAAGCTCTCAGGCTTGGTGAGAAATGCTTCTTCCCTTGCGGCTCTAGATTTGTGTGGTGAAGAGGAGGAAGTTCATGGCAGAGCAGAGCTAATACAGCCCCTGACTGACAGCTCACAACACTGTTTTTAGCATGATAATCACTATGACTATTTGCAACTTTAAAAACGTTTCTTTCAGTTGCCTTGGGTCTCATTTGAACCTGCAAAGGCTTCCCATCCTCTTACTGCTGCCTAGCATTTACTAGGAGCTAACTGTGCCCACATCTGGAAGACTTCTCCTTTCCACCATTAGCCCCAGGTCTGCTGTTTGAGTTGTATCGCTCTTCATGTTAGTGACCTCTTGTTAATGTGAAATGTTTAAAGAAATTAACAGTGCTAATAAAGAGGACAAGATCAACCATTTAAAGATGTTGAACTGTCTAATTTAAAATACTGTTTGCATTTCTGTTGGCCGGAAAGAAGAATGTTCATTTCCACTGGAACTGCGTGTAATAGAAATACCAGGAACAGGTGCACTATACAAATACATGGATTTACAAATTCTGAGCAGAGAAGAGCACTTCCACGTCCCCCTCAGAGCCACCAAAACCACTACATCAATAAACCACTTATAAAGCACCTACCCAAGTATGTTAAAGCACAAAATGTAAAAAGCTATTGAAAGCTTTTTATGATCATTATTTTTAACACTGTAAAATGACCACGAGGTATTGTATTTTACCAATTACGTATTGAAAGTCTCCTTAAACTAACCACATTACAATTATAGTCCCTCTCCCTCTCTCCTTATCATGGATGACTTGTTAAAAGCTGTGGTAACACAGATTATTATCATGTCCCCCAAAGAGCTAGTAATAGATTGCAAACGTTCACATCAGTGATTTTTAGGTGCTGGTCTCTTCCTAGAACATGTAGGAGCATAAAGCCAAGAAATTAAGTTGTTTTCAAGGAGCATTTATTGCACAATATTCTGTTTATGAAGTAAAACTTAACAACTGACTTCATGGGGCTGTGCTATCTTTAAATCAAGATGAGACTGTACTAGTCTCAAAAACTTAAAATAGATAAATCTTAACTGAAATGGCATGAACAAGGTAGAGTGAATCCTGCGCCATTCCTGTGAACCGAGGCTCTTTTTATACTGCTGGAACTTCTTTCCTGCTGAAGTGAGGAATATTTATGATTCTTCATCTAAGCGCAAATCACAAGTTACAAATAGCTGCTTGTTAATCCTGAATTTCAGCTGTCCCCAGATATGTGGAAGAGGGGTTCATAGTTTCTATTCCACATGATTTAACTTCCAAGCTTGGAATGCAGCAAACCTAAATTAGAAATATTCTTATTGAAGAAAAGGGTTTTCCTGATACAAGCAGAAATCCGTCTTTGACTTCTGTGTTTCAGATTTCACAGATTTTCAAGGCTAGGAGGGAAGATGAGGCCAACTGGTTAGAAAATGCTATTATTTGGCCTGAAAAAAAAGAGGAAAAATCAGATGCTGAGTCAGCAGGACTTGGGCATCGTCAGAAAGCGTTTCCTGCAGAGGTAAAGAGCGAGCAGCTACAGGTCATCCTGACTATGTTTAGCACTGGTCTAGTTACCAGCTACACCCAGAATACGGAGAAGAATCACAGTTCCTCAGTGTCTGTGTACCCCTATCCCAGGATTTGCAATCATGAAGCCCAGGGACCTGCCACCTCAGAAACTGCAGTGGGGCCATTGCAGTACTCTGAGGGTGATGAAAACGCAAACCTCAAACGCACAGTGCTGCACAGACTCTCCAGCCGGTATTTTCCCAGCAGTATAATAAGTGCGGATTGCTTTCCCTGCACGCAAGAGAGACTTCAACAACAGGAATGAGCTGTAGCTCAGCACCAAGCTGAAGAACCAGCTGAATCCAGCTTTCCCAGTTCTTGGGCTGGAGCTCTCCCCACTACTCTGGTACCCTGTGGCAGATGCTGATGCTAGTAAACATACACATAAGTAAGACTGCAGAGATACTACCTTCTGTCGTGATTTCTACCACCTAAAATACTGTTGAAAACCCAAGTAGTTTGGAAAAAAATGGACTGTGTGGAACTGAAGAGAAGGCAGAATTCACTGTCCTGTATTATGGATAGATAATCGGCCACAAAATTGCATTGTCTGCAGCTGTGCTGGAAGCATGTCTGATTACTCCCTCTCTTCCAATATATAAAACTCAGGTCCTGTTCAGATTAGAAGGAACATTATAAATACTGAATATATTTCTAGTGTTTTGCATTAAAAAGCACTGCTTTTACTATGGTGCTCAGGAGAACCATAAAAATATTATTTGCACAATAGTGATACAAATACTTCTTGCAGGGAGGAAAGTTGTTAAAGGCAATTCCCACCAAGCCATCCAGCCTTTCTGAAATGAGGATGCTGGACTGCAAAACATAAGGATGCCTCTAAGGTTCTGGAAACCTTCTAGCAACCTTGTTTTGCATTTACTTTCAACAGCTGTGGTTGGAATGGGCCCTAAAAAGCTGTTGTCTATTACAAAAGTGCCCCATGTTGTATCTAAAGCAATGGGAAGTCATCTCTCTTCTCATCTGGAAACAACTGGTTATCCATCACCAGGTTTGGTGATAAATAATGGATACGGTCAAAACGTCAGAGAGCAAGACGAATGGCATTGCCCCTGAGACACCTACCTATGGCATCTACATCTCATCTTGAAAATTCCAGACTTCTGGTCTGTTTTATCTGGTCTCTTTGATGAAAAACTACATTCTCCACAGTTAATCTAATAGCCATTTGCCACCATCTGAATCACAAGACTGAGACCAGGGAAGCCCTTAGTCCCCTCTTTTGCTGATACATAGTTTCGGGCAGGTTCATTAAGAGCTTTATCTCAATTTCCGTATCCTGCAGCATGCAGCTTATTCTGCACATGTAATGTAGACTGATTATTTGCACGGGGGCACATAGTGCTTAATGTCACCTTCCTGACTTCAGCTGAGGACTTCCTACAAAGTAATAGCTGCACAGGATCAAACCCATGATCCTGCAGGCAAGTGCTTTAGGGGATGGAATAAGAATGTACAGCAATACTTCCAGCAAAAGACCAGCTTTGTGGCTCCTGAGTATGTCTGTGTGAACACCTCTGTGTGTTAAGAGGCCCTGGCAGACCTCTCTATCCTGACTGAGCTAATTTCTTCATGAAGCCATTTTAATGACAAGTCTCTGGTGACTGGCAGCAATGAGTTCTGCAACTGAATTACACACCATACTAAGTAATACCTCATTAGTTTCATCCTTAAACCTGCCACCTAACAATTTCATGGGGTGTCTCATAACACTGCTGTACAAGGTTCAGCAAACAAAGCTTTCCTTCTTACTGACCTTATTAATGACATACATTGTTTAATCTCTCCTGGCTGGGTCACCATTACATACCTTCGATCATTCTGCTGCCCTTCTCCATATCTATTCTAGCTTTATTGTTATGCTACTAACAATACTTAAAGTTGTGGCGGAACTCAGAAAACCATGCATCAGGAAACAGCATGTCCCTTTGAAAAGACATTAAAAATTGAGCAACACCATCTGGAGTTAATCACCTTCTGCTTCAATTAAACCATGATAAAGAAAAAAAATACTTGAAAATGAATGAGTTGTGACAACTGTATCCGCTGCACCTGATGTTTTGTGCTTGGATTCCCACATTGCTTTCACACCAGCAGAGGCACGAACTCTGAGCTACAGTTCCTACAGGCTCCCTCTCTGCCCAGAATCACAGTTAGGCATGAGGTTCACCAAATCATTCTCAATTTAGTGGCAGGACAGTTGGGAATACAGCAGTGGCTTCACTTTCTCCCTACAGACGAGGTTTATCAGAGCCTGGAAAACAAATGCACTGAGATGGCAACTAGCAGTTGGGCAGAGTTCTACCCAAAATGGGACTGGTTTCTTCTCCCTGCCCCTTCCTTCAGTGACACTGGTCCACCTGGCTCAGTCGCACAGATTTACAGAGGTCCCACACCTAGCCGCTTCTTTTAATGCTTTTCAGGGAAGATGTGGGGCTGTCAAACCAGGCTCAGGTGCAGATGCCAAACCAGGACACTTATCTGAGCCCCCTGAAGATGCAGTAAACAGGAATTAGTTGCAAAAGCCATTGCAATAGACTGGCACTGGACAACACTCTTGTTTTCTCTCTTTTTCTTACAGTCTTCATGACTTGATGATCTTAAAGGTCTTTTCCAGCCTAGTTGATTCTATGATTTGATGATTCATTAAAAACATGAGACTTTGGAGGCTTTAGAGGTGTTCAATGCTAGAAGAGCAGTGAGGCTGCAGTTCCTGCTATGGCACCAGGACACTGCCAGCACTGAGGCTGCTCCTGGCATAAAAGCAGGGCAAGACCATGCTGCGCTGGAGCTGCTGCAACACCCCAGTGCTGATCCATTGGGAAACAGGAGCTGTTGAGGCCTCACACAGGTTTTGGAGACCCCTCGCTCCCTCAGCTTTTTGAGAGACACGATTCACAATATGAAGCCTGCAAGGTGAAGAGGCTCGTGACCTCTCCCACCACATCTTGTAGTCAGCTTGGTTGGAATGTAAAGGGCTAATCAACACCAAATTCTTTTTCTTCCAAATGCTAGGGCTGGGATTATTTCTGTCATGGCATGCTGTTTGTAAAATATACTGCACTATAACTGCATTTGTAGCAGATTGCTGGAGCTTTGAATGGCATAGCATTTTATAAAATGCAGGCCAATAACATACAAATGGCAGTGCAATTTTCTTCTTGCAAAAACAGGCGTCGATTTTACTTATCAGTGCAAAGAAAATTGATGTTGTCACTTAGAAATACCTCCCTCTTTTTGTTTCAGATCTCTGAGAATGGCAGAGAGAAAAGCTGGAGATGCAAGACAGATCACAGTGATCAAAATGTGGTCACTCCAATACATGAGAGCATGATGAGGATAGCCTGTGTGCTACCAACTATTTTGAGTCCTATGAGACTTGCTATTTTATCCGTCATAAAGAAGGACTGGCCACCTGTTGCACAGCGAGTATGAGAGATGGAGACAGAAACTAAACCTGAGACTTCCTCTGCTTTTAGCTGTGCATGCCAGGTTTCACTGTAGGCAGAAGTAATGGTTATTTAATTATTAGTATTTATTATTAGTAACTGAAACTGTATATAACTCTTCCATAAGCCAATTTCACAGTCACCACTGCAGAGACTCACTTAATAGAGGAGTGCAGACTGCAGAGACAGTAACACTCCTCCTAGTCCTCATGTTGTGGCTCACATGAGTGGTTAGACCTTAGATGGGTCCTCTAGACTCCACTATAGATATACTCCCCTCTGTCAGTTTAAAGCAATTTCCCCTTGTCCTCTACGCAGTCTCACCAGCCAGTATGGCATGACCTGCTCTGGCCCAGTAGCTTGGTGCCAGGACCTCGCCTTCTCCTTCATGAATATGTGAACATGATGTTTTAGTCCTATTTAATGCCAAATTAGACAAGAACAAAAAGTCGACAAGAACAAAAGCATCTCCATTAAGAAGTGTTGACTGTTGTTTGTTAGAGCACACACTAAGACCTAAGACTAGTTACTAGAGTAAACCAGCTCCATTGCTCCACCAGAACAAGCTTTACTATAGCTCTAAACACAGAGGGTTAATGACGGTTAGTCTTTGGATGGCTATCACAGAAGCAGAAATGCTTAGAAACTGTTCTAAAGGAGATCCACAGGGTGTGAAATACACTGTATTTTGGTTAATTAGTTAATGTTGTACAGCATTTTCTGGAGAAATTAAGTGCCAAGAACGATCATTATTATCAACAGTCTTTTCTTTCTTCACACCCTTGCCAATAATGCTTTCAGGTTTGTTTTGTAGCACTGCTAGGCAAATGTTAAGCACAGTCAAACAACCTTACTTTTCAGCTCAATCCGTCCAGATTTGGGTTGATTTTATCTGCGCTTTGTTTTACAGCTGTCTCCCTTCCGGTTTAAAAGAGCAGTTGAAGCCCTCTTCACAGCTAATGACCTTTCCCTGAACTACCCAGACCTAAGATAGTCGAAAGACATTTAATTAATTGGACTTCAACAATGCGCAAGAGTGAAAACAGAGCTGGAATGCAAGAGCAAGCACAAAACTAGACACAAAGGAAAGAGGGATGGAGTATTAACTAAACTTACTGAAGAAAAACATGGTCTCTTTCCTAGAGAAGAGATTGGTTTGGGTTTTTTTTTTTCCGTAACATGATGCACAACACCTCTTCTTTGTGTGCAGGATTAAGAGCTTCGTGAAAAAATACCTGTTAAGGTACAGGAGGCTCAGCATGAGATTAGTTATTAGAGAGGGCACCTACTTTTAGTAAATGTCAACATACCTGAGCTGTTAACAGAGGAACATATAGGAAGCAGGAAAAAATCTGCTGAAGTTTCTTATGGCTCAAGCTTATAAATAGTTATTTCATATTTTGTTTCATGCAATACTGTGGCTCAAAAAAGAAAAATACTGGTGAGGGAGAATGTGTTTTAGTACCTGACAAGAATCGGGATGTGCTACAGGAAGATAAAGATGATTTTGAGAAATACAGCCTAAGAAATAGTTTTAATTGTATGCTGCAGCCCAAAGAGGAAAGTGACACACTTAGAAACTGCTAACAAAATTTTCCACTTTAATTAAGATTATCATCTAATGGAAACTCACAGAAAAGAGAAAGACATGAACATCATGAAAGCATCATAGAATCATAGAATCATAGAATAGTAAGGGTTGGAAAGGACCTCAAGATCATCAAGTTCCAGCCCCCCTGCCATGGGCAGGGACACCTCCCACTAAACCATGCCATCCAAGGCTATGTCCAACCCCGCCTTGAACGCCGCCAGGGATGAAGCATTCACAACTTCCCTGGGCAACCCATTCCAAGGCCTCACCACCCTCACAGTAAAGAATTTCTTCCTCAGATCCAATCTAAACCTCCCCTGTTTAAGTTTAAACCCATTACCCCTTGTCCTCTCACCACAGTCCCTAACGAAGAGTCCCTCCCCAGCATCCCTATAGGCCCCCTTCAGGTATTGGAAGGCTGCTATGAGGTCTCCACGCAGCCTTCTCTTCTCCAGGCTGAACAGCCCCAATTTTCTCAGCCTATCTTCATACGAGAGGTGCTCCAGTCCCCTGATCATCCTCGTGGCCCTCCTCTGCACTTGTTCTAACAGTTCCATGTCCTTTTTATGTTGAGGACACCAGAACTGCACACAATACTCCAAGTGAGGTCTCACGAGAGCAGAGTAGAGGGGCAGGATCACCTCCCTCGACCTGCTGGTCGCACTCCTTTTGATGCAGCCCAGGATACGGTTGGCCTTCTGGGCTGCAAGCGCACACTGCCGGCTCATGTTCACTTTTTCATCAACCCACACCCCCGAGTCCTTCTCCACAGGGCTGCTCTCAATCTCCTCCCAGCCCAATCTGTAGCTGTGCCTGGCATTGCTCCGACCCAGGTGGAGGACTTTGCACTTAGCATGGTTAAACTTCATTAGGTTGGCATCAGCCCACCTCACAAGCGTGTCAAGGTCCCTCTGGATGGCATTCCTTCCCTCCAATGTATCAACCGAACCACACAGCTTGGTGTCATCGGCAAACTTGCTGAGGGCGCACTCAATCCCACTGTCCATGTCACCCACAAAGATGTTGAACAAGACCGGTCCCGACACCGATCCCTGGGGGACACCACTCGTTACTGGTCTCCAGCTGGACACTGAGCCACTGAGCACTACTCTTTGCGTGTGGCCATCCAGCCAGTTCTTTATCCACCGAGTGGTCCACCTATCAAATTGATGTCTCTCCAACTTAGAGACAAGGATGTCATGGGAGACAGTGTCAAAGGCTTTACACAAGTCCAGGTAGATGACATCAACTGCTCTACCCCTGGCCATCAGTTCTGTAGCCCCTTCATAGAAGGTCACCAGATTGGTCAGGCAGGATTTCCCCTTAGTGAAGCCATGCTGGCTGTCACCAAGCACCTTCTTGGTTTTCATGTGCCTTAGCATGCCTTCCAGGAGAATCTGCTCCAAGATTTTGCCAGGCACAGAGGTGAGACTGACTGGTCTGTAATTCCCTGGCTCATCCATTTTCCCCTTCTTAAAAATGGGGGTTATATTTCCCTTTTTCCAGTCATCGGGAACTTCACCTGACTGCCATGATTTTTCAAATATGATGGACAGTGGCTTAGCAACTTCATTTGCCAGCTCCTTCAGGACCCGTGGATGGATTTCATCCGGTCCCATGGACTTGTATACATCAATGAGCAAGTATAAGTTACCTTTGTGGTATTTCTTTTAAGGATATTTCTAGCCTTCAAATCACTTAGAATGTATGAAAATGTGACTCTCCATGTCTTATACATCAGAATATCTTTTTCTGTGTATCTCATTATCTTCTTGGTGCCTCATCCATGTGTCACAACCTTTATACGCTGGTTGGGTTCTTAATACATCCTTCCCTTTGTGATCTTCAATTTGGAAATTGGGATAAATATCCTGTCAAGCAATTGAAGGGAGAGAATTGAGAAAAATGGGAGAAGATGGAAGAAAAAAAAAACGGAAGAGGAGATAGTAGCTAGGAGACCAGGTCTGCATTTTCACTCAGTTTCCGTGAATCACATAAGAGTGATTCAAAAAAGTGAATGGCTCAAACAAGTGCAGAGCACTGTATTGTCATCTTGCCTTCCTGAGAGCTGCGCATGTGAGATGCTTTTTCTCACTGTGAGCTTGGAGGGTTACGAGCGCTCCTCTGAGTTTTGAATTTTGCTTACAGAAGGGATTTGAGTGTATTTATTTATCACATTCCTCATCAGCTACCTTGTTCTGAGTGTTGTAAAAAAAAGCAGTACTTGCTGTTCTGGTGAATAAAATCCACTGGAATGTATTTTTAAAGCTGCCACTACAGCCTGTCAAGCACCTGTCCAGGTCATCATAAATATGCACTAACAGAACTGAAGTGCCCAGTTGCGGTGGTTTAAGCCCAGTCGGCAACTCAGCCATACAGGCCTTGCTCACTCCCGGCTCCTGGAGGGATGGGGAGGAGAATCGAAAGAATATAACTCCCACGGGTTGAGATAAGAACAGACCAGTAACTGAGGTATAAAACAAACCACTGCTGCTACCACCAATAATAATAATGATAAGGGAAATAACAAGGGAAGGGAATACAACTGCTCACCACCCGCCGAGTGATACCCAGCCCGACCCAGCAGTGATCTAACCCTTCCGGGTAACCAACCCCAGTTTTTCCATCCTGGGCATGATGTGCTGTGGTATGGAATACCTCTTTGTCAGTTCGGGTCAGGTGTCCTGTCTCTGCTTCCTCCCGGCCTCCCCTCCTCCCTGGCAGAGCATGAGACTCAGAAAGTCCTTGGTCAGAGTGAACATTACTGAGCAGCAACAAAAAACAACAGTGTTATCAGCGCTGTTCCCAGGCTGAAAGTCAAAAACACAGCACTGCACCAGCTACTAAGAAGGAGAAAAATGGCTGCTACTGCTGAACCCAGGAAAACAGTATTCTTCTGTCAGACCAATTCTCCAGCTTGATACAGGTCCTTCATCTGTTTTTACTGGCTCTCGCACTTCCCTAAGAAGCTATGGTCAGACTGCTGCTCCTTGCAAGCCACTGAGTATTCATTCTACACTAACAGAGGATGCTGCAGTAGCAAATAAGAACAGCCAGAAAGCTGATCAATAGAAAGAAATTCTATCTACATTTATTTTGAGGATTGTTTGGGCTCCCATAAAGCACAAGGCTTCTCTACATCTCTGACAGATAGTTATCAAACTGTCTCTTGCACAGTTAACACCATCACTGAGGCAAACACATACGATTGAAGAGCCTTTCATATTTGGCTCATAACTTTATTTTTGGAAGAAAATTAGAACTTTGTCAGCTTGAAAACACCACAATAAAAACAAGATCATTACTCTTTCCTTGCTTGGTGAAAGCTTTATGGCTCAAACAGCACTTCTAATCCTTTATGTCCTGTCTTGATGATGCATCTAATGAATAATCTCCCTTTCTCCTCTATAATTCACTTGACAGCAAAATGATGTACTTTAAAAATCACCCAACTTTCTAAACAGTATCTTATATCCCTCATTCCCATCCTAATTTTGAAGTTAATGTCTCTTCTCAATTTTATTACCTTCTTTAACCCAAAAATGCTCCCCAACACTGTCAACCAGCCATCTGTCTGTCTCCACAAAGCACTTTTGCTCCTTGCTCCAGCTTTTGCTCCTGGGGCAGAATATGCCTTCTCCAGAGACACTGTCCATAGACAGGGGCCTGCAGCCTAATCACTTTGAGAAAAAAAAACATATTAATTCATGGTCTTCCTTTGCAGCCCAAGTGCTCAGCAGAACTGAATACCTGCAGACCATAGTGGCCAGGAGTGGAGAGTAATGCTAGAAGCCTAACCCCAGGATATTCAAGTCTTCTCAAAGAACTGATAGTTTTCTTCTACTAAAGGTACTGAGTAGTTAAGAAAAGGGGAAAATGCTGGTGGGTTTGTGGGCCAGTTGAAGAGAAAATGATTTCCATGAAGATTGCTTTTAATCAGCCACTTGGCAAAGTATCCCAAGGACAACAAGATTTATTACCTTCACCTTGAGGCTGATACATAGCTAGTTTTAGTTACCTACAGCACATAGACTTGTAACACTGGGATTAAAAGGTTTATATGACCAAAAGGTTTTAATTCCAAAACCAAGTAAGGACTGAAATACACTGGAAGGTGGGGGCGTCCTAAAAGCATTGAAACAGAGAGAGAAATTACAGAAAGCTGTATGAAAAGCAGCTTCAAGTATAGGGGAGAAGTGATCCTGCCTACAAATTGTCCACACAAGACTGCACGCACATTAAGCTGGCAATTTAATAGCAGTATGAGAGGGAACATGATAACTACTTCCAAATAATTCTAAATTGTCTAAGATGTTGTCATGGTTTAAGCCCAATTTAAAAAATGCAGAAACATTCAGGGTAGTTTGGGGTGAGAAAGAAAGGTAAAAAATGGATCAAATTTAGGAAAGAAATCTTTGGCTATTAGGAAGATTTCTTGACATTGAAATACCCAAGTCTAAGGCTTTCCTCAGTTTCAAATATATTGGAATGAGCAGAAACAGAGCAATTTCACCCCATACCATTCGCAGGTGGAGTGAGGTATCTGACCCCCCTACACCTGACTCTCCCAGCACATTTTAATCCTAGGTTTCCATATCTTAGCCATAGGCTTCTTGAGCAGAAAGATTTTCCATCTTCATTTATGCTGGAGGAAATCATGCAAGCAGGTTTTCACCATCAACTAGTGGCAGCCAAGATGCGTTTCCTACTGCGTCGTCTGTCCATCTGTCTGTCCAGCTGACCATCATTCACGGAGCAAGGCTGGGAGAGGCATGCAGTCAGCAACTCGGAGTGAAGTGTAGAGAGTACTTCAACAAATCCTGGAGTCACACAACTGCCATTGCTGTGCTGTGAGACCCTATGTCCTGCTGTGTCCATTAGATACAGGTGTATGAAGAAGAAGGTGACTTCTGTGAGCACATCCAAAGCAAGCGTTATCAATGGCTCTTTATTCCTGAAGGACACACCCATTAAATAAAGATACATGTGCTTCCTTTTTTTGACACTAGAGCTAGGACCTAATTCACACAGTTTTATCACGAATGTAGTGAGAGCTGATATTCCCTTTAAGGGCCTATTTTATTCTCTAAGTACACGTCATTATTTTTTTATGTTGCAGAGAAACATCCATAAAATGTGATCCCACAGTGCCCAGAAAAAGGCAGAGAAAAGGAACCTTTTTATTCCCATTAATGAATCTGAGGGGGCTGACTTACAGTTCTTGAATGTCTGAAGATGGCAAAGATTAATAAGAGAGCAAAACCAAATCAATCATAAGTCTTGTATTTTATAAATAGACGGCAGAGTTTTGAAGAACTTTCCCATTCTTCATTTCAGCAGCAAGATTAACCCTCAGCTCCTTCGGCAGGACTCTCCCCCTTGAGTTCTGTGGTGATTTTTTACTCTGCAGGAAAGATGGGACCTAAGGAAGAAGGGGAGGAGAGGAGAAAGAAGGAGGGGCTGAAATAAACTGATTCCAAATTTAATTCCAAATATTACTTTAACCTCATCAAAAAAGCTGCAGGGTTGAGAAGGCACCATCAGCAAATTCCTGTTCTGTTCCACTGCTTGAGATATCTCCCTGAAGCACGAAAAGTCAGTCACCACTCTGCGAACACATTATGTCCAAACAGGAGGTAGAAGTAGCTCTTACTAATAGCTCCTCAGAGTTATGGGTAAGGAATGTGCCTCCCCACCACGGACTGCACCGCAGAGGTGCTCTCCAAGTCCCTGCCCAACCTACTATATCCACCCTGCACAGTGCAGCACTGCAAGGTGGTATGGGATGAGGCCCAGAGGACATGCAGTCACCTTGACCCAAAACAATGTGCTTAGCAGAGAGCAACTACATGGAGCAGAGTTCCAGGCACTGGTTTGGAAATGGGCGCCCCGGAGCTGACTCTGTGCTGCTGCAGAGCAGTATTGAAATCAAGACCAGATATCTTGCCAAAAGACATGCTTGAGCTAGACACAATGTCTTAGGCTCACCAGAAAAATAATGAGATTAAAATCTACCTTGATTTGGTGGTCAGACTGTTCCCTCTGGTCCTAAGAGACCATGTCTCCATTAATTGCAGCAGATCAAACAGAGCTTTTCTCAAGACAACTTTGCCATTTCATTGTTACACTAAACCATTAGGCGTTTTGCTTACCTTTTCTGAGAGGCATGTTGTCTTTTTTAGGACTGGGGTTCATATAACAGGCAGTATATCTTCTTTCACAAAGTTGTCCAAATTGTGTTTGAGTATCAGTCTTCCCCAGGGCCAAGAGTACTGCTCTAAATTGGAAAAAGTTTCAGCTGAGATTCCGAACTTCCAGTCCATAAGCATGAGAGAAAATCAAGTGACTTTTATATTGCATATTGGTCATTAGTGTTTCCAGTTCATTCTGCAAGTATTCTCTAGCAAAATTCTGTAGTTGCTCAAAATTTCTTTGCAGAATCACTGACACAGGCATTTCCTTTGTATTTCACAACATTTTAATGGTCTTCTTGTTACACTAGGGCTTACTATTCTTTACAGTGCACAAAAAGCAGTTTTCACTTAGTAATGGCTATTATCTTGGACTCCTCTATAACTAAGTTGAATGAGATTCCCATAGCTTAATTTTCCATGTTCTGCACAAGCAGGTCAGTTTACAACTCAGTGGAAGCCAATCTAGTTGTCCAGTTTCTGTATCTATGTTTATCCAGAAATTCTCTCCTCTAAAGCAAGTTTTATTCATTAGGAACATGCTTATTCTGCTTCTGAAAGGTCAACACTAGCCTTTTGTCTTTGAAGCATTCCCCAAACTAGGGGGAATTCTTAGATGACCAGGTAACTCCCAGGCAGATGAGAACTTCTGTTATTCCTCCTGAAAAAAGTAATAGTGATGCAGGACTTCATGTTGTGTTCTCAGGTACTGACAAACCTTGGGCTCTCTGCTAAGCATGAAAACCTAACCATGTTCTAAGACCTAGTGTAACAGGCAGACACTCAGAAACCATTAGTTTTCTGTTAACTATTAGATGGTCCAGGAAGTCAGATGTGCCCAGCAAAGATAGAGGAGAAAGCTCTCATCCTATTAATCATTGCATTATTTTACTGCTTTTGGTGCAATTGCTTTTCTTAATTAAGTGAAATGAGCCCCTTCAAAGTTCCCACCATAAAATCTCACTTAATTCCTCATAAATAATGTCTCTAGAGCTCATTCATAGTAACAAAAATACATAGTGCATTGATTGAAACTGCTGCAATTTATAAGTATTAAATTAAAAGATGCATTATGGGGCATAATTCCTTAACCATGACACTCCAGTTTGCATTTCATTAAAAATTCAGAAGGAGAGATTGCCATGTAGTGGCAAAACCAATAGAACTCAAGGAAACTATTTCCCTATTCTCTGTTGGAAGCAATCCTTTCCCTGAAAAAAATTGCAGTAATAGTATTTTCTATAGGTTTGGAAATAAGTGGTCAAGGCAAGGTTCAGGATCTTGAGTATCTCCAGGGAAGGAGACTCCACAACCCCTTCCAATGCTTGGTCACCCTCACAGTAATAAGTTCTTCCTCACGCTCAGGTGGAACTTCCTGCCTTTTAGTTTATACCCGTTGCCTCACATCCCATTGCCTGGGGCCAGCGAGAGGAGTCTGGCCCCATCCTCTAGACATCCTCCCTTCAGATACTTACACACACTGATCAGGTCCCCCCTGAGCCTATTCTTCTCCAGGCTGAACAGGCCCAGCTCCCGCAACCTTTCCCCATATGAGGGACGCTTCATCATTCTTGTAGCCCTTTGCTGGACTTGCTCCAGGAGCTCCATGTCTCTCTTGCACTGGGAAGCCCAGAACTGGACACAGAATTTCACCTGGGGCCTCACCAGGGCTGAGTAGAGAGGGAGGATTACCTCCCTCAACCTACTGGCAATGTTCTTCCTAATGCAGGCCATGATACCATTGGCCTTCTCGGCCACAGTGTCACATTTGTAGCTCATGGACAACTTGTTGTTCACCAGGACCCCCAGGTCCCTCTACTTTCCAACCTGTACTGGTGCATGGGGTTATTCCTTCCCAGGGGCAGGATCCTGCACTTGCATTTGTTGGATTTCAAAAGGCTCCATCTCTCCAGCCTGTCTAGATCCTTCTGAACGACAGCACAGGACTCCAGGGTACCAGCCACTCCTCCCAGTTTTGTACTGTCAGCAAACTTGCTGAGGAAGCACCCTACACATCCAAGTCATTGATGAGTAAGTTAAACAATACTGGAACCACTATTGACCCTTGGGGGGCAACACTAGTTACACATCTCCAACCAAACTCTGTGCCACTGTTTTTAACATGTTCAGTAGCTGTACAGCATTACCTGTTAGGTTTAATCATTAAGTATTTCCTTCCCATTTGTTTAAAACAAGACAAATGCAGAAACTGAAACTGCAGGTCTGCTCCATCAGAGAGCACTTCATACTGCCAGCAGCATAAATGCACTCCATGTTAGCTGAAAGCTCAGCTCTGTAAGACCACTAAAAGCAGCAGTAAGCTCTCATAAAACAAAACAAAACACAACACCATATTTTAGATTATTACAGAACATTCCTGGTGAGCCACATTCTGAGCTCCTGAACATTAAGGCTTTCAGCTGTACAAGCTGATTTCCAGCCTACAGTCCCTCATTATATTCCTACAGCCAGAGGACATCTTGTGCATGCCACCACATTCATGCATGCCCTGAAATAAGCTGTCCACCTACCTGTGCGCTGTCAGTCACCGCTTTATTTGCCATGAGCAAGATGGTTTCAGCTTGACCAGCCTTCAACCCATCTGAGTCAGAGTTCTCTTCACGCTAGTAAGGACCAGATGAGTGTTTGCTATATGTTTCACTATCCACAAAGCTATTGGCTTCATGTTTCATAGTAATATCAAAATGAAACTTTGCCCATGCCGGTAACAGTTCCTGTCAAGACAAGGATATACTATCCATTTATCTCCTGTGCACCTGCCATCGTAAACTCTCCCTTTCTACAGAACTGATGCACACAGGCAAAGATCCACCAGGCTTTCTCCCCAGACAGGCATAGAAATGAAAAAACACTGCACAGGCAAAGCAGTAGAGAGGGGATGTTACTAAAACCCAGTTATAATTAAGGATAGAAACATGTCTGTTGAAGAGGATAGATTTTCACTTCTGATGACAGCCAAGAGCGATGCCATTTGAACAAAGAAGGCTCCATAAGATTTAAAGCACTCAGTGCAGCAGGAGTGGTCTGGGCCAGGTTTTAGTCTGTAGCAGAGGACCCTTTTTCAGTGGCACCCATTTACACCTTAAGGGCTGAGCAATGCTGTGTCGTTCCATCCTCCTCCTCCTCTGCCTATCACTCACTGGGCAGAGATCTGCAGTGGACCAACCTCCCCTCTGAAACCAAGCAGAAACCACCAAAGCCTGTGGGAGCCTGATCTTGTGTTTGGAGTGAACCCATTCCCAGACCAAGGAAACCTTCCAGCTGAGGAAACCAAATCTTTGGAATGAAGCAGAATAGAAATTTGATGCATGAAGATGAGCCTCCTGTCCCTTCCAAATGCCATTGCCCACTAAAGGTGGTTCCACCCCCTGCCCTGCTTACCTCTGTGGAGCATCACAGTCAGCAACTCCTCAGATATCCTCTATTGATGAATATTCTTTTAAAGTTAACTATCATCACAAAACAGGAACAAGATTCTGCTTTATAATTCCCTGGGGATCTTCACTTTAGCCAGCTGTGTTCAAAAAAGGAGAGAAGGGTACAGGAGCTTCCATTGCATGCGTGGAAACAAGCAGAAATGCATTGGGAAGTAGAAATACAACTCCCAGCTGGACAATCCTTAGCTCCAGGCCCCCAAAAAGATGACTCAAAACCTGCCGTGAAAGCAACCCACTTGCCTTCAAGAAAGAGCCGGACTGCTAGTGAGCTATGCAGATGCAAGCAGGCAGAGTTTCTCATTAAGGACCTATGGCACCATATATATCCTCTTTTCTTCCACCACTGCCTTTATATACTTTCTTTTCTAACTATCTGCTTTCTTTTTGAGGGTGAAGGGTAAACAGTCCTTACTTGGTACCCTTTATGTCGGAGTTGTTTTCATGGATCCAGGATATTTGCTTCCTTTTGGGCTGCCAAGTGAAAAACCTTATAGAAATTAATGTAAAAAGTGAGGGTTGATTGAGTTTCCAATGTAACAGTACTGTTCTTAATAATACCAACAATGCTGAAGGCCATAATCCATTAGTACTGGGGAATTTAATATCAGAGACAAGGAGATAGCTTATAGCTATCACATGTCTGTTAGGAAACGATTGTGAAAGGTGCTTTATTGCAGAGGATTCGAGACTTACGGAAGTGATGGAACAGGCTGAACGCAGAATGGTATTGCAAGTGCTGGAGGAAGTACTGAGACACTACAGTATTGTTCATTCTCTTTGCTTTTCCAGCAAAGCTTAGCTGCTACATAGAAGAAGACAAGTCTGTGCACAAGTACTAGATAGGAACCCAGGAGGTATGAATGTTGTTTCAGGTTAGCAGAGAAGCAGCACAGCAGTAAACATTTAATCTGTTGTCCGTGTACCTCCTAGCAGCAGCAATTCAAAGGAAAACTCATAAAGACTAAACTTCTTCCTAGCAGAATTTAATCTAATTAGTAGTCATCTTCTTATCAAGAAGGTGCTGATTGTAGAGGCTGGGAAAAGATCATAAAAGAGATTAACCCTCAGCAATAAGAAACCAAGGGCCAGTGGCAGTACCTCACCTAAAAATGGCAATATAGTTGTTCAGCAAACAACTGTTGCCTGTGATCGTCATTCCCTCATTTCTGGACTTTCCAATTGTGTTTCACTGAACTAGGTGCAGCTCCATGGACTGAATCTGACAGCTTCCCTACTTGAGAATGTTTGCACTTAACTTCCACACTTCCAACCACACAGATGGTAAACCTGACCCTAAACAACAACATATCTAATACCTGGGTTTTTTTCTCCTTTGTGTTTTTATGCTTCTTAATCAAGCATGAAAAAATATCTAAAAAGACAAATTATTGCTTTAAATATACAGAGCAGTGTCTGCCTTGAAATGAAAATTCAAAACAACTGCTGTGTTCTAAAAGATCCCTGGGTTACAGGCTTAATATGAAGCAGTTCTCAGTAGAATGTATTTCACTGGCTTTCCAAATAACAGTCTAACCACGAGTATAGATCTCCTGAATATTCCCAGTGCAAACGGTCAATTAAAGAACAGGCAGCTGGATGTTTGCAATCTGTCTTTTAGTAAGCTTCTCCCTTTCTCCTCCTCAGTTGGAAAATTTCTGCTGGGTCCTGAATGGCGGAGACCTTGAGGAGCCCTCATGTTGGGAAAATAACGGGGTCTCTTCCTTTTGTCTTTTTGCTTACACTGATTAGGATCTTTTAGGAAAATCCTGCTAAGCCTTTCTTCCTAAATGCATTCCCCAGCCAGCCTACGGTAGTTATTTGTCTTCCAAAAGTCAAGATTTATTGCAGTGAAAAGAGCTTAGAAACAGGACACCCATTTTAGCAGTGGTCAGAAAGAAATGCTACATATGACTGAGGTCTGTATGTTATCCACCTTCAAATATCTGACCGTGTTTAGCAGCACTTTAGCCATTAAAATCAGTTTTCTGCTATTGCAGACATCACTTTCTATAATACACTTCAGACTCCACCTTACATGTAGTCCAGCTTTTTGCTCTCATTCTTCTTACTGGAAGACAGATTAGAAATTTGATTAGTAGCTAGAAGCCTTTTCATATATTCATTCTCAGTGTATTCGTAGGTAATATACACTCATTTGCTCCTGGGCCAATGCAAAATGTACCTTTTCTTTCTCTGATTTTTATCTCTCTGATCCATGTATAGACACTAGTCCTAAGGAATACAGTCTCACCTACTTTAATATGATGCAGCCTAGAAATAGTGTCCTAAGATCAGGCAGTCCCCAGGACTCATAACTCCCACAGCCGTCAAATAACGAATTCCTGAGCTACATCTCTATCAATCAGCTATACGCTTCCAGTGTGTATATAAGACCTGAGCAGCTCGTAATTATTCAGTACTCAACTGATAAAACCCAGGCACTTGCCCATTCAGACATTTCCAGCTGACCAGATCTCTATTTATAGATTAGTTTTGTTGTTAGGCTGAAGCCCATGACACAAGTTTTCACATACTGTAGTTAAGTGGACAATTTTTGTTCTGCTGTATTGCACTGGCCCCTTTAAATTTCAGTACTCAATCACAGATGGAAGAATTTGATTCATGGGAGAATTTGATTGATAGGATGAATACACACAGTATTAATCAATGACTGGTGTTGTGCACAATCTTCTTCATGACCAGAAATACACAGGTCCAGAGACACTCTATACTTGCCAAATGGGAAGTACTCACTCATTTCAGTTCAGAGCAAAGGGAGTATTTTGCAACCCCAGACCAAGGAAAAATTGGGACTGGGCCACCATGAGTCCAAACCTTGTGAAATGCCATCAGAATAACCTGAATTTTGTTTATCTTAATCGTGAGCTCAATCAGGAAAGGCAAATTTCAGGAAGACTAAACTTTGACAAACATAGTATTTCCTTACTTGAGGGTAAGCACAATCCAGGTGTGATCCCACAGATAGGTCCTACAAAGTGCACAGAGTGCTGGAGTTTCAGACAGGGTTCTTCCTGCAGCACAGACCTTGTTCTGGCAAGAGTTCTCACCAGGCTGAGCTCCAAAAGAACACCTCATTATGTCCAAGACCCACCAGAATTCCTCAGATGACGCTGAGAGGTCTTTCCTTCTGCTACAAAATACTCAAAATCAACCAGGATCATCCCCAGATTGTTCCGTTCTCCTGGACAGTGACAAGATGAAAGAGTGTTTAAAGAGTGAATTTTGTCTTTTAGTAGTGGGATGCACAGAGAGACAAGTTTAATGGTTGAGATGAAAGTCAATACATGGTTTGTAAGGACAATGAAAGAATAAAATTCACTTCTTTTTCTTGGAAAATATGTCTTTTTTTCCCCTATTCTCATTCTCTACAGCAGCTGGATCATTTTTATTCCTATGTGAGGAAGGAAGCAAACCCAGAAAATTTCATCTAGAAAAGTAAACACTCCTAATAATATTTCACACTGAAGAAGTATTTCCCTTAGTGCATATCAACTCCCTAAAGCAAAAATCTCTACAGGCAGCACATTGAAATCACAGAAAGAGAGTGTTCTTTAACTTTCTCCAACCCGACCCACAAAAAAGCAGCTATTTCATTTCTGTGTTATACACTGCCTGTTGTTTGTCAGCAGGAAAAACTTCAGAGTTCTAAAAATGCCTATTGTTTTGAAAGCAATAATGAAAACTGTGTTTGCCTTCAGATCAGCTATCACTGTTTCTTCCTGTAGAGACTGAGAGAAATATGGAGAGGTGAAATTCCATGTTGTTATGTATAAAATAGTCTTTAAAGTAGTGCATGGGGAGTCAGCTGCATTGAAATTAATGTGTCCCGTGAAGCTAAATCCCTGCTCACTACTTATAAAACATAAAAGATAGCAAGTTTGGAATCTTGATCATAAAACACAAATTAAATCAACACAATCTATTTCAGAAAGCATGAATATATTTCATTTCATTAGGAAATAATAAGCCACGCTGGCATTTGGACAGAAATGCAGCCTGCTTGTTAGAAGACACATCTTTTTCATAGCAGAGTTTTTTGCCCTTAGATCATTATCAGCATCACAGGGTCTCCACAGTATGATGGTTCTCACATCAGAAGGAAGCTCTTTATTTCCTTCATGGATGGTGGGAAGATTGCCATAATCCCAGCCATGATTTCATTGCATCTCCAATAGAGCCATGATAATGCACTAAAATAAAAGAAACTCTACTCTGCAATATGCCTTCTCCTGGAAGGCATGCTAAGGCACATGAAAAACAACAAGGTGGTTGGTGACAGCCAGCATGGCTTCACTAAGGGGAAATCCTGCCTGACCAATCTGGTGGCCTTCTATGATGGGGCTATGGAACTGAGGGACAGGGGTAGAGCACTTGATGTCATCCACCTGGACTTGTGTAAAGCATTCGACACTGTCCCACAAGATAGAATCATAGAATCATAGAATCATAGAATCAATCAGGTTAGAAAAGACCGTCAAGATCATCAAGTCCAACCATTCCCCAGCACTGCCAAGGCCACCACTAAACCATGTCACTGAGGGCCTTGTCTACACAGTTTCCTTGTCTCTAAATTGGAGAGACATCAATTTGATAGGTGGACCACTCGGTGGATAAAGAACTGGCTGGATGGCAGCACGCAGAGTTGTGGTTAATGGCTCAGTGTCCAGCTGGAGACCGGTAATGAGTGGTGTCCCTCAGGGATCAGTGTTGGTACCAGTCTTGTTCAACATTTTTGTGGGTGACATGGACAGTGGGATTGAGTGCGCCCTCAGCAAGTTTGCTGATGACACCAAGCTGTGTGGTTCGGTTGATACATTGGAGGGAAGGAATGCCATCCAGAGGGACCTTGACACGCTTGTGAGGTGGGCTGATGCCAACCTAATGAAGTTTAACCATGCCAAGTGCACGGTCCTACACCTGGGTCGGAGCAATCCCAGGCACAGCTACAGGCTGGGCAGAGAAGAGATTCAGAGCTAACCTGGCTGTTAGACCAGGAGTCAGAAGATGATAGCACAGTGGCAGTGGCTGGCACATGGGCTGAGGCTGACACAGAGGCACTGTGAAACAGGAACATGTGTCTTGAGATGCAGCTGAGAAAATACAGTTTGGCAATGCTTGGGAACTTTCCAACCTCTGCAGTAGCTCATGCTGACCATCTCAGTTAACTGGAAGTTGGCCAATCCAAAGGGCATGGAAACTGTGCAGCCAGAAGGAAATCTTTAGAAAGGACTCTAAGACTGACGGAGCTTCCAGAAAAACTTTTGAGAAAGTCCTTTCTATTCTCCATCCCCACCTCCTGCACTTCCCATGGATCTATAGAGGTGATCTCTCAGTTACCATTATTTACTCCACTTCTAAAGTGTCCAATTTTAGGCACCTTCTATCCTGCTATTCTTTCATGTTCACCTCATTCCTTCCCTAAAAGGCCTTTCTTACCTGAAGCACAGCAGGTAGCTGGGTTTCAATACCGTATGTTCTTCATTGTGTGTTTTTATTTCTTATGTTTCCACTGATGCATTTTTACCAGATAAGTGCTTGTTAAAGGCCAAATCATACCCCAGTGCTCTAAAACCAAAGTGGCAGCACTGGTTACAGAACACCTACAAATGATTAAATCCACTGTGAGAATTTTAATTGCTTTCCCTTTCCACTGCTTCAACTGCTCATTTGTAAAATGACTGCAAAATGCTGCCAGACAGTTTCATTCAATTTCCCTCTAGTGCCCAGGTGAATATGGGCAGTGGCCAACTCTAAAAATAGGAAAACTGGGGCAGCTGAAGTTCATTTCCAGTCTAAGGAAGCCCAGAGATGAAAATGACCCTGGTCCTGAATGCAGCTATGTCTGCTTTCCCTGATACATTTTTGCATGCTCAGTGGCACAGCAGTTGTCTTTCATTACGTGCACAAATAATACATGGGTATTACACTTAAAACATCTTTTACATGGCTATAAGTAATGGAAAATCTTAATCTGGAAAGAAAGGTCCTTTAAAACCCCCTACATAGCAAACTGGATATTTTGTTTTTGAAAGCTTGATTCATTCCCCTGTTTGCTCACCACTTTTGAAGCAAGAATGGGCAGCTGTAAAAGGGACCCTTCCTCACTGTCAAGGTCTTTCTTCACCATCTGCTTCCTAGCAGAAGTTTAGCATTTGTTCAAAAGGTATGTTCCTCTTCCCCCGCTCCACCCCCAGGTACAGAATACACCATTATGTTCCTTCATACATAAATATTCGCCGAAAAAGAAATAGCAACTAAGCAGCACAATGATGTGCCCCCCTTTACTGTCATTTCTTCCTGTCTAAAACAGTGGAATAGTCAACTCTCTGCTAGATGCAAGGTGAGCTAGTAAGGGGGCCTCTGTTTGCTGCCTTGGGGACCTGCTTGCTGGATCTCAGAGAAACTTGAAACTGGGCTACTCATCTGCGGCATGCCAGGAGATGAACAGGACCATAGAATCAACTCAGAAAGTGATCCACGCTTCTGCTTCTTAGCAACCTTAGGCAAAAGTGAGAGGCAGGGAGGAAAATGAGACCTCATATAAAGTTGGTCACTTACCACAACACTACCATAGATTGGATGGATACACTGATAATCAACCGTGGGCTCAGCTTTTTTCTTTCATTCAAGGGAAATTATTATTTCGCTTTGTATCTACACACACACACATGAAGATACTCCAAGGGCTGGAGAACCTCTGCTTTGGAGACAGGCTGAGAGAGCTCGGCTTGTTCAGCCTGGAGAAGAGAAGGCTCCAGGGAGACCTTAGAGCAGTTTCCAGCGTCCAACAGGGCCAACAAGAAACCTGGAGAGGGGCTTTTGACAAGAGCCTGTAGGGACAGGACAAGGGGGAATGCCTTTAACCTGAGGGGGGATTGAGATGAGACATTAGGCAGAAATTCTTCCCTGTGAGGGTGCTGAGGCACTGGCACAGGGTGCCCAGAGAAGCTGTGGCTGCCCCATCCCTGGCAGTGTTCAAGGCCAGGTTGGACAGGGCTTGGAGCAACCTGGTCTAGTGGAAGGTGTCCCTGCCCATGGCAGGGGGTTGGAACTGGATGAGCTTTAAGGTTCCTTCCAACCCAAAGCATTCTGTGATTCTATGATTCTATGTCTCAGCTGGGCTTGGTCCACTGCCTGGAAACTCTGCCAGCCTGTCATTCCCGGGTACCATTGTGATAAATGCTAACACTTCCAAAAACCATCACCAGTGAGGACCCCTGATACCTGCATGGGAACCAGAGCATAGTCTTCAGCCATACATTTTGACTCCACATGGCCTCAAGAACAAACCAAATTGCATGAAGTTGCTTACTCACAAGTGGAACCTGTTTATGAAAAGCTTAGCAGGGTAAATGGCCTCAGAGGACCATCACACAGCATCTACCTGAATGAAACAAGAGGGACAAATCCAGAGTGAAAGGGACATTTTAACCTACTTGTTGATAACTGACAGGTGTAATCAGCACAGGATCTGAAGCTATCTGCAGCTTCTTACCCTACAAAGCAAATAAATCTGGCAGGCCAAAGGGGTTGCCACATTTTCTCCAGTGCTGTGATCAAAAGCTGCCTGTGCTGCATTTCTGCAAAGCCTCATGGAGTGAATGTCAGCAGAGCAGTTTTCATTTCAGTGCTACTGTCTGGAGAGATTTGTAGGAGATGCAGCCGCAGGGTCTGTAAAACTCATGCAGTACATCTTCAGATGGCATGAAAAAGGTGTTTGTTGCCATTTCATAACTTTGATTGATAAATTCCTCAAAGCTGTCCTTGGCTTTTATGTCAACAGGATAAAGCAGGCTTTCCTGTCTCAAACCTTTGTCTGCCCAGCAGCCCCATTTCCAAATACACATGCCTACTCCTTCCCTCAAGGACAGTGAACCCCTAGGGAGGGTGGACAGAGTTACCTTTGCCGTGTCCATCAAGCTAGCTAGATTAAAGCACTCACCTCCCAGATGAAGAATGGGATGTGAAACAGGAGAAGGACTCACTCCCATCAATTGTTTTCTTGGCAGCAGCATGAGGTTCAGGGCTCCGGGCTCCTAGACAGACATTTCTCCTCCCCCCTCCACCACATTCTGCTGTAGCAAGGCGAGTGTGTCTGGGAACATGCTGGGGACTGGATCCCAGCTGAAAGTAGCCCTTCAAAAATAGCAATTTTAAACTGAATCATTTTCCAAATCACACTCTAAAATTACTTCCCTTCCTGGCAAGCTCCCTGCAGCTCTTTAGTACGCAGGCAAGCATGGATGTGGAGGATGCAGGTTTCTCAGTAGCTGCACCAGTCCTATTCTGCAGGTTCTTGCATCCATCCATCCATCCATCCATCCATCCATCCATCCATCCATCCATCTGTCCATCCCTCCCCTCTGCAGCACTGTGAACTTAAGCCCTTCTCTGAATACAGGGGCCATCCCTCTCACCTTAACAGAGAGATTTACAAAGAGCTTTTCCTCTCTCCTCCAAATCATTGCCAAAACAAATAGCAAGCTGCAGAACACATTTGTTTCCTCATTGGCCATCCAGTGTTTTCAAAAACTCAGCAATTCACTTGAAGAGTTGAAGGACATTGATTTCTGGTTGTGCTGAACCAGGTGAGATCAAAAAAAAACCCAGCAAGGTGACTGGTTTGATACCTAATAGCCTACATGAACTCAACAGTGATTTGTGTATGCAGGAATTATCCCTTGTAGGGTCTCAGAAATACTGCAGAGCTGCTTCTCCCTGAGTTGTAGACGAATATCTTTCCATTATTAAAATGTATTAAAAATCCTTTGCATGCCGAGACACTGACTGAGATTTCCCTGCGCAAAGCAATAATGGAAAACAAATTAGCAAAACTAATGCAGGAAGAACATAACCCACCAGAGTGGAAGGGTAGCCCATAAAATGTGAAGCTTCATACCACCAAAGACTGAGATGAAATTAAGTTGTGTGAATATAGAACCAATAGCACAAAATGCAGGGTGCCTTCAGCTTCCACTGACGTTACTGGCACTAGAGAACACATTAATGTGCTCAGGATGCTCAGAGCACTACACAGGATCAGGCCTTTTGAAATTGGCTATTCATCACATCCAAATTGAATGTAATTGTCAGGGCTCAAGAGCTAATTGGATTATTCTCTCTCAGTGCTAACAGTGAAAGTGAGAAAGCAGGTTAGGTTGTCACTGGGCCTTAGGCAAAATTAAAAAAAGACCATTGCATAACTATTCATAAATAAGCAGGAAGAATGCAGGAGTCTTCCAATTTAAACAGCAATTGTTTTCTGTCTCTCTTCAGCCCGTGGAAATATTTCCCTACTAAACCCACCCCTTCAGTTACAGTCCTCCTGTTTCAATACAGCTTAGCATCCTCTAGCAGTTAGACCTAGCAACTCAAAACTGGCACATAGCCGACTCCTACCTCTCACCCTGAGCTGATTTTGAGTTTGGGAGTACAAGAAAGGGATCTCACAGAATTCCCAAGTTTATCGCATCACCTGCTTTGGCTCCGCTCTCATGAAAGCCAGAGTGCTACTGACAGAGTAACGAGGGCTTATACAGTCCAGCTCCCTGACAACAGTTTCAGCCCAAGGCTCAAGGTGGACCACCTGATAGCCAACCCATAAAACTACTTGGTTTTCAACCCAGCTGGCTGCAGTAAGTAACTCATGGCTTCAAGAACATTCATAAACCTGCCTGTTTTCTCTCTCCCCTCACCAAAAGGTTATCCTCATGCAGATAGGAGATGAATATAAATGAACATATGGGTCACCAGGTTTGTCCTTTGCTTCAAAACCCATAAAAGTACTCTGAGAGGACGAGGAGACATTAGCAAATTCTAAGGCTCCATGGAAACACCGAATTTTTCCATAATACTCTGTAATTAGTATACTTTTCACTCTCTCAGTCTGTCATCACACTAAGTAGAGTACCAGGAAGAACTTGTCCTCCATCCCAAGTACTCAGCTTTCTAACTTATAAAACTGGCATATTCACTTCTGTTATGCATTATGACTGAAGCCCTTGTTTACTATGCTACCAACACTGATTGCATAGACTACCAATTGCCTCATCCATTTCATTTAATTACACAGTAATACCAAAGCAGAGACGATCCCCTTAAATCCAGGAGGAATTACAAGTGAAGAAGAGGATCACTTCACTGCCTGTGCAGTTTGCTGAGCATCCAGACTCACTCACTAAAAGGTAATTTCCTTGGCACACACTGCAGGTCAAGAACTAAACCACAGTGGGCTGTTATAAAGAGCAGCACAAAACCATCTGCACATTAAGCCCAGCTGCAGTAACAGTTACAAATCTATTTGTCTTTGGTCACTGTCAAGATAGCAAATATGTCCATCTACTCCAAACCAGCTGTACATTTCAGGTCAGGGACTATATGGCATGTTTACATTCTAACTGTGTGAGACACTTCCAGATAATTCCTTGACACATTTCTATGCCAATGTAGTGGTAAAAAGCTCCTAAATCATGCGCTTGATTTTTTTTGTCAGCAGATACTCACTGCAACATCAGCAGGGACATGTACTAGTGAAGCCCATATTAAAACCAGCTGTGGAGGTCTTGGTATCCCTGAAGTCAAAAGAAGTGGTCTTGCCAACTTGCTTGTCATTCACATGGTCAAACCATAGTCGAGAATTTAAGGATTTTACCCACAAAAGAAAAGAGAAAGACCTGCTCCCCTGAAAGGAATAACAATATCTGGGCTGTGTAAGCTTTAAAATACGACATTAAACTTTATTCTTTAATAATGAGATGCAATGCTCAGTGTCACGACCTATTTTCAGACAATGGCTTAATTAAACATCTAATGAATGCATCTCATTCCTTCGCACGAGCTTCACTCTAAACAGCCAAGCTAATAATGTAAACATCACAGATTGATTATTAAAATAATTGCTTTCACAAATGCCAGCCTCCTGGCAGACAAAATGGCTGGTGCCAGCCATACAGTGCACCTGCAGCGCAGGGGCCCAAGTTTGGCTTGACACCTGATTCACAGTTGACCACGAGCTTCAAAAAAGAGTCCTAAGGGAAAGGTTTTAAAGGGGGTGAGATTTTCCCCAAAAACCTGGAGATTTGGCTCACTTAATCAAGCAAATCTATAAAACCATCATTCATTTAACCAAATGTTTGCCTTTAAGGAGTTTTCCCCAAGCAGAGACACAGCAGCAGCAGCTTCAGGATGCTTTCCTCAAACAAAACTGGATCAGATTAACCAAAACTGTGACCTTTCTCTAAGCCAAAGTCCTGTAGCTGTGGAGGATTTGCATCCACCTAACGGAGGTGTTTTTTCCAGAGGTTAGTTACTTCAGAAAGGACCATGCATTTTCAGCAAGGCTTTAATCAATAAAATAGATGGACATTTCCCTCCCCCCCCCCCCCCCCCACTTCATAGCCAAAAAACTGTGTGATTTTGCAAAGCGGTGACAAATTTTCAGGACTCCAAGTAAAAAACTCTCAGCGAAATGAGTTGTCAAAACATTTTGAAAATCTGTCAACAGCTCTAATTCTTAGAAACCATGATCTGGTGATGTTTGAAATATTGTCTCGGCCATGCTGAAGCAGCTAAACCATGTTCCTTGCTGCTTCGGCTTAGGTTTTTTTACTTCATGGAAAGTTACCGGTATGCTTTTGCATCTAGTATGTGATTCTTCCAGCTATTTGGCATCCCACCAGTGTCATCCTTCCCCACCCAGGGAATCTCCAGATATCAGAGCTTCCCCAGTGTCAGTTAGCTTCTACACCTTGGAAAGACTCAGTCCTGCAACCCAAGGAAGGAGATGATTTTTAAGACTCCACCATAACCCGAGAGGGGAGAAGCCATGGCATGAAGATGAATTACACAGACTTTTCAAACAGTCTTCCCACTAAAAACATAGAATCATAAAACGGTTTGGGTTGGAAGAGACCTTAAAGCTCATCCAACTCCAACCCCCTGCCATGGGCAGGGACACCTTCCACTAGACCAGGTTGCTCCAAGCCTCATACACCCGGGCCTTGAACACTGCCAAGGACAGGGCAGCTACAGCTCCTCTGGGCAATATCCTTGCAAATTTCACTTACCTGCACAGTAGGTGAAATTGCTGAGCACTCCAGAGAACTGGACCCACATTTTTTAATGTTTTCAAGGAGTGGAAGGAGAGGTGGGGATGGAGGGAGGGGGAAGCAACCGTCTTATTTCCCCTACAAACACAAAATTACCAGGAATCCAAACCCCAATATCCAGCTGCAGTGACAGAATTCCCAGGTCTTCAGGTAAATCAGCTTAGATTTACAGCAGATGACACAATGGATTGTATGTCATCATTCCTGGATTACTGGAGTGGAAATTATTTCTAACTACAGCCATTGGCACTAAATGGTCCATATCTGACCCAGTTTATTAAGTCCTTGACTATCCATGGGAGACCTCCCACTCATATTGATGGACTTCTGGTTAGGTCTGATATACTTTCCCTGTTTTCTTTTTCTGCTTCTTTTGTCCTTGAGATCTGCTGTTACTTCCCACAGCTACTGGCTTTGTGGTTTATTGGTTTAGTTGTTTTATTTGTATGTGGTTTTAGTATTCAGAATGGGGCACAATTGACACTTGGAAATAGGAGACACTTTTTTCTTATGGGTTGTGTGTGGTATTGGTTGCCTTGAGCATAATAGGAGATTGGAGATCTTTGACACTTTGGCACACTGTCCTTCCACCTCTACTGAATAAAATGCTTTAGCACAAAAGCAATAATGGCAAAAAGCAAAGTTTAAACAGGTTAGTGGCTACCAAAACATTGTATTTGAGTACACTGTAAACTAAGTTGTTGCATTGCATCTGTGGCCTTTCCTTGGAAGCCTAGGTGTAAACCCAAGCCAGTTTCTTCAGCTGGTGAGTAAGAACAGTCTGTTAGGAAGGGAGGAAATTCTCCCATTACAGATATGGCCAGTAACATGAAATCTAAGGGCAGAGCAAAAACTCTCAGATCCAAAATAAGAAATAAATGTGTGAAGTAGAGCTACGGAGAAATACTGTTGATGGTAAATATCCATTTGCTAGAAGACATGAAGCAGCTACCTAGTGGCAGCAGGGATCTTCCTGTGCAAAAAAATACAAACCCCAGGTTACCATCCCCTTCATGCAGGTTTGCAGGACTGGCATCAATCCCATCCTCTTTGAATTACTTGATAAAAACAACAGGAATGTTATTATTTACTACAAGTCTCCCGGGAAAGGACTGCAGTTCTTGCTGCAGCCTAACGGATAAGAACTCGGCTACAGTGTTTGTTCCAAGCCAAGCAGCAAAGAAAATCCACCGACTGTGGGAAAAAGCCATTACCGTTCAGCCACTAGCTAAGATTGAATGGGCATTTGGCACCGATCCCCAGATTTACCGTTTTCTTGGGTCTACCGTTTTCTTCGTGCAGCCCAGAACCTGGAGTCAGATCAGAAACAACAATTCGTGCACCCCGGAACGGCTGGTATTAATTAGCGCTCCATCAGCTCCCCCAAAAACACCTCTCCCGGCACCAGGCATAGAAAGGATGTTTTAAAGCTAAGAACCCACAGGAGGGGCAAAGCGCATGGCACACACTGACGGGGGGCAACTGCGTTAGCTTTGTCCCCCAACATCTGTAGCGCCCGGGGACCCGGCAGCCGTCCGGTTCCGCGGCGGTGAGGGCACGGAAGGGCGAGGAAAGAGCAAGGAAAGGGAAGTAGAGGGAAAGGAAAGGCAGGACAGGACAGGGCAGAGTAAGGCAGGGCCGCCCCGCCCCGCCCCGTCCCTCCCCCGGCCGGGCGCCCCGGCACCCTGGGGGCGCGGCCCGGGCGGCGGCGTCCCGGCCCGGGCGGGGGGCGGTAGCGGGGCCGGGGGTCTCTTCCTCTCTGGGGATGCGGCTCCCCGGGGGCCGCGCCGCACGCTCCCGCCCTCCGCCCGCCGTCGACCGGGCGCCGTGCGGAGCCTCCGCCTCCCCGCAGCGGTCTCCCCCGCGGCGGAGCCGCCGCCGCCGCCCCGCATGGCCAGAGCGAGCCGGCCGGGGCGCGCCGCAGCAGCCCGCGGCCCCGGGGGCGCGGGGCGTCGGGCTGAGGGCGGGCAGGCGAGGCCGGCGGCCCCGGGGCCCCGCCGGGGGATGACTCAGAGCCGCGGCCCCTGCAGCGAAGCCGCCGCGCCGGGCTCCGCGCAGCGCCGCCCCATGCCCGCGCCCCCCGCCCGGGGCCGCCCGCCGCCCGCCGCGCCCGCTGCGCCGCGCACCGGATGATGCCCCCGCGGGGGGCGGCGGGCTCCTGCCGCCGGCGGCGCTTGGCGCCCCTCAACGAGGACAACGGGCGGTTCCTGCTGCTGGCCGCTCTCATCGCGGCGTACCTGAGCGCCGGCGCCACCGTCTTTTCGGCCCTCGAGAGCCCGTCGGAGGCGGCGGCGCAGCTCCGCTGGAATCGGACCCTCCACAACTTCAGCCGCATCTTCAACATCAGCCTGCCGGAGCTGCGCGCCTTCCTGCGGAGCTACGAGGCGGCTATGGCCGCGGGCATCCGCGTCGACGCCCTGCGGCCGCGCTGGGACTTCCCCGGCGCTTTCTACTTCGTGGGCACCGTTGTCTCCACCATAGGTGAGCGCCGCCCCGACGGGGCCCGACGGGGTCTGCTGCGGCCGCGGTCCCCGAGGCGGTCGTTATAGCGACCAAAGTTTGGGGAGAGGCGCTGCCGCGTCGCTATGGCAACCCGGGGGGGATGTTTACAGTCCGGTGAGAGCCGGATCCCTGACACCCATCTCACCCCGGGGTTGGGTAGTCGCGGTCCCACCGCCTGCCTCAGTCCGCGGAGCAGGGGACCGGCGCTGCGCTTCGGGTCCCGCTAGCGACCGCACCGGCCCCCGACCCCAGTAAACTTTTGACGCGGGCGCTGAGGATGCTGAGCGATAGCCAGGTTTGCGCGGTGCCTGACCGCTCAGCTCGGAACTGGTCACTGCTGGCCAAGTTAAGATGCATATGTGAATAGGGGCATTCGCTGCAGTGAATCTCTTCCAGCTGCACCATACTACACAGGCTCGGTACATCCCTGGCTGCAGCTGACCGCTGTGTCCGATGTGTGATTAGGAAGAGCAGCACTTTATGATCAAATAGGGACTTTTAGGAGGAGGGATTTTGGATATTTTTTTTACTCTAAATGTACCATTTTTTACTCTACAGTATTTAAAAAGCATCATTAAGAATTGTCGTGTGGGAAATTTACTTGGAGTAAAGCTGCAGCTTTCTGCTGCTGACAGAGTGTTGCTTGAGAAATCCTGTCCGTGCGGACACCAGATCTTAGCGATTTTGTCTCTCTGATGGCCAATTGTCTTAGGGATTCTGAGTGTAAATGTCAGGCTTTATTAGAGGGGTATATGTCCCTTTATTGGAGGGGCAGAAATGCACAGTTTGTTATTGCACTTAATTCATTATGTTTGGAAACTGTTTTCTCAATAGTGACTGATTAATAGTTGTGACTACAGCAATGCTGACAAGTGTTGGTACTTTTTGCATTGAATAATTCAGTTAACTTTTCAAGTGCACCCAGTAGTCCAGTCTTTAAAACACCATTGTAAGTAAGTGTTAGGCTGTCTTCATCACAGGAGCACAGCACCATCCCTGGAGACATTCAAGGTTGTGGTTCTGAGCAACCTGATCTGGTTGAAGATGCCCCTGCTCACTGCAGGGAGATTGGACTAGATGAGCTTTGAAGGTCCCTTCCAACACAAACTATGCTATAATTCTATGATTTTTAAGAGATCAGTATGACTGACCTGAAGGGATAGACAAAAGAAGTTGGTGTATTAACAAGCCCACTCTCCTTGCACCTGCTGTAGCCAACTCAGGCAATGTGTAAAGGCAAATCTGTTCACTTCTTGCCAGCCCCGGCTTGTCCTCTCTGTGGTTATTGAAATGAAAAATGTTTCTCCTTCATTTGCAAGCATTTGTTTGCATCTCCACTTCATTGCCCTGGCTGCAGTCATTTGTACCTGGGTGGGGGGAATGAGAAACTCAGCAGGGGTTTTGGCCATCTTGACAGGTGTAAGTGGCTGAGCTAAGGATTGCGTTTCTCGTACTCCTGTAGTGCAACGCAGGGCACTGCTCTCTTTGCAGCCAGTAACATCTGCATCTCTCATGTGCAAGACTGAGGCTGAAGATTGTTTTTCCTAAGCTACAGTAAAGGCCAGATTCTGCCAAGTGTTCCCCTGTGTAGTACCTTCCTTTGGCATACTACCTGCTAGTGCTTACTCCTGGATTGCTTTCAGTACTTTGTGTGAGTTCGGTGAGCCTGCTGTAGAGTGAGGTTTTGACCTGAGTGAGGAGACGGAGCAGAAGGTGGCTGCAAGCGAATCTGAGTTGTGCCTTTGGGCACAGCAAAGGCCATGTACCTTCCTACCTGGACTCCATTTGATTCCTCTTCAGTTCATATGCCGTATTATCCTGGTTCTGGGCAATTCCACCTGCTTTCATGTCACACTTAGTTGACAAGAACACTGTCATTACTCAACCTCGCCAAGAACTGCCAGACATCTAGAATCAAAACAACTTGCCTTCCTCAAAAACTTCATTATTTATGTGTGTCAAAGCAACTTTCTTACTCCAGCTAAACATGCTCTTATCCTAGTGATGCATCAGGCGGCTTTCTTACTCACTGCTTAACAAACAGCAAATAGATGCCATGTCTGTTGAGCCTAAGTCACCCACAGCTTATTCAGCCTCTTATCAGTAGAGAATTCCAGCTTACAGAAAACTCGATGCGTCTTTTCAAGTCCTCACTCTGCTCTCACTGGTTTTAATAAAACTACTAAATCCTTTGTATATAGGCATCAAAATACAGTCACCCAGGGACAGGGCTGCAAGCTCTCCTGGGCTTTATGTAAGCTGAACAGAGGGAGGGAGACTCCAGTTCTTCATCCTTCTGGAAACACAAGGGATAGGCACCATTGGAGAAAACTTCTCCATCCCATCCTTCTTGAGCAGAGCCTCTGCTGAGCGGACCATCTTCCCTTCATTAGGTGCTTTGTCTCCTGTGCTTCTCTGGCTGCAGTTCTGAGTCTTCCCTAATTACACAGGGATGCAATCAAACCCTCTGGGTGAGAAACATGTTAGTGGGGTCTTAAAGAAATGGAAGAGAGTAAAAGTGAAATGTTAAGTCTGATCTTAATGCATTTCCCTGAATAGCCCACAAAGCAAGTGGCTTACAGTCCATAAATCAGCCTCTTGATAGCACTCTGGGCATTCATTTTTTTGTTATTGCATTGTTTGTGGTTGAATAATGAAATGTTGAGTCTGTTTTTCATTAGACACATCCCAATTTTCAGAGCTATGTAAGAAAATGCTTCAGTCTAATTTCTGACGGCTGGCTGTCAGTCTACACCACTCATTCAGTCACTATTTTCACTTCAGAAGGTTTTTTTTGTAGGCAGTTATTACTGTTCTGATTTCTTTAAGGAGCAGCAAGGTGACATTTATTCTTGAGCCACTGGTCTAACTGGCAGTAGACTTTCAGTTGAGTTTTTTCTTTCCTTCCCAAAGTTCAAATCACAAAACCCCAGGACTTTGTTAAGAACTGAAAGCAAAGCATAACTCAGACCAGCTTTCTTCTTGGTAAAATGTTGCAGAGTACAGTATAATTGATCATAGTTTTCCCCAGATTCTAGTAGCATAGATTCATTCTGCATAGCACATAAGGCAGCTCCGGGTGCCTGAAGCTCTGGATTTCTAATGCAGTCCATGAGCCTAGACACTACATCCAGATTTCTTTCCCTCTTTTAGGTGCCTATCCAGTAAAACATACTGAGACATCAGCTTAATAAATTTGGATTTTAAGCTTCTTATGTGTAAGTACACACGTTTCAGACATCAAACAATGCAATTGTTTTATACAAATCTGTATCAGGCATTAAAAATGAGGTCAAAAGAAGTACTCCAATATGTAAAAGTGATTTTTCAACCTAATGTTTTTAAGAAACACCCTTACTGTGTGTGGATTGTGTTGGGGTGGAACATGTCTGGATTATGAGTGATTGAGAAGGGCTCTTGGGATGAAAAGGCACAAAGACCTTCCCTCCGTACAGCTGTGTGAGGGTTACAGGTGCTTAGGTCGCAGTGTGTAGGAGTGAGCAGGACTGTTTATACTTGCCTTATCCCTGAAGTATCCTGTTCAATGACTCAGTATTTGGGTGAACTGATAATTCCACCCAAAGGGATGGGGCATGCTCTGCTCTTAAAGTGGAAAGGCACAGCCCTACAGTGAGATGAGAGACAGGGCTTTGAAGCCCATGAAGAAAGACCATGTAATGAGAGATGTATTTTCTACCAGCTGACTAGCTCTCAGCAGCTGCTCTGTCCTTGCTTAGCATATCGGCTGGGTTAGAACCTCTTCTCCGTGGCTTCTCTGTAGAGACCCAGCATACCCAGCACATCATCTCCACTTGTGCTCCACAACCTAGGCACCAGAACCACTCACTTTAAACTATCCTCTGGCTCTGTGTTGTAGTCTTCTGAGAAAATCTGGATGTCCAGGTGTGCTGAAGGTGGTAATTCAATAGAAGTGATGTGCAAAAGACAGTTGGGCAGCCCAGCAAGTGCATGGTAAGATGTTGGGGAAGGAGTAAGTCAGGGAGCGAGCCTCCCTGAGAGCAGGCACTTCAGATTGTAATTTGGCAAGAAATTCCACAAATAACCCAGATGGTCTGTAGACTTTAAGGGGAAAATATGTTTGTCCTGTCTTCACTGTTGTATTTCAGGATACGAATTTGAGCTGCAACTGGGAACGGTTCTGGCTCTCTGTGAATGTAATTTCACTGTGTGTATGGCCAACATAAACCAAAGGGCGATGGTCGAACCAGAATGTGCAGCTGATCAGCATCACTGTTCTGCTTTCTCAGGGCTCTGCAATTCTCCAAGCCTTGTACAGGAAGCTTTTGCAGAGGGTTCAGATTAGGGGGCGGTGACCTGTAGGATTGACTTCCTTGAAGTTAAAAAATAACCAAGCAAAAACCAAATGAGAGAGCAATTGGAAGAGCAAGTGGCACTGTTAAGCTGCAGTGTCAGGTTATTTGTCTTTGCCATCCTATACGTGGTCTGCAGCCAGTATGAAAGTGTGTTTCAGCTTGGTGTGCTGGGGCCAGATCTGATTCCTTCGGCACATGTGATGTTCTGATCAATGTGCCAGTGGACTTCCAGAAGTTATTTTCTCAAGTAATCATGGTAAAGAACAGAGAACAAGATGCTCAGTCAGCAGGTCAGTGATCAGCATATTTCTGTGGAGACAAGTGATATGACAGTGATTTTCCTCAGATGAAGACTTGGCACCATAGCGATGTTTTCTACTTGCCATAGCTGCATGGGACTATTAACTTCTTAGGATACCACTGATAGGGATTTCCTTAATGTATGGGCATAAATTGGGTGCCCTGAGCAGAAAAGTAATCTAAATCACAGCTTGCCTTCTTCTTGGAAGCAGCAACAGGAAACTTTATTTGGGTTACATCCATGTAATTATGCAGATGGCTTGAGGTGTCTCCACTGAAGGGCTGCGATGAAATAATTTTGATCCTAAATTTATTGGGTTTTTATTCTGGAAGGCGGGATGGAGGAGCCCCAGTACTTTAAATAAGGCCCTTTTTAAAAGACAAGACGTTTTCTGAAAATATTAATCAGTACTACTTAGGGTTTACCTGCCCTTAGAGGGTTATGCCAGACCCAGAAAATGAAGCTATTACTGTGCTTCAATCATCTAAACTGAGTCCTGCAGAGCACATCAGTTTAGATTACTTAATCTGCGAGTTTCAGAGGTTTCTTAAATATTAAACCCTAGCTATGAAAGCAAGAGTTTCAGAACACTAACATCAGTAAGGTAGAGATGTAATTGTTGTTTTATGGCTGGAGATGTTAAGTCAAAGATAACCAGACTGGACTTCTTTTTTGCTGTAGCTGTGGAGTTTCGGGTGCTCAGCTGATGCGCTGAAACCTGCGGTCTCCAAACCGCAGCACAGCATCTTAGTGTAGTCGCCCAGAAAAACCCACAGCCTGTCTATAACATCAGAGAATAAAGAATATTCCCAGCATCACATGAGATACGGTTCCACATCTCACAAGTCAGGGGAAGTTTTGTATTACCATGTGCTGGTTCAGGTTCTAAACAAAGACAAACTGGAGTTTGTAATCAAGGCTTCTCCATTTTTGCAGCATTCACTCAGGTAATGGAAGGAGCAATGTCTACTTAGTGGACACTTGTCACGGCACTCAGTCTGGTTTTCAGTGGTAGTCCTGCTGGGCAGCCAATACCTGTGTTTCAGTTACCTATGCATTTACTGGAGCTTAGAGATGTGATTGCAAACCAAACGTTGCTGGGCCAGAATACCTCTTTGACAGCTCTCCGTCCGCAGAGGTGACACACATGGCTCCAGCCAGTCCGTCTGTATCACTAAGCAACCACCCTGTAAACCAGATATCGTGCCTGTAATAGCAGTGAGGGATCATAATTGCTGGGTTATCAGCTGCCCTGTTTGCTGCCGGCTCATAAATCCAAATCCTGCCTGAAACCCCACAGGATGTGTTCCCATGGAGCCTGGTGGTCCCTAGCCTCTGCACTCCCCTTTTTCTCTCTTAGGGGATATTCCCTCTTCCTTTCTCTCAGATCTCATCTAATACTCTGGTCACCTGCCTTTCCCAGGCACTCTTAATTTCTCCAGCTTCTGCTGCCTGCCTCCCAGTTAGCATGCCCTCCTCTGCTGATGGTTTGCTTGCTTGATTCAATTTTGAATACTTGTTTGATGTCTTTGTTTCAAGTTAACAACTACCAAAAAAATTCAAAAGTAAAGCTTTATGGTTTCTTTTTGTTCCTCATCAGACCTGTCCCTCTTCCCTGGAGTTAGTGCTGCTGTTGACCCTCGTTTCTTTTTGCAGTATTTCTTCCTTCTACAACTGTCTTCAGTTTGACACAGATCATACACACTTCATCATTTTTTCTCACTTGTACTGATGGGTCATCTTTGCAAGCACGCTGCCTTGCTTTTATGTGAACTTTAATTGCTCTTCATCGTGGAGAGGAGAACAATTATAGGATAGATTTGCTGGCAATTAACTTCATGTAACAATATGCACTGCTGGCGTTGTGCTGGAAAATACAGCATCATATGTTTATTTTAATGAATGCAGTATTACCCTGTCTTTGCAGATACTGAAGTCAATGAGAATTTTAACTCATGCTGTAGTAGCATCAGGGTTGCAGCGAGACAGAAAACCAACTTTGAACATTTAATCATGCAATTTTTAGCATGATGGCAGCTTGATGCTAATGGAAACATAGCCTGTACCTGTCTGAGCATTGCTTACCTTTATCAAAAGAGATAGCTTTCATAGTGTGTCAGCTCCGAGTGCATATCCAAATGCATTTTGGGAGGAGATGGGTAAGGACAAGGGTTAGGGGTACGTGACAGTCGTCCTGAATGCAATACATCTTCAAAGTGATAATAAAACCTTTTGTGAACGGGAACACTGAGAAACAAACGGAATTATAATCTAAGGGGCAATTACATAGCAATCCAGACAAATCAAATAGGTTTAATTTTTTATCTCCTCAATAGCCTGCTTCTGATGAAGTCAATAGCAGATGAGTCTAAGAGCTTGAGGAAATCCTACCTTATTCATTTTATTGGCACACTAGGCATAACAAATGTAAGCCTGATGTTGCCAGCTCTTGTCATTACTGTAAGTAATACATCTCCCTGAGCTCAGTGGGTCTGTTGGTGGCAATAGGTGGTATGTACCTAGCTGTAGACTTGGGGAGGTTTCAGTGCAGTCTCTCTTGAATCAGATGAGAAGCAGAAAATTAAATCTAATTGCATTAGATGAGGCAAAGCGTTAGCAGCCTTTTCAAGTAATTAAAGCTTTGGAGTGGAATAAGGTAAGAAATTGAACGGTTTGATGTTAATGTATTACATGGGTGAGGTGCTGCTGGTGCCCGTGTTTAAAAATCCATAGTAAGTTCTCTGTACTTGATGAAAAAAGCAGCAATACCTTCATAACCACAGTGATTCTTCAACAAATTTTAACCTTTCTGAGCTTGTAGCATTGCAGCTTCTTACCCTTTATAAATGATGGGCCGAATGTTCATTCCTAAGTCTTACGGAGGCAGATTAAATCACAGCATTAATAGCAGCTAAGGGGAGACTTGTGCACATGAGAACTGGGTGAGAAACTAATTCAGGAAATTTCAATTAAGAAGAAAACCAGATAAAATTCTTTTGGTTCTTCATTATTGAATATTCTGTCATCTCTTTGCTCACACTGAGTATTGTGCGAGGAATGTATCCCTCTCCTGAGGACAGACAAAAAGTACAGTGTCATTTGTGCTCAGTGTGTATGAAGCCAAATCTGCTTTAAGCCCTTTGGGGTTGGAAACCAGAGCAGTGTAAAGATCTTAAATCCAAATTAGGATTTTAATGAGAGGGGCAGAAGGAAGCTGTTCGATAAAATGATCTGTCCATTTACAAAACTGCTACCTGCAGAACTGCGAGGACCACGGCAATCTCAGGTAAAATGATCTTGATAGTGTGGGGAAGTTGCTCAGAGCCCTTAAATTTGAAAGTGGTCAAGGGAAATGCATACTCAGGAAGGATGAGTTAAATACAGAAATAGAAAGTGAGAAATGAGTGGTTAGTCAGCACTTCTGTCACCCTGTATTTCTATTACAGTTACTTAAAATTAGGTCCTTGTGCGTTTGTGAATGAGTTGGAAGAGCGGCTCGAGCAAAAAGATACTTGAGAATTTGTTTCTTTGCATTCAGCTGGAACCTTCTGAACTAAGGGGCTCGTGAAATCCTATTTAGACGGTTGAGAAGTTGAGGTAGATTTATTAGAGCTCTTTAATTAAATTGCAACTGTAGAAGTTTGTGTCGAGATTTGGAGGGGAAAAGAAAACACCAGACAGTGGGAAAGATGTTTGTATGTTTTAAGGTCTTTTTATCTATAGATCCATCTTTATAGGCTGACTCTTTGTAAAGCAGAAGAGCTGAGCCAGCTGTCAAGAAATGGATGTTCTCTGAATACACTAGCTGATGCTTCTTCTCACAAACAATGGTGGCAGAAGAAACCAGTTGGCAGCCTTTCCCGTCTGTAAGGCTTAGAAAGCCCAGGAGTGGCATCTTGTTCTATTAGACTTATCTGAGGAAATATGGCATACACTCCAGACCACTTGTGAAATTCAGATAATGCTGTTTCTTAGCCTGAAAGGAGAAGTATTGTGAGGTGTACTGGCACTGGAGCGACAAGTTCAAATATGCTTTCAAAGCCCATAATGTCTCAAGACTATAACAAAACAATTTGGAAGTCATTATTCTTTTCCCTGTGCAGTTTAAAAAAAAAAAAAAGAAAAACGCAAAAAAACCCATTTTGCACAACCTTGGGTCTACTCGGGCACCTGAAATCCAATGTGAAGTTTCAGAAAACAGCAAAAGCAGGTGCAAATGCTAATGTGAAATGACAAAGCATAAGCTTTTTCCTGTTAGGGTGTTGCTTAGAAACACAATTATCCACACAAAAAACATTCTCAAAATCATAGGAAAATAAGAGTTGAAGCAGCCTTAAAGGATGAAAAATCAAGATTGTGAGAGAAGTCAACTTCTGAAACAATGTTCCTATCATCAGCTGCATGAAGACTGTAGGAAGGTGGCAGAGTATGGCTTCAGATGTTGGACTCAACAGAGAGAAGGATGCGGCCACTCTTGTGGTTCATGAGCTATACCTTCATATACATCCGGGGTTACTGAGATGGACTTGGTATACTTCTTGGCTATGGCTGTCATGCTTTTGTTTTCTGCTGATTTTTGAAAACAGATACTCTAAATTCAGGGCTGTTTCCTGTGTCTGATAGTGTCTCAGCAACCTCTGTGGTTTAGCTGAGGTTCGGCACTGCAGTAAGACAAGGCAGATGCTCTTGCACACACTCTGGAACGTGAGCAGGGGTTTGATACAGCCCCAGCAGCTGCTAATGTAAGATTTTGAAGACCCTTGGCCTCTAGTGCAAGGAAGAGTTTTTCTATAGTAATATAACTTACTCAAACAACAGAGGAGCCTGTGGGCTATATTTTCTCATTATTAACATCACCACCATTTCAGAAATGATCACAGCAAAATGGCTTTCCCCAGCTGTTAGGATGAGGAGGGAAAGCAAACCAGAGATAGGACCCTGCAATCATCATGTGTGGAAGCAGCTCTGGACAAGCTGAGGTTAGTTCACAGGGATTCAGGGTGCAACCAGAAGAGCATCTTGCTTTCATCCCCTTTTTCTGGAAGTCTTTCTTTGTGAAGTGTTTTAGCACTAATGTAGCCAACACTAAACTATATTCTTTCTGTTTTAACAAGCCATTAGAGCCCCCCACTGTGCCAAGGGGCACAGTAACTGACAGAACAAGAGAGGGTTTAGTATCATCTTGCTTAAGATTTGCCCAAGAAAGGTAGCATAAAATGAAGAAAATAGTTTTAGTCTTTATTTTCATAACTGTAAACTGAAAGTATAACAGACAAGATTATATTATTTGAGAGCAATAAGATCTGAAGCATTGGAAGAAAGTTTATTAATGAATGATATAGAGAGAGGAATATTAATGTAGAAGGAAGGTTGCCGTGCCAGATGACATCTCCATCCCTGTAGCGTCAAGAGGCAGGAAGAGTCATGTCAACTTGTAAGTCCTGACCTTTTTTGTGCAGTTTGAATTCTGTCTCTTCTGAGTTTCATCCTTCTCCAAGCTTCATTCTCCATCATCTCCTGATGATGAGGCCCCTGGAGAGGGCCTCTCTCCCTCATTATAAATTGTGTTCTGTTGCAGTAGGATTAACCAGAAAACCCAAACATAAGCTTGCCAAAGATTCCGAGCCTCAAGCCCATGACTTTCCCCATTTGGCACAAGTCTCTCCCCATTTGCTTGCACAAGGTACATAGAGGAGCAGCCAGCCCCAGCCAGGGAACAGTAAAACTGATTTAGAGACACTTCTGCTTCTTCCTGAGCTTGGTTCTGCGCCAGAGCAGCTTGGCCAGACCAGATGATCAGCCTTCTTCTGTATTTATTGGGCTGTGTCTCTATGATAATGGCATTTAGTAGTGAGCAAGGGTGGGCTTGTTTAGTCTTTGGTGTGCACTTTCTTCTCACACTGTACACAGAAGGGGCAACATGCAGTACAACTGAGAAAAATAAGCTTGCCTACTTGTAGTAAATAAATAGAACAAGAGTGCTGCTGCTGGTGAAGCTGAAGCTCCAGTCTTTCTCTTTTTAAGAGTCATTTATCACTCAAGTTCACAAAAGTTAAGCCACTTGAGCTGATACATGCACCTCCTGAGTGCTCACTAGAAACTGAAGATCTTTCCTGAAAGCTCAACTAGGTGTCAGCATAGGAAAACACACTTGGGGAACCTGCTATAATCAGCAGCCAGGTTTTGAGGAGGTTATTCCTCTCCACTTTCCTAGGGGATCTTAGGGGGCATTTCCAATGCCTTAGACCCCATCAAGGGTTCTGAGAAGAAACCTCACCCTTAGTCCTCTCAGGTCCAGCATATCCTTCATCCTAAATACATTGTTCCAGCTCTTATCATGTGTGACACCTTCTCTATAGGTCCCCTCCTCACCTGCCTACTGATATGGCCAGGTATCAGCCACACATGGCAGCACCTCCCTATGCAAGGACCCTGTGTCTGGGGTCAGGATTCATATTCCTATCAGAGAAGGTTTCCTTGCAGCTTCATAGCCCCCAGGCTGCCCTGTCTCCATTATCGCAGAGATCCGTCACCGCCTTGTCCCCTCCAGAATATCCTCTCCAGGGCACCCAAGTCCCCTCTTCAAACCCAGGACCACAGCCACCAGCACCTCTCGTACCTCCACAGCCCTCTCCATCACACTGCTTCCTGTTGCTGGTGCCTCCTGCTCCATTTCCACAAGGCAGTCCTTCATGGCATCCTTCTGCTTTCCAGGGATGCCCATGGGAGTGCAAACCACTTGCCCATGAGCAGGAATTACAGGTTGCCGGAGAAGTGCGGCAGTCCTGGCATTCCTGCCCTGATGGAGCTGCCATGCTGCTGTCCAGCCCTGTTTCTCATCCTCACCAAGTCACTGTTGGGTATAATTCTAGGTTCATCTTTGTCATTCACCTCTGCAGGAAAACATTGTTACCTCTCGGTCTCTTTTTATACTTTTCACACACACCTGGTAACTAGCAACCATTTCTTAGCTTCATCTTGCAGTTATTTAATGTCACAGTTGCCAATTTAATCACTTTTTTTTTTCTTTTCAAGGAAACTTTGGTTATTTTAGGCTGGCAATTCTATTAACTCTTTTAAAAACCAATATGCTATAAAGAGGAATGAAAGTGTGTCTGTGACCTTTTACATTGTGGTTTAAATCACAGCCAGTAGAGAAATGCTGAGGGTGATCGATTCTGGTGTTGACTGATTTTGTACATCGCAGCGCTTTGGATGACCAATAACCTGTTCACGGTTGTGTGTAAACAGAATAAAATTGGTACTGCAGAAAGCCTTTAATAGTTGCCTGCAGCTTCTTGAAGCTCCTTAGTGTTCAGTTAATCATCTCCTGGCTCTGTTCTGCCAGTGTGACTCCTACGAGCAGCAGTTGTCTCAAATACCTGACAAGTATTTCACCGATGAGGAAGTAACAAGGAGCAACAGTGATGACCTGGACATGCATTGAGTTTATCATGGTGCTATTTCAGGTCACAGAATAGACATCTTTTCCCATAGTCTCTGGTGGATTGAGTGCATGTATGCACATTTTCATGTACTGAACACTTAGAGGAGTTAGACCTGCTTTAGCCCAACCTGGTTCACAAAGCAGATTTGCAGGAGCTCTGACCATCTGCTTACTGTAGGTTTTTGGGGAGGAAAGTCCATGATAAAAGAATGTTATTAAAACTGCAAAAAAGAGATGAAATGCCAGGAACAGCCTGCTTATTCAACTTGAAGTGGTTTACCAAGGATGGGTGGGTGAATGATCCTTATGAGTCCCTTTCAACTTGAGATATTCTGTGATTCTATGATGGATGGATGATAGACAGACAGATTATGGGACTTTGAGCAACCTGGTCTAGTGGAAGGTGTCCCTGCCCATGGCAGGGGGGTTAGAACTAGGTGATCTTTAAGGTCCCTTCCAAGCCAAACCAGTCTATGATTATGGGAGTTGCATAGTTACTCAGTATTTTCTCCATGGGATATCTATACCAGTCCATGGGTCACCAAGGACTGCAAGCTTGTGCATGATGCAGGTTAGGCCAGCCCTAAAACCTGCAGTGGTATCTCATATCTTCAGACATAGCATGAGTTTAACTTGAAATGTCTTAATGCACTAAGTGCTGGGGAGACTACTACTGTTCAGAGGCTCTGTTTCCAGAGAGTCATCTAAAGGAGATGAGATGTGATTTTACAGCAAAATTTATACTAAAGGCTCCAGCAACGGAAAAGCTCTAAAAAAAATGACTGTTTGAGCCCAAAGGGGGATATTTTAATAAAGCAGGCTGACAAAGATGTTAAAGGGAAAGTAAGTTTTTCATTTGTAGTCTGAAAATGCAGAGCCAGGTGGAAGAGCTGCCTTGTGGAATTCTCACTCCTAGAGCAACTGTTTCTGGATGTTGGGTGGTGAGGAGCTGTAGAATAAATGAAAGGTAGTTGTGAAGTACACAGGTATGACTACTGGGCAATAATGGTGAAATATTAACAGCTGGCAAAGGGGTTGAAGGGAGCACCAGAACCCAAATTTGGAATATGGCGTTTTGTTCTTTGATACGGTGTATGTTGCTTAGTAAAGACCAACCAAGACTACTGGAAAGCCATGAAGTAAAGCAAGTGTGGAACAGACATGAAACAAATTGATTGCTCTTAGTTTATGTGCGTGTGTTCTGTAACCCCCATCTCTCAGGGACCAGTCCTGGATAGGAGCTTAGTCATTATGGTGCAAGAACTTCTTTCCCTCTGGAAGCACCATTCTAGTTATGGGGGTTTTCTGTTATTTCTGAAAAAAACATTTGTTTAAAAAGTTATATTCAGCAATTTTAGTTTCTTTTGATTCCTTTAAATATAACTGCATTATACTTACATAATGGTATGGAGGTGATGCTAATCTCATGATTTAAGTACTCTGGGATAAAAAATGATTGCTCAGTTGTGCTGACTTTGATGTATGAGCCAAGTTGCACAGCAGGAAACCTGGTTAAGAAGAGCTGGGGGGCTGGCTGAAAGAGGCCGGGGCACACTGCCATGGTAAAGGCTGGAAGTGTTTCTTATGTGCAGTTTTCAGGGTGACCAAAACTTTCTTCCATCTCTGGGTAAATAGGCAACTTTAATGGAAAACTGTCACTCCCTTTTTCCTGAAAGTAGAGTGAGATGATTGGCCTGACAGTAGAGCTCGCAGGTACTAAAGCTGCTATTCCTTTTTGTCTTCTGGCATCAAACCTCTTTTACCCATAAGAAAATAGGTAAAAGAAATGAAAGCAGGAGCAACAGGAAGCATATCACAAGTCTGTCCAGTCTCACTGCCTCTTGATTCCATTACCAGCTTAAGTGAATTAAAAGTCCAGATGAGCAGAATAGTAAACACAAAACCTATTACGCAAGGCAGGCTGAGGGACTCGTTAATGGCCAGCACTTACCCATGAGGGGCTGCTGAAGGATAAGTGTTACCTGAGAGTTTTTATCCTCTCTAATTCTGTTTGTTTGGGGAGAAGTAGTATTGAGCAGCTGAAATTAATGTTGCCATAGAGCTTTTAGAGACAAGAGGTGGTGAGGTAGATTAGGCAGAATTATCATGAGGGAGGTTGAAATATTGTGTCTGTGCCACACAGAATCAACCTCAGAGGACCTGTGCAATATGTGTGAGGGCCACTAAAAAATGCGAAGCATCTTTCTTGGAAGCACAGGCGGTTCTGGATGCATTTGTTTCACCCTGACAACATGATGTACTTACCTTAGAGCAGGGCCTGAGCTAAGAGGTGTTGTACAGAACATACCAGGACTAATGCCTTATGGTCCAGGTGGTATTGAAGGGACAAACACAGCTAACAAAAGAAGACACTGCACAAAAAGCACATGAGTGCATTTCTGTCTGCTAGCTGTTGACCTGAAGTGGTTGTGTTTGCCTGGTTTTACTTTTTGCCCGGTTTGTGTATTTGTTAGCACTCTCGTGGCTGTGGTGGGTCCTTTCACCTTGCATAGCTACATACTCAATAATGCTTCAGAAAATCTTGCTTAAACAAACCTCATCAAAAATATAAAACTTCACTACCTCTCATGAATGATCCCTGGCAAATACTGAAAAGCTTCAGCACATTTACAACTTGATCCAAACTGTCACTATTTCTCTTTTTTTAATTAATAAATGTGTCTAGCCATATGTGTGACAATAATCCCATTTATTTTGATGGTGATGTTCACATGCTTGCTGTGAAGCACATGTTCAAATGTTTTGCTGACAAGGCATGGGCGAACAGATGCTTTCTCCATAATGAGCTGGCCGTGTATCCTTAGCTGGCAACCACAAGCTCCATGGCTTCTTCTAAGGACCAGGCACTAGTGGATATTCATCATCAAATGAGAAGGCTTCTACAAGCAACTAGCCCGACACAGGTAACAGCTTCACCCCATAGAGGAGGAGGAACTGAGGAGAGCTTCCCAGTCACCCATGTTAAACCTGGGACCCCGAGGCAGGCTTCATGATGTCTGGTCAAAGGTGGTCTTTTAGCATGACAAAACAGAGAGGCTGTGGGTCCTGAAACAAAATCTAATGACCTCTTTGGTAATTTTTTATTTTCTGGTAATGCTGTGCAGGTTTTTCACTGTCTTTTGCAGAAAAGACTGCTCTGTTGTGAAGAAACCGATGATGCAGTATAGTCCGAATTGCTGGCACACAGTTGTTCCCAAGCATGCCAGATCCGTTGTGAAAGTAGAACCACCTCCTTCCTCGTGCACCTTCCTGTCGTTGAAAAGATGTTCCCAAGTTTACTTTTCATGAGCATTTACATTCTTGTATCAACACATGCAAAATGCTGTGTCAGTGAAGCACAAAGGTAGCACAAATAAATTACCCAGAAAAATAGAGTCGTTGCAAAAAGAAATCAATACATTTCAAGCAGCAATCTGAACTGATTTTCTGTTTCTGTTTAAAGCTGCATCATGATAATAAACTGGATTTAATGATTTCATTATGCTCTATGACAAAAGTTTCTATTCACAAACTTTCATTGATGTGGTCAGATGTTGATATTTACCTCCCTGAGTATGTTACTTGCTCAGCATTTATATGGAACATTAAGGTAAAGATATTTCGGGATGCGGATGTTTCACAGACCATTAATTTAGATTAAACGTGGTTATTTATTCATGGGGCACCACATTAACCATGAATAAATAAAAGCAGCCTGAGCCACTGGGCATTTTTATGGGGAAGAGTAGCAGGACAAGGACAGTAATTACAGAATTGAGTTTCAGAGATAGTATGTGAAATACATGTAATTATCTTTCATCAAATAACTGGTATCAGCAATTAACATGGAGCAAACTTACTGTATCTATTTGCGTGTAAGTTTAAGATCACTTTTGCAGTTATTTAAGCATCTGTAGCTACAAGGCACTACTACTTATATAGAAAAGTAGGTGTATGAGTAATGTCAAAATACAGTTCTTGTAAAGAGGAGGTGAATTAATATTGCTGCTGGCTCTTCCCTGAGTTTGCATACTCTGATTTTCCTATTTAACTGTGCAGCAGTGTTTTTTGCCTGCTGTAATTACCAGTCTGCCAGACGGCTCTGCAGTGTGGGTATCTCGCTGATGGCTTTTCCTTCCGTGGTGGTATCAGGTGGGCTGGTCACAGTTGGGATTTGGTAAAGACTTGAAAGTGCTGTCATTTTAAAAACAATATTCAGTATTTGGGAGTTGTTTTTTTCCCTGTTTTACAACGTGAAAATTCTCCTCTTCTAAGGGAATGGTATAATCAGACCTTGAAAACAAAAGCGTTATGCTGGGTTACAGCTTGTAACAGAGCTTAAGCTTTCCATGGGGTCATGCTGACTCATACACGTGGGAGCAGAGAAATGGCCTCTTCACCTCATCCCACCTCAGAATGGTTTGGACTCAGGAATGCTTTCATTTGCATTTACAGGGTGATAATATGCTGCTTTTCACCTCTGTGAGGAGTTTTTGCTTGCTCTTGAGTTTTAGTCATCTTGTTGACCTTTCTGGTGCCTTCTTCATTCTTAACAAAACTTGGTTTCGTGTTGGCCTAAGCATGCCTTTTGTCCCATGGGATGGGACCTTTGTGAAGTTACATATGTACTGAGCTTACGCATGAAACACTGTATCATTAACATTACACATTTATCTCCACCTTAGGATTTGGAATGACCACACCAGCAACCGTGGCTGGAAAAGTGTTCCTCATCGTTTATGGCCTTTTTGGGTGTGCTGGGACTATCCTTTTCTTCAACCTCTTCTTGGAGCGTATCATCTCTCTCCTGGCATTTATCATGAAGGCATGCCATGAAAGACAGCTGAGAAGAAGTGGTCTCCTACCTCCCAACTTCCGAAGGGGGCCAGCTGTGTCTGGGGTGGGCAGTCTCGTGGGCTGGAAGCCATCCGTTTACCATGTGATGCTGATCCTGGGAATTTTTGCTATTACCCTTTCCTGCTGCGCCTCCGCAATGTACACTGCAGTGGAAGGATGGAATTACATTGACTCCTTGTACTATTGCTTTGTCACCTTCAGCACCATCGGGTTTGGAGATTTGGTAAGCAGCCAAAACGCTGCTTACCAAAATCAGGGATTATACAGACTTGGAAACTTCATATTTATACTAATGGGGGTATGTTGCATATACTCTCTTTTTAATGTCATCTCAATCGTAATCAAGCAAGTTTTGAACTGGGTGTTGAAAAAATTCGAATGCAGATGTTGCCCAAAGTGCCATAAATCAAGTGCCCGCCTTGGACGTCGCAATGCCATCACCCCAGGAGCCCGCCTGCGTCGACACAACATCTCAGTGGATGCTGATGGACAGTATGACAGCGACACCGAGGGGAGGAGGCTCTCTGGAGAGATGATCTCCATGAGGGAGCTCACAGCATCCAATAAAGTCTCCCTGGCCATTTTGCAAAAGCAGTTGTCCGAGACGGCCAATGGCTACCCAAGGAATGTCTGTATCAACACAAGACAAAACGGTTTCTCTGCAGGGGTGGGTGCTCTGGCCATCATGAACAACCGCTTGGCAGAAACGAGTGATTCTAGGTAGAGTTTTTGGAATTCCTTTTGTTTCTTTAATCAAAATAAAAAAGGGGGTTAGGGTGGAATTATCACGGTAAGCTACTGGAAGTTTTCATTTCAGAGACAGCTTTGGTATTCATTGGGCGTTCAGTTGGGGGTTTTGTAAGTCTTCTCTAATATGCAGTAACATCTTTACCGTAATGCTACAATTTTCCCCACGGGGGTCTTTGGAAGAGACTTGGATGTCTTTGATGCAGTATCTGATACAGTTATAGAAGGATGGTGTGCGTGGTTAAGATGATGTCAAAACCAAGATGTTGTTCTTTAGAACATTAGCCTGAGCCCAAACTCTCTTTTAATGCATAAAGGAGGCAAGTTTGGCTCCAGATTCAAACTTGGGGTTGATAAGGTTTGGCTAAACCAGTATTTCATGGTTTGTTGAAGTCTGGATCCGGCCCTGAATTTTGTACCCAATGCTTTTCAGCAGTTCCTCATAACAGGCCTGTATATAACATACACGTAGGTGACTGCAGTTACATCAGCTTTAGGGTGATTGTGCTTCACTTGAATAATGCTGCTGACTTCACTGATAAAGGATTGAATGGGCTGAATTCCCCTGACTACAAATGATGGGTTTTAGCCATTCTTGTCTGAAACACTGCCTGCTACCTAACTCTTCAGGGGATTATCAGGAGAATGTGCAAAACCATTCCTACCTGCTGAATAACTGAAAACAGTCAATTATCAACTCTGGTACTGACTTCATTTAATGCAACAGAAGCCAGTATGCACCTCTGGTGTTCGCATCACCACTGAAATGCTTATTTCATTACTTTTACATGAAAATAAGTAGCTAAAATGAATGTAGACTCTCTGTTGTCCTTAATTTGCATCTTCTAGTTCTGCAGTATGGTTGCAGAGATTCATGCAGATGATTTCCTTACAGTTCTTTGGGGGTCCCAACCCTGTACTTGTTTCCCACAAATCTGACTGTGTGGGTTATACAGAAGACAATTGCTTTGGAACTCCCCCAGATGGCTTCCCCCAAAAACATTGGTACTAAGTCAGAAGTGGCTGTTACTACTATCTTAAGTCATATTTAATGTGTCCTCGCCCAAATTGCTGAAGAACCAGAAGCAAACCGGGTCTAAGTGTCTTAGTACAGCATGACAAATGGGTGCAAGGGAATTACTGCGAGTCTCTCAGAAATAAAGGCACAGCTCTGGATCATTTCTCTAAATTCTCTGTACTTTGCCACTCTTTTAATGCTGTGAAGGTAATAAAAAGGCTTCTGCTGATTTCAGCAGAATAAAATAAGAAGTAAAACTTAACGTCTGAGAAGCGACAATGGCCTGCTCTTGAAAACTGCTTGGGAAATTGCAGGCAAGACCATGAGTACCGGGTTGGTCACTGAAAAAGCTGATGGAAACAAAATAGGAATATTAAAAAAGTTTGAAAATATTTCCATAATGTGGGATTTCATACAGATGTTTTACTCTGTTGTTTACTTCCTTTACTTTGTCTCGTATGGGTTTGGGGAATCCATCGAGTTTGCTTTCCTTTAGATTTGTAGTAGTGCAAAAGAATTTGGAATTTAACCTTGGAAAAGGAACTTTTAATTTAAGGTTTCGCACACTTGAGTCTGCCAGCTGAAGTATAGCAGTGATTGTATCTTTGCCTAAAGGAGAAGGGATCAGAGCAGCAGGTAAACCATCGCACGTGGATCTGTGTCATACTGTAAGTGTAGTCACAGCTTTTATCAAGATGCGTTTGGCCAGAAACACGCAGTGATGTTTGTATTCTGTTTCTAGCTGATACAGGCTCATGCTTAAGAGGATGTGGTATTCAAGAGGCATTAATCTGGCAGGAGCTTCTGTGGTGGGAGAGACTCCCTAAGGCCCATGTATCTGAGTACCTGTTTGTCTCTGTGCTCCATCTCAGATGCTGCCTTTGAGTGGTGGCCCTTTGAAGAAGCAGGCAGAGATCAAAGTGTTTGCTGATCCTGATTTGAAGCCCACCGAAGGATAAATTTAAGCAGGAGGTATAGGGGCAGGTCAAGGTCTGGGAAGGACCCAAAGCCTGACTGCAAAGACCCCGTTCAGGAAGGCCATTTCCATAGACATAGGGGACATCTTTGGAAATAACAGAGGCAGAGAACCAAAAGAAGGGGGGTTGATTTTTTAACTAAGTTAAAGAGTAAATATAACTATGATTAGGGACCTGTTTAAATCTTTGTAAATTGGTTTCAAACTATCTGTTCCTGCCTGGGAAATACAGTGAAATAATGTGAAATTGAACGTACCTTCTTTGCTATTTCTGTACTTTTTCAGAGTCCAGTCAAAGGCAGACTTGTAATTAATTGTTTCTGAGTCTTTTTGGTACCATTGGTCTCAGTGGTGCCATTGCAGGACCCTTTGCAGTCCCAACTGGCTCCAGGGCGAGCTGGATTAGCTGCAAGAGCTAGGTTCCCCAAGCGATTTTGGCATCTGATTGTTACTCTGTGCACTTAGGTCTAATGTTTCTTTACTCCCAAGATCCTTGATAAACTCCATTCTGCTTCTCCTTAGCCTCAGAGACATGCAAGTACATGCCCAGTTGTCTGCCAGTGCCCCTATTTCTTGCAGGGCAGATATCCCCAGAAGCTGACATAACTACAGGAGCCCCAGCTTGTATCTCAGCCCTGTAACAATCCCCAAACCCACCTGGCTCATCAAGGCCAGTTTATGGGGGTGTTCAGAGCATGTTTACTGATGTGGATCTCACTGGGGAGCATCTGACAAGGGGTGGCCTTACAGTTTCCTCATACTCAGTAGCTGAAGTATTTTTTCCAGGACACATGAAAACCAAGCTCCGAATCTCTGCTCTTCTGCGTAAAAGCACTGTCAGAGCTCCCATCGCCCATGTGCATGAGTACATGAGCCAAGAGAACATAGGAGATTTGAGATCAGTCTTTCCTAGACCTTCCTGCTCACTCTTTAGATTGTTTCTGGGGTGACAACTTCTCTTTAGACTTGCCAGACTTTGGCACCTAATTCCTCTCTTTTGTTATGCATGATCCAACTCGGGATTCCCAGGGCAGCCTGCTCCTTTTGTGAATCACACCCTATACACGCTTCACTTGCACCAGGTGCAATTCCTCATGGTATTTAATTTTCCCAAACAAAGCAGATACCTGCAATACCCAGACACAGACTGAATGAAGCACAAGAAATCAGAAGGAAAGTGGAGGAACAGAGAAAGCACACTGCACTAGATTGCACTTTCTTTTCCCGAGGTAACTTGGGGGTTGTATTTCATTCTTGAAACGTTGGGGGTTTTTTCCCAGGTTTTATTTTTGGACAGCCTTGAAAGAATGCCATTGACTTAGGATTTAAATGTTCATCTTCCCTGACACAAGTACCTCTGCACCACCCTGCAGTGACTCCTAGCTGGCGCAGAGGCAGACATCCCAGTTGCCTGCTGAGCAGCTGTAGAGGCAGCACAGGCAGGGGCCCAGACCCCATGCCACAAATTGGTCTTTTGCTGCCTGAGCCTGAGGAGGGCATTCAGGAGCAGCAGAAAGCTGCAGGGTTTAGAACATCTCTGTGAGCCAGCCCATAGTGAGAGCAGTGATTGCACAGGCATTAGGTGGTCAGATCTCTAGTGAGAAGGGAGGAGATACCATGTTCATCTAGCCCATGTGCTCATACCTTGCAGCTGAGAATTCAAATGCTCATGAAAATCAATAAGGGACAATGACATCTTTCCCCTGGAGCTCAGGGCAGAATGGTTACAGGGAACAGTTTCTTGTGAAACCTGTAGTGTTTGGCAAGTCACTACATCTACTTCTTGGGGTTTATCTTCTGTGTGTGTGCATCTTGGACAAAGTTTGGAGTCTCACTGAGTTGTCATCCTGTTCTCTTTGGTTTCTTCTCATCTGCAAACACACTTCTTATTTTGTGCAAAATAAATCAGATTGCTTTTCCTTTCCTTGCAATGCAAAGGATGTCCTTCAGATGACACACATGTTCAGAGAAGTAATCTCATTGACCTCAGTTGCAGATGGAAGTTTCTGAAGAACGAGGCTGTAGTTTGCCTGCCTCCCTACAGAAGAAGTGTTGCATAAGTAACTCCCATTACTGCTAGCAAGACGTACAAAGGTACGTTAGGCAGTGCTTGGGGTCATGCAGCAGTAGTCACAACTAAAAATGGAAAGAAGAAAATCCGTTATAAAGGATATTTTGTGCCTCTGACATGTACATGCTACTTGATAAACTAATTGCCAGCTCTAATTGCAGCAAAAATTACAGGTAGAAGACAGGAGAGATATAAGAATCACACAAATCTGTCAGATAAGAATCTGTCCCATGCCATGCCTGAGTTACCTAGAGAGGCACTGTGATGCTGCCAGTTGTGTAGTGCTGGTGTCCCAGCACAGCTTCAGCCCCAGCACAATCTTCTCCTCCCCAGCTTTCTACAGATGAAAATTTGTGTACACTATGCCCACTTAGACCATTTACCTGTATTTCAGTCGTGACTTGCCTCTGAAAGGAGGATTAGAGCAGCAGTGGAGGCCATATACCCAGGCATGCAGGCTCGATGTAAGCCTGATCGCCTATGTGGGATGAATTTATAATTACATTGAAATTAGCTGTAGCAATGCGACTGGTCTCAATTTTTGTGTTTTTTTCTAACCTTTAACTTAAAAACCATTCAGTGGCTAATTATGGCAGTGAATGTCAGAGCTAATCTAAACAAAATCATACTTTGGTGATTGCTAGCAAATCTATGGGTATGGCTTCTGCTCTAATTGGATTACTAATGTGCTTTTCCAAACCAACACGCATTTTCAGTGTTGCATTTAAATAATACAATAAATGTTACGAAACATAATGAATTCAATTAGGGTATATTAATACTTGACTCACACAAAATAACTAATGAAGTGTGCGTGGCACATTGCACAACCAGTACAGTTTTGGTTTTGTGAATACATCCATATTTGAGCATATTCTGTTTTCGTGACTGCTCGTGCTACGCAAACAGAAGCGTTACATTGTGGGAAATGCAGGAAGGAATGGCAAATTCCAGTGAGGTTTGACACATCATAGGATATGTATATTGGCTTATAAGTGTTTCATTATGCATTATAAATACATTATGTAGCAATGGCACAGAGGAAGGACTACTTCGGTTTACATGGTCACAGTCCAAATGCAGCTACCAATAAAGACACATGCCTTTTTTCTTACCTTTTTTATTTATTAAATGGGTAACATCCACCCTTTCATACACATTTAAACCACCAAAAAAAAAAAACCAAAACAAACAAAAAAAACCCAACAAAACCCCACAATAGTGCAATTGCCCTAAATACTGCATAGCCAAAAAGGATTACGATCAAATCCAAACTTCGAACTCTCAGGAGCCAAAATGGTGTAATTTTGCTTTAAAGTGGGGCTGCAAACCTGCAGCCTTCCTATCTATTGTGTTTAGTCCTTCCTTGGGAAAGAGGCAGTAGGTGTGGATACAGCCTATCGCAGAGTATCCGATGGTCTGGCAGTTTAGCATGAGAGGAAAAAAGCAGCTTTTGTCAAGGTACAGCAAGTATCCTGTTCCGAAGGAATGAAAAGTGTGGGGAAAGGGAGAGGCTCAGAAGTGTTTTCCAGCAAATCCAGCAGAAACCCAAAGAGTTGCTTTGCTCTCCACATGCACATGCATTGTGCCCTGTCACAGAACAGTAGGACACTGTCACAGCCCCAAGTAGCTCACATGGCGTCACAGACTTGGGTACCTCATCCAGAACATGGGGAGAAGTATGTTGCGAGACAGAGGGAGAAGAGGGACCACATGCTTACACCCACCATCTGCACTTCATTCAGGAGGCAGACACTGTAAAGGGCTGGTTTTGGGAAGACGATCACTCAGCCTCCTACTAGCAAAGCAGCCACACTGATCCCTTACAGTGATAAGCAACACTTTGGGTATATTGTAGATGCAGCTTCCCATGCCTCCAGTCCCCCCAGTCCCATGGCCATATCATGCCCAGTGTGTCCCAGCCAGCTCCCAGGCCTGGGCTCAGTGTGGGATGTAGGTGGATTTGAAGTCAGGTAACATCATCATGCCAAGTGTTTTCGGGATTAGGCCCTCCAGCAGGTGACGATTTATCAGACCATCTAAGAAATACAAATATGTTCCCATAATCCCTTTGTACCTCACAGGCTGTAAGAGTACTTTTTAAAGCCAGTGAGTCAATGCAAAATTAATGCTTTTATTATAACATACAATAAACAGCGTGAAAAAAATTAACTGGTATTTCTCATAATGTGCAACTCAAACACAAAGAGGTTTCTCAGTGGCTATAATTTCCTAATTTTTGCATCAGCGAATCAGTTTTATTCCTTGCAAGTAAAATCAGGTCCAGCATTTTTTTGCTTATAGTAACATCCATGAGCTGTACAGTGCAAGAATTCAGTTCTGATCTTATGGTAAAACCTCAGGATCTGAAAGCACAACATCTCAAAAAAGGGTTTGGGTTCTGTGTGTGTGTACATTGTTTATTTACAAAAGCAAAAAAATGCTACAAATAAAATATAATAACATAAAACAATTCTACAGATACAGACATTTTTAGCTCACTAGGATATACCTTTTTGGGTACTCTTTGCAAAAATATTAGTTCCAAATTTCAAGCCAATTTAAAATACTTGAATTCTTGAATTTCAGTGTATCTGCTCACAAGTATTCCTATTTATTTTATTTCATTTCATTTCTTTTTAAAGGGACACAGCTTGGTAGATACCTTTTGAGTTGGCAGAATTATCTCCTATTACAAACATGAAGAGTTTTACTTCTGCAGTTCATTCCACTGGTTTTAGTATTTGCTCACTTCTGTACCTCACGAAGTGTGAATTACAAAAGGAATGACCAGTTCTGTTCTGGTTTCTGGTTGGTATCACTTTCCCATTTGTGTCGACTGCAAATGTCAAAGGTATTAACACCAGCAAATTACCCAGCAGATGTTCCCAGACACACCAAATTGAGACACTTTTCAGAATATTGATTTGTAAAAATCTCAATTACAAGTATCAATTACATGTCATAGTTGGAATTAGCAGACTGAGTTGCTTTCCTACCAACAGAAATCCTTGACATGAACTCAGTGAAAGATGCAAAAGATCCAGTTTTATGTAAAAAGACCTTCCTGTTTTATTTGCCCATTTAATCTAATTTGTTAGAATAGAGAAAGGCAAAAGAAAGATAAATAAAGTAGACTGATATCATATTGAGCCTCTTTGAGAAGCACAGGGAAGTGCTGTCTCCTGTGCCGGACTGTTTCTGGCCACCTTTGAACCACAGTTTGTTCCTGAAACTGGAGCATCTGGGACTCAGGTGCAGTTATCGACTTATTCTACATTCAGCCTTTCCACTGGCAAAGCAGTAATGCTTTTCTCCTACTTGCCTCATGAAATGGATAGAGAGATTTGTTTAGGGTTTCTGTATGATGACAGCGTATATAAATATTACAAGAACAATTGATTGCCAAGTCTGGTTATATTTGCTAAGATATCTTTATCAGCAGAAGAGGGGAAAATTGCCTTGCCATGCTGCAAGTACAGTGAAACAACAAATGAAGTGGTGCTCTGACCAGACAGTAAAGTGCTAAAATACATAATTGGGCCCCAAAGCTCTGGCATGCAACACAAAATTACCATAGGGTTCATCTCTGATGCTCTCGAGGGAAGGTCTCGGTTTCTGATAGCACCAGGGTGATCAAGGCTTGCATTTTCTTTATCTGTATGAAAGCAAAATGTATTTGAGGATATGCCTTGGTCTGAGTAGCACTAAGGAGTAGAGTTGCCTCCATCCTCAAGTTTAAGCATGCCCATGGTCCAGAGTGGTGCCATGAACGCAGCAGTCCCCAGCAGCAAATGGACCTGCCTCAGGGTGTCTGTGGGTTTTGGAAGGGAACTGAATGCCCTGGCAACCTGCAACTGCCTCCTCCGATCAAGCTACCCCAGGTGTGGGATCCATCCCACCACCAGCCCCTGGTCTGCAGCCAGGGAATGAACTGCCAGGAAAGCAGTGCACGTCATCAGCAATGTGGTCATATCCCTGCCTTCTCAATGGGCTAAAACCATCAGGAAATACCGAGATCATTTTCTATTTTAATGATCGAAATGGTGTTGCCCATTATTCACAGCCTACGCACAAGATGTCATGGTTTTCAATTTTCCTGCACTGATCATTCTGTCTATTTGACGGCTGACCTTCAAGTGGTCATAGTTTTTTCACAAAGAAAAAGCAAACGAAACCCATCCAATATAGCATATCAGAAAAGCAAAATAATCCTAAATAAGGCAGTAATGATCTCACATGCAAAAGCTGCGAGCAGAGCTGCCTCTGCCCATAGCGGCTGCTTCTCCAGCAGCAGGAGAAGTTTGGGTTCAGGAGAGCATCAGCTGGATGTTTGGGGTGCTGAATGGTGCCCTGTGAACAGTTGTGGCATCAAAAATGGCACTTTCCAAGCAAGTTTCCGCAGCTGTTTCTACATTTCTCATCGCAGGTACTGAAATCAGAGGATGCAGGAAGTCTTCCACAAGCTTTTTACTGTCACCAGTGAATATGGGTGTTAACCAGGGACTGTCATATCAACTGAGAGGAATTTCAGCTGAGCGCTGATCAGAAAAAATGACATTTAGAATCATAGAATCATAGAATAGTTCAGGTTGGAAGGGACCTTCAAAGGTCACATCGTCATCTGTGGCAAGTCCCAGTGCCTGGCACCACTCAATGTACTCCCACAGAGTTGAACAATACAGAAATTACCTAAATAAGCTGAAAGAACCAATAGATTCTAGGAGGCAAATGATGCTCTTGCCTGAATCTGGAGTAACTTAGTTGAATTGGAGGTAGCAAATAGCCAAATTAAATACATGGAATGACTTCTAAATGCCTGCTACAAGTCAAAAGGAGCTGCATGTATTTTTCTAGCACAATTTTGGTTGTGTTTACTGAGCTAAGAGGTGAAATGAAGACACCTAAGTTCCTGTAAATCATGGATTATGAAACAGAGATTTTCCTCTTTCAGATGATGCTTCCTAGCAAAACATGAAACTGGAATACATTTCAAGATTGAAATCTATTTATAAACAAGTGGCATTTTTAAAAATGCTTTAATTCTGGGTTGGCAGGAACTTCGCCTCCAACACACACCATAATTGTGAGGGCTCTTAACAAATCAGTCCCACTTTTGATGTCAGCTCAGGATTTTTCCGCTATACCATCTTTGAATGAAGAGGACTAAAAGCCATATACAAAGCCAATTAAATACAGAACACATTTCTACTGGTATGTTATATACAGTTTGCAAACAAAAATGGGTATTTTGGGCTTGGCACCCTTCATCCATGGAAGCACAGTTACGGACATGGGAGGCAGAGACACTTGGTGCGCAGCCGCATTGTAGAGTGGTGCAGAGGCACTGGCGGAGGATGTGTAGAGCTGGTAGCTAATGAGACTGCAGGAGAACCCACTGATGGTGTTTGGGGAACATTCCTGTGTGTTTTTAATGCTGTGATACACAACCGAGTCTGAATTCTGTACATCCAGGAGGATGTCAAATTCCAGGTGATGTTTGGATTGTCTCAATTAAGCTATTACAAAGACTTTTGAAATAAACAGGAGAAAAAATGTTGCCTGGGATGTGTTTGCGAGTACTTTCCTTTTCTGAGGATGGGGAGCAGGAGGCGAGGCAGAAGCATCTCCTAGCTGAGAGATCCTCTCTGAAACATAGGGCTTGGAGACAACAGAGCCATAAGCGGAAACCCCACAACCCCCCAGATGCTGACTAAACTATGGTTGAGCAGAGTCATAATAATGAGGATAATAACTAGTGTGACATGCTTCTAATGTACATGATGGTCATCCATTAAAGGCTGCAGCTGACTGATCCTTTGCTTTACAGTGAAAGAGAGAGCAGATGAGAACTGTTTGCTCTATCAACAGTTATAAGGGACTCCCTATATATTCCTGCACTCTAACTTCCATTCAAATCAACAGGACCCATCTGTCCAAGGTATTAAGATAAATCCTGGAAATTTTGGTATTGACTAAAAAGGTGCTTAAAAAAATCAATCGCACAGCAAACAGGGAAATGTCACTGCACCAAACATGGAGGCTTTGCTAATCTTTCTAGGTAACACAGACCCAAGGAGCAAACCTTTCTGTGTCATGAACCCAGCCAAGGATTGCTGTCCCTATCTCCTTAGCTAATTGAAACAAGCCCCAGTGAGAGCTGGTGCTGCAGGGGGTGGCACCTGCTGCTGCAGTATCCCAAGCAGACACACAACCTGAGGACTGGGTCCACAGCCCCTGCTTGCCAAAACACACACTAATTGTTTTCCTGGCAGAAAGCGTAAGGGCTGAAGAGCTGCAGCCACCAAAAGGAATGCTGGGCCAGGCAGCAAAGGGGACGGGAAAGCTATTGGCTGTTTGGCACTGATTCCACTGATGCAGGTGTCCTCAAAGATGATGACATTGGGAGTACCACTTCCCCTGGGATTCGTTTGGGGTCTCCCATGCTTCAGAGAAGACTTTCAGAAAATTACAATTTCTTCAGAATTCCAACCGTAAGGTTCTCCATTGCAGAGTATGGGGGGAACCCTACTAATCTGATAGAGTTACACTTTCTACACCACCCGATTTTGATGTTACTGTTCTGGTACCTTCCTGGTTTGCAAATACATCACTTCCTGGAGAACCACCAGCTACCTCAGCTCATTTCCTAAGGGGAAAAAAAGAGGCACTGAGCTCTGCTCTCCAAGAAGTCAGCAAAGCAAACAAGGGGAGGGGAAAACTCACCTGGATGGGCAGCACTGGCAGCTCCTGAGATCCCTCAAGTGTCTTCTCCTAGTGTCAGAGATGGATGTGAAAGCATCCATCCTTGCTGTGTATCAGGAGGTGGGAGAAGACAACTGACTCACTGGGATCATCAAGTCTAACCATTCCGCAGCACTGCCAAGGCCACCATTAACCCATGTCACTGACGGCCTCGTCTACATGGTTTGTGAACACTTCCAGGGATGATGACTTCAGCACTGCCCTGTGCAGCCTGTTCCAGTGCCTGAGCACCCTCTCTGTGAAGAAATTGTTCCTAATCTCCAGTCTTAACCTCCCCTGGTGCAGCTTCAGGCCATTTATTCTTGTCCTATTCCTTGTTGCTTGAGAAAAGGGAACAACCCTCACCTCGCTCCATCCTCCTTTCAGAAAGTTGTAGAAGCAAGCATGATGGATAAAACCCTGCATGAGGGCTGATACAGGTAAGAGACCGGGCATGATGAGGCAGTTACAGATGATTCATTAGACCTTAATCAGTGGATTTAATGAGTATTAACTATTTCTAGCCACAAAGGTGCAAACTTCATTGGATGAAGATGACTGCTGTTGCATTTTCTGGGGCCCAAGTTTCATTATCCTTCCACCTCCAGTAGGCATCTGATCACATACCAAGAAACACACCATCACCTCCTTCGCAAGTCTATACCCTATCTGGAAAGTGCACTTTGTGCAATTACTATATTTATATAGGAAGATTACATAAAGGTTAAAATCCAGCTCACCCTAGTCATGTAACCAGTTATTCTGGTAGAAATGAGGCTGTTTGGATGTGTGAGCCAAAGAAAGTTTTATCTGAAATACCCTTGAAATGTGCTGTAGAAGTCATTAAAGCGCTCACCATGCTCCCTGTTTGTCTCTTTGCTTTTATCCAGTTTAATTGGTCTCTTACCCTATTTATTCCTCTGCCTGTCTCCAGGTCTCCCATTTTCTTCCCACTGCTTTATCCGCACAAAGTAATCCAAAAGCAGTGTGTGAACTTGTGACCTGCTGAAATCAGTGACAAAACCTCTGCAGCCGATCACCACACCGAGCTCTGAAAATGAGTCACCCCCTTGCATTTGCTCTAAACCTCCCTGTTCCTTTCCACTTCCCAAGTGATTCCTCCAAAGGACAGCACATCGTCACTGGGGGTAATTAAAAACAGTTCATATCCTGTTAGGCTTTAAAATCCGAGTGCCAAGGAAACAGGGCATTTACAGTTTCTGTAGGAAACAAACTCCCACAAGAAACGTATAACTTAATTTTGCTGTCAGATGTTCCCACAGACTCCTCTTGAAAGTCACCCCAAGCTGTACATATGTGCCTGAAATCAGCTTAAAAAAGAAAAAAAGTTAGGTTTATATTTAGATTGTCACCCTCCAGTCATTCAAAATGGTTCATGTGGGAAGTTTTTAATGCTGTGATGAATCCCTTTATTTTGGAATTCAATGACATTTGAGTGTCTATAATCACAGCTATACTACTGCACTGACTTGGAGGCTGCCCGTCCTCCTGCAACCCATGAGATCTTGCACAGACATAAGGTCCGTTTCCAGGAAAGCTATCATCTACTGTGCCCCCAAATGGCAAGTGAATGTGTGAGACAGGCCCTATTAAAAAAGATCTTAGGTGCTCTCAAAATCAAGAAAAGTTGGCCGCAAGTCTCACTTCCTCGGTTACAAAGTGCTTTCCTTTATATGAGGAAAATACAGTTATTCCATTTTAATCGTAAACTAAGCAAGCAGAACCTGAAGCAACACATTTGCATGCCCTGGGAGAGATCTGCTTGCAGGGAAATCTTACTTCCTATGCAACCTTCTGCATGGAAACTTCTGATTGCCTCTAACACAACACATCATGTTGACACTAACAGCGATGCCTTCCTGGTGAGATTCAGGCCTGGAGCAGTGGCAAATGGCTGGGGGTATTTTCTCTTTGGGCATATTTGCAGAAATAGGAGAGGCAGCTCCCTTCCCTCACCCTGATAGCTGCAGGTACTGCCGGTACTGTGGATGCGCGTTGTGCAAATTTTAATGTCCATATGTCCATCCCCACTTATATAGAATCATATCATCGGGTTGGAAGGGACCTTCAAGCTGACCTAGTTCCAATCCCCTGCCATGGACTTTCCACTAGACCAGGTTGCTCCAAGCCCCATCCAACCTGGCCTTGAACACTGCCAGGGATAGGGCAGCCACAGTTTCACTTGCCTCACCAAGGAATCTCTGACAGGAAATTCACAACCAGTTGGCAAAATGAAATATCCATCAATGGGCAAAATACTGCATGTAGGCCTCTCTTGGCCAAGAAAGTCATTCTGACCTTCTCATGCTTCTGGTAAACTACAGAAAGGAATAACAAAATACCTACTGGAGTGGATCTAATGCATCTGTAACTGATGTGCTTGAGTTTGCTTTGATAAGAGTAGCCATCTAATTGCATCTCTTTGTTTTCAGTGTGATTTGATCTATACACATTGCACCGAGGGCAAGCATGTGCACTAGAGGCACTTGGATACTGAAAGACCAGCAAAGGTCCAGACCCTCCAGCACATGAGTTCTGTGCTGTTCCTCAGATCTCCTGTCTGCTACCAGAGATAACCCTCCATCCTTGCTCAGCTGTGAACCAGTGGCCGCCTTTACCTCTTTCTGGGGAAACTACATGGGACAAGTGACTCCAAGTCTCGGCTCTTTCAGGACAAAATATGTGGGGATTTGATAGTGTCTTTCAAATGAGGGATTTCTGCTAACCTTTACTGATGTCCAGGAAAGGAAAATGTTTTAGCCTAGGGCACTACGGCAGCTTAATGACATGACAAAGCAAGAGATTAAATTAATGGAGGGACCAAACCGAGAAGGACTCCCCAGGATAACGTGAAAGAGTCACTTTGCTCTATCCACATGCTCTGGGCTTGCTGAAGTCTTCTTCTGCACTCTCAACCAGAGATGTGTCTGTACCAGGAGCTGCAACGGTCTGTGTCTCATTACTGGATTGGCAATGCAAAACCAAACCAATTCATCTGGATTATACAGGGAGAGAAACACTCCTGAAATCTCTGCAAATCAGGTAAAACCGATCACCAATTAGAAAGGAACAAGCCAATGTTGGGCGAGATTGTTCATACCCATATAATGATGTTGAATCTTTGCTCTTGGCTCTTCATGATACAAGGAAAATCTTAATTTTTGCACCAATATTTATCTTCCATCTTCCAAAACGTAGGTATAATTAAGCAACCTCTCATGAGCAGCTGCTGTGCTATTACAGAAGAAATGAAATATTCCTATGTAGACCTAATAGACGATGGTAAATGTTAGCATATCTTTGAGAGCTGTGAGAATGTTTAAGCAGAAATTACCTTATATTAAAAATGGGTTATAGGCAGTCATGGGCTGCATCCACAGCTCTTCAGAGGAAAAAAATGAACCACCAAGAATCATTTTTTAGCGACTGTTTCATCTGAAGTGCAATCACCATTTTCTAACTCCTCAGAGCACCATCATAACAAGGGGCAGGTGGATGAATTAGATACTCCATCCTTGCTCCCTTCTGTTGCTGGTACTTCTGCACATGATTTTTAAGCATCCTCTTGCCCAGCTGTAAACTTATCCTCTAGCTTATGACTGAGAAGTTTTTGGCATCGTTTCATATATATCACTTGCTGATCTTAGGGGTCTTTTCCAACCTAAATGATTCTATATGGAGAAACTCAAATACTGGAGACTCAAGGACTGGTCCATCATAACACAGGAGACCTGCTGGGATTAGCAGATTGAGCCCCAGACCAATGTCATAGGCAGCATATTTTTCTATGTGGTTTCTCCTGACAACGATGTGAGTCCCAACCTCACAAATCTTGAGCACTTTGGCTCCAACAGAAATGGACAGTATATGGCATTTTCCTAATTTTTTTTTGCCAAACCAGCTCCCTTGAGCACACAAAGCTGGTAAAAGCGGACATCAGGCAACAGTACTGAAAACTTGAGACTAGTATTGAAGGTGAATGGAAGAGAATCCTTCCATTCCACAGGTATCAGAATTAGGAAGCAGCTCATCTCAGTGGGATTTTAACAAAACTCCCATTTATCAAAGTAGCCTAAAAAAAGCAGAGCTCTGGGTTTTGAAACTGCCACTGAAAAGACAGCTGCATCTCTCATCAATTTTAAAAGCTATCCTAAGAATTACTTTATATTTGCTTTGTACCTAAGCATTGAAAAGTCAATGAGCTAACTTTATAGAACGTTTTTTTATGGTATCACCTCCCAGCCTGAATGCATTTTCATCTGCACTGCTTTGCTGTAACAATATTACTTCAAAAACGCACATGAAGACAACTGTGAGGGATCATTCACTCATTTTTGGCTGGTTTCACCTACAAAAGAGCAGAGACGACAGAGAAACCTGGGGCCACAGACAGACACTGCTGGAAGTCCCCACAAATATCAGTCACTTTCCTGCTAGAGCACATCAGTTTATTTTCCAAAGTAAATGACAAAAATCACCGGTGCAAAGTTCTGCCCCATGTCATGGGTGCTTTTGCTTGCTTTTCTGCAGAGATGCTGCAGACCGGTGCAGCCAGCAAATACTGGCAGAGGGGGCTCATACACACCCTGTGCACCTCCACAGCAGAAAATATGGCTTAACACAGGCAGAGATAACAGTTAATGCAGGTGTGAGATAACGCATGCTCACTGTGCAATGCTTGGGCTTTGGATGCCCAAAGCATCCCTGGGTATCACAGACACACCAGTGCAGGTCCTGATATTTAGACCCTCTTAAAGCCAAATGTGAGGAGAGGCGGGTGCAGGTTGAATTTAGGGGCTATCCAGGGCCCTTCTTGTCAGTCCCTTCTTCCAGGGCTGCTCCCACACAGTCCCAGCAGAGAGGGACAGGAGCACCATGGCGTGTCAGTGCATCACCTCAGTGTTGTATCCATCCCACCCCTTTCTCCCCCTCACCTTGATCAGGCCACCTGGGGACCCAGACCCTGAGGAGGGGAACAGGTACCACCACGATGCCCAGGTCTCCCTCACAAGCAGGCTCCTGAGGAGCTGCATCACCAGGGACCTGAGCATGGCACGAGAAGCCCCAGTGCTTTGCAGACGGGCTACATCACCGTTCAGCTCCATCCAGCCCCGGGGCAGCGTCCAGAGCATTGCAGGCATCCATCCTATCTGCAAGCAGAAGATGATTTGGCACTGGTGCCCAAAGAAGTGCTCCTGGATGCCCTTCAAGCAAATAAATAACAAGTCCAGCAGAGGAGACTGGGGAGCCATTTTTTAGGAGCCTAATTTGATTAAGGGGTTTTAAAGAAATTGTCTTTGCCAGACAAGAGGGAAGGAAGGCTGGTGCATTGGCAGGACCCTGGTGTTCAGGGTGACATGGCTGCTCGCTGCAGCTCTTTGCCCATCAGCCCTTTGCTCAGCAGCAGGCACTGTCCCCACATCTCCCACTGTTGATAAGAATATGATGTCATGACATGGAGGGTCTCCACAGCCTGCCAGGAGGGAAACGACCTCCACAAAGAAATCATTCCAAGCCACTGCTGGCACCCACAGATGCCCGGGGCCAGGAGGAAGGCTGCCCAGTGCTGGAGCTGATTTTGATAGGCCCAAGGCATCACTCCACACAGTCAGGAGAGGATGTGTCTGCTGTATCATTCATCGCTGTCAGTCATCTTCACTCTAAAATCATTTAGAACTTCAGAATCTGCAACTGGGCATCATTAGCATTAGTTCTATATCCTCCAATGTCTTTCTAATACCCCATTAATGTTTCATATGCCACGTCTGCAGCTCTGGGAATCTGGGAGCTACCAGTCAGCATCATCCTTCAGAGAGCTTCTTCCCACCTGGTTCAGTGTTTTATTGTGTGGGCAGGACATTCGTTGTGAACATTATTAAAGCCCCTGCAAGGCAGATGCTGAGGACGTGAGGAGAGGCCCCAAGGATACAGTATTCACCTGAGTGGTGCGGTGTTTAATTCAAACCACAAAGGTTTCCTCTGCTGCAGTTAAACAGCACAGTACGCACGAGCTGCTCCAGGGAGAGGGAACTGATGGGTTCCAATGTCAGCAGGATTTTCTTGCCCTGCTGCTCAATGAATTTAGTCATTCAAATCCTAATATATTATTGATGGGCACTTCTAGAGAGTGCACCGAGATGCAAGCTACTGAAAATACAGGTTGGAATAACTGCTGCCAACCCCACAGAGGGGCTGAGTGAGGGGGCAAGGGTGACACTCAAATGGTTTTATTTGAGGTACTGTCACCCACAGCAGTGACTGGTCCTGCTACAGGGGGAAGCAAGAGCCCATCTCCTGTCAAGACATCAGCAAGGATGCTTGTAACGATTCATATACTTTTCTGCTATGAGCTGGATAAAGACTAACATAGAATCACAGAATGGTTCGGGTTGGAAGGGACCTTAAAGCTCATTCAGTTCCAACCCCCTGCCATGGGCAGGGATACCTTGCACTAGAGCAGGTTACTCCAAGCCCCATCCAACCTGTCCTTGAACACTGCCAGGGATGGGGCAGCCACAGCTTCTCTGGGCACTCTGTGCCAGGGCCTCAGCACCCTCACAAGGAAGAATTTTCCAGGTGTTTCCTAACTCTTGACCAAGAATATCAACATAATCTAAACACAAGGAGGAATTTATACTAAGCTTACATAAGCACCCAACATGGTGCTATGGTTATTAGTATTACATCTTAATAGGTGATCATAAGTGATTTTAACAGGTCACTCAGGTGCCCTAAAATACCAAAGGTTTCCTGCTGGCTTTCCTTTCTAATCCACTCACTGAGGAAGCATAAAGGCATCTGAGGAATGGGCTAACCTCTGTGTATCACCACAGCTTTCAGGTTGCCTATTCCAAACATTATCTCAAGCCTAAGTTTTCCCTGATTGCATCTCTAGAAAGGCAATTTTTTCAGCAGGCACAACACAACCTGATTGTATCAAGCTTCCAGCTATCCAAGTCCCAAAGGTGCTCTGCCTGCACACATTCAGGAGCATCGATCTTTGCAGCCTCTTTCCTTGTTAACTGGAATTGAAAGACTTTGCTAGTGTCGACAATTTTGTTTAAGCAGAAATTGGGCTATTTCTGAGTGCAAACAGACATTGCTTCTTTTTTTTTCTATTTTTCCCCTGTTTGTTTGGCATTTCTACCGTAGGATGTGAAGGGCATCAAAAACTGCAGCGTGTCACTGTCTAACCTCCCTCTGGAGGATTCATCCACTGCTCAGCCACAGCATGCACTTCCCTTGTCACTAGCCTCTGTTCCAAATAACACAGAATCATAGAATGGTTTGGGTTGGAAGGGACCTTAAATCCCCTGCCACAGGCAGGGACACCTTCCACTAGATCAGGCTGCTTCAAGCCCCATCCAACCTGGCCTTGAACACTGCCAGGTATGGGGCAGCCACAGCTTCTTTGGGCACCCTGTGCCAGGGCCTCACCACCCTCACAGGGAAGAATTTCTGGCTAATATCTAGGTGCCTAATAAAAGACTGATGCCTAATTGAGATGCTTTCAATGGTGGTCTCTGCACTGGTCTGCTCACCCACTGGTCCTCTGCAGCAAGAGCCTGAGCAGGGCTGCTGCAGCCTCACACACTTCAGCCTTTGGTTTAGGAACCCACCTGATCTCAAAAGCTTCAGGGCTTCTGATTTCAGTACACAAGGAGGTGGGAATTAGAACATCAAATACAGGTGCAGTGACCTTGTCCTGCTCTGCTCAAATCAATGCAAGCTGTTGTCACTCACTCCCATAACAATAAAATCAAGCAGACTGTGGCATATGAAATGAAAATCCTGGATTCTCCATTTGTACCATTGCAGCTTAAACACACGCTTCTCTTGGATGAGCTCCTCCACTCCTCCTTGCTTCTCTGTGCAATTCCATGGTGCTAAAACCAGAGGAATTTAGGTTGTCCATTTACACATGTACTTGATACAGCACAAAGCAGCACACTGCATTTGGGGATACACTTAACTGCAGGAGAAGCAGAGAAGAGCATCTCTTGCTTCAGCAACCCAAGCTAACAAGTACCAGCTCAAAGGCAGACAAGGCACTTGATCCCTACAGCCATGGGAAGGTTTCCCAAAACCACCTGCACTGATGGTTATGGAGGTCTCTTTTAGCCCCCTGTCAAATGCACCATAGTTGCCTGTTCCCTTATAGACCAGATGTGTTACAATCCATTTTCCAGACTAAATTTCCCCATTTGGATAAAGATTATACTTACGCAGATCTCAATGGGAGATAACTGTCTTTTGGGAGAAGTGGTGTGTAATGAACCACAGATAGAGCCAACAAACTGAACATCAAGTAGAAACACAAGCACTGAAGACCAGCAAATAAATTGTGCAACTTTTAAAATGGATTAGCAGCCATCTCCTGTGCTAACGAATGTGTTTCACTCTGCAGCCAAAGCCTTGAGCAGCTGATCTCTATTTACACCATCTCAGCAGCTTTTGCTGTTGGCCATCCCAAAGTCACACAGGTTAACAGCTGTGCTGGAGCTCAGCTCTCCTGTGCAGAGGACAAAAGCAATTTTTAGCAGTATTTCTCTCTGTTTTTGCAGCGCTCATCGCTCTAGGACCTGATCAGCAGCCAAGCATTTGGAAACAGGGATCATACCTTAATTTCAGACTAGTTTGGGTTGGAAGGGACCTTTAAAGATCATCTAGTCTGACCACCATTTGGTAACTGCTTTCCTTCTTTCTTCTCAATTAGCCAAGAAGGTCTTGTCTAATGGACTGAGCAAGAACGAGGCAAGAGCAAACAACAGTTCCCATTAAAGGTCCTCAGATCACATCCAGGAGCTAGAAGTAACTCCTATGTGCTCACAGCAGCTCAGCATAGTGGGATGATGACTCTGAAGGCTGAAATTAAGCTACTTCCACATCACCCTCCCAGAGCACCCTGCTCTGTTTGCACATGTTCTGGGTTCAGGTTGAAGCACCAGAGCCCCCATATGCAGACATTGTGCTCTCCTGTATCTACAGCCCCATCACACCTGAACCAAAAGACCTGCCCCAGTCTCTGTTGGGTTGAAGATAGCTCTGTGCCAAGCTGACAGCAGGCTAACTCTAAGGACATCACCACACGCTACCTTCAAGCTTGAATTTAAAAGAATAAAAGCAAGAGACCCTACTATTCCTTAAAGGAGCAGCTGCAGCAGTTGCTCCTGGTTCCCCTTGGTTTACTAGGTGGGTGTGTTTGCTCCATCCCTGTGATGGAGACTGCCTGGGTGCAGTGTCTGCAACTCCTGGGGTAGGTACTGAGCACTGGGGTTCACACCAGAGACCCCTCACATGCCGACTCGTCCTCATGGAAGGGTCAAAGAGCAAGTTTTCAGGCATTATCTGCAAATGGAGGTTCCTGTGCTCCCTAGAGAATCTCTTGTTCACATAAAACATCTTCAAGCAGCCTGATGCCTTACCTGATTTCCTTTGATAGGGAAACAGGAAAAGATCGATCCTAAGAAGTGCATCCTGAGGGATGCACGGGAGGTACACGGAACTCTTGAATGGTTTTATTTTCTCTTATATGCACAGAATAAATGAGCATCTAGTCACTGATGGAGGCATGGCTGGAATCACTTAAAGTCAGTAAAACTGAACTTTGCAATCGTTAATTGGCAAGATCATCATGAGCTTCCAAAGCTTTCCTGTAGAAAATTACACTTTTATCTACAGATAAGAAGGGAGAGAGAGATTAAACCACTGAGAACTACTAAGAGCACAACAGCATTAGCATGGATCCATGGGTGAAATCAACAGCCAGTCTAATCTTGGGGAAAAAAACCCCAACATTTACTTCACGCAGTTCCTCCGATTCACACCAGATGAGCACATCTCTTACGTGACAGATTACACAGAGCTAATCCTGTGTCCCTCTACAGCAGCAAGATAAACAGCGCTGCGGTTTTCTCATAACCAGTGTTGTACTATAATATATTGTGCTCAAAATGCAGCCCCTACAGCACAGAAAAAGGGGCTGCTGCAAGATTTCACTTTTGCAAACTGATTTCCTTCCTGGGGGAAAGAAAAAGGAGAAAAATACATTAAATAGCAAAAATAGGTGAAAATTATTTCAGATTACTAGGAATAAGACTCAGGTCTGTTACAGCCTGTTTAGCTCTGCTCTAGCTGCTGCTTTGTTGAAGTGTGAGTTGAGTTCACTGTACTGGGGCAGGCAGGTCCAGGCTGGGGTCCCATGGAGGCTGCAGAGCACCATCCGTCCAGTGTCATCAGCATCACCCATGTTTTGGGGAGGCCAAACTTCCCCGTCAGAAGACTGGCTATCTTAAACAAGCTACCCACCCATGCAAGTGCTTATAGCACTAGCGATCCACCACCTGCTTAATAAGGAAGAAATTGTTTACAATGAGGGTGGCAGAATACTGGCAGAGGTGGCCCAGAGAGGTGGTGGATGCCCCATCCCAAGACCAGGCTGGATGTGGTTCTGAGCAACCTGATCTAGTTGAAGATGTCCCTGCTCATTGCAGGGGCTTGGACTAGATGAGCTTTGAAGGTCCCTTCCAACTCTAACTATTCTATGATTCTAAGTGCTGTTCATCTTTGGGAGAAACCTCAGACAGGTATTTTTTTTCTCATTGACTAAAGGTAATAACTAGAACAAAATATGAGTGGCCATAGGACTGCTGAAACAGCATCTTCAAGAGCCCTTGCAAAGAAAGGACAACCCATGCTGGGGATCAGGCATCCTACAGTGACTTGGACCAAAGGAGGCAACATCACGCAGTCAGCACCACTGGAGCTACCCCAGCTACTACTCCCAGCCACTGCAGTCACTTTGCAGGCTTGGGCTTTCATGCCAGACCAAAGTGCAGAGCTGCTGACAGCCAAGCTCTGCTCTGCAATTTGTTCTGGTTGGTTGGTTTTGCAGTGCTCAGGGTACTGTCACAGCAACCAACACAAGATTAAATAACTGCACTGGCATTTCCCATACTTACTGCATGGATGGAGGTGGAACCTGGTGTTTTAGTTCCTTGGTTGGAAGTAATGAGATAGCACTGCAACGTCCATCCCAAACCCTCTCTCACCCTTGCTGATGTGTGCAAGGAGACAAGCATCATCCTTCATGGTAAAGCTGCTGGGACCTGTATGAAAATGGAACCTTCGGCAGGTTCACACACAGCTCGCAAGTTAAGAAGCTGATTTGGTTTTGGTTTTAAACCCAGGGGACTGCTTGAGTTTCAATGTGGACATACATCCATAGAAAGAAGGAGCATCTCACAGAGCTCATGTGCACGTCCTTGTTTTCCCACACCTCCATCACTAGCCTTTTGCACTTTAAAACACATCCTTTAAAACAGCACACAGGCACAGAACAAGCAGGCTTCTTTCTTTCAGTGTCACTGATTGCTCTTAATGTGTGAGTGAGTTGTTACACTGCATCCCAGTGTCCCTGAAGGATAAATGCCACAGCAGAATGAAGATATGAGAGATGACCAACTGCAAGCAGAAAGAGAGCAGGAACTTGAAAAACCTATTACTGCCCAAGGTGAAAAGAGGAGCAATCAGAGGGTATAGAAAGTGAAACTGATGCTGTCTTCCCAGGCCACAGCAATAAAAAGACTTCAGACAGCCAGAGCATCTGCACTAAAATCAGCATCAGAATAACCTTACTGTTAATTTTGGTGTTGAACATTGTTATGAAGCTTGATTTTCACTTTGACCTTCCTCATTAGCACATCAAAGCATAAGGAAACTACTCACAATTATGTTGTGACCCTGAAATCCAAGGAAGAGACATGTAAGTCAGCAAAAACCTACAGCAGAAAGGCATGAGAACGAGTTAATAAAAACATCCAGGGGGGAGACGATTGCTTCTAAAGAGCATTTCCAATGATCACCTCATATCTGCAAGGCTTGCACTGTGGTGACACACCTTTCCATTCCTTGCAAGACTTGGGACCAAGCTGTGATGACAGCTACATTTTTGATCCTTCGTTGTTGAAACCACCGGCCCTGGGGAGGAGGTACAGCCCAAGGCCAGGTCTGATGGACTCAGCTCCAGCTCCCTACAGAACCAGCCCAGCTGCACCTGTGGAGGAGCAGCAGATCCCAGACAGCTCTTGATGAGGTCAGGGGGATGCAAAGAGGTTTACAAGCTTGGACTGTGGGGCATCACAGTAGTGTGGGAACAGCCACAAAAAGGGAACCAGTGGGCATGCTTAAAAGACCAACAATCTCTGGTCTAAAGCCCATGGTGGTGGATGTTTCCCTGAAGTTTTATACCAACTCTTTGCACAAGACGCAGGACAGAAGAAAACAAGGTATAATTTCAAAATCTATATGAAATAACCCATGTCCCTCAGGGTGCAAACCAGCAGCCTCAGACATGCTCAGACACTCCTAACTAGGAGTGCTGCCCAGGTTCCTGCCTCCCCCACTGCACAGTCCAGCATTGGGTTGGAGATGGGACCAGACTGCCAGTGTGACCTGCTCCAGCTAAAGGTCTGCTGTCTGCCGTGGAAGCCAGGCCTGTGCCAGAGCCCACAGTAACCCACATAGGAAGAGTTTTCTCCTCTTTGGAAAAATAAAGAGCAAATTAAAGCTGCCTGCTGTGCAAGCACACAGGTTGCCCAGAGAGGTGGTCAATACACCACCCCTGGAGACCTTCAAGGCCAAGATGGATGTGGTTCTGAGTAACCTGATCTAGTTGAAGGTGTCTCTGCTCATTGCAGGGGTTGGACTAGATGAGCTTTGAAGGTCCCTACCAGCCCAAACTATTCTGTGATTCTATCCCTTTGCAGTATGCAGCAGGACCACGTGGATCAGCAGGGAAAACGTTTTCATAAGCACAGGCTATTTACTCTCAGTTTTTCCCTTGGCTCACATTGTTTAGCACTGCTATTTTCAGCTTCCCAACCATCCCTACAAGGACAGACAAATTACATCCCACCAGAAGCTGCCATGAGCATCCAGCAGCTTGACCCAGGTGCCAAGGCACCTTCTTCCACGATAACGAACAAGCAAATACATTTTCTCACCTCTAGAAAAGCACTATTCACTCCAGCTGCTGGAGCAAACACAATCTGCCATCCGCTTTATGGTCTTGTTTCCTTTAGCTACAGCCACTGCTGCTGGTCCATGACAGGAGGGCAAGTCCCAGTGGCCACTGAGAATGATTAGAAACTGTCACTTTCTTCTTCTATAGCAGAGGTTGCTCCTTCCTAACTTGACTGACAAAGCAGCACATGTAGGGATAGAGAGAAAAGCCAGAAATCTGGATAGGGGCTTTTTACAAGGGCATGTAGTGAGAGGACAAGGGGGAATGGCTTTAAACTGACAGAGGGCAGATTGAGATTGGACATTAGGAAGAAATTCTTCCCTGTGAGGGTGCTGAGGAGCTGGCACAGGGTGCCCAGAGAAGCTGTGGTTGCCCCATCCCTGGCAGTGTTCAAGGCCATGTTGGATGGGGCTTGGAGCAACTTGGTCTAGTGGAAGGTGTCCCTGCCCGTGGCAGGGGGTTGGAACTGGATGAGCTTCAATGTCCCTTCCAGTCTAAACCATTCTGTGATTCTGTATCTACCCCTGTCCCTCCTCATGCAAAGGACAAAAAGTACTGCTTATAGCTGAAGACATGCTACATGAAATGTAGCAATGCCAGGTGCTCCCTTGTGTAGAGGAGCATTGCAGGCAGCTGGGAGCAGTAGGGAAGGCAAGGCAACCGCCTGGGAAAGGTGGCTGCTAGGACAGGAGAGGAATAAGAACATTGGAGATACAACTGCAACCAAGGCTTTTTTTCAGCAAACAGGCAGCACCAAGAGGCAAGTTCTACCTGCAAGGGTTGCAGCCATCTCACAAAGATGGCAGCACCTCTTCCACTGTTTTTTAAGGCTTCAGGCTCCTCTGGCCACTTGTTTTCCTTGTTCCCAAGTCAGAAACATGCAAAGCATTCAATGCATGACCTCATGCTACTTTGGATGCAGAGCAGCCAACTACTCTCCCTTGGTTTTTCAAACAAATCTGGCACACTGCAGGATAATAAGGCCAAATGTCATACTGTTTTTTAGCCACAGAAATCTCTCAGCCTACATACTGGTTTTATATATGAAAACTCATTAAATGCAATGAAAACCAGTTTAAACTACAATCCTAATTGTGCACCAAAACAGATCAAACCGCTCACACAGTCCCAGACCTCAGCTCAGCTGCAAAAGCAGCATCCTCTCTGGTAGAGCAATGAGCTCTCAACACAGGCTTCCCTAAATCTGGAAAAATTAAGACCATGAGCATTTCCAGTCACTTATAGAGTGGTTATCAACCCAGAACAGCTACACCCACTGAGAGCTGGTGCAAAGTCATTATGTTCAACAAAGCCCAGGCCAATAACATGGTTGTGAGCAGGTACCCAGTTCTCCGAGGCCTGAAAGTCTCCTCCAGCCAGCTCCAGTGCATCTGCCAGTAGGCAAGGCGTTGTTTTATGTCATATTCCTGCCATTTGATTCCAAAACTACCCCAGCTCCAGTGGAGCAGAAGTGATCAAAGGAAGGTAATTTCTTCACTGTTTGATCATGTCTGCTCTTGTCTTTCACCCCAGCTAATACAGTTTTCTTCACAAAGCGCCTTCTAGAGGAACAGTAACAGCACAGACTAAAACCACCACCCCTGCAGTAAGTATTCAGTGCCAAGCCTTCTTAAGTCAATGAACAAAGAGAAACTTGCATCTTCATTCAAGGCTGACAGTAAGTGGCCTCACCGCTCCTCAACAGCAAATTACTTTGTTCTGAAGCTTTGACAACCTTTGCATCTAATTGGTACAGCTCTGTAATATCCAGACAAGTTCTGGAACTGCTCCCATCTCATAAGTACTTTTTTGAGGGAAAAGCTAAATTGGAACTAGCAAAAATAGCCATCCTCCTGCTCACATGAAATCACACTACCTGTAACCCAGTTTGCAAGCAGCACTGACATATGGAGACTAAACTCTGCCTGATCCTCTCTTGCCTATATCCAGCAGCTGCAGTGAGGGGGGAAAGTGCAGTGTAGAAAATAGTTGAGAAGATAAGGCATAAAATCCTATTAACTTTTACCTTTCTTTCTTGTGAGTGCTGAAAGGCATGAGAAAAACTGAATCCTTTCTGTTGCAAGCGGGTAACACCTTTTTTGAAGCATACAGGAAAAAGTGCTGCCCAGAGCTGGTCCAGTCAGGGTACCAAGTTGCATCACTCCCAAGCAATGCACAAGAGTAGTGCTTTCACTCTCAGACGGGCAAATCTGGTTACACAGGGACAGCTCTATCAGCATCCAACTGCAACACAAAAAAATAAAAGCAGCCTTTCCTCAGCATACTGCAGACATGCTGTACTGATGCACTGCATCCAGAGTGGAAATAGCGGACACAAAGATTGAAACTGAGGCACCAAATGAAACTAGCAACCAGCTTAAAGCAAAGTCATGGTCCCTCTTGCAGGAGGCAGCTCAGCGAGGCATAACTTGGCTAAGAGTGTTGTAGACGCTGGAAGCTCACACAATGTCATGGGGAAAAAAGAGAAGCTCCTGGAAGAGAAAACCACCAACAGTTTTATGCCTGTTCCCATGGTCAGGAACAGGAAATCAGGCAAGGGGCATCTTTGATCAAACCACAGGTATCTCAGCATGTGTAGTAAGCAGCTCCAAGTATCAGCCATTGCAGTCCCTTACAAGAACTGCCTTTTTCTACCAACAGTTAAAGCACTTTGATCCAATACAAATTGTGTGTCACTGCAGGATTTGATGCTCTAAATTCATTCTCATAGTCTATTTTATGTGTAATTCTGACAGCTTGTTTGAATCAACTGAATTTGCAAAACCAGCTACATTTTTCATTACTTTATGTAACAGATTTTTCCATTCACACACTTTTCCAGACACAGCTACTGAATACATGCATCAACTGTGCTGTTTGTAAATGCAAGTCTATTTTTGTCTTTACAAGCAGAATGCATTCTAATTTAAAAGACCAGAAAAGTGTTATGCAGAACCCAAACCCCTCAAATGAGCCTTTTTCTTCTCTTGAGAAGTAGATCTAGTATGTCCAAGTTCTAGTCTAATGACAAACCAATGCTACCCAACAGCAAGTTGGACACCACACCTCTTTTATGACTACAGCTGAAATGTTTAAATGCAAACCACTGCAACACATTAATCCCTGATACACTCCCTATAGCACAGCTTTAACAGCAGCACTGCTGTCCCCAGCACACACCCACTGATGCAATCTCTGAACACAGCAAGAGTTTGCATAGCATCTTCAGCTCGATTTTATTCCTAAAATCTCATGCAATAAACACCTTTTCCCATTAATCTTTCAACACTGACAGTTTTAAATATAGGTAAAGCATTTGTGAGCTACAATTTAAAATGCTAAATTTCAAGGAGAATATAAACTCGTATCTGCATGCTTTCAAACTGCCTCAGTGTGAGAAGCCCATTAGATACAAATCACTGAATGGTTTGGGTTGGAAGAGATCTTAAAAGACCATCTAGTTCCAACCCCCTGCCCTGGGAATGTGTTCTTTCTTCACAGATAACCCTCTTACATCATAACCAACTCAGAAGCTCCAGTTAAACTAAATTCACCCCAAGCTTTGTTATATTACAAATTCACCAAAATATGCAAGAGTTGTCACCACTCGGGAATGAAGAGCAGGTCTGTAGTGTATGTGACTAGAGCACTGCCATCCACAGAGCTAACAAAAAAATCCCTCCTCTTCCCAAGCTCCATGCAAGTGCACATAGAAAAAACTTATGACAAATCACATATTTTTTTTCTCATGGAGCACTAATATAGCCATTAATAAAACTTTTATTAACGAATTACATCATACAAAAAAGAACCCTTTTACAGGACACAAGATTTTGAGTACGCACTGCTCCTTTGCCAGGCTGTGTTAGTTATTTGCCATCTCAATTGCTATACTTTCTAGCACACTTTGCTGATAAAGCATTACGCATTTTGTTTGTACACTCAGTAATTCTCTCAATACTGAAAAAGCATTTTATGGAAAACTTCTAAAAGGGCACAGTGATCCCAACTCAAGCGGGAACCTGGCACAGAACGTGCTCAGAATTTTTTACAAAATAATTACAATCCAAGGAAAAAAAAAAGCCTTCATAAATCAGTACAAGTATCATAAAGTATAAAAGCTACGAGACAAGAAAATGATAGTTCTTGCAATGTAAAACATGCTTCAAGAGCTGTATCCTGTTCTCACACCTTTCATGATGTAACTTTTGTTCGGGAAATTATTTCATTCACAAAACCGTTGTTCTTTGCCAACACATCATTTCTCAGCTGTTTCAGCTTGATTTTGATATCTTCTTCTGACATATCTGTCAGGGGCAATGCTTTCACTTCACAAAGAAAATCCTGAATTATCTTTTCACCTTCCTGAAATGGAGGAAAGAGAAGGAAAAGAAAATAGGCTGTTTAGATTGCAAGCAGGATTCTTCCAAATTCTCTAAAGATACCAAGTACATTCATCGCCAGAAACTTTTTTGCAGGCAAAAACCATGGTTATTTTTGCACATCCAATCATGTTCTCAACACCAGAACAATCCAGTTATACTGGTATCAGGAGTTCATTCCCCTTTCCATGAGCAAAAAGCATCAGTTGATCAGTAGAAACACGGTATTTAACAGTGATACCTCCTATGTGTATTCCACATTTAACTCCGGTGTGCAACTGCATTAGGTGAGGATTGCTAGCAATAATATAGCCATATTCCACAAATTAGTTACTTTTTGGAGGAACTGTAAATCAAAACCAATGTTTCAATATGCAAAATGCAAGAACAAATTGTAACCAAGCAACTGGAGAGTGGCCGTCACCAAGGAGAACAGATGATAATTAAGCTTTATGCATATGCTTTTACACAAACAGGCAAAGTGGAGCTTCTAAACAATCTGAATTGAATAGGAAGAACAAACATTTCAATGAACAGTATTCAGGATCCCTGTATTAGAAACAATTTGCCCAGAATACAGAATTTTGCCCCATCTTCTGCATTTTGCATTTTAGACCACCACAACAAAGTTTTGTTTTATCATTTAAAACCAATGCAGTATGCTTTCAGTGCAGAAATCTCCAAAGGACTTGGAAATGTAATAGCACATTTTTCCCTCTAAACATGATGTTAGCAAAGCCAGAAACATCTAAAGCTAGGCCATTCTATTGCCTAGAGAGTTTATGAAATATTGTGTTACTGAAATATCCAAGAAAAACCCCACGATGCTGTATTTGTCAGAAGTGTTTGCCACATTAATTTAATTTACATCAATTTATGACCACACAGCCAGATCCGCTAATCTAAAAAATACTATACCACGATACCTAGCAATCTACCAAATGAAGGGTAATAGTACAGCAACTGAGGTATTTGGACGGGGAACTTGCTGGCACTAAAAAGTAGGAGAAACCAGAGATCATTCATCCACAACATCAGACCCACTTACTGAATCAGGAACAAATGCAGTAGACCTCTGAAACGGAAAATAAAGTAACAGGTAACAGCCTCTGTCTAAAGCAAAGGCTTTTCAAATGCAGAAAGTGCTTTGGATATGGGCTAACACTTCAAGGCTTCCATATACTGGAGCATTACCAAGACTACCACTGATGGTGGAGATGAGTTACAAGGCTGAAGTTTCAGGCCAACTGCTGGGACACAGAACTAAGATCTTTAAGCAGATTTATATGCCTGCAGCAAGGAGGACCAGACTATTGGCACTAACCAACGCAAGTCATATAGCAGCACGTGCATTTTCTAGGAGGCTGCAACAGATGTCACTGTAAGGACTCTTAAGCCAGCAAGATGACAACACAGCTATTCTGAAGAGGCTTTCTGCAAGCTACTGTTTTCCTTTACACTATCTGCTAATGAAGCTGCTTTTAAGAGAAAGCAAAAGGAGAAGAGACTAAGCTATTTTGCTTGGGCTACTCCAGCTAAACAAATTTAAAAAGCATTCCTGATAGCAAACCTCTCTTTCGTTGCAGAATTTCTTGGCTGGTGGTTCTCCTTCAGATTCCCTGGACTTGCCAATGTTTTGAAACTCCTCCAGTTCCAATGCTTTCTCTCTTGCACTTTCTATCACATGTTTTGGGAAAGCCGCCAACTCTGCTACATGTATTCCAAAACTCTGGTCACAAGCACCTGGATACAGAGAAAAAGACAACAGTAAAGAATTCACAAGAGATAATATGGCTAAGACAGATTATATGACCAAACTTGTAATAGTTCCCTGCTCTGAAGAATTAAATGCATGACACGGTTTGGTTCTCCCAACAGTTTCTGATTTAATTTTGGACTACAGAGTCTAAAGAATACACTCTTATTTAATTAAGCTCTCTTCGAACAGTAATTGCAGAGCTCCAAAAGTAATTCAAGAAGAAAGGGAAAACTCTTCAAAGAATTTCCCTCTAGTATTTGAATGAAACTGAATAATGCTTTTTATTAAAGTACTTCAGCACAGCCTGTAGAATACAGTATATTAATTATGTGAACTACATTTCTCACATTTTTCTATATTTAAGCATTTTTATATTACATTCACACACGTAAATTGCTGCATTCTCAGTCATTCTCATCCTCCTTTGCATCAGTACCACCTAACTCCTCAGTCTCCAGGAGTCATCTTTAATTACATCAAAACCTTTCAACTTAAACTTTACACTTACTTCAATTAATACACTTTATAATATTTGGTTGAGGAAGAAAAGATCTCATAACTGCTCAAATTATACCAATTATACATAGTTACATAAAAATTTTCACTTCAGTATCAAAAGCCCTCTGATACAATCTGCCAACTTTCAATTCTACTCTCCAGCAAGGACTCACAAATAACATATGTAAAATTATTCTTAACCAATCATCTATTAAATATTGGGTAACTAAAGAACGGGTGAAGGAAAATTTTGCATTTAGACTTTTTCTGTTTTATTAACCTCGCGATCTCTCAGGATTCTTACAGGAAATCAACTTTTTTAAGCAGAAATTGGACCTCATATTGATTTTATATTAAAAACACACACCTCCCCAGACACAAACTAACTCAGGTGTCTGCTCAAAGAATTCTGAGCAGAGGCATAGAGAACAGTACTTTCTGTGTTTCCTCTTCCAGCCATCCTACAACACACTTGAAGCATGAAGACAGGGATGAAAATACTATATAAGAGTTCCTTGTATAACATGCATGACATGTCAAATGACACAAAAAACTTGTTTCAAAAAGCCAGCTGTATCTGAGCTGTCCATACTTACATCCTTGCCTGAACCACATAACCCTTCCAAAAGGAAAAGGGCACAACACTACATGCAAAGACTTGAGTGAAAGACATCCAATTTGAGATGAGGTATTTTAAGATGAAGATTTCATAATGTTGTATCTACCTCATTTGACAGAGGCTTAAGTAGATAGATACAAACTACTGTGCCTCTATGCTCAACGCACTTCCAAGAAAATAGAGTGAATTGAAAGACATTGAGTGTACAAAGAAAAGATGCGCATGACTGAAAATAGCAAAACTGACTGAAGAAAAATATTAAACCTTACAGAGTTTTTACTAGTACCAGAATGGATGAGTTAATACTGGTTAAATATATATATATATATATCATAGTTTAAGCCCAGTCAGCCACGCAGTCGCTCTCTCACTCCCCTCCCTTCCTCCCCCCTGCTCCTGGAGGGATGGGGGGGAGAATCAAAAGAATGTAACTCCCACTTGTTGAGATAAGAACAGACCAGTAACTGAGGTATAACACAAACCACTGCTGCTGCCACCAGTAATAATAATGATAAGGGAAACAACAAGGGAACAGAATACAACCGCTCACCACCCGCCGATACCTAGCCCGACGGAGCAGTGATCTAACCCTACCAGATAACTGCCCCCAGTTTATATAGTGGGCATGACGGGCTGTGGTATGGAATACCTCTTTGGTCAGTTTGGGTCAGGTGTCCTGTCTCTGCTTCCTTCCAGCTTCCCTTCCTCCCTGGCAGAGCATGAGGCTCAGAAAGTCCTTGGTCAGAGTAAACATTACTGAGCAGCAACTAAAAACACTGGTGTTATCAGCGCTGTTCCCAGGTCGAAAGTCGAAAACACAGAGCTACACCAGCTACCAAGAAGGAGAAAAATGACTGCTACTGCTGAACCCAGGACAATATATATATTAAAAAAAGAAGAGTATGTGGGAGGTGTTAAAGAAAGAATTCGCCCAACTATCTGGGGGGTGTACTTGTAAGGTTTGCTACTTCAAAGGATTTAGAAGGCAGAGAGTTTAAAATGAGGATATATTATTTCCATGCGCAACCTAAGTATTCAAAATAAGGCACTTAAATGAAGATGGCCTGTTTGAAGATACTGTACTGCATCTCTCACTACACTGAAAACACTCACAATTTCAGTGTATGCTTGCAACAATTTATGACTACACTTGTCTTCAGTTCCCAGGCCGCACTAATTTAAAGCATTGATTTCAACAAGGCATTCAGGGCTCTGAACCTTCACTTGGTGGAAGGAACTCAACATGTGCTGGAGAAGACGGGAAAGAGCAACCCATGAAAGAACCACAGACACTGCCTATCCACTGGAACAAGCTGGGTACCAGGGCCACAGAACTCTGGACTAATATTCAGAAGCAAAGCCTAGGCATTGCCCAGAATAAATGCATGAAAAAGGAGAACAAAGGCCATTTCTAAGTAATAAAGAACTCAAAAGTCAAGGACACAAGAATTAAAAGAAGCAAGAATGTCGCAGCTGGAGACATTCTAACCAGCTTTAAGTAGACTCTCAGTAAAGCCAGAGGAAAGCAGCGCTTCCAAGTCATGTTTTGACTCCCCTTGTCCAGAGCAGCCTCCTAGATTTACAGAAAAGCACCCAAAACAGAACTGTAAGACTATAGCCATGGGGGAATACACAATTACAAGTGGTTACACAAGTAATCAAAGGGCAACAAATGAAATAATTTTGTAGATTTTAAACCAGAATGAGTAAGAAACAGTCAATTAGTAATGTCATGGGAGTAAAACTAGCACAGTACCACTTGAATGAGGCTCGGATCATGATATAATAAAGACACATTTACCCATTACCTAAAGACACTTAATAGTATGGTGATAGCCTGTGAAGATAATAAAAATTATCTTTAAAAGCATAATAGTAACATTTAATAACTGGACAGCATACTACATTCATTTCAGAACGATATATGCCAGAAGGAACGAACTGACAAGTCCCAAATTGGCTAAAGAAATCAGAAAATACTGGAGAGAGTTCCAGGATAACACACACAGAATATGCACTGATCATGAACGCTGAACTATTAGGATGAACTCGCCAAGTGAAAGAAAGTATTTGGTAGTGTCAACATGACAAAACAGCTTTTAAAAGGAAGAATGAATTTTGGCAATTGTACCTGTAAGATGAAACCTGAAAATAAAAATCAGAAAACATCAGTTTCCATGACTTGAGAGACAGGACAAAGTTTAACACCTTAGCCTTAATAAGGATGGATTATATTTAGTAGTTGTTTTAGTAAAGATAGTAGCCTAATTCCTCAAATACTTATTCCTTACTTGAGACAAAACCACTCCACAAGGTAAGCTGTTGATCAGATCCAGCACAACTAGTGTTCTATAGTAATTATTGTTCTATCACTCCGAGCGTCACCTAACTCTTTCCTTCCTTGTGGAGCTCAGACAAGGAAATGAAAAAGATATTCTAAAGTGAGAACATAGTGTAACTGTATCCTGCACACATTTTAAATCAAAATCTCAGACTAGAGGTTGGCAACCTGAACAAAATGGTCTTATGGGAACAACAAAAAAGAGTTTACAAACAAAGTAGAACGCCATAAATGACTACACCTTGTAAGCCACAGTAACACAGCCCTGCTTTACTTAGCATAAATACAGGCTCCTGTTGAAGGGAGAAAGAACAAAAGATTGGGGATACAGAGAAGCAGGAAGAAGCACTAACTGTGGCTAACAGAGGGGTTTATGCCTAATTAAAAATTTATCTAATTTATTACCAAAAGGAATAACTAGCTCCACTAGAAGATTTTAAATACATCCGACCTATCTTATACTAACAAAACAGGCTATTTGTTGTTTTACTATTATGCCATTTGCTAAAAACATGTGATTTTGCCTATATTCAACTACTGCATAAATTGGGCAACATCTTTCTTCAATGACCAAACCTTATTACAATGAAATAGACATTATTAAGAATTGTCAGCACATAAAAGTTGTACTAATTTCTTTTAAAAGAACAATTTCAGGAACATAAGCCTTTTCTGTCAGCAGGTTAAAATGGCTGATTTTGGAAAACAGAAAATAACCCTTTTGGAGCCCTTCTCTCTGTTCTTTAAGAAACAAAAAGGGACCAACTTCAAAAGCATGAACTTGAGTGGCAGAAATAACCTAGAAATCTTAAATAATCAACAACATCATCAACTGTGTTCACAGATGGACAGAGCTCCTGCCATACACATTGTCTATGGACAGAAAAGAATACGTCTATTATAAACCCTAAGCCTGAAGTGAAACATGAAAATTCTCTTTTTCATTAAGATTTCTTCCTCTCCTAGGGTGAAATTAAGTTACCCTGCTCACCATTTACAAGTCTTACCTTCCTTGACACGATAAAGCATTGTCAGCGTGTTGTCACTGGTCAGAGCAGTAACATGTAGGTTATTTACTGTTGGCACTTGGTCAGCAAGAGCTGTCAATTCATGAAAATGTGTAGCAAACATACAGAAAGCACAGATTTTGCTAGCAATGTATTCTGAAATAGCCCATGCTAAGCCAAAGCCGTCGTAGGTAGAAGTTCCTCTTCCCAGCTCATCAATGATTATCAGGGAGTTTTCAGATGCTGTCCTAGAAGCACAAGAGCATTTTATAACGTTTGAGAACTGCATGAACTCCGGATATTGGTATACCACAAGTCATGTTGCAGAGGCATAGCATAAAAGAGGCTAAAGAGCTTTTGTATTTACATAACATATGAATGAAGCACATAGTGTCTCACAGGTCTTTCAAACTAGTTTCTTCACCCCATTTAGACTTTGGCCTCCTGAAATAAACAGAAGGCTACTTCAGGAACTTATGAGCCTGCTACAAATTACTTGAGATCCTCCACTAGAGATCCTACATAAAAGGAAATCTTAAATGCATCTTTCTTAGAGCACGTCCTTTCCCCATTAACCCCAACCAACAAAATCATGTAAGCACAGGTCTTACCTAAGGATTGAAGCAGTTTCTAACATTTCAGCCATAAAAGTAGACACGCCTTTCAGCTGGCTGTCTCCAGCTCCCACCCGAGCCAGGATACAATCCACGATGGTTACTTCGGCAGCATCGCATGGCACAAAGCACCCAATCTGGGTCATGAGGACAATCACCCCTGTCTGTCGGATGTAGGTTGATTTTCCCCCCATGTTCGGGCCTAAAGAAGAAATTTTGCAAATGAATTTAAGCAACATCACCTTTTACAATTCAGCAGTTCTTTAAACAGGAAAACAAGCTCTAAATTAAAGCAAAGAACATTTAAACTTATTACTCTGGCAGGAAGAAGCAGACTTGCCTAACAGGTGCAACAAGTAGCTCCACTACTAACAGTGCTTGCTTGTATGTCTCACTGAATGCTGCTGTTTCAAAGGAAAAGTGAATAAAGAACATTAGGGGCCTTCATAAGTTTTGGGACTTTCCAGAAGTATAAGCAATCATTTAACACACATGTCCATACCTAAAATTAATAAGCTTGAAGTTGAAAGTCATCAGTACTGCTGCTTAAGAGAATGAAAATAACCTGCTTTCACCTCAAACAACAATTACAATTTGTCTGTAAAAATGAAATAGCTTAATTACAGGTCGAGTACAAACTAATGGGTGATTTAAATTACAATCTAAAGTGTTTCTGAATCAGCAAAAGCAAATATTAATCAGCTAATTTTAACTGAAGTACAAAGGAAAAGTATTTTCCAGAAAACTCATCATTAAATCCAACTTCACACTTTTGCTGACCAGAAAAACAGGCATATTACCATGCACTTATTCAGATTTTTAGTTTTTCTTTTTGATTGTATGAGAAGTGTTCATTAATCATTCTCTAATTTCCAGTCTTTGCTACTCAGAAGGTATGTCAAGGACATCTGGATGGGAATTAACATTCAATTAAATCTATAAACACTAAAAAATGTTTTCTTGTGTGGTAAAATTACCTTAATTACACTAGAGAATAGAGGAAAAAGGGTACAGTCATTGAAACATGTTTTGCATTTAAAATTGACTTAAATATGAAACAAAGAAACCCTTAACAAAGAGGCTGCTTAGAATCTTGCCTACAGAAGGTGTCCATGCGGCTACAGTACAATTAATGCCTAGTGGAATTCAAGTTCTCCAGCTCCTGAGGTTGCCTATCTTGTGGAGTTACATTCACTAAGGCAAAGAATACACGCATTAAGGAAGAACTAGTTTCTTATTTTCTACTGTTCTAGCAGCTTCTCTCTTCTTCCCAAATGACTATTTCTAAATTAGCAACCACTTTCTCCAGACTGTGCACTATAACAACAATCATAACAACTAATTCCATGATTATTAGTTTGGAAGATGAGAAATATGTCTGTATAGGTATAAACATAAAAGAATATCCAGTATCAAAGGAAATGTTTCACAAGAACATTGTGGACAGCTTCTTTTCTTAATATAATGAAACACAATAGCTTTCACGACCTTCCCTTATTTCCCAAGCTAAATCTTATACCTTATACTTGCTGGCTACTCACCCTTCGGTGATTAAAGAAATTGTTTCCACAGTTCTATTGGATTGTTGGTTTGTTCGCTTGTTGTTGGTTTCGGTTTTTTAAAGACATTATTATTGGAAATAACATAACAAATGAAAAAGAGAACAGAAACATTTACCAGTAATAATGTGGAACATCTGCTTGCCCTTCTCAAATGTAACATCATTGGGGATGAAGGCCACCTCATCTTGTACTTCAATGCAAGGATGCCTGGCACCTTTCAGCACAATCCTTCCTTGTCCCTTTTCCAGAATGACAGGACGGACATATGGCACTGGCGCTCCATTTGACACATGAGCAAAACTGACAATTGCATCTAGTTGGGCTATCACATCATTCATCATCTGTATTGGTTCTGCATAACCTGGTTTTGATTAGACACACCAACTGAACAGTTAGAATTTCTTTTGTTCCTGCCAACAGATATCTTAAAGCCTATACTGAGCCCATAAAATTAATTAATTTGCATTAAAAGTCAATTTTGTTCAAGATAACAGTCATCTTCTGAGAGAGCCTAAGATGTAATCCTGAAGTTTCCATGCTTTGACTACAAAGGGTACTTCTTCAGACTAAAAAAATGAGAGGTGAGGCTATGCTGATTGTTTTGCCTTAACACTAGACAATGAGAAATAGCTTATCTTAGTATGGGAGGGCAAATGCTCACATGGAAAGATGGCAAGTTTCCTTCCTCAGTAATACACTGTATTTTGATGCTCATGCAAGCAAAGACAACAGAGAGACAGCACTGACAATGCAGACACAGCAACCCTTCACACTGATGTGAATGACGGTATGGAGAGGTAAGATACAGTGCCCATGAGACCAGACAACTGGACTAGGTGGCCCAGCAGCCCCAGTACCAGTTCTTAAGTGCTGGTGTTTGGGGTTTTTCAGTGAAAGGGATGATGGACAGGAGTCTACAGAGGTAAACCATCTAACAACACCTGCAAAGGGAATGCACGTGTCAGAAGAGGTGAGCAGTGACCTGCAGAAAGAGTCCTATCTGTACAAAGTACATTTACTGTTCTAATACCATCTCTTGAACTGGCTAGGTATAGGTCATTAAGAGGACTTGGACACTTTAATTCAAGAATTATAGACATAATCCAGCCTTTTCCATTAAATTAACTTCAACTGGGGAAGAAAAACGACTTTTTAATACACATGTACATTTTTAAGTCTACGAGTGCACACCACAGAAGCTTTAAACAGCAGCAAAAGACTTCATTAAACATTCTAGGTATTTATAGATGATATAGTGAAGCTAATCCTGTTATATAATACCCAATTAGCTTTTTGCTTTCAACAGAAATCTAAAAGCCTTAGCATGCCACATACCAAAAAAAACCCAATGCTTAAAAATTAACAAGATATTAAAAAAAATAATCTAACAAGCTACTGATTTTGCAACATACTGGCAAATTCCTTAGCATGACAAGAGGCCAAAGCTTTTGAAGACTTCCACTGTAGCTTAATACACACTCAAATATATTAATACATCAGCTTAAAAAAAGGTGGTGTTTTTAGCCTTTAATACATCTCCCCTTAGTTTAATACTCATTAATGCTTTCACTTTCCACTTCTCTCTTTGAAGAGATTTCAAAGATCTAGATTTGTTCTGCTAAGATTTGTTCTGCTGGAACTAGTGCCTTTGGGAGAGGTGACATGTAAATCCTGGGAATCCTCCAGACCAAATTCCCCAATGTCTCTTCTCCTTTTAGTGAAGGATTATAAAGAATGTCCTGTAAGGAGGCAATCTTAGAGCAAAATATATGGAAATTAGATTAGGAAAACAATCTTTTGCTGTACCATATAAGCAATGACTAACTTGATCTTATACTGCATATCAGCGTTAGCTCTTCATCATTCTTCAGAGGCTTCAGGTCCCACTCCCTCAGTTCTCTGTTGTCCTTCACCTCTTCTGCCTTCTACTTAGTCTCCCATTTGGGTGGAGATGCCCAGAGTCAGAGCGGTAGGAGGAGGAGGATAGATGTGGCCTCTATGGGTATATTTTTATTCCTTTTATGGGATTAGCATTTGCACACGCCCTATCACGGCATATTTGTAGCAATGTCATGAAATGGGCTGACCATAGAAGACAATGTACTTCAAACTTCCACCAACTGTCTAAAAGCCAAACCTCATTTTTCACACTAATTCTCTGGGGAACGTTACAGCTCTCCTCTATCAAGAGCCTACAGATTAACTGCAAGTCCTCTCAACATTCTAGACACTGACACACATCAACACTGATATATTCACCTGAAGCAATGTTAATGATTTCCTTAACAATTGCATCCTGAGCCTCTTCATACTCTTCTCTGTTCTTTATATATTCATCATTGATGGAGCTCAGTTTGCTGTGAACAAAACCACAATATTTAGAAGCTGTGATTAACGTTCTGTCTTCTCTGCTACAATGTCAAGTTCCTGGCCACCTCATCTATGAGTCAATACCAGTTTTCCTCACCTTTTTAATAGCAAGGTTCAGTACAAGGAACACAAAGCAACTAATCTATGATTCATCCAACACCAGGGTATCAGTAAGTTTAATTTCAAGTTGAAGATCACCCACAAGGGCAAACCAGTAATTTGAACATCTCCAAACACATCATTCTGAAAAATCTTCTAGCAGTTGTTCGTTATAGACATGCTATGTCATAAGGACTTGCTCTTAAAGCTGAATTTCTGGCCATTTTGCAACAAGACGTACCACATTATGGAACTGGCAGAGGAAAATTGCTGCTAAGCAACTGTGTAATTAGCCCAGAGTCCTACAACAGGTTTATCAGAGCTGAAAGCATTGACTTACTTCATCTAGTAAAAATCTCAGTGAACTACTGTCACTAAGAACAGGTTCTAGCCTTCAAAATAAGGTAAGCTGAAATCAAGAGACAGTTCTAATTCTCTTGAGTTCTTACCAAGCTCATCTCCAAACACAGGCAAGTAGTGGATCCACACTCTAAGCAGAAGACAGCCTCATGCTTATAGCTGCTTCTGCAGATGGTGCTAGAACTTAACTAAGCACAAAGATGTCAGTTTTATTAATGATCCATGGGCTTGTTCCCTAAGGGAAAGTAACAGATGACACAGCAGGGGTTCTAAGTACCACCTTCTCAGTTACAGAAAAACCTAACTTCATCATTACATTTAGATTCATATTTAGAACCATTAAAAAAAGCTGTTTTAAATTTGAGAGAGATATCCTCTGAGTAAATGTTAAAACAAAATGCAATTAAGGTTTACACTTTGTTCATTTAAATAAATTTCTGCTAAATCATTAAACTGTTGGTGCTAAATACACCAACATATTGCTTGGTGTGAATCCGTATGCTTGCCATACTTTTCAAAGCACAGGATTTATTACAATGAAGAGTGAGTGATTACCAGAAAGTCACTATTAGTAACAGCACTGTCTTGAAAACAACCTTGCCTCACAGACAGTGCTCCTCATATATGTCTGTCAAACAACATCTCTCTCTCTCTAAACTTAACTTCTCTAGTCACTTCATTAAGTCCAGCAGGAACTGCAACAGCAGTAGTGGTTTGTCTGAATAATAATAAAGCAACAGCAGCATGGTTTGTCAGAAATACTCTACAATATAGTAATCTCTGCTGTTCTTACTGTTCCATATATAACACATGCAGGAGACTTAAAGAGCAGTTTTCTCCTACACCTGATACTGACAGACAAGGAGGAACTTGTCAGAAACTAAATCCAATTAGTGGCTGATTATTAGCAGCATTTCTTAGGATTGATACAGGGGTGGATTAGATTTATGCTTTGACCAACAACCCAAATGATAGGACTGAATGCACTCTCAAATGCATTCTCAGCAAGCTTATGAACAATGCCACATTAAGGAGAGCTGTCAGCACACTGGAAGACGGGCTGCCATTCATTGGGATATATAGAGATTAGAGAAATAAATGGGTAAGTATTTCAGCACAGGCAACTGCAAAGTCCTGCTCTTGTAATGAAGTAACTCCATGAAACATTACAAACTGGGGTCCCAAAGGCTATAAAACAGCTATTCCCAAAAGAGCCAGAGGATTCTGTGGACAAGAAACTGAACAGGAGCCAGCAGTGTGCCCCTGAGGCAGAGAAGACCAAGTTTATGCTGGCTGCACTAGCAAAAGCATAGCCAGCAAGTTGAAGAAGTCATTCTTCCCCTTTATTCAGCACCATGAGAGCACACCTGCAGTGCCGTCTCCCGTTTTGTCTTCCCAGTGTCAGAGGGACATCAAACCTGGAGCAAATAGCCACCACAAAATTGGGAGCTAGTCTGAGAGAATCCAAAATCAGCCTGGAAAGCAGAGGTACCACACTCTTCTTGGAAATGCACAGCAGAAGAATGAGATACTACAATACCAAGCTGCTGCAAGGAAAGTTCTCATTAGAACTGATTAGAAAAGTTTTTACAAAGAGTGGTCCAGCACTGGAACTTGTGCCCCACCAGGCTGTGAAGGATGCTTGGACAATGAGCACCTGGGGAAGGCCTCCAGCTACCTCATCTAACTTTGAGATAGGATCCAATTTCCAAGGTGGTTCTGCTTCAAATGAGGGGCTAGACCAATTAACCTCAAGAGATCACCTTCAACCTAAGTTATTACCTGATTCTGCATATGCAACTTTATGCCTTGTTTGCTCTGCGCTCCTTCTAAAACGCTCTAGAAGAGCTAAAAATTCAACAGAGAACACAGATCTTTTGTCCAGACAAGGAGCCACTGAAACAGCATCTATGCAATCAGCCTGAAGACTGACATTTTTAAATAGCTTATCTAGAGAGCCACAGAAAGGCCAATAAACAGGTACACCAGGAATTACAGCATGATTTGGCACAACAAAAAAAAGTAATCACTAACAAAATTTCTGCATGTCATATTTGGTGATAAACATAAATAGCTGGTTTTTTATTGCAGCTTGTGAAAGTGTCTGTATAAACACTCAGTGAACGCAATTATGCTACTAGCTGCAGCTAAAACAGAGAAATTAGCCCAAGTCAAAGGACCAAAAATAGCTAACTGTTGGCAAAGCAAATAGGGAATGCTGCTTTTAACAGAAACTGTATGATGACTACTCCCTCATGCCAGTCTTGCTCAATATGTCAATCTGTGAGCCAATTCAAAAGGTGAAAATTCAGCCATTCAAGATTTAGGGAAACCAGTTTATTGGCACAGTTATAAAGGAAAGAACAACTTTGTTTCTTTCACAACAGGCTTGAAAAACTACCAAGATGATTTCATACCTGTTAGTAAATTTCACGCCATTCTTCTGCGTATCAACTATCTCATATTTTGAATTGTTACGGAGAACTTTTTCCTCCTTGCAAGTTATTCGAAAGTGATGTCCAAACTGTGAATTTGCCTCCAGTTTGATGCTTTTGCCAGCTTCCAAACCTTTTAGATGGAAAGAAAAACAGAAAACTGTATTATCAAAAAACCTTACACCCTGTACTATTTCTGCTCACCAATCCCCAGTTTGTATGAGTTTCAATGTATGTCCTCAAAAGGATGCAAAACAGAACTAGGCCTAACCAAGAGTTAGGTGAGTTCTACAAAATGCATTCCGCCAGTAGCTTGCAACATAAGTGATAATTTCTGAAGTACCCTGGAATGCCATCCTTGAGGAAAACAAAAAGACCGAATTTTAAACCCAAAATCACTCAGTTTTCAACAGATTCTACTGTGACACATAAAGTCACCCCACACTAATAATAAGATAATACAAACATCCCTTAACTCCTCCGTACCAGTTTTCCTTTCATCACTTGATCTCAAAACATTTTACAGAAGAGGTAAGAGTCAAAGGTGGTCCTGTACCCTACCTAGTTCTTTTGCTGCACTTTTTAACAAGGACTGCATTTTTTCTTCCAGTTCATTCATCTTCTCTCTTAATTCTGTCAAATTAGGATCAAAAGAAGCCTTGACAAGAAATTCATGATTCTCCACCTAGGGAGAAATAACAAGAAAAAATATTTAAGAACATGGGCAGTAAAAAACTGAATCACCTTCCTGATCATACATGGTGAAATTAATTCACTTTATCATTTATTCTGTTTATTTTAGAAATATAAATTTGTAACACAATGCTGTTTGTAGTTGAACCAGATAGCAATTATCATAAAACAGATATATCTCTAACACTTCTCAAGTAATATACTTTATACAAGCTAAATATACCTTTTTAGCTGATTCCTTTACTTTGAAATGGAGGTGTACATATTCATTTACATACAAATAACTGAGTAGTAGGCAGGAAAACAGGGAAGTCAGAGGAAATTAAATTGTTATGTAGGCTGGACTTATGCAGCTAATTTAGAATGGGGTGTTTCAAAGCAAGGAGTATTTGGAAACACAAGTTTCTGAAACAATAATTCCTGTCCAAAACACACTCAAGAGGTTACAGAAGGAACCGACATAACACCACCAACAAATCCACCCAATTTCAACCCAGTTGAATTGAAAAGCATATACATTTCCTTCAAGCTAATCATTTTCAGAGGCACAAATGAAGCAAGTTTCATCTTTTTCCCCCTCCTTTCCCCAGGCTTCCACTGCTAGGTGCGTGTTTCTGATGACCTTTATAGGTCTCAGGTTTAACTCATAGGCACAACTTATAATTGCTCAATAAAAGAAACTCCATTTTTAATATACAAAGTTTTACAACCAACAAAATATTAGCACTGTTCTCCAACATGGAAACTAAGCACTGGCTTTCATATTAGTAATTTATGTATTCTAATTAAGTTTAAAAACCAAGCAAAACCCCAAAACACACACAACATTGATGAAGCTTTCTCTGCAAAGTTGTACACAAAGCAACTACAAATACTTTGCAAAACACACTGAAAGGTGGTTTACATACAATTTCACTTATACCCACAAGTATATGTTAGCAAAAGGAGAAGAGGAAAGGGAGGTTCACACAATTACTTTACTCCTTCCCAGACAATAAAAGTATCTCACTAGAAAGCACTGAGCAAGAGGAACTATAACTGCAAGAACCACCACACGCATCTTGTTCTACTAAGCACAAGAAGCACTTCAAATCTGTAGTGTGCCAGAACAAGTGTAAAAGCAATAAACTGAAGACTCCCAGGTTTGGCAGCAGCTTGGAACAAAGACCTGGGAATGCAATTTGGAAATGAAAGCCACAGGGCTTACATGTTTTAGAATTTGGAATGGAGGGGGACAAGTAAACGATCATACAAAGGAACTATATAGCTTACCATATTTTTAAAGGATCACTACTTTATTCTGACAATTACCATCTCCCAACAGATAATCTGATCTTCCACAGAAGCTGCATCATTGAAAACTGAACCACTGGCGCTTATTTTCTCTGTGCAATTACCAGCACTGCAAGGCATTACACTCAGCCTGCGGTTTTAGTTCCAGTTGCGTTGTGTACAAACATAATGAAGCAGCAAAGTTCTCCAGTTGCTTAAGCAGAGATGAGGACTCCACAAAATAAAGGATTATAAGATTTTAGAAGACCATCTTGAAACTTGGAAACGTTAAAGGGGTACGAACAAATTCATTCCCTGCTAAAGCCCGTTGATAGGCCTGCTTAGAATTATAGAACAGAATCATAGAACAGTTAGGGTTGGAAAGGACCATGGGCAGGGACACCTCACACTAAACCATGTCACCCAAGGCTCTGTCCAGCCTGGCCTTGAACACCACCAGGGATGAAATGCTGCTTCTCCCATTCCCTTTATAATTCTGCTAAAAGAACAGCAATGAACACTTATGACAGCATACAGAAAAGATAATTTCTGGTTAGGTAGGGCAGATCCCGGATCTGAAACAGCAATCAGAAAGGCTGAGATGCAAACACCACACATGCCAGCCCTTGTTAGGACTGGCTTCATGAGAAAACCAATGCTGACAGCCAAATGAAAAGTAATTTTTTTCACATCTTCAAGTAATTATTTGAAGCCTGAAACAGAAGTGCAGAAATCCCATAACCTCAGGGAAACAAAGGTAACATTCCCAATGACCCATAACACTCTGGCAGGTCACCCACTCTGACTGTCAGCTCCAGCCTTCACCCATACTGCCATATAAGAAAGGCTGACCAGAACTGAAGCCATGCCTTGCACTTATGCCCTTCTGGACATCCTCACTGCAGGCCAGCTTCACTTTACTTCCAGCACAGATCCATGTGTGGCTAAAGCTTATAAATGTGCAAAAGAGCTGTGTTACTGTCTCACCCTCTGCTCCATCCAGCAATCATAGGGAATGGAGTTAGTTTTCATGTGCTCGTTGCCTAAGTCCATTACAGCTCCAACAGACCTGTGATGACAAATGAACCCAGAGGCTGCTAGTGTGCAAGAAATAAATACTAAACTCCTGTGAATTCTCAGGACAGGCAGTTAGAGCAAAATTACTTCAGCTTCTATTCACATTCACAGTCTGAGTTAGGGACTGCAGCAGTTCAAGAACCATTTTGCAGCAGAGCAGGCACTGCAGCCCAGGGTAAGTGCCTGGTGGCTTTTCCAGGTGTAGATAGATACCAAGTCTTCAGGACATCCAGCAGCCTATATCCCATTACCTCAGCCTGAAAAATCCATCTGACTACACTCAAGAGTGAAAGCCAAATGTGATCAAGTGAGTAGAAAACATAGAATCATAGAATCAATAAGGTTAGAAAAGATATTTAAGATCATCAAGTCCAACCATTGCCCCAGCACTGCTGAGGCCACCACTAAACCATGTCACTGAGGGCCTCGTCTACATGGTTTGTGAACACTTCCAGGGGCAGTGATTCCACCACTACCCTGGGCAGCCTGTTCCAATGCTCAACTGCCCTTTTGGGGATGAAATTTTTCTTAAAACATTTTAAAATTAAAATAAAAGTTCTGCTAGACTGCAAGGAATGCAAACTAACTGGTTTACTAAAAATATTAAAAACTTGTGCTACTAATTAATACATAAAACCATCAGGCACCCACAACTATATTATCCTCTAATGTTCTTCTCAAGCTGCGTTCCTCCTACAGCAGGATCTCAGATATAATTAGGTAAGTCACTTAAAACAAACTTTTACTTTTCTCCTCTGCAGCCCTCAGTGTGAACACAGCCAACAACAATCTGTCAGGACGAGCATTAACAGGAATGTCATATTCGAGTTCTTCGTGTTTTGTACCTAATCAATCTCTACCATCAATCGTGGTCCAGTAAGGCTACACCTCACCAGAAAAATGGGAGGAATTATCAGTGAACCCAACTCATTCCCCTCTCATCTTCCCAAAATAATACCCCTGCATCATCATCATATTTTAACAATATATTAAAGTATGAGGTATCACTGAAACACATTAAGGAATGCAACACACATGCAACAGATTAATCTGAACACTCTTGCTACCACCTTCACTCTATACATAACCTTCTACTGGCAAGAGTCATGCAAAAGATTCTAATGAAAACAAATCCCTTAAATGCAGCACCATGGCTGGGGTTGGAAGTGTAAGTTCTTGCTCAGAACTACTCTGAAATGAGTGTTCAAAGTATAAAATATTTAATGTCGTAAGCAGCAGACCAGCACTACAACCACTTCAATAGCCATGTATGTTTACTTACATGAAATAAGACCCAAGTGAGTCACACTTCCAAGGGGTGCTCAAAGGAATGAGGCAACAACAAATAATTTGCAGGCTCTAGAACTATATGGATTTGATCTTGAAGGTCTTTTCCAACCTAGTCGTTCCTATGATTCTATGTTGAGCTAGCTAATGTGAAAAAAACAAGTCCTTCTGTAGAGCTGCGCTCAACACTCAAACCAAAATACTATGCACCAAAAGCACCAACGAAGTTGCCCTGACTTGAGGAGGAGTTGGGGTAGATGGCTTTTGAAAGGAACCTTACAATTCTGTGAAAAGACAGGAAAGGAAGTGACAGTTTCTCAACTTCTATTACAGCTAGGTAAATGAAGAACCGCATCCCACACTTTTTGAACTTGGATGTTTCTTTTTTATATCAGAACGGATTATTGACATAATTTAGTTGCTATAACAACCTGTCTTCCAATCACACTCAGAATAGAGCTGGGTATTTTGTTTGTATTCCCTAAAAATCCAAGGGGAATTTCAAGTTAATGTTAGAAACTTTAACATTCATACGGACAAGGTGTATTCTGTTAAACCAGCACTGGGTTATCTATAACCATTTTCCCATATCTTGAAGGGGAAAACAAAAAACAAAACCAAATCTGACACACTGGATTCTATGCACCCTGGTTAAAAATAACTCACTTGTTATTTTGTCCAGAAGGAGAACAAAACAAGCTGAAGAGAGACTTGAAGAGATGGACTATAAAGGGTGAAGGCTTAGAACAGCTGTTAGCTTTAAAGAAAACAGAGTCCCAGGGCATACAAACTGCATCAACAGATGGTCTGTAACTAGTGTAAAGCTATAAATTCCTTCATTAGCATATATCACAAATTACAGCAACGTGTCAATCAAACACTCTGTCCTTAAACCATAAAACGCAACTGATGACTGCATACACAATACAAAGAGGTAAAATGTGGTGCTTCAGCCTTTGCAGAAAAAGACACATCCAAAGTTTTAAAGCCGCTGCAGTTTTCAGAAGTTCAACACTTTGCCCTTACTGTCATGCCTGGCACATGGTTAGGTAGTTCTTGTATTTCTAGTCGGCTGTGATTGACGCAACAACCCTAAAAGTCTCCCACAGTTTCCAAATGACTGAAAGATTTTACAGAGAAAGCAGTATTTCTAACCAAGCACGTACATTTTAAAATGAGTCTCACCAATTCTGTAACAAATATAATGGGAAAAAATCATGTACAAAACTCACTAAAAACATTTCACCCAGCTAATCAACAGCTCCTGGTTTTGCCTCTGTCCTAAGTGTTCAGCATTAAACAATAACAAATCATTTATACTCATCCCTTCTCCTTTCTGCTACAGATTCAAGGAACAAGAATGTTCCTTCCAGTTTCCTTTGGCCAATTCTTCTGCTGAAAAAATGCCAGCTTTCCTTGCAAGCACAGCCCTATCACCAGCAATATTTCATAAGCAAGTATAGCTGGAAAGCTAAGATAATTGTAGCAGCTTTCTCTCTAATAAGAAATGTCTTTACACTGGAAAGTGAAGCCTCTATACCTAAGTCAGTCATTTTTCAGAGAGGCAGTCCATTAGTAATGAAGACTTAACCCCACACAAAATAGAACTGAGTCTAATGAACTTTATAGAAGCAGAGAAATATGTAATAAACATTCTGGTTATGTTCCAGATTTGAGATATGCCACAGTAACTTTGAAAATACAAAAACCAGAAAAGTACCAAAATAACTTCTCCACTTGCAATACTGATGAGGTTTTTAAAAAACAGATCCAAAGCATCCATGTACCTGCAGCATTTTTGTACTGGATAGATAATTTCAGACAGTGGGTGAATATCCTCTTGATATTCAACTGCTATACTAATAAGTCTTCATATATTCCACAGCTAAACTACCACTAACTACTTAATATAGATGATCAATTAAATTTAGTGCATGTAGAGCAGATGGCAAAGTTCAATACGAAACTTTAATTGCTAAGTAAACCCCCTCCCACACACCAGCCCATACCTTATCCATGTCCAATGTTGTTTCTATCATCTCCAGAAACTTTGAGAAGTCAGAGTAGATATCATTAAGAGGTGTTATAAACACTGCCAACAACAACATCTGGTGAGCTCCTGTTAAGAACAAACATGAAAAAATTAATATTCACAACCCCCCCCAACTTTACCAGAATTCATTTATCCAAGATAAGCAGCACAACTACATAGCTGGTTATTGTTTATTAAGAGCGGCTATGATTATGCCACTGACATGCACATATCTTTTTCCAGAATTGGCATTATTTATATTCTGATTAAGCTTTGACCTATTCTGTCATCTTTGTTCACATCTGGTGGCATGAATTCCCTTCTACGATGAGTAAAACTACAGACAAACAACAGCTTGAAAGCAAACCTGCTGTCTGAACATTCCCCATCTTGCACGTAAGAAGCTGAAATGCCTTTAGCAAAAATTATATTCTACAGCAAACAACCTTAAAAATACAAAGTGCGAGTTTCGTCAGCCACACTTACGAGTTTTTCATGTTTTGTACTTCAAAATTACCCCAAACTGGAACTATTTGGTAGGTTAAAATACGGACATAAATAGAAATTGAGGTGTATGGGGTTTGGGTTTGCTTTCCTTAAAAAAAAAACCCCAAACATCTACTCTAACCAGAACTTTACAGCCACTTTCCACTAAACAGGAAATCAACAATGTGAAATTAGTCTTTTCCAATGTATTTTGTTAGCACAGATACCCTGTAGCACCAAGTATAACTGTGAACTGCGTTTTGCCTTTGACGTAGCATGCATTTTCCCTAATGTAGCATGCACAGATATTGCTGATTTCATGAAAAAAGTCTTTACTTCAGGCCTAAAAATAAGCACCTATCCAGCAGCCTGCTGTGAAAACAGTCAGTAAACAAATGTCTGCATCTTTGCAGCCACTTCAAGTTATGATTTAATCACAGAAAAAATAAGCATTACTGACTACATGATTTACACAAAATGCCTCAAAAAGAACCCAATACTATGAGCTTCTAGTCACTGGATTAGGTACAGAATTATGGTATTTGCCTCTGGATGTTTACAGGCAAGGTTTTACACATTAACAGAGAAACACAGAATTAATTTCTGGCTATTCCAGAGCCTCCCAATTTCTTACCAGACTAAGGAAAAGGTCCTACTCTTCCCTAAGAAAAATTTACAGAAGTCACACAATGAGGACACTGTTACCCAGTGGAATCTCTCTTCTCTCTCAGCACTGTAACTCAAGTAAAAAGTAAAAGGTTGGTTTGTTTCTTTCTCCTCCTGTGCCTTTTGGCTTCCTCACTCCCCTAGGCTTTTAAAGTTCTTAACAGATTAGTGTCTATTAATGGAGGAAAAAATTGTATGCTGTTGAGAGATTACTGAACTTGTAAAAACCGGAGTCTTCTGCTGACTGAAAGTCTTCAAACTAAGAGAGATCTGAAATAAAGATATTGATTTTTATTCTAAATCACTTGCTTGTCTCTTTTTTTTAACCCCTCCTGTAATGAAACCCATCTAAACCAAGCTAGAAAATAAAAGCAGACAGTTAAGAAGAGACTGAAGAACAGAAAGAGGTTTCATGTCCGTTCTTCAGTGCATGTTTCCAGTACACCAGCTGAGAATGCCTGGCAATTAAATAATCTTCAGTAATCTTGAATTAATGACAAATGATTGTGCTTGAACTTAAAGTAGCAATTATTCCTTTCACTAAAAGAAATTGTAAGTAAGAGAGTTTCATACCATTTCATTATTTGATGAGTACATCTTCAAACACCATAGGAAAATGTCACATTCAAAAATTAGAAAACATTATCAAGTAAATAAAATACCAGCATATTTATATATGTTTAGAATATGGTTCAAACTAATACATTGCAAAACTGATTTATATTTGCAATCCAGCTTCATGTTCAGTATCCAAGGAAGTAAAATAGTGGAGTCAGTGAATACTGAGGATTTATAGAAGTTGTATGCTATGTTTTTCTTAAAAGCATACTACTTGGCATTAAGAGATTATGAGAAATAACTGAAATCATTGAAAAAATTAAACTCTCACTTGGATTGCACCTGCATTTATAAACTCATACAAAAGAAGTATGATAAAAACAAACAAACAACACTTTTGCACCTACTCAACATTATTAGCATGAGGTAACCACTAAGAACAACGTACATTCAAAAACAGGGATACATATTGATCACAAAACCTATCTGATCCCAAGTAGATTTTAATTTAAACCATAAATTAATTACTTAAGCACAGATAAGTGTTTATTTATATGAATAAAACACTTTTCTAGTAATATAGTTTGAGACGTTGTATAGAAACTAAAATGAAGCACTAATCCTCAAAACTTGAAATGTGTATATAGTTAGCTTGGCAGCAAACAGAACTATCACAACTGACACTATTCTATCAAGGAAAGAACAGATGAATCTTGACAACTGAAGGCACTTAAACTAGAAATTTTGATGGTACAAAAGGTCTTAGGAAAAATAATGAGGAAAGAGCAAGGAGCAAAATGAAAATTGGGATAAAATATAGTACAGGTTTACTAAAGGCAGACCATACCTATATAGCACAACATCTGTCTGAGGTAACTGACTGCCTAAAACACAGGGAAATCTGTAGACCTAATCTAGGTTCTTCTAAAGGATTCAGTATGGTGTCACGTGGGATGCTAAGCTGCAAGATTCATGATTAATACAACGATCAGAAGGCAAACAGAGGACATCAACGACTTGCAAAAGATGAGCTGGAAGGACACCAGCAACACACTTCCTCCAGGGCTCACACAAACATTTATCTTTTCAAAATGTGTGAATCAATAATATTAATGCGCAAAAGGCTGCTTCTTATAAAATTCACTAATATATACAATGTGGAAGGTATCAGTAGATGAAATTGGAACAAAATAAATCAGGAACATAACTGAATTACCTTGAAAACTGGGCTAACGGAAATTAAGTTTAATTTAACAGTGAGATGACACATTGACAGATAAACAAATTTCCACTATAAGCAGGGGAACAATCAGCAGGAAATGACACAGAACGTGAAACAGCCAAGTTCAATCACAACATGGTTATAACACACCAGTGCCAAGGAAAGACCTGTACTGGAACATGCAATACAAGGCATTTCCAAAAGCAGTAAGGGGATATTCAAGCCACTGTATACCATATGGTAAAAAAAAAACAAACACTGGAACCCATCTTACAATTTCCGTATCTTGCATATTAACAGGCTTAAAATAGTGTCCTTCTGAGATGGAAAGGAAGATGCTTCAGCAGCTTCTTGAAGATACACATCTTTTTAGTACCTAGATTTTACATCCCAGCAGTCTGAGTAATGAACAACTGCTCCCTCTTCCCAGCAACAGCAAAATGATTTGATGACTCAGAGTCCTTTCCTACCTTATACAGGTTTCTGAAGTCTAAAAAATAAAAACATCTTCACTCACTGCCCCTCTCCTCAGCTTCCATCATCTGTAAAAACAAGTATCTCAACAAAGCAATGCTTCATACTGAGGGAAAAGTAATCACTGCTGATCACTTCATGGTGTAGTTGTTCTATTTCCTCATAGCCATTCAGGAGAAAAAGTTCTGAAACTGGCAGACACTCAGTTGCAAAAAAAAAATCTTTCTGCCTTTCCATCTCTTGATGAGTAAAAAGATTTGAGGCTGAACTAGGAAAATGAGCGCATCCAGTCTGAACCAGCCACGTACACTCAAAATTACAGACCAGTCTTGTACTTTAAACAAGCGCATACAAGTATAAAGAAAAAAGAAAAACAACACATTTCACCAATTTCAAATTATCTTAGATACACTGCTGATGAACACCCTACTAAAGCCAACTGACTCACGTGTAAAACAGCAAGAATCTTTTGCAGTCTATTAGTTTTGCCATATGGTCATCTTAGCAGTTTGGCTTACACAGCTTGCTCCTCGAAACTTCTAAAAATGGAATTGCTTTCCTACGCCAGTATTATGACAGAGAAATTTCTGTCAATTCAAATGAGAACTAATAGGAAGAGTAAAGATAAAGTGAGCATTTTAATATCTCAGTTTAAGACAGAAATCCAAGAGCTCCATGCCAAGGCAAAAGACAAGCAGTCTGTTTGGAAAAGCCAGCGGACAGGACTGAGGCAGCTGAAGCATGGCACAGGTCTTCACAAAAAAATAAAATGAAATACAAATTGTATCTGCCAGTTCTTCCCAGCTTTAGATCTAACTGCTTTTGGAAATAACACAGCCAGCAACACAAATTAACTCATCTTCAGATCAACACTTGAGAAAATAAGTCTCATTACTTGAAGTCATAAAACTGCAGGACAGAAAAGTAGATAGATACACACACACACATATATAGATACAGGAAATACATTTTTGTAACCATACCATTTCAAAGTATTTCTCTTTAAAGCTTTGGCGTTTGCCTTATGCAAAGAGATTTTCAAACAAATTAATACCAGGCTAGGAATGCTACTGCTGTACTGAATCAACCGCCTTGTTATGCTGAACAATCCTATTCTGCATTTTCTCAATAACACTTAGAGAAAAGGAATAGCAACCTTTGTATTTTCTAGACCTCCTTGTTATAGCCTTGTGTTTCCTACTAACGAAGATCAGAGGAAACCTTGCCACATTACTCTTCTCAAATACAGAACCATGACAGTTTAAAAAACAAACCAAACCCAAAACAAAGCCATTCAAATTATACCAATAACGCTTAAACTGGAGATTTTTTTGTTTAATTACAACCCAAAGTACAAAGTGCCTGCAAAAGCAACAGAACCATACTGTATGTATGGTATCTGGTTTCTATGATCATAATTCATAAACAATTGGTCAAGAATTCTTAGAAAGAAGTCAAGATCAAAGATTACCAGACCGTCACCCAACAGCTTTGGCTACACACTAATCAGAATGCTTTTTCATGTAAAGATTGGGCTATGTTTAAGTAAGATTGACATATCAGAATTCCAGCTTGTTTCAAATCCAAATGTCTTTAATGTTTATTCCTGCAAGAAAAGTACACAGGAAAAAAAGTAATTTTTGGAAATCTACACACTACCCAATTGCATCATGAGCGTATTATAAAACACTGAAAACAGACAGGGGTAGCATTACCTTCATGTTTTTCTAGTGCTTGTACAACATTAGGCAGTTGATTAATAGCCTGGTACATTCGGTAACAGTCCTGTAAGTTTGCTGCTTGCCTCTGAAATTTCTTCGCCAGCCTGTTAAGATCTGGGAAGCGACGTAAGAGATCTTCTTGAAGGCACTGGCGTAGTTCTGGATCCACCACAAAAGCTTCAACCAAATTCAACCTAAGAAAGAAGTCAGTAAAATGATTAGCATGGAACGGTCTATAATTCTTTTATGTCGCTATGAAGACATTTATCTGGCAGTTCCCATCTGTCCTTTCTCTGTGGCTGTATCCTGATAACTTTCCTAATAAAAACCCAAATGAAACTAGGACAACACATGAGCTGAAAAAGCAAGAATGTTTAGCCTATACCACGCTTCTGTATTTTTTAACAGCTGGGGTATCTAATGAACAGCATTGGAGTGAAACCATTTCAAGCACAAACATCTCTTCTGTCAGCACGCTGAAGACCAGAATCTACTTTGAGATTAATCCTTTCCTTGTACCATAAAAACAGACATCCATTAGACTGTGAAAGAACAGGTATTAAGTAGCAAAACCCCATACTGCAGGAAAGAAACCCACTCTTGGCAGAGCATAGCCAACACTGACACTTCGCAGCTGTGCAACCCTGGAATACAGAATGAGAATCCTTGAGGCTGGAAGGTACCTCTAGACATGGACTACTCCAAACCCTTTGCTCAAAGCAGGATCAGCTAGGGCCAGCTGCCCAGGATGGTATCCAGTCATGGTCTGGATATCTCCAAGGAAGGCTCCACAATCAGCCCCTGAGGTACACCATTAGTGATAGACCTCCAGCTGGACTTGATGCCCCTGATCGCAACCCTTTGAGCCTGGCAGCTCAGATGGTTTCAGTCCACCTTCTTGAGGACTGGAAGAAAGCAAATGTTTCTCCTATCTTCAGAAGCCTTGTCCAACTATAATGGCATTTCTAAGATAATCAAGATTGATCCCACAATGACTTTGGCCAGCCTTCTCAGCACTTGTGGGTGTATTCCTTGGGTCCCACAGCCTTGCATGTATCCAATTTGTTTAAATGTTTGATAACCTGATCCTCCTCTAATGAGGTTGTGTTGCATTTACTCAAGACTTTGCCACCGGTTTCAGGTGCTTGGGATTCCTGAAGGCAAATCTTACCATTAAAGACCACTGTGAAGAGTTGCGTAAGAAAGAGGTGTGAGAAGCCTTATCTGGGGCCTCCTCACCTTCACTCAAGAGCTGCATTCAAATTAAGGCACTCATCCTCAGGTTCTCATGTGAGCTACGCTGCAGCCATGCTTGCACCTGGCCATGCACCCCACTGATCCAGACCATGACCTGTTGACTTGACTTCCTTGCTCCATCTCAGATCATCACTATAGACTTGCCTGGAGACCCAGACTCCTGGCTGAACTATACCCTGTTTGCTTCATGCAGATATTGGGGGACTGCATCCTTATCAATAACAGTACTGTTTCCACCTGCCTTGCTATCACTGTTGACTCCCAGCTTGCCTTCTTCAGCCTGCCCTGGCTGATGCTCCCCAACATTTTGGGTTTGGGGTTTTTTAAATAGCGAAACAAATATTCTTCAAGCGCTGAAAGCAAGCACAAATCTCAATTAGGAGTGACAGAGCATTAAATTGTACTTTCCCCTTACTAGAATGTAAGTGAACTTTCCTACATTTCTTGCTTTTTTACATCAGTTAACATTGCCATCTTTACTTGCTTTGCATTACTTTGCATTTGCAGTTAAATAAAGTCAGATATTGCTCAGTTCGGAATTCCAGAGAGGTTAGTGTTCCTTGGTCACATATCAGGAACATGAAGGAAGAACTCCGCCCCCTTCAGATGCGATATATACTGTGTTGATTTCTGGCTAATCACATTAACATGCTATCTATCAATATCTTAGCTTCAGCAGGGAAGTTAATTTCATTTAGAGACATGCAAGCTTTCACCACGTTATTTCTACTGTTACACTTACTGGCAGAAAAAAGCATCGGTTTCAGTAACAAGAACATTTGCATTAACAAACTTTTGAAAGCAGCAACATCTACATTACACCATGCAGTGTTCTGCAGAGCACGCTAGCCACTGGAGACAGTACAGACGTTAACATGGTACACTGCCTCAGCTAATTAGTACAGAATGTCACTCTAGAAACAAAGATTTTGTCTAAGGTAACACAACAGAGAGAGATCACTGAACAGGCAGCAGGACATTTTGGTATATGAAAAATTCACAAGGAATGTCCTGTTGCAGCAAGTGTTATACCCACAGCACCTCAGTGAACCTCCTGTATTATCCTGAACAAAATCAATGAAAAAGACAAGAGAAGAATCATAGAACAATTTGGGCTGGAAGGGACCTTAAAGCTCATCTAGCTCCAACTCCCTGACACGGGCAGGGACACCTTCCACTAGACCAGGTTGCTCAAAGCCCCATCCAACCTGGCCTTGAACACTGCCAGGGATGGAGCAACCCACCTCTGTATTTATCCACTCAACTATTGCATTAACAAGTAAGTTTAAAGATTGGACATTACTGACCCATAATGGTGCTTTATTTCCAAAAAGTTTAGGCAACATGGGGAAACTCCAAAAGATACATTAAAGTATGTATACTTTATACATACTTTTTTATACATAAAGCACGTATACAGAGCTTGTGAGAAGTAGACAAGAACACATTTCAGATACCTACTGCAAGAACACAGAACAAGATTTGTATAAGAAATCCATGCGAAAGCTTTGTAAGACACAGGCAGATTACGTTTATTCTTTCTATACACACTGCTTTATACTTATTAGAATCCAAACTACCCTTGTTCTATCCAATCAGTCAGCCTGTTTTGGTTTTCATTAGAAGTCTGGTTCTCAGTAGTGTCCCCTATGAAAGGGTCAGTATCATACAAGCCAGCTACTACCCTGATTATCTCAGAATATCTCAAGTGCAGTGTTTGAACTCTTGAGCTTACCTTTGCCAACTGGCTTTTGTTTTTTTGGTTGTGCCTTTTACACAAAAGACGCTTCACTTTCATCCCACGACTTCCTCAGCTTGTTCAACAGCCTCTTGGATAAGAACTTGTCAAAGGCCTTTTGAAAGCTCTAATTTATTCTTATTTTCACCCCCTCCTTTGTCCACAACAATGACAAGCTCAAGGAGTTCTCAGATCAGCATGATACACTTTTTTCTCTGTCAAAACCATGCTAATTAGACTAACATCTCATGACTTTCCTAATACTGTGCTCTCTTCCCACCCCCATCTTTGCCAACCATGAATGTTAGGCTGACAGGTTTGTTTCATGCCACATTTCACATAACAATTTGCTCTACGATAAGAATACATATAAGGTTGCTGAATAGGAAGGGCTACATTAAGATAATGCAACTGTAAGCCATGCCTAATGCTCACAAGAAATAATGGAATGAAATGACAAGTTGTTTTTTGGATAAAGCTTGACTGAGGAAACAATAAGAAGAAAATACAAAACCAAACAAATAAAAAAACCCAAGAAAGCTTCACCAAACAACAGCTGACAACACGGGATAATTTGTTTCTGCCATACAGCCAAAAGTGAAAGGAAAATGAGGCAAAACTTTCCATTACAGATCTAAGGCAGCACAGCCAAGATAGAAATAATTATAACTACTGAAACCATACTAGCATGCACACAAACTTTGTTCCAAGATAGTTACTGAAATTTGCAAATGAAACCATAAAAAACAGCAAACAAGACTTCAGCTAATGCAAGTGAAAAGCAATGAAGTACTTTTAACTTGGAAATGATAACTCTCCTTTTTTTCTTGCTATTCAAAATCATGGCTATCTATCCACTTTGGATTCTGTGCAATAACAAGTAACATTAGGCTTAGCGTGCTCTTAGAGGGAAAACCAAAAGTAACTACCTATCTCACAGTTTCTGCTGGATATTCTGGAATCCAACAGAAAAATTTCATCTTTTTCCACGGTTTGTTATTGATAAGAGGCATCTCTCGGATCTACTATTAAAGGACAAAAGACTAACACTCCATGCCAAAACAAGTATCAAAAATCTGTTTTCGATCTAATAAACAGCACACGCTTTCCCAAGTCTCATCACAAAGCTTTCGTTCCACCAAGGTTTACACCTCATTTGACATCAGAAAAAATTGCTTCTTCCTTTGCTACATCTATGCAGCATTTTTTCATCACGATTTTAAGGTTACTGCATTCAACGCTGCCACAACACAGAGGTTGTCATGAAGGTTGAGTTATATTTCTGGACTTTCACAGAGCTAAATGTAAAACTTAATGGCAAAGCATTAATCAAGCCTGATTTGTATACAGATTTAAAAGAAAAGTGAAAAGAATTCTGTCTGTAGAAATAATAGCTAAACTAACAAATTAAAACAAAACACCAGAGTTAGAATGAACAGAACATCTTTAATGCCTGAGCAGGATCAGCCAGCACAAAAAACCCTAACGAACCAGTGAGTTGTACAACTTGAGCTATAAAGCATCCAGGTTTTAATCTCTCCTGCACTAAATTCCTGCAAAACCCTAGGCAGTTCTGCACTTCTCTGTGCATTCAGGAAGGAGAACGCTTCACCCAAGCGCCACTGCTCAAAAAGGGGACTCTGTGGGGTTTTTATCATATTATGAAACTTGGTTCCATATATAATGAGAAATACATATATATTTAATAATAAGTATAATATATATTTAACTACAGCTACAGAGTAGTAACTGAAAATCCCAAATTCTGGTGGATTATTTTCATGGGAGGGAAACTGCATTAACTAAAAATTCCACACAAGACAAGGAAACAATGTTAACACTGAAATCAAATTAAGAATGCACTTACAGAAGAAGCTGACTTCAGAAGATCTTAAAGGTTGTAACTCCCATGGCTATACAACAGCTGAGTCTTCTGAAGATCAAGTATTTGTATTCTTTGCCTGCTAAAGTTTTTCTATGACTGCGGAGTAAGATCAATTTTTCTGTCCAACAGTGCAACTTGATTAGAGAGTTTTCAAATGCAGCATATGAAGGACTGCTTTAAGATACACTGAGACTTTTCATCTCACCACAAGACTTTCAGAATATGCACAGTTATATTCATTTCATATTTCCTTTATGCAAGGGAAAGTGGAAAACGCATCATGTACCATTATTTTAGTCTCCCTTGGGTTTCTTTCAACTTTGAATCTCTTCTTAATCCAATGTAGGCAAGGTAACCCCCTCCTGGACATGCTCAACCCAGATGCAAAACCGGTAAATTCTTCCTTTCTAATCCCATAGAAATTACCAGAATAATGCAATAGACTGCAGCCTCAGGTACTGCCTCTTCAATAGAAGCGCAAGGCAAAGCCAAGTCACCTGCCTATCTGTTCTAACTGGGTTTTCTCTCCTACATAAAGCACTTGGGATTTTAACACCCTGGAGGAAGGCAGCACTAGAGCAAGTCACTGTAACTGATTAATACCAGCATTTGTGTTTTCCAGCCAGAAATAAGCAAGGCACTGTGCTAAACTACCTTTATAAACTCCCTGGTAACCTAATCGTTCCCTAGATAAACATCTGCCCCACAAAACCCAGCTGAAGTCTAGTTATCACATATCAGGTAAATAGTAAATACCAGGTAAATAGTAAATATCACCTTAAATTTGCAATGCTCTTTTCATGAGAAAGAACCCCAGTATGCTTTACAGACTTCAAAGTATTAAGCCAGACATCTAAGATAGACACACAAGAGCCTAGATCAGATATCTGAAGCTTGATACTAAGAATTACTTCACTCCAGTCCATGTCTTGGCAGCGTAAAGAACACACAAACCATCCCCTGGTCATTTTGCTCAACACAATCAGAGTTGTTACATGCATTTACAAAAATAACATTCAAATTTACCAGATAAGCACAAAGAAATAACAATGCCAAACATCTAGCCAACCCACACATGCTTTTGGAAGTGCTCATTTATGCACAAAAGACTTTGTTATGAAACTGAAGCAATTGCTGTAAACAATTTGAAATAAAAATAACAAAGCCTGTGGATAACAGGGAATGGCTTTAACCTCACAGAGGGGAGATTTAGATGAGACATTAGGCAGAAATTCTTCCCTGTGAGGGTGCTGAGGCCCTAGCACAGGTTGCTCAGAGAAGCTGTAGCTGCCCCATCCCTCCCAGTGTTCAAGGCCAGGTTGGACGGGGCTTGGAGCAACCTGGTCTAGTGGGGCTGGAAATGGATAAGCTTTAAGGTCCCTTCCAACCCAAATCAGTCTGTGACTTTATGAATAAGGAACCATCAGCTTCAGAGAGATTAATACCATCAAACATCATTGTCTTCCACTCATAGAGGCTTAGTACCATTGAACTTCCCAGTCCCCCATTCAACTTACACACTCAGCTAACACAGGACACTAGGCAGACAGAGGTTGCTCTGATTTCTGGCAGCAAGCCCTCACCTTGCAGGGGTTTCACCACAGCACCAGTTCTTCCCATACTCTGAAGACACAAACTCTGAATCCAGGTTTCTGTTTCATCAACAACTCTGAACACCACTCCCTGGATGAGTTCCATACATATATACCTGAGTACATCTTACATATGAGAGAGTTATTTCAGGCAAGGGGTCAAAATCTTTCTGTTATTTAATGAAATTGGTACAATTTGGCCCTAAAATATCATTAGGGTCCAAAATCTTATGTCTGAGTGCCACAAGCTGTTCATCGGAGTAAGCTCTCTTTCAGCTCTCCCAAATCCACATGCATGCACAAGTGCCTGTAGTTCATAAGCAGACAACCCAGCCAACTCCAACAGGCCTGTGGCAAGAGGCTCGCACCCAAGCAAGCAAGGCTGCTTCCCACTCTGCCAAAAAAGGAGCCTGCACCTTCACATGTACCTCCCTCCATGATAAACAGCTCAAGTTGCTCTGTTTCCTGCCTGCCCTTGCCCAAATCATGCAACCTGCTCTTGCTCCTTCTTAGCATGCTAACATAGAGATGGTTCTGTTTCCTCAGTTAAGAACAAGTTATAAAACTTCTGCAATATGAACTAACTTCACAGCTAAACTACATGATACAGACTGCCTAAATAACAAAACTTCTGAGACAACAATGAAGGGGTACAACAGTGTATACACATCCTCAGTTTAGCATTTAAAATGCATTGCTGTTTTATGTGGGGGATGCGAAATTATAGGCTTCTAGCAATTAGAAGATACTGTATAACAGAGTAGATTAACAGAATCAGCAAGCCAGGAACAAACAGCCCCATGATAATGCATCTTACAGTTTACCTGTAACGTCTGCATTCTTACAAAGACAATGCTGCCATCCCAGTAAGATTACAGTGATCATTGTACTCCAATAGTCAAGTCAGAAGTGAACTAAAAATCAAGGGATCCCCAGGCAAGTATCCGACACCCTCAGGATGCATTTAGTACTAGAAATTGGCCTTCATTCCACTATCACAGGGTAGGTCTTTGGATTTAATTTGCTACTATTGCCTTTTAATCTCAAATGCATAACTTTAAGCAACCATAAATATGCTGACTATTTTCTCTGCAGCTCTGTTGAAGTAGTCCCATGTAATACAGAATCCAAGGTTTGAAACACGCTTCAGACCCTAGGAGAGCCACAGAAATCACACTGCACACACTTCCAGAGCATTAGGTACACAAACTGTGCTACTAAGCAGCTGGACAAAAGTGCTTCACATTAGGCTCCCTGCTGTTTAATCTGAAAGATGAAGCAACATAAGAGAAAGCCACATCCCAGCATCAGTCCCCTGCCTTTTCTGATTTTCCTAAGCAGACTCCAAACCATCCTACCATGAAAACAATACTGGATATTCATAACCTCAGAATGGTCCAGAGTTTGCTCCTCTACATCAGTTACATATATATATATATATATATATAAAACATAAAATTAATAGGTATCAGGGAAACAACAGACTCTTTCCCACCCTATATGCATTCCTTCAGGTATCATTTGAGTATTACATTAAAACCTAAAGACAGTAAATTAAAGTCCCAAGACAGCATATGGGGTACCAGGCACAAAATAACTATTTTCTATAACAACAAGCAAAGCTTTGGAAACTCTATGTATTGACTGTGAGGCTGCAAGCTAATGAGCTCAGAATAAAAAAACAGAACTACTGGAAAAAGCATCATTAACTCCAATATAATGGGGTTCCCTCCCTCCACCAGAGATACTTAAATGCAGTTTTATGTATTCTGAAATAGGTCACCAATAATTCATTATTTTTGCACAAGCGTTTAAATGTTTTCCAACCCCAGCTGATTAGGCAAGGTGAAGAAAACAATCCTTCAGCAGAAAAATAAGATCTTGGGTCTTATCCTTGCCAGTAAGGTACTATTTGATGCAATTAAGATCTCACTCCTGAAGCAGACTGCTGCAACAGCAATATTTTTAGACCTTGAGGGAAGGGAGTGCTTGGCATCATTTGGAAGCATAAGCAAATACAGCAGCCGCACACAAGCGGAGCTCTGCTTTGCCTCCTCTAGCCAGAAAGCATGTTAAAGCAAAGAACTGCAGGGCTCCAAGGTATGCACACAAATTCTCTGCAACGAAAAGTAAGAGAAGCAGAAAGAAAACATTAGTCTTCATTTGCAAGGCAAGGCTGGCAGCATCTCTGATACTACTGTGACCATCTGCCTCTCACCATCTCCCGCTGACAGCTCGCTTTGCAGCTGGGACTACTGCACGCTCCCATGGCAGACCAGCCCTGCTCTACAAGGCCTGGGTCCTGAAAACATTAACACGTTTTAAAACAAAAACTACTATTCCCATCTATATTTTAAAGGAACTTCTGTACACCTGCGCATGCCACCTACACCTACATGATCACTCCAGTCACAGTTAAAACCAAAAACAACATACCTTTGCACAGCCTGGATGTATTACTTACAGTACCAATCGGCTATCCAAGTAATAGAGGAGTAAAATAAACTTTCATTTATGCTTCTCCCAAATTATGTTTCCCAACTAAGAGTGAAGTTTATTTTTTAATTGTTACTGAGAACTGCCATTCAGACTAGAACTTTATGTAACAGCACTATTTAGATTCGATTCACCACTCCTCCTCAATCTCAGTTAAGAAATAACAAAATTATTATCCTAAAGAACTCAAACAGCTCCACAGAAGAAGAGCTGGGATAAAAAGGGAAAATTTCCACCTTACAGCAATGTGCTGCTTCACAGAATGATAAACACTCTTCCCAACTTTTAAATGTGTATGTTTACAGAAGAAAAAACCCACACTGCAGATCCATCGCCCAAGTTGTATTTTGAACATAAGATGTTTTACACAGCAAATCCTTTCCCACCTCAAAAACCCAGCACAACCTTGCTGGACTAAGCAGTCTCTTACCCTGACAGAACTGTACAGACAAAAGTGATGAGGATATTTCATAAAACAAGATTCTCCAAGTATCTCCCACTTTTTCAGACAAATGTGTCCTGTCTTCCCAATGTTCCACAAGACTTCATTTACTAATTTCCATGCATACATTATTTTTCATAAAATTTCTACTGTCTTCTGTAGGAGCTGAAAATAATTCAAGTAGCATCTTCATAGTGAATTTGTCAGGAAAGCAGCAGGTTTATTGGTAGTGAACAGCTCCATTACACAGATTCAGACACTTTTCCAACTTGAGGCTAGGCACATATCCAATTTACCAAACTCGTTACAGGAGGATAATCCAACTTACAACATAAATTAATTAGTGTGAGCTCTAAAAGAGTCAAGATACCAAGAGAAAGCAAACACTGACAAGTCAGATTATTAAATCTGAAAAACAGGCTTTTAGTATTGCTGCATCTGCATTTAAGATGATGTTAATCTTCTCATGTTTATGATGACAGCAGGTCATGGACCACTGCAGAGGAGCAAAAGGATTCATTTTAGATAACAGCTTTCATCACTTCATGTACTAGCTTTCAAGAGGTGAAGAAGCCAAACCAAATTATTCTGTAGCTATGAGACAAAAAAAAGGGAGCAGAAGGAGCTGAAGACCAGAAAGGGGAACTGGAATTGCCCCTTTTGACCAGTGCCTACTTTTACTGGATTAGATGCTATATGTAAGTAATTAGATGATTATTTTAGCATGCTAAATTCCCCATCTAGAGATGGGCCAAGCAGCTACATGAACACTAGTGCCTGTGTTAACAACAAGGGAACCAGTAACAATACATGGTCAGGGAAGCATGACTACACCTTTAGATTTAAAGTGGTTACAGAGAGTGTCAGCAAACTACGAAACAACTTGTGACCACAGGTTGCTGCGTGACCCGTAAGAGTCAGAAGTAAATAAAAAAACCTTCACACAATTCTGACCACTTGACCACTTGAAGACAAAGAAATCCTACACGCAGAACACCAAGTGCGAGCAAGCGTCAGGGACATGAAGGGAAAAATACCCTTGTTTGAATGAAGACAAGAACAACCAGTTGTGAACACTGCCATTCCATCAACATAGTATTTAGGCTGTCAGAAAACAAATGCCCACCTTTAAAGAACAACTGACAAACCTCCATTTCTTATATGACAATGAAGAACAATCAAGACAACAGAGCAAAAACTCATCATGTACTATCCAGTCATGGACAAATCTGTAAACTCCATATAGTGAAACTGCACCACCCAAAATCTTCCAGAGAAACCCAGAATGGAAAGCAACTAATGCTGCTTCCCTGCATAATGCCGTGCATCAGAGAGGTGTGGTACCAGTCTTTCTTTTCAATTAAATACGGCATTTTGGGATCCAGTGATAGAATCGTAGAATCATAGAATAGTAAGGGTTGGAAAGGACCTCAAGATCATCTAGTTCCAACCCCCCCGCCATGGGCAGGGACACCTCCCACTAAACCATGCCATCCAAGGCTATGTCCAACCCCACCTTGAACGCCGCCAGGGATGAAGCATTCACAGCTTCCCTGGGCAACCCATTCCAGGGCCCCACCACCCTCACAGTAAAGAATTTCTTCCTCAGATCCAATCTAAACTTCCCCTGTTTAACTGCATGGCCTTCAAAGACTAGAGACTGCTGAGTTTTCCATGATTATTTTTGTGTGTTTTATTCGTTACAAGTTTCCATACATTATTAAAATTAAGAGTTTATTACATGAGTCCATAAACGCTAATGCTCTCTTAAATTGCTAACCTGGGCATTTCCTTAAACTCCTGCAGACTAAGAGCATACAGAACAAGTTCTGTTTCTCTGCCATAAAAAAACCCTCAAACCTGTATGTAAACAAAACATTAAAGACTTTACAACCCTTACACATGATAAATGAACTTTAATTACAGGTTGAAATAGTTATCTTGCCATCACTTCCACTGTAGTTCCTTAACATGCCACCTTTCTAACGTGTGTGGATATAAATTAAACAAAGCAGAAACAATGGTATGTTCACTGTTCTATCATGGAGAATATACCTACCATATACCTGTATACAGTGTTCAAAATAGCGACCACCAAGAATGCAAATGTTTTCATATGGTCACACTCTAACTGGAAACTTCATTAACTTCGGGCTGCATTTAAAAAAGAAAAAAATCCTGAATAATTAAACACAGATTCTAAGTAAAATTTAACAACTGCAACAATTACCATCCACCTCCTTTTGGCAGGCTGAGAGCAATAGAACAGTATGGCAACTACAGATTCACATTTCCCTGCATAAACAGCAATTTCATTATTTCTTAAAAACCTGAAAACCAGTTTGACATTCGAACCGAATTTTCATTTCCCTTGAGCCTCAAAATTCAGATGCAAAACACTGACTAAAAGCTTAATCCTTCTATTTATTTTGCATAAAGTAAGAACTTGTCAGGATCATAGAATGGTTTGGGTTAGAAGGGACCTTAAAGCTCACCCAGTTCCAAGCCCCTGACACGGGCAGGGACACCTTCCACTAGACTAGGTTGCTCCAAGCCGTGTCCAACCTGGCCTTAAGCAGTGCCAGGGATGGGGCACCCACAGCTTCTCTGGGCAACCTGTGCCAGTGACTCACCACCCTCACTGGGAATAACTGAAGTGGGCAAGCTGGAAGTATCACCTAGGGCTACCTGCTCCAGTGCTGCAGCACTGAATGCCACCAGTAATTTACTGATTTGAAGCACTGGTTGCTGATCCTTGACCTAGAAGACACATTATTTGGATAATCATGCAAAACAGAAACGGCTTTTAGGTACTTCTCTAGCTCAAACAGCAACATTGTCTCTCCCACTCCTGAAGGTATGATGAAAGGAGTATTTTCTCAGCTCTTATTTACATCCCCTGTTCCCTCCTCAACCAAGAAAACTAAAAGTGAGTCTGTTGCAACAATAGAATCTAAGCTTTTGAATAGGTTTCAAGCGCCTGGGATTTTGATGGAATTTGTTTCCTAGTGATGTGGCCTGACATTCACCCGACTAGAAGAGCTCTTGTTTAATGTTTCTAGACAGCACCCACTCTGAACCTTGGTTTTACAAGCAAACCCAAATGAAAATACAATTGATCTACTAGTTTTGAAAATCGTAACCATAGGTGAAGGGAGGGAAGAGGGTTAAAGAAGCAGCATTGAGAGCTTCAAACTCCAAACATTTTTTCTAGGGGACTCACTGATGACAACTTTCAGAACGACAAAGACTACATTTTCCTAACATTTCTAGAAGCTTACCTGGGAAGCCAACACCATTTCATGTCACTGGGATGACAACTTCTTTCATGCAAAACACATCCTGCATCACGATCTCCATGACAATAACAAATCACATTTTTCTCTTCCAGCCAGTTCAGATTCACCCTGTATTTCAGAAGCTTCTTCACAGGCATTAAGGGCACTCACAGAACTTTAAACTGCACTTCAATTAAGCAATTTAGACAAACCTTCAAGTTGGTCACATTCTCCCCTCCCTCACTGAGGACACAGGCCATCACCTACTAATTTAACTGCCTGAAATCAGTCTATTGGTGTGGAGAAGTACTGACCTGTACTCAGAAAAGCACAGACAGTCTTTCCAGAGCCACTAACCACAATGACAGAAGCAACAAAGCCTATTTGCAGCACTTTGCAGGGACTGCTGCAGGTCAGGGAAAAACACAAAAGAGCAGTCAAAACCTAATGCAGAACAATTTACATTGGAAGAGAACTCAAGGCTTCCAGTTCCAGCAATTGCTCAAAACAAGGCTAATTTCAATTGAACACTTAACAAGAACAGAGATCAATCTCTCTGAGCACACATTCCAGAGACTCACCATCCCCATGGCAAAGTTTGTTTCTTTTCTTTATATCCAGATGGATATAAAGACCAACAACCTTTGGTGAAGTTGCTGTTTGTCTCATGCTTTTGCTGTGACCTTGCAAGAAGCACACAGCTTCACCCTCTGATTCCCACCCACTAGACAGCTGAAACCAGCAGTTAGGTCTGCCCCTTAGTCTTCTCCAGGCTACAGACCCAAATCCCTCAGACTCTCCTCACACACCATGTGCTGCAGCCCACGATCCTGGTCAGTGGCCTTCTGCTGGACAGGCTCCCCACCCTGATGGGGAAATGCAGATATTCACCATAACACCCCACACCTTGCTGTCTCTTCTCTAATCTTGACCCATAAACTTATGATAGGTCTGATGCTCTCTCTGCACGTTTAAGCCTTACCTTTGCAGAAACACATCCCCTATACCTTCCCTGCTCAGCCTTCATCAACAGCATGCACTACAGCATGCCAGTTGCATGATGACATTTCAAGAGAGCTCACGGGCCTGCAATGCACAGAATTCTCATTTCAACTGGCCATTTCTCATCCATGAGATGCTCCTCCAGTTTTCTGAGCTACCCCATATGTATTACCCCACTCTATACCCCCTTTATCTGCTTGAGAAAGCATATGTTAGTTAACTTACTGCTAAATAAAGCACTGCAAAAGCATTCAAGCCTGCCTACACAAGCTAGCAACAAGTTAGGCTTTTTTCATTTTTAAACAAGCTGCTACTTCAATTGTCATTCAAGACCTATTCATGAGAACGTTCTACAAAGTTGGAAGTTTTACTCTCCTAGCCATTTATTCACCTCAAGCTTTCCAAATTTATTACTTTCTGACTCTGACAGAGATGAAACAGTTTCCTACAGTGCGTCCCCCATGCAGCGTATTTAGGAATGCAGCAGAAAAGCTCGTAACAGGCTTGAATCAGGACAAGTGATGTTCCCATAGGGGCTTTAGGTCCTGAGATCTCAGCAACTGCATTTTAATTTCAGAAATATGCTGACTATAAGGCAGGGAGCAAGAGCTTCATGTACCTGCCTTCTGAACATACCACATGGGAGAAAGCACGGCTGAATCTTGTATCCTAAGACTGATAATTATGTCTTCCTAATCATGGTACAATGAATCAGACATGGGCAAAACCCCCAGTCTTTCAAAAGAGGCAAGTATCAGGAACCCCTGTTTTCTTAGTTCTGTAGCAGCAGATAAACATTATTTCACCTGATGTGCACTACGTACATTAATTTGTGCTGTTACTGTTGATGGTTAATATGTACTAGTGATGTAACACTGTGTTCTATTTATCCGTAAGTTTAACATACTGCAGGTTACAAACTACAGAAAGAGGCTGATCCATTTAACTCCAAAAGATGACTTGCACCACCTACAGGTCTTAGCAGAGGCTTACAAGAGAAACTTTCTCTTTAAATAAACTTTCAGACATACATTTCTACATTACCAGAAAAACCATTGAATCAAAATACCTCCTGTACAAGCAAAACAGGCTTACTTCAAAAATTGTCATCTAACATCAGTCCAATTTGGGTAGTTCAGCCTAGTTTGATAAGAGTTTTGCACTGGTTTGTGTTAAATGGTGTCCTGTAACATGGCACACTTCAAGCTAAGAAAGAATCAGTAACTCCCCTTGACAGCAAAGGAAATGTAAAAGGAACAGCAGTCCAGATATTCCCTTCTCCAATGTTCTAAATGTTTTAAATTACAGTCTGTAATTCTTAAAACAGCCACAATATATTGTGAAGTATAGAGAAAACAACTTCGAGACCCCTATCTTTCAAATATATTTGAATCTGTGAATGCTTCTCATGAGTCCCACCAACAGCTTCTCTTATTATACTTGTTCCTTTGAATTAAAAAAAGTATGCTTTTCAAACTGTTGTCAAGATGCTCCTTAGAGCATCTTATAGCAGCTTCCAGTACCTAAACGGGACTTACAGGAAGCTGAAGAGGGATTTCTTACAATGGCATGTGGTGACAGGCAGCAGAATAAAAGAGTGAGGAAGAAAAAGACCATTCCTATCTGGGCCACATATCTTACCTTGGCAAGATATGGTAAGTGTGATCTACTGCAACCAAAGGGGCTTTTTTCTAGGAATAGGAAGAGGTCACTACTGCTTAGTTGTTTGGGCGTTTTGTTGATTTAATTTCTTTTAATCGGTAAACTAGAAGTGACATCGAAGTATCAGTACACCAACTGAGCACTCGCAGTATGAACAGCAGTTTAGGAAGCAGCTGCTACACTACCTTATTCTATAGGATGAATCATCTGACCATCTAAACATATCCTTCCTCCTCTTTAAAAGTCATAATTGTAAAAAGCATTTTATCTAGCAGTAAGCTGTCCATTTGCATCTCAGGGAAGAATGTTTTCTGCTCTAACTACAGTGCCTTACAGGACAGCACACAAAACCCTCCAACCACCCTTATTCTTGGCTGTAGGATTTTGAGCTTAAAAGTGAAGAGCCTCCTGTAAAAAGTTACAAACTTGTGTAACTCTATCAAACATAACACTGTTACCTTTCTTCAATTCTATTCTTGTCCATAAGCGGTTGCTTGATCCACTGATTAACTAATCTTTGTCCTTGAGGGGTTCTGCATTTGTTTAATAAACCAGCTAGAGACTGTGCAGTATTAGCATTTTCCACAGAACTCTGGAAAGAGAAAGAAAGGAAAGAGAGTTAGTGAAGTTTATTAACACCCAATGAATGGTACTTGGATACATGGAAACAGATCAGTGGTTTTTTTCTGTACTCAACTCAGCACCCACCAAAAAAGACAAATGAAACAGCATTAAAGCACTTACACTCTGGTCTCCCGAACATGGCAAGCCAGGAAGAGCTTTGTCTATTCTGACAATAATCCTGACTGAACAGGAAAGTTAGAAACATACCTGGTCACTGGGCAGTTTGCCCTTTGAACAGGAAAAGTGGAAATATACCTCGATATGTGCTAGCGTGCCCTTTGTAAGGTCAAAAAATAGGGGTCCTATCCATCAAAAAAAAAGCAAGAAACAGGGCCTGGATTGAACAGTTTTGGTTGGAGATGTTTGGGGATGCCAGAGGCAGGGACACAACAGAATGAGGCAAAGGGAAGAGCACACTTGCCGAACTTCTCTCAAGCTTCCTCAGATCATTTTTGGAGTACTATAAACATCTCTAAACTTACTCCATTCAGATTACAGTTTACTATCAGTAATTTATAATTAATACTAACTGGACTCAAGACAAGGCTTTGGGGCATTTTGCTTGGGGTTCTGCACAAATAGCCAGAAAACAAAACTTTGTTTAACACTGAAAACCAGCAAACAAGCTTGTTTCAACTCAATTTGAAATGAAAATCTCAATCCTCTCCACCCACAAACACCTGCAAATAAAACAGCAGGCAAGCATTCAACCAGGAGCAAGCCTGGATGCCCGGAAACAACTGGCATGTTGAACTAGCATCACCACAACAGGAAATGAGTGCAGTGAGAAGATGTACTGAAAACATTTAATCCCTGGAAAATCTAACCTCTAAAGTGGATGTGCCTGTTTTCAGTGTTCTGAGCAGTGTTACATTTGAAAGCCTTCTGAATCCAAGAAAGTGTCACAGAGTATATACTATTCACGAATAACCTAGTTGGAAGAACACTGTTTCATATACTCAACTGCATCTGCCGCACCATAAGAACTTTACCTCCATACCTCACAGAGCAACCCAAATTAGAGATTATTTTGCCTTTGCTTTAGTGCCTGCCTAAAAACCTCCTCACAAACAGCCTGCCACACAGGCTACAACTCAGCTTCCTGCTACATGGCAAACCCCTTAGTCCAAAGCTCACAGCCCCTAATAAGAATAGCAGTGTATTTTCCATTAAAAAACCTGTAACATCTGCAAGGACTTGTGAAGGGATGAAGCTAAGATGGTGCTGAACTTCCTAGAACACCTCAATAAAGCTTAAGGATGTAATATTTGCTTCATTCCCTAGACAGTGGCAGCGAATCAGGAAATAAAGAAAAAACAAATAAATCAGAAGAGCTCTCTTGAGGGTTAACCAACTCAGATACTGAATATATGCTCTTTTTTCCTCCAGCAATCCCTCCAACGTAAAGAGGGGACCATATTTGTCGTTTCTTCCTATAAATCTGAAACTCAAGTAAATTAGCTCCAAGCAAAGATCACTAAGCAGAATTTACTAACATGGAAACAAAGAGAAGAGCTGATACACACCACTTTGAGTCCGCATTTTCCTAAAACTATAAAAAGGGGCAAAGCAGAAAAACAAACGTGGTGGGAGTGAGAGAGATGGAGGAGACCAGCAACCGGCTTGGATGTGTAGAAAGCTTGTGTAAAAAGTAAAACTGACACTGGCCAGTTAGCATGCCACGGTGCTTTCAGAATGTTCTTAAGTATTGTCCTGTTCATTGCGCCGCCTGCTGTAGCCAGCCCTCCCTTTTAATCACCAACAGCAGTGCTCCTGCCATGTTTCCTGTTCCCCTAATACTAACTCAGGCTTCTATCCTCATTCCCAAAACCAGCACTACCGTATTAAGCAACTGTGTTTTGGAGCTCCCTATCGTAACACAAAACTACAGAACTCTGCTCCCCACCTGCACTCCAAGTCTGCTCCTGCCACTGGGCATGTGAACTGCTCTGACAAAAATCAAGGAAAGCAAGCATTTCTTTCTCCCCACTGCTTAGCCAGGCTCCTCAGCAGCTACAACTATGAGGTACTTCTACAACTCTTCCCATATCTGCATTTCACAGACACTTGTTTGAGGCTACTTCCTGCCCCCCTGATGATCAACTCTTCTACATTAAAAGTAAGATAACAAAACAAAACCAAAATATGGTGGAAACAGTGGCTACCTGTTTATAACACCCACTGTACAGGAGTAGCTGCAAACAAAGCTAAAATGTTAAAGTACTAATAATCAGGACCTGGGAAGTTGGGACAGGGCAGTCAGGCCACTTATCAAGTAGCTAAATAAGTGTACTGCAAAAGACCAATTCAAGTGTGCACTTCTTACCTGAAAAAGGTTGAGGGCTTGAACAGCTGCATTATCTAAAACCATATACTGACTAAGATCAAAAGTAGTCAGTTCAAATTGTCCAAAATTAGACTCATCTGCCAGCAACTCTAAAAACTTGATAATGGCCGACAAGGACGAAACAGCAACCTGAAGTTTAAGAAGAAAACAAAACACACCACATTCAAGTTAGAAACACTCCTGAATCTGAGAGTATTTGATAAATGCCCCCCCAAAAAAAAAAAAAAAAAAAAAAAAAAAAAAACCACCATTGGGAAGACTTTGAGCCATGTTGATTCCAGCAGGGCTATGAGAGACTCATCCTGTTTGACTAGATTTCATTTTCATAAGGATGTTCTGTGGCACCCCAGCGTCTTTCTAGGTAGGTGCAAGAAACACAAACTAGGTATTTGCATAAGCTGATAAACAAAATGTGACGAGCATACTTTGCCAGCTTTCAAAACCTCTTATCAGGATGTTTCTGGCTCAGAAATACAAAGAAGTTATTGCAGATAAATGAGATATCATGGATCACCTCTGAACATGGTTTCAGGCTTAGTTTTCAGCCAGAACAAGTATCTGCTTGACTCACTGCATAGCATTACACATGCAAGCGCCAGCTCAAAAGAGAGGCAGCAACATGACTGACTTGTTCAGCTGCAACACACTCCAAACATTTTAACCTGTTATGAAATCACACATTAAGAGGGAATAATTCTGTGCCTTACACCTGCAGCGAGCATCCGCAGTGAAGAGCATTTTAAAACACATTTATCTCAAGCAAATTACCTCTTGCTTGCAGCTAAGAACAAACACATGCAGTTCACATGCAGGCACTAAATTGTATGCTTGACCCGTAAGATGATATAACATGCAAAAATATTATAAGCATTGTTTTCAAGTACTAATTTTCCTGTAATGCAAAATAATTACAGTACTGCATTTCAGTCCTTAGGTTGATTAAGAATCACCCCTTGTGCATGATTTATTTGCTCACCAGAGTCTAGTACTCTAAAGAGGTAAGTGAAGGGTTTAGTCACTTTCTTCCAGGACCCCTGGAATCCACTTTGACACAGACTCAAGCTGAGCATAACTGCAGAACACTTCATCAAGAACATAGAGATCAGCTCACAACAGGTACACAAACCACCCTACTTCTAAAAAACAGGGGCACACTAAGCACTGCTCACCTGCTTTTCCATCTCTGGCAAGGCTGCGCTATTCATTTGTTCTTGTTTCTTTGATTTCAACAAGCGATTGAGATCCTGAACAATATCTTTTGTTGTGAAATCAGCCTTCTTCCTGTCTGTGATCAGGATCCCTCCCCTCTGAATGACCTGTTATCCATAAACACACACAGTTATCAATTACTTTCAGTATTAAGGGACAGATGTTCATCACATAGAAGCAAATCCTGAAGAGGTATTTATTTACTGCTAGGTTGCAGAGAATGTCAAGAAAGATTTTAGCCTTAGAATAGCTTTTGCTGATTAAAACACAAATGAGTCAAGAGACAAACAAAACATTTTGGATGCATAAGTCAAAAACTTGGAGTTAAACTACTGCTCCTCATTTTTCCAGAAATCACGGAGCCTAGCTAATAAGCTACAATAAAGCTTCTTAGATAAAGCTTTGTCTAAGCCACCATGGTTCCCTTACTTGTCGTAGTTTTCCCATCTCTCCTGCAGTCTCTCCTCCTGGTAGCACACACTCCTTTGGTCCTAGTTGAACCAGTAAAGCTTCAAGGTTTGAGAACTGATCATTATCCGGAAACTCACAGACACTCAGTTTTCTCAGCGTAGTGTCGACATAGCCCACTCCTACTACTCTTTGTCCGTCAGCAGTAGACAGTTTGACCCCCACAACCCCGATGGCCATTGACATATCATTGTTGGCAAAGAGAACGTCCTCAAACTGGGCAAGATTTCCTGGAGAACCCTATTTGGAAATGAAATATACTTTTAAAGACTGCATATACACACATATACTTCCCCCACCACCACCCCTTTGAAAACAACAACTGATAAAGTAAAGACTGAACAGTCCATTAATATAAAATATAGAAGTGTTCTGGTTTTTTAGCCATTAAAATTTTAATATCACCTACACAAAGTGAACTACTTCAGGTTTTCTTTATTGCCCAGCCTATGGCAAAGATACAGAACAAGCTTTTCCAGCCTTAGAGCAGTGGAAGATACAGGTGTATATAACAGAAAGCACGATTTACCATCATACCACCAACATCAGCCCCTGAAAATCCCCAAACTCCAAGCTCAGAGGCTCAGAAAAGAACCATGATTTTTTTAACCTCACCATCATAAGGAAAGGTTGGAAAAATGTACCTTGTATGCTAAATACCAGTCATTTTCTTTGACAGATTTACTCCCTGCTTTGTTCTTGTAAACTTCAACTCTGTAATGACGAACCAGAAGCAGATCTCTCACAAAAGATTCAAAGTTCATTTTACTAAGCACAACACTCTCGAGCTTCTGAGTTCCTACAACAAAGGGAAACAAAATTATGATACACCTACATTTGTTCATAAAGTTTTTATTTTCTGTAATCAAAATCCCCAAGAACAGCCTTCAGGGAGGACGCTATTCTGGTATCAAAGAAACAAACATGTAAAATCCATGAAACAACAAAAAACCACAAAGTTCAACTGGTTAATGTTAAGAATGAAGACAGCATACTCCACATCCAAACAAAAACAATGCTCATTTCCAAATTTCACTAAACCTATACATACATATATACAAAGAAACCTGTTCCTCTCACCCTTCCCCTCTCCAAACTTTTGCTTTCTAATTAGTGTTTTACACATTTTAATCTAATGAGTGGTGGTGGAAGCCTGCTATGAGTTTTCCTTATTAATAACATCTTTTATTTCCTGGATAATCCACTTCTGTTAACAGAGCAGACCATCACCCTCAGAAGATGACAAGGCACAAGTGCCAAGACATTTAACTTTTACCACAAATATATACTGTAAAACCAACACATTCTCAGAAAAGCTTAATAGTTTACATTCAAATCTGACTTAGAAAGTGCCTAATTGACAAATTTCCTGCTTCTGTTCCTCTGAGGGTGCAGGCAGATGACACACAGTTAAACAAATTCAATCCCATACACGTGCCCAGAGAAGCAGAACCATTTCTAGCTCCCCACGTCCCATGCCACCTCTGTGCCAACCTACACGCAGAATAATTCCACTACTAAACAAACTGAGGTTTCTGGTGGGTATATTAAGTTTTCTGCCAGATAAGCAAGCGGAATATCAGAGTGGTGTCAGATACACAACAGACTGATGACATACAAAGTAAGCACAAGGAATCAAAAGGGATTATCACATCCCTATTTCAGTAGCAGGCCTACATCACATTTGAGGCTTTTCCTCCCTCTACATTAAAGATGTTAAATAGTGAATTTCCACACCCACAAGAACTTATGGGCTTATTTTAAATAGGCTTTTATAATTTTATTTTCTTTCCTCAAATATCTAGCAAGGCAAAAAAAGCAGGTAAAAAACCAGTTCCACATAATGAGCTTTTTGTTGCCAGTGCAGAACTGTCCAACAAAACACAACTTTTCTTTTTCTCAGCTGAAACCATGTACTACACTAGCAGGGGGCAGCCGAAGCTTTTGTCTGCTTTGAAATCATCCTGAAAGTAAAACATGTAGTTTCATGCCAACTTTAAGTTGGATATGCTAGTAAGGCTTTAAAGGTCTTAAAACTGGAGCTGACAGCCACAGGCTTACATCTGTGAAATGATCACTTCTAAATGGAATACAAAAAAATCCTGATGCCTGTGTTTCTAGTCTGGAAGACGTACACTTGAAACTATCAAGTTCTACAACTTCTCCATGATTTGGGGTTTTGGTGTGGGCTTGAAGAGGAACTGAGTTTTTGGGGTTTTGTTTTTTTTTAACAGATTAGCTCTTCATTTACAATAGAAAGTAAAAAGCATACAGAAATATGATTGCCTTTTTGATGCCATCGCATACACACACAAAAAACTCCATTCACAAACAGATTTATTTTGTGAAGTATGAGCCAATAACTTTCCACCATTATGTTCCTCGAGATTCAGGATAACTCTAAAGTTTGCCTCTCCTGACAAGACAATTAATCTTGATGCTCTTACATTCAACATCTGCAAGGTCCACTGTCTTATACCAGGAGATAAATAAAGAGCAGCAGGGGGTGGAAGGAAGAGAAAATCTTACACAATGCATAATTAAATGTTATTTACTTCTGCGGGCCATCACTAATCAAGCATGATGTTTATCTGCCACCTGCACTACAGAACTGCATGAGCCCTGTTCTCAGTCACCACAGAAAATACTCTGCAGTCATTTTCACAAATGGGAATCTACGGAGGCACTGGAAAATGTTATTAACTGCTGTTAACCTATGCAACAGGTTACATTCAAGCAACTATCCACATCTAACAGTTCTGTAGTAGAAGCTTACGTGACGAGAAGTCTAAACTCGGAATCGTGCTGCAGATACCTTCCCACGGCCATACTCCTACATCTGTCACACACATCCTACTCAGAATGGATACTAATTATCATTTCAAAGCCGCGGGAGGCTGAAGAAGAAAGATTTGCATTCAGCCAAGCTTCTTTCCAAGCCGAAATGAATCAGACATTAAAATCCAGAGACCTGTTGACACCTCCCTTCCCACATGCGTCAACACAGATAACAGCAGCGGCTACCCGTGGTGCCGCAGGCCCCAACAGTCACGCAGCGACCCAGGGCGGGAAGAGAACCGCAGCACCTCATGCTCTCTTGCCCTGACAACGTCCCCATCATCTGAAAAACGACGTGGCGGAGGAGTTAGGCCCGAGGTAACCACGGAATACAACGGCCGAAACCACGCAGCTCCCGAGCGACACCTCGCAAGCCTTGCCCTTGAGAACCCGACACCTCTGCATCGACTGCGGGGGGGGAAGCTGCTGTCCCCGCCGCTTTCCGGCGCTGCCCTTCGCCCCTCAGGACCCCTTGCCCGCCGCACTCACCCGATGTTCCCGCCAGTTGGCGGATGACTGCGCGGGTGCGGAAGAGCTCGCGGGCTGCCAGCCGCGCGTCCGCGCCGTGCACCGTGTAGTAGTCGCCGCGCTCGAAGAAGCGCACGGTGGTGTCGGGCTTCTCAGGCAGCGAGAGCACGGCGCGCACGAAGCCCGCCTCGGCCCCCGCGCCCTCCGGCCACACCGCGTCCCGCGGCGGCTCCACCGCCGCCGCCGCCATGCTGCCACCTCCCGCCATTGCCCGCCGCGCAACGCGCGCCCCGGCGGCACCACCCAATCGCCGCTGGACTTGCGCAGTGCGTCACGCTCGCCCCGCCCCTACACCGAGCGACCTGCGTTGAGGGAGCGGGGAGGATTGGGCCTTCGCGCCTTACGCTGCCATGGCAACGTCGGAGCGGCGAGGGCGCCCCCCGCAGGCCTGACGGGCCCTCGTGAGGCAGGGGAAGGCCCGTGCTTCCTTCGGCTTAGAGCCGAGAGGGCGGGGAGTGTGTGCGGGCTGTGTGTGCGGTTTAAGGTCTTCCCACTCAGAGAGGGAGGCAGCCCTGGCAGCCGTGCTGAGCGCTAGAGGCCCTCAGGGCTCAGCGTGCCGAGGAGCTGCAGGAGGCAAATGCCGTAACGCAGGCTGAGTGCAGGGCTCACGCTGCCGGGAGGCAGAAGGCTGTGGTGTAATGGGTCCTCCTCTGCTTCCCGGGGGAATGGCGTCCAGGGATCCCGTGTGCAACCTCGGGCAAAGAGAAAGCAACGGTCGCTCCTCGCAGGCAGTGCAAGGCACAACATGGCAAATGGCCAATATAAACAAGGTCTGGCTCTAGCGTACACATCGGGTCATCCTGCTCAGGTACAGAAAAGGCACTGACTGCCCTGCTGTGCTCAGAGGGACCTGATCCCTGGCTACATGGGGGTCCCTGTGCCCAGAGTGCTTCATTTGCTTGATATTTCATGATATTTTCCTTCCCCTGTCCCAAGAATTCTGTTTTTCCTTCTGCTAAAGACATAAGGGAATAGAAACTGTAGCTGACAAGCTTTCATTTAGTGATTATTGTTTAAGAATAATGGGAAATCCCAGGTTTCATCAGCTGAATCAAATCTTTTTAGAAACGTCCCTTGTCTCACACTGCTGTTCTTTTTTCCAGTCAGTTCTTGTACCTCAATTCAGCCGCCTGCACCCTATCACCTACAAACAAAACTCATCTTAAAGTCTACATACTTAAGCATTTCTTACATAAGTGCTTATCCCTTCTGGTTTGTGTAAATTGCTGCTTCAGAACATCCCCTTGTGTGCATCCCGTTGCTTTCTCTCCCCTTTTTGTATCACCTGAGCTTCTCCAACCTCATCTCCCGCCGTTCTTCCAGCCCTCTGGTCCCGGCTATGATGCACTTTGGGGACTCTTTTGCTAGATGTCTCACCTAACTCCTCTCTTCTTTCCACTCAGTGACTCAATGTGCTCATCTTTCATACTGCACTGTGTCAATTGGTGCTTTCCTAAAGGCCCTCGGATGCCCACATAAGGACTACTTCAGGTTTTCACACTATCCTTTTACCACTGGAGCAGCCCTGATACCTCCATCTGAAGGTCTCACCATGTGCTGGCAGTCCCTCTGCAGGGAACACTTTGTTGTTGCCACCTCTGCCCTGCTGCTGCCCAATGTCACACCTCAGCTGCATATGGAAAATGTCATTAACTGCTGTTAGCCTTCCCCACCCAAACCCCAGTCCTGTACCCCTGAGGTAACACAGCTTTTCCAGAAAAGGCCTTCAAAGCCCTTTTGCAAATGCACTCAGTGAAGAAACACTGGCAGAGAAAATGAAGTCCAGTCTGCCTTCATTTGGCTTGGGAAGGAAGAAGCAAAGCATAACATCACTATAAACATTGAGAGGTTTGTAGTTGCCCAAAATCTTCCTCTTATCTCTGTAACAGTTGTAAAAATGACATTCCTCTGGCAGGGCAGTTGGATTTACTTTCAGTGTCAGTGTACTTTTCCTAACCTTATTTTCAGAAGTAGCTGAACTATCTGGTCTGATACCTTCCTCCACCAAAAGTGTTTGCTTGCAGCAGTGCTTACCTAGGAAAAGTCAGCCTAAATAACTGTCATTTAGCAAATGCAAGGCACTCATACTGTTAGGCAGTCTTGCCAAGAGGTGATAATACCAGGTCAGCCCAAAATATACACTATGAATAGCTGGGAGTGCTTGTCTTTATACATACTGATGACTACAGATTAGGCAGAAGATAGGAAAAAAGTGTCCTGCATGAAGAACTGGAGAGGAAGTGGGCTCCAGAAACCTCATTACCACCTTCGAATGAGTTAAAATGTCTGTGAAGCCTCAATGGCTGCATGTTGCAGTGTTTTCTTCTCTCTCCTCAGGGCTGGTTACACCTCTTTGTTCATCAGTTAGCTCAATGCAGCTGTACTGAGCTGCAGGTTCCCATTCACAGAAAGCCACCACCCAAACTGGCTGCTAATGCTCCTAGAGTGGTCAACCATGGAAAACATTTATGGTGTGACAGCTCTTGCACAAAACATCACAGATTGATCACCTTTCCTCTGAGCTTCTAATGCTTTCTTTGCCTCATCTGTTTTTCCAGGACAGCCCAGTACACTCGCTGACCCGCAGAGGTTTAACTCTGAATGGGGACCATCTCCCTGTTGCCAGGCTTGGTTGCTTTACTGCGCTGTTGCTAGCAGAGTGCTTCTTGCTTTCTCCCTTGCCTACCAGGAGCAGGAAAATAAGGAGATGGTTGTAACTGTTAGACACACAGCAGATGGAAAATGGATGCTAATCTAGACCTTAATCAATTTTCTTGCGTTCTTATGCATAACTAGCATATAGAGAAAAGTTGCAATAGCTTTTCAGGTAGGAAGATGGTTGTACTTTAACCACTCTACGTTAAAAAAAAAGGGGGGGTGGTGGAGGAAGAAATCCTTTTCCACCAAATGTTAATTAGCATACACATGTGATCCCTGGCAGCCCTATTGCTCATTAGCTGGTGGGGGTGTCACTAGAAAATTTTGTACTAGACTGACGTGTAGGTATGTGTGTACACGTATAGCGCAGCAGAGACTTACTATTAACAAGATAAGAATATTTAGTTAATGTAAGTTTGAAAACAGAAAATGTGGCTATTGCCATGCAAAGAACCTTTTGACTTTCTGGTATGCACTTTATTCACTCTGACCAATTTGGCACAGACATGCAGGCACCTAAATGTGTAAGAATTCTGTGGTGTATTTAAGGGTTAGTAGAGTAAAACCCACTTCTTACATGTATGACATTTTTATAGGCTGTGTTGCTTCTAACATTACACACTACCTCCTTTTATTTATCACCCTGTCCCTTGCGTACGTCTGCCAGATGTATCACTTTTAAGACAAGGACAAAGTGTTGTGGTTTAAGTCCAGTCAGCCACAGAGCTCGCTCGCTCACCCCACACCCCCCCCTTTCATCCCCCTGCTCTCAGAAGGATAGGGAGGAGAATCAAAAGAATGTAACTCCCATGGGTTGAGATAAGAACAGTTCAGTAACTGAGGTATAACACAAACCACTGCTGCTGCCACCAACAGTAATAATGACAAGGGAAATAACAAGGGAAGGGAATACAACCGCTCACCACCCGCCGACCGATACCCAGCCCGACCCAGCAGTGAACTAACCCTTCCGGGTAACTGCACCCAGTTTTTATAGTGGGCATGACGTGCTGTGGTATGGAATAACCTCTTTGGTCAGTTTGGGTCAGGTGTCCTGTCTCTGCTTCCTCCCGGCTTCCCCTCCTCCCTGGCAGAGCACGAGGCTCAGAAAGTCCTTGGTCAGAGTAAACATACTGAGCAGCAGCTAAGAACATCGGTGTCATCAGTGCTGTTCCCAGGCTGAAAGTCAAAAACACAGCACTGCACCAGCTACTAAGCAGGAGAAAAATGACTGCTACTGATGAACCCAGGACACAAAGATTTTAGCAAAGTTCATAAAGCTCTGCAAGAATAGGTCCATAAAGCTCTGTGAGGGTGGGATCTATCCTCAACACAAGAGGCATTCCTACAGCTTGCCTGACTGCATTATGCCCAGCAATGGACCTTTGTAGTACCAGGCTGCAGCCTCTCTTGGGAGCTGCTAGAACTCAGTACTAGCAGTTGTGAAGTTGGGGCAGCAGAGCTGCTAGCATTTTTGGTTTCCTACAGTATTTTTCAGGCTATGTCAAGCAGTCTGTAATCCAAAGTCAGTGTATATTATAGCAATCAAAGTCCACTAGGTGAGGACATAAATAAACATGGTTCACAAACAATGTTATTTCTCTTACTGAACTTATGATTGTTCAGGAAGGTTATGAGCACACTACTGTCAACAGACTGTACATACACAACACTGACCTTTTGTTTTGTAGTTGTGGAAACTACGCTTAGGGATTGCTTAGGTCTTTGAAAGAAAGCTGTATAGACTTTGCTGGTCATGCTTTTTCAAATATGTTATTTGCATATCCTCTTCTAAAAAGCCTCTCATCTTCCTTGCATAAACATTTATTTAATTTTGCTCAGTGGTAATAATAACTAATATATGTATATGCTTGTGTAGTAATTCATAAGTAGTAGATCTGCACATGGCTACACAGACACTCTTCTTCCATGTTGTACATAAGCATTAAGATAAATACCATCCATCCTCTTTAACAAAAGATCTCATTTATTCAGTCTCAAAATACTTAATAAATCTTCAGTCTGCCTGTCATACCCTTTATCACATTGACACACATTAAAAGAAAAGGAACATGGTATCATAACTCTGTGTAGGGTTTTAGATTTAAAACCCATGCTCCTTTACAAAAGGAGGTTAATAAATTAGGGAAATGGAAGCATCAAAATAGTTGCCTTGTCAAAAATTGATTAGTACTATTTTATTGAGTTCTGTGGGTTTGTTTCTTTCACAGAAAACTTGCTTTTCAACTTTGCTGAATGCTTTCAAAGTATTAAAATAGAGAAGAGTATCTTGCTATTTAATACCATATTGCTTTTCAATAGCAATCATTTTTGTCAGCAGTTCAAAACTGCTCTATGAGAAGAAACATCACATGCATAGGTGGACAGCTGACACTAACAGTGGCCTTTTATTATTTACTTCACAACATTAGCCTCCTCTAGAATAAAATATTATGAACATAATAAAGCTACAGGATGCACAAGTTTCTCTTTCCCCCTTTTCCCTATTTTCCTGTAAATGCGCAATTCTATGCAGCTGGACTGTTGCACAAGTGCAGCGTTCAGTAAACAGAGCAAAAGCCAATATAAAGATCAATAAAACTACTCAGAAAAGGAAAAGCATATTACTGACCACCATTTTGAGAGCTATGCAGCATTAGGTTTGTACTGTAGTAACAGAGTTTAGATACTGATATAGACAGCACAATCCCTTCACAGTTGTGGACTTAGTTAAACTTTCTTCCATTTTTAAATTAATTCCCATAAACTTTATGGTTTTCTAACCTTTTGGCTTGTTTCAAACTTGACAAAGACTGTATTAGAGACACTAAGCTTTACATCTAACATGAAAAAAAAGGAGAAGTACCTAAATGCTTTCTCTTTCTGTGGGAAAACAGGGAGAAAATGATGTTCAAAGAACTGACTGGGACAAGGTCCAGGCCACACAGCAGGTACATACCAGCCAATCAAGTCAGCACATGTGTAGCTCCCGCCCAGCCAGCACACATCTTTCCATCCCACAAGCCAAAAATAAGGTATGAAACAGGGAGGGTAGGAAGAGGAAGAGAGGAAACAATAGCATTATGACCTTGGGGAAAAGAAAGGAACGACAAGGATACCATATTGTTGACATTTAAGAAAGTATAGGATAGAGAGAGCAAAGAAATGGGAAGACAGTAATTCACACAATTGCTAAAGACCAACTTACTGAAAATTAGGCTTCATTTACTGATTTACAGAATTGTATGAAATTCATCATACCTCAGCACACTGCCCAACTACAATACACATAAGTACCAAAGCTCACAGCACCAGACCACGGAAGAGCCAAGGGAACAGTTGCTGCCTACATTTAAACATCCAACACAGCAACACACGCACATCAGCTGCAGCCTTGATCAAAGGCAGAAGGTACCATCCTGACCTGTGACACTGGAGTCCAGCAACTTCCCTGTTGTATTTAGCAGACACACAAGCTAATAGGGAGTATTTCACATGAAATTTTGTGAACACAGTATGTAAAACATCCTCTCTACTACTACTTTACCCTACTTCTCCTGCTTTAGGCAGGGACGTCAAAACAAACACTGCATTAGTAATCATATTTGTCATTCAGTCCCTTATCTTGTATCTCATTATTTCTTTGGCAACAGGAGTTACAGCATTTCCTTTATAAATCAGATATGCTGGAGCGACTATACATGTTTCTTTGCTAGCCAGTATACCTTACAGATTAGCAATTGCCAAAACATGCTCTTATATCCAAAGCTCTGGAAGGTAAATAACCTGTGTAAGCAAGCTTGGTCAGCCAGCAGGACAGCACACAACAGCAGAAACAGATTTTAGCTGTGTAGCAACCAGGCAATGGGTAGCTACACAAATTACGGTAATGGTGCAATAGCTCTTTCCCAGGTCCACTGCCAGATGATAGGTTACCCATTCCCAACCCTATACACCAGAGATGTTCTAGATTAGAGGCTCATTTTATCATAAATACTCACATACCATTTGAAAGAGCAGTCTGCGCATTCCTGAAATTGCTGCATTCACAGCAGGTTTATTTTTTATACAAGCAATCCATATTTCATCATTTTTACTTGTGGTGCACATTAAGAATGGAAAAGGGGGTAAAGCCTACTTTTCACAGCTTGAAAAAAAAAAAAAAAAAAAATCACACTATTGAGATACTAGGTGGCTAATACAAACTTTGTTAATTGGAGTTCCAGAATATTTCCACCTATGCTAAGGTTGCTTGCTTTAAGGCAATACTACACTGAATTTCTAAGCATGAGAATTTAGCAGATCATCATCATTTCAACATGGAACAATTAGAAACCTGTTTCAAAGTTTTATTAATTCAAGTAATAAAAAAAGTTACAGCAACTTCAAATATGTACAAACAGCCATAAAAACATCATGTTCAGTTATACAGGAGGCAATCTGTTACAACTTGGCTACAAAAATCTTTATTCTCAATAAACCTCCCAACAGGTAAAATAACCATTTAAGCATCTATGCTCCAAATCCCTAGTAACAGCACTTGTCAACTAATTTCATCCTCATAAAAAAATAAAATCGGGGAGCAATAGTTAAGTTTGACTTGAGTAAGACGGGGCTGGTTTTTAACTCTCAGAGTAATAGCATAGTTACCAGTCTTGGCTGTTAAGAGTTTTAACAATTATTAAGTGACCACAACTGCCCCCCTCCCCTTTCAAGAGGGATCATTAAAGAGTTAAGATCCATGCCTCCAACGATTCCATCATCTTGCTTGAATCTTACTTTGGCTGATTAAGTTATGCATTCAGTCCTCTATGCATTTCATTCATTTCCTTTACCTGGAGGGGAAGAGGTAGAAGATCAACATCTGTGCTGCTTCCCAACATAAGACCCAAGATGCACAAACATCCCAGATTCTCATTAGCAAAGGATCTGATGTAACACTAACAGAATCAAACATGACAAGACCATGGTAACACTTCCGCTTCTCTAATACTTTTTAGAAAATGGCACTCTTTAATAGTGTGCTCCCTACAGAAACCCTATGAAGTTACAACATTCTTTGGATTCTTTTCAAAAGGCTTTATGCTTGGAGTGAAACACTCCTGCACTAGCACCATTTGTTACTATTCCATTGGAAAGTAGCTCTTCAATAGAAACTGCAAACTCCATGCAAATACCTCAAGTTAAGGTCTTCCTGACAGAACAAAGCAATCAGTGTTTCCTGTGGATTGTATGGCCCTTGCTATAGATATGTAAAACCAGTACTTGCTGTTAGCACCACCCTCACCACGGGAAATGCAGCAGATCACCGGCTAGCTTTGAAACTAGTGCAGAAAGGAACGTGGTGAACTTGAGCTCTATATAGATATGAAAACTAGTTACAGAATCGAATGCTTTCAGTCTCTTTGAACACACCTGAAGCACCCACAGCAAGCTGTTAACCTACAGTAAACTTAGAGAAGGTTCTGGATTCTGGCCAACCTCCTCCCCACACATACACCATGAACAGAAATTAATTACCTCTGCTTTCACGTACTTCCCTTTCCTCCTCCTTGTGAGGACCTGAGAGAAACGGACAGAATAATGTAAGTCAAGACTTAAAGAGAACTTCGACATCTACCTTCATCTGGTTAAGACTTTAAAACTCCAAACTTGAAGCTGTCCCTTACCCATCCTTCCAAAGCAAGGTACGTGAGAGGCTGTCTATTGCTTTCAACTACTTTAAACTAGGAGGCAAGAGAAGTACCTCTTCCTCATCTCAATTAGTTTTTCCTATTACTTTCATTTTCCACACAACACCCTTCAGTCATGACCTGAAACGGTGATGCTGTGCCCATAACCTCTTTCCCACCTCCCAGGTCTCAAAAAAGAAACCAGTTCATGAGAAAAACTGTTTTCATCAGAGTCCAATTACCCTGGACATGTTATTTCCTGAATCAGTTACCCATTCTGCTTGGCAACTTTGTTAGAACTTACCAGAACAACAATTGCAGCAACTACTGCTATTACTATGACTACAATGACCGCAATGAGACCAGGAGTCAGAGACTTCATGGAAAACTCTGGTGCTATTTCATCAACGTAGTAGACCACTGTCTTCTCAAGCTTCAACATTTCGTTATCAATGCTGACGTTGAGGATGTTATTATGAAAGACGGAGTCACCTTTTAGCTAAGAACAGACAGGAAAGATCTAAGCATTGCAGTAATTCACCTTGTCTCGGCAAGTACACAGTAAGGCTACTCAATGTAATGCAATAGACACATCTAGTCTTTGGCAGGCTTCACCCATGACAAACTTACATCTTTCTCAAAGTAGTAGGCCACATCAGCTATATCCACATCTCCAGAAGATTTTTCTGAGGCATTTTGCTTCAAATCAATAGTAATGTAAGGTTTCTCATACTGCAAAAAATACAGGGTGGTATTATGAAAGGGCTAATTTAAATCCAGTTATCAAATACACAGCGAAGTATTATATTCCAAGTTGTGAACTCCCATTCTGAATCATGTTTATAACATTAAGCCAACTGCTTACAGTAAGATTCAGATTTACTTTTTAGTGAAGCAAAGTAAGAATTTATCTACTGACTGAGAGCAATATGTAGTTTCTTTGCATTTCATGAGATATAGCTATTTGCCAACTGCTCAGCGTCACCATTTTGAGAGCTTCTAGTAAGACTCATGCTGTACTGCATCTGCCAAACAGTTTTCAAAGTTATCCACAACTAAATAAAATTCAGATACTTGTTTAAAAATTGTGTCTCTTACCAGAACACTGCTTATATAGCGTCCATCCAGCATGTAACGATTAGCAATTGTTTCCTTGAAAAACCTGTAAGGATATTACAACCAGAGCTCTAAAACCAGCACTATTTTACACATCTATTTTCAAAAGCAGCTATTACACAGCTATTTTCACTAGCATAATTGGTTATTTTTTCCTGCAGTCTCTTTGTGGTGGGTTAACTCCATCAGGCTGCTAAACCCTCACCTAATCTCTCACTCACTTCCCTCTAGCAGGATTAAGAGAATAAAAAGGGCAAAAGCAAGAAAAAACCCTAATGGGTCAAGATAAAGGCAGCCTACTAAGTGAAAGGGCTAGGTGGGAAATTAAAAACCCCTAAGCAATGCAAAAGCCACCACTCACCACTAGCAGATTGATGCTCAGCCAAAGCTGAACAATGGCTACTTACAGTACAATATGTGATCTCTCTTTAGTCAGTTCAGGTCAGCCACCTCTACTGTGTCCCCTTCCCAACCTCCTGCCTACCCCCAACCTACTCAATGGGCCAGCAGAGTAAGGGTCTGGAGGTGACAGTACTATACAGCAGGAAGTCACCAGTGCTTTAGCATCAACACTGTTTTGGTCACTGGTCTAAACCACAGCACCGCAGCAACTGCTGCCAAGAAAATTAACTCCATCCCAACCAAACCCAGTACACTCATTATGATACTAGAGCTCTGTTAATTCCTGCAGTGTTAGAGAGAAGAGTTTGAAGTCTTTGGAATCAGAAGTTCGAGAAGCAACCTTTGTTCTGGGCGGGAGAGGGTGGGTAGGGGCATGTGGGAATAGCTACAAGCACTTTTTTCTTTTGCTATATGACCTTTAACAGAGAGAAATAAGATTTTATTTCAGCTGAAAAATAACCAAACTCTTATTTTTCCCCTATTGCTACGGCTGCTATGCAGGCCCTCCACCATCTTTTTCAGTTTACTTTTTGGGTAGTTTTGCCTTATTACCTTCCATCTTCTTCAGTACATTGACTTGGTAAAATAAAAACTAATGATCAGTTAAAAACGGAAATGAAGTTCATCAGCAGTTATTTTATCCCCAATAAAAATTAAAGAAGTTCCATTAAGGATCTGTAGGTCACTTTTAAGATGTCTTAGAAGTGAGATGTACAAGTTTGACAACGCTTTTAAACGTTTGATTAGAAATATACTAGGTACCAAGTAGTGCATGCAGGCATTGCCATGACACCTTACTATCATCACTTACTTCTTTAAAGACTCAGTGGTCAGAGGAGTATTTCTCTCAGCATGTTTCATTTCAATTATGATCCACCTGAAGCAACAGGAAAAATACAATGACTATTCTTAAAGCATGTACATGTAACAATGCACAGTAAACATCTAACCCCAGACAAAAGAAACCTCCACAAAGCAATGAGACAAAAACAAAGAAAATCCCCTCCAAAACCCATCAATGTCTCCTTGTTTCTGAAGGCAAAAAAGAAAAAGCAGTACTCAAGTGCTCATTGTTCCATCTTCATTCATCCCCAGCACATGCATGCAGATAAACCCTCTAAAACAGGAAACCTAATACAGGAATGTTTTCACCTCATAGCACACCATGTTGAAAGACATACCATGTTCTGACTAATTGATTGCACTTCAAGTCTGCATCTTGTTTGTCAGTTCTTCTAACACCAGCTGTATTCACACACCAACAGACAGTCCCATTGCACTGCTTTGCCTTGAAAATACCAGTATTTTCACACTCGGGATCATAAAGGCCATCCGTATCTTCAAATGCATCTTTTGGTTTCTCACGGCGACCTGATTTTGAGCCCATCATTTCTGCTTTCATCAGCAGGCATTTTGAAGTCACTGAGAATAACCAGAAAGTCACGTTATGCAGCATCAGACCATACATGTTCAGAACAGAGCTCCTGGTCTATAAAAACACAAGGTTACATCAGAAGCAACCAATTTGAAGCTATTACAATGAAGAGCGGGTGGCTAACACGTAGGTGGTGGATCAGTTGACACAACTGGGCTGTGTCAGTTTCTCAAGACACTTAAGAGGTCCAGCCGGCTTCCATTTCCTACAGCAGAAGTTGAACTTACAGTTGAGCTGAGCTTGAATCAAGAGTAAGGTCCTGAGATAAGGCTCTTATCACCTCTGGATGCACAGGAAAAGTCATGATATGTGCTTACAAGGAAACTAAATCTTTGAGAAATCCTTGCCATTAGAGACCTAATATTAAGGTGGAGGGGGCACTTGCATCAATGTAGGTGTATGCACATCCACACAAGTTACACAGGAGGAAACCTAAACACTTACATTGCGTCACCACTTGACCTGGAAGACCAGGACGCAGCTTTCCTTCCTTACCGCCATTACATTCAAGAGCTCAATGGCTATTTTCACACACACCCTCGAATTTGGCCGGCACTGCCCCTCGCTGCCCCGAACCAGCGCACACGCCCGGCCCGCCCGCGCTGTACTCACGCGTGCCGCAGTTCACAGTCACGCCGGAGCCCACCGCGTCGCACCAGCAAACGCCGCTGTCCAGCCTGCAGTTGGTGACGCGCTTGTTCTTCTCGCAGATACACGCTGGAAAAGAAGCGCGGCCGTGAGCCCGGCCACCCCCCGGCACCGCTGCCCCGCGGCGGGACAAAACCGCCCCTCACCGGCCAGCGCCGGCCAGACGTGGCGCACCCAGACCCGCCGCTCCCCACCTGGCCACCCGCCCGTCCCCACTGAAAGGCGAGAACTTCCGTCGGGACCTCGCCGCGGGCCCCTGCGGCCGAGGACAAAGGGACGCGGAGGCCCCAGCCCGCCCTCACCTGCCCGTCCCCACCGCGGCCCCGGCGGCGGGGGGCGCCATTTTGTGTCGAAGCGGGGCGCCCCCAGCGCGGCCTCAGAAGGGGGCCGTGAAACCCCGTTAGGAGCAGGGGCGCAGTAGGGGAGAGAAGCGCAGGCACTCACAGTTCTGGGCAGAGGAAGCAGCGCAGAGCAGCAGCAAGAGCGCAGCCCCACAGACCAGCTTCATGGCTCAGGCTGCTGGCTGGGCGCAGGGAAGCCGGGGCGAAGTCAGCAGCGGAGCCGCAGCGGTATGTGCGCGGCAGTGAAGCCGATATGAGCCGCCCAACAGGTTCCGCAGGTGGTGGTGGCTGCGCCGCGCCCTCCCGGCTTCGGTTACACCTGGGACGCGCAGGGGGTGGTGGCTGCGGCTCCTCCTCCCGGGCGAGCTAGGTACACTGGTCCACCAGCGGCCCTACCCCCCGCACCTGGGCGAAACTGGATGGGGCAGGGTGGGCCCCTCACCCGGCCCGCCCCAGTGTAGTCTGTAACGCAGGGAGGGGGAGCGGTGAGGGGTGTCTTGAGGCGCGGCTCGTCGCGGTGGAGGGGCTGTGAAACCTCCTTGCCCGCTCTGCGAGGGCTGGGGCCCGAGGGTGTCTCTGAGGCTGAGGGAGAAACTGTTAGTCACCGGGGAAGCTCCCGGGTGTGTTTGCTGTGCGGGGAGGAGACAGGACAGGAGGCAACGCCGCACGGTGACACATTGGCCGGGGGAACAAAGCCGCCCCCTCTCCCGGCTCGGGACTTCCCGCTGCGGCCGGTGACCGCCGCCGCGGGCAGGGTTCTCCGGGGTGGCTGCCCCGAGGTATCTGCCCTGGCCTTGCGGCCTCCGGGCCCGGCCTCTCCTTTCCCTCAGGAAAGAGACGGGAGGTGTTTTCTCTCCCCTCTGCAGGCGAGCTGCCACGGATAGCTCCCGCAGCCTGCTCCCGGCAAGCTGAGAGCCGGTAATAAACATTCACACCTCGTAGTTAAGGCTTGTTCGCATCTGGAGGTGCCCTTTGAACTGCTCCATGAGGACTTGGTGTTTAAAACAAATCACTGTAATCCCTCAGTTAACTTAGGCAAACCCAGAACAGCTGTCTGTACAGAACACACGGTTTTGTAAGGATTTTGTCCTTTTCTAAAACACACATTAGATCCCTCTACCTGGGGACTGCTCTTGAGAGCTGCTTCTGGTGCTGCAATATCCCCACTTCCCCGTGCTTTGTCTAGGAGCAGCGCGGCTTTGTGGGAACCTACAGAATGGTAGGTAGTGCCAGAGCCCTGCAAGGTTGGGAGGAGGAAATGTAGGGAGGCCTGCTGCAGGTTTTAAAACGGCTTTCCAGAGTGTAAAGCAATGGCAAGACAGAGGACAAAAGATAGGTATGGTACAGTGGGAATACTTCTGAAGGGTTTTGAGTTTATTAATTCAGTTAAGAAATAGGCATAGATCTTTCTGAAAGATAGTGACCTAAAAAAAAACCCTAATTATTTTAATAGAGAAAACCAGAATCACATCCCTCTAAGTCTGTTCAGGCATTTATGAGGGATTGCCAGCTCTTCCAAAAACTTGGAACTTCTCTCACCATTGTTCGTGTTTGCCATACAATAAAAACATGTTGACGCTTTTGAACATGCAAACCTCAGTTAATGAAACTGTTTGAAACCTGAAATGTAAGTGCAGATCAGCTATTTGTGGTTTTGTCTCTCTGTGCAGCTGTTTGTGTTGTATCTTGGGGTTTGTATTTACTGTTGTCTACAGTGCCTTGCTGAAAGTAGGTAGGTGCTGTCTTGGGTGCGTCTGAGTTAAATGTCTGTTCTTTGGGTCTGCTCCTGGTACAGCCTGAATTGGAGTTTTGCAGCATTGATTCGTCTTGTGGTTTTGTTTGGCTTCTCAATACTCTTCTGGTACGCTTGTCCAGGACTGAAATAAGAGCACGATCTTAGCAACTGAAAACTTGGGAAGACTTTAAAGTCTCCGATACAGACTTTTCTCATTGCTGCTGTCAAATGATGGCATTCTTCAGGAGGATGAGCGGGATCAATAGGCTCAGGAATGCCTGCCTTATTGTAAAACTCATTTTCTATGTAAATGCAGAGTTTTGTTCAAGGTAAGTGCTACCCTGTTGTTATCACCAAGCTGAACTATGTGATCCTTGCTAGTAATGAATGGTGGATATTATGATAGGCTTTTTTCTTTAATATGTAAATGGGGAAGAGAACAGGCTGGGTGCATGCTAATCCTCCTTGTTCTCTTGGTTCTTGATCCAAGTGTAGGTAAACCTCTGTGCCTAGTTTTAAAAATCCAAGCCTTAGTCTGCAGTCTTGAAACCTCTCAGTGGCTACCACTGAAAGTAGCACTGCTTCTTCAACCACCTCCAAGTACCAGGCAGATCTTTGTTGTCAGTATACAAAGAATCAACCATAAACTTCAGTGTCTAAGGCTTGAATGGTCCTAGGGTATTTGTGTTGACTAAAGCAGCCTCTAACAGTGTGTTTTGGCTTTTTAGTGTGACACATTATGTTTCCCCTGAGCTGTTAGGTATCACCTATAGAATACGATACCTTAACTGTGATGCAAAGACAGGCGCATCACGTTTTTTGTAGTACAGCATTTAATTTGGCTCCAATCTGCAGGAGCTCATAAAGAGCTTGTTATATATAATGTCTGCAGGTTTCCAAATCTGAAGAAATTATTGTTTAAATGTTACTCAGTATTTTAGAAGCAGAGAGGGTTGCTTTATACAGTGTCATTCTCCAGCAAAGCAACGGCTGCGGAGGACCATTTATAGCAGTGTTAACTTTGCCCTCTTTCCAGGTTATTTTGAGGGAAATTTCTCTGTAGAATCAAAGCCAGTGGAGCAGGCACATGGTTAAAAAGACAAAAAGGCCCAGGTATCAAAGTAGCTTCATTAAAGCTGCTTTTCATTAAAGCTACATTAAAACACATACCTTGGTGTCTAGGGGGTTGGAATGCAGTGCCTTTTTGTACCTTTTCTGGCAATACATAAGTCTTCGTGCTGGAATACGTGACCTGATTTAATGGCTATTCTAAATAATCTTTCCTCAGCTTGGAAGATAAGGCCTTGCTTACTGGTTTTAAGCAGGATAATTTTATCAAGTGTTGAAGATACCCCCACTTATCAAAGAGCTGAATGCTGATTAGGCAGTGCAGTGTGGGCTGGCTGTGGTTTACACTTACTGAAGTATAATTATAGCTTAGCCAAATTATAATTTACATGCTAGGAACACATGACTGGCTCTGTCACATAGCCAGAAAATGAAACAAAAAGTTTTTATCACCAGGCCCTGAAGAGTATGTGAACTTACATTAGGAAAACTCCTGAGATCTATAATAAGATTTTGCTTTGTAATTCCATCTGATGCAGATGTGTTGGGAGAATAAAGTTCAGTCCTCTCAAGTACTCATAAGCCACTGATGCCAGTGGGAGATTTTCTGTTGACTTCAGTGAACTGTGAATCAGATTCAAGGAGATAAATCCAGAATTAGAGCAATATTGGGATCTGGCCTAGGCCTTTACGGGGTCATTTCCAGGTCTTCTCTAGAAATTGGGTAAAAGCAGGCCTTGTGATACTCTTCAGCACAGGAAAGGGACAAAATCTGCTTTCAGGGAAAGTTGCAAGGGTGTGTGAGTCACTCCTGAGGTATCAGGAAACGATGCAAGGTGGGGCTGTGACATGCACTGTGGTCAGCAGATCAGGAAGATGCGTGGAGAGAGAATGATCAGTACCACTGGAGTATTTGGCAATCTAGCTCTAACTGAGATTCTCCAGAGCCTGCAAACCTGATTGGTTTGGGTGTACCCTTCTAAAGATAACCAAAGTCTCATCCCTAGAAAATAGGCCATGTGTTGCCAAATTGCAAAACATAGTCTTGTGTTTACTCAACAAAACTAAGGAATTCTGAAAACCCATCATGACTTTTAACTGGTTACCGCTGATAAAGTTAGAAGCGACCAGAAATAGACTCAACACTCAAAAGTGCCAACAGGTTTTTTGGATGGTAGGATGGTAGACATTGCTATATACATTATCTATATTATAGACTCACTCAGGAACTGTTTATTAGGACAGTTTTAGAATGTTTGTGTTCAACTTGGTTTTGTTTTTGCAGACTGCACCATCTGCAGAGAATGAAGCCCTGAAAGGACTGTAGGAAGAGGACAATACTGAGAAATTATATCATCTTGACCATGATGTGCTTCTGAAGAGTTCATGCCTTCACAAATCGACATATGCTGCTGCTGCTCAAAGACGTGTAATGAAACTGGTGCTTCTGCATATTTTATTTTTCCTGCAGGTTTGAAAACAACTATATAACGGGTAAGTATTGTCACCCTGATTTGAATACTGAGAACATCTGGAGTTACGAACAATTTCAATGTTTCAGTTAGATGAAGCTGGTCAAACGTAGAGCCAATAAGGAAGTAAATGAGCAGTCATGTCTTTCTGCTAGACTGAGTGTCTAACCACTTCTGAACACTCTCAAAAAGCTAATTTACATGTTTTATTTTTAGCCTGGTTTTAGATCATGTATTTTTTTAATCCCTTTGAATAACAATACAGTTTAAAGCATAACTCTGTATTTTGCTGAAATTGTCATGCACGCCTGAGATGAAAATTAGTTCTGAGGCAGTGATGACACTTGTAAAGCTGTCCTCGGCTTCAGAGGCCCGCAGCTTGGCTCTCTATCAGGCTCGAGACTGTAAGTAAGAGTACCTCCTAAGAGGTAAAGGGCTGTTGGTTCAGAGGTTCATAAAACTAGACAGGGTGTAGGCACAGCAGGGAAGTGCTCATGCAACTGATATATGTTCTATTTGTGTCTTTGAAGATTATAGAAACCAACCTGTGATACGTTGTGGCATTCTCACATCTCTGCCAGGGCTTAGTCTTAATTCCAGTGGGTGGGGTCAGCAGGCTCATCATCCTTGTCTTTACTTACCTGAAGATACATCTCCATGGCTCTTACACTGACAGCATTAGTTAGAACATCTGTCAGCATTCAAAGCTGCCTAAAATGAGCAGTATTGGATGTAAAAAGCTGAATAACTCTTCATCCAGACTACTTTGTAGCAGAGAGGCAAACCTATTCCATAAAGTGCTCAATCCTTCAGAACATGTGCTGGTTTAGTAGGGTTTGGAAAGGGCTCAGAGGAAAACAAGTTGTAGCAAGAGAAGCTCCATTTGCACTAGAATTGCTTCAGTTCTAGCATACAAGATTTTTTTTTGCCCTTTTAGCCATTCTCTGGGAAAGAAGATGCAGATGGAACTTTGTCAAAACACTTGTTAAAAACTGAGAGAGTCCTAAATACTTCTTAGCATGTTTTATCACATGACATCTCTGTGCTGTTGGCAGAGCCAAAGCAGATGGTTACACAGACAGAAGGTTGTCCTGTCTTTCAGTATGGTGTTAGCAGCAGGGCATTTCTCACAACCTGAAAATGTCTGCCATTAAATTTGCTTGTGTCAGACTTGTCTGTACATACAGGTCCCTACAAGGCTACCTAGAGCGTGGATTTACAGTGTGTCGGGTAACTCACAGTAGCACAGCTGTACCCAGGAGTAAGCAGAAGACATTTACTCCTCAAGGAAAACAGGGCCAGAGCATCCACACAGGTGGTTTCTAGGGAGCTGCCAGCATGCTGTAAATCCCCACCCACTGTTGCCTCATGCTAACTCGTGTGTGAAGTCATACCCTAAGCAAAGGTGAATAAATACACCCATAAGCAGAGCAGAAAAATCTCATCCCACAAATGCCATTTAGCACAACACAACGGACAGCAGTGAGCGGTGTTTGTAGCTCACAGAATGGTTTTTTTCCTCAAGGAAATCTATCGCTTTTGTGTTGTGCATAATTTCCAGTTCATTAGTTTCCTTTATTTTTTCAGTAGCTGTTACCAAAGTTCAACTGTTTCTCTTTGCACTTTAATTTACAGCCCTTGTACTAGTCATTTTATTGCTTCAAGCTCCGAATGAGAGAACTTTTACGACTTGCGATTAGTAAATTCAGAGAAACAAGAAAGCTTTTTGACCTGCCGTGGAGTAATCATAGCTCATATTGTTTCTTGGGAGAGGCATTCAATGTTTAACAAACTGTGGCAACTTTAATTTAACCATGTGGAGCCTGGACCATTGGATGGGAGTGGAAAAAAAAGTAGTTCCAGACTCTTTCCAGCTCACATTTTAACGTGCCTAGTTTTAGTCTGCGAAGGGCTGTCTTTGAAGTTCTGTCTTCCCACTGCTGAACTTCATGCTGTTCCCTTCTTTGCAGTATGAGAGGACTGGAGCCAAACTATTTGCATATGGATATAATTTTCCCTTACATCAGAAATTATAGTTACATTACGCTTGATTAATCCTTTCATGGGGTGAGTCTTCCGAATGCTGTGCCATGAAAATAAGGCTCTTGACAATAAAGAAATTGTCCTGTCTTAATTACTAGTGTTGTTTCATATTATAGGGGCTGTGGTCATGGACAAAGATTCAATTGTATTCAACAGTGTAAAAGCAGAGAATAAATAGATACCCTGTGTTTGAAGGAGTTTGTGATCTGAATTATGTGACCAGTAAACTTTGGAACTGGAAAAGGAGATGAGAAAGTTTTGATACAATTTACACATTTTGCCTAATTATAAGCCAGCTAGCTGAGAGTTTGAAGGCTCCCGCCTATTCTTTACCCACTCAAACAGAATTACTAAGAAATGGTGAACTTGCCTTCAGAAGAAGAATTAGGACATTATTTTGAAAGCACCAGAGTTCTTCTGTTTTTTATGTCCCTAGATAAAATTCAGATCTATTTCCTGGATAGTAAATTGCTTAGATCTGGTGAGGTTTTGTGTACCAATGTGTACATGTATATTACAGCAGAAAAAAAGAGGATTAAAACACAAGCTGAAGAGTTTGCGTTTTTCAATGCAAATGGGGACAATCCAGTCGCTCTGCACGTGTGCCACACACCAGCAGCACCCTGGGCACGGCCGACACATGCCTGCTCCCTGCTCCTGCGTCTCGGGAAGCCTGGCGCTCTTGGCAGCTGGAACAAATGGCTCCAGGGTCATGTTGGTACACAGGAGTCCTGTTTATTAGTACTCTTTGCAGAATACAGCATGAAGAAACAGCACAGGCACAACCGGGTGATGAATAATCATGGTTGTTAAATACTTGCCAACACAAAATACAATAGGATATAGTGGATGACATCAAAAGGTTAAAAAAATCCAACAACCTCACATTTAAAGGAGTACTGTACATTTGCTTTCCCTTTTAACACAAAATATGCCTTCAGAGTTTGAGTTACTGATGTTGAGAGATACATCATTCATCATGTGCCATTTTGTGACATAATGGTGAAGGCCTAATGTATTCTATCTTATCTATTTATTTTGACGTAATTGGAACTCTTCAGATAAGGTTACTTCATTTCATTTACAACCAGCACAGAAGTGCCAGTCCTTAAAGTATTCCACTGTCTGCTTGGAATTAAAGTTCACAGAGGATATCTCAGTGTATTTACAGTAAAAATGAACAGCAAGTTCAAACTTACATCCCCAGAACTTGATGTAGATGTGGTGCTGCAGAGTACCTGGCTGTTCTGTGATACATGGAAGCAACATGTTGAAACATGCAGTGTTTGCTGGCAGCCTTCACATTCTTCTACCATTTGCTGTATTGGTCTGTTCAGCACTTCTTGTTCACTACACAGTTTCCATATTATTTTCTTTTCTTCTTTTTCCTGAATTTCTCGGGACCTGAGAATAACTATGGCTTCCTGGACTTCAGTATTAGAAAACCCTGCTGTATGCTCAGAAGTTCAAGTAAACAAAGCTGAAAACAATTTTCCTGCTCATTCATCTATCAGTGACATACACTGCAGTGGCACTGGACCATTTGTAGTTATAATCAGGCTGTAACATTTGTCAAATGCAAGGATTTAGCTGTAAGGCACCTTCCCAGTATCCTTACTTGTCATCTCAAGTAGCAAACAGGTAAGCCACACTCAGTCTGTTATGCTTAGTCTAGACATCATGATACCACAATTCATCTAAGCTCATCTAAATCCTTACTGTCTTCCCACATAAACCCCCCAGGTTTCTGGTGATAGGTGTGGGTTCAGGTGGTTTATATTCCTTTTTAATTTACTGAAACTTGTGTGACTTGCTACACCCTCTATTCTGAAACAATTAACCACGTATCCAAAGTTTGCTCTTTAGCCAAATACTTCAGTTTCATTATGGTCTTTGGGAATGGAGCTCTCAGCCTATGTGCATTTCATCTAGAACATACTGGATTGAGAGGCCAGGTTCTCCCCAGCAATGTCAAGAGTCATCCCTACAGCAAAGAGAGGCTTTTGCATTTCACGCTCTATAATAAATAGGAAAAATCTATAATTGAAAAAATACATGGGTTATTATGAACAATGATCTGTATTTAGAAGAACCAGTGGCTCTTCATCATGACTCTGAGAAGAAATACCAGATGTCATTCCTATGGTACTTTGTCTTTCTTAAAGAAATAAAAAATCGAGTTTACTGGAAAAGACATCAGAGGCCAAAAGCATTTATTTTTGTACTTCACAAATATTAAAAGATTAAAAAGAAACTACGTATTTACTAATTTACTAAAATATTAGTTCTGTGCTTTTCTTCAGTGATGTTTCTTAACCTACCTGTAAACAACTCAGTCACTGAAAAACTTTAAGTCCTTTTTCATTTAAAAGAAGCAAACTGCTCTGCAGCTGCCTTTTTGGACCAGGTGCTGGATAGCTGTGTAACTATATATACACACTTCATGTAATTGAGTTCCACTACATTAATGGATTCCTCTTCCCCACCCCACCCCCCAAAACAAAAAAGATATTATAAGAATCCCAGGTCTTTCAAACCCAGGTCTTATTTATTATATATTATATAAAAACCAGTTCTAACTGTGATGAGAGTTTTGAAAGTGTTCAAGGCCAGGTTGGACAGGGCTCGGAGCCACCTGGTCTAATGGAAGGTGTCCCTGCGCAGAACCGGATGAGCTTTAAAGTCCCTTCCAATCCAAACCATTCTATAACACGCAAAGATGAAGAGTAGCTAAACTGATTTAATGCCCACCTATAGGAAGGATTAGGAATCAAGTACAACATGAAATCCAGTGTATGGTGCTCGACAAATGCTGTAGTCTTAAATTACTGGCGGTGAAACAGTGCCCCCTGATGTCCTGCCTGGTAGTTGTAAACCACAAAGCTACATTCTTCCAGATATCCTTGGATTGATTGTTTAACGGCCTTCTGAAAACTGTAGTTATTAATAAGCCAAGTTGAGAACCAGTTAAGTCCACTGTATCATGCAGAGGATTTAGAGTCAGGTAAAGTCCTGTTTCCTTATTGTCACTGTGTTCAGGCATCAACCTCTCCCACATCAATGTTTTTCCATGATGCTTCAAAGTTGAATCCTTGAGTTATCCCCATCTCAACAATCCTACCTCAGACTGCAGAGCCCTGCAGGAAAGAAGGGTAAAGTTTCGTACTTCTCACAGCTTTTTCCTCACAGCTTCGGGCTGAGCCAAGGTTAGGCAGCTGGTCTGTATCAGAGCAGGGCCCTGGATGGCAGGGGACAGTACGGTAGGGGTTAGAGAGTCACAGTACCTGTTGAGTAATGCCATTGTAACATACTTGAGAGTGAAAAGAAAAAGAATAATCTTTTAACATTTTGTTGCAGATCTACCAGCTCAAAAAAGGGGGAGAACTACAGGGAAAAAATCCCAATATACAAACCCTGGGAAAGCTCTATGTGGATAAAAACTACATTGTAAGCCACTTCTTATGGATAAGCCAAGGAATACAAGTATTAAGGTGTCGAGGATAAGAAGGCACAATTATCATTGCAGTTTTATGTTTTGCAGTAGGGCAAAAAGTGTGAGAGAAGCTTGTTTCCTTGTCTGAACAGCTTAGATAGTTATGTGAAGGTTTCTGTAACTTATCCTTTGTTTTCCACAGCTGTTGAATGAATGTTGGTTAATTGAGGTGTGCTTTGAGTCCCTTATGTGAAAAGTATTACACAAACATAAAGAACAGTTTAATGCAGGGTAACTCAACCTCAATACTCAACATGTATATGAGGAGAGGACCTCAAAGAAACAGACTTTAACCCAACTGAAGTATTTGGTATTTTCTCCACCCTGCTGCTCCGTTTCCCAATTTCAGGCTGTTCTATAAAGGTACGTTGTTAGTCTGTACATTTACCACTGGAGGCGTTTTTCCTCTCTCTAGATAACACAATCAGAAACTTGGTATGACCTTTCCCTGAATATGCTCACTAACTCAGAGCACCTGCATAAAGACACCTAGCAAGTTATTGATAAAAGATGAGGAATGACAAGGCCTCTCATTACCATGACCAATGTGACTAGTTACACTTTTAACTCACCTGTACAGAGGGAAACAATGAAATTGGGCGTATTTCTTGCCATCTTCGATTTGTTCTAAATCTTTAGCTCTTGTAACAGAAGAGTCACATTCCACAGCAGCTCATACTAGCAAAGGGGGATTTTAATTCTTGCTACTACATTTCAGTAGGCTGCCTTAGACTAACCGTGTTAACATATGTGGAAGAGTAACATGAGGGTATATTGCACCTGTATTTTTAATGATCTTAAATGTTAGGTATGCCTTCTCCCTCGTGTCCTGTGTCTCGTGGGGCATGCTTACCCTCCTTGGGGGGCTGCTTTAAGGAAGCTTTTACAAAGCTGTTGGGCAGGTGAGAGATTAAGATCGAGTCAGGTTTGCAAACAGGATCACAGAAGGGGTTGGAAGGGACCCGAACACCCCCTCGGGCCGGCCGGACACTCATTCACCTCGGCTCGTGAATGGCTCACGCTCCGCACGGGGCCCGAACAGCATCGCGGGACCGCCGGAGCCCCGAGAAAGCGCGCCCCGCCTCAACGGCTTCTTCCGGCGAGGCGGCCGCCCGCCTCCCAACTACCGCGCCCTCCTGCGATTGGCTGGCGGGTCCCCTGGAGGGAAGTGTCCGCCACCCGATTGGCTGAGGCTGTTGCATCCCGCGCTCCGGTTGGTTGCGAGAGGCGCCATTTCAAGCTGCGCGGCGGAGAGGCTGTGGTGTGAGGGGACGGCTGCTGAGGGGAGGGAAACGGGGGGGCCGGGCCAGCCCGGGCCTGTGTCGAGCTCTCCACCTCGCCTGCTGGGAACTGAAGTATCGTGACCACATCCACACGTGAGGGGCTTGTGTGGAATCTGGGGTTTACGTGGAACTGACTTACAGCGGGACAGCCTGGTAGGCTGCTGGAACCTAGCCTCAGGCTGCCCTGTGCTTTGTGGAGGGACCTACTGAAGAAGTAAATGCATTTACTCCTGTCTAAACATCCCTTTCTTCACGCTCCATTTGTAATCTTGATTTTTAGTTACAAATACGCAAGGTTTGTTTCCTTGGTTATGCCTTTGGTATGTCCTACTCGAGGGTTAAGTTTTATTCCCAGTGGCTATAACCAAATGTTAAAAAATAATTACGGTTCTGCTGCATTAATTCTATTAACATTCTTTAGAAACGTGCACAACCACAAATTGGTGGGGAGGAACAGAGATTTTTAGTAGACCCAAGTAAGCTGTGGGGGGCTATGATGATCTGTTCCTTTTCCCAGTTTTCAAAATTTTGAATGGAAAAAGATGGAAGGCTCCTTCCACTGAAAAAAGAAAGAGTTTTACCAAATGAGAGAACCAAATTAAATTTAGAGAGCTGTCTTAGGGCACCAGACTTGTATAATTAGTACTGAATGCGGTTAATTTTTGTATTACCTGACATACCAGCCTTACCGAAACATTTCATTTGAACAAAAGAAACAATAAGAACTACTACAGTTAATTTCTTCTTTTTTTAACAGGAACCTTTACTTACCAAAATGAAGCAGAATCTGGTGTGTCAGACACCTCCCACTGTCACTGTTCGTGTTAAATCAAGTGCGTCCAGATCGCATCACCAAAAAACCCTTATCAGACTGAAGTGGTCTTCTCTTAAAGACCATGAAGAAAAACGTGAAAAAAAGGCATCTACTCATAAAGACAAATGTCCAAAGGGGCCATGCCTGGTTATCCAGCGCCAGGAAATGACAGCTTTCTTTAAACTATTTGGTAGGCTACTAATGATAGATATCAATGTATTGACTGAACAGTGGGAAACAAGTATGTTTTCTAAACTTGGTGATTTGGGGAGTTTTGACATAAATACTAATGACCATGTTTTTGACTAAATGTATTTTGTTGGTATATTTGAGCATATAAATATTTAATGGTAAGTTAAAAATACACAAAGAGCTAGCAACGTGATGAAAAAGTATCTTTTTTACTTACAAGGAAACCGAGGTGGTAGGATACATCCTTTTATGACCACTTCCCTTTCCTATTTTTCCTTATATTTCAACAAATACATGTAAAACAATGCATATCTCATTTTACAAAAGGCTTAAAAAAGGCTGGGCTCCCATTCTTACAAACATGTTATTTATTGTGGGAATAAGCATCTAGGGGGAGAAGTGGAATGGGAAGAAAATCCAAGGAGTATTCTCTGCATCTCTTTTGCATTTGTGTCTCTTTCATATACAGTTTTGTACTGATTTAATTTAGTGAAGAGATTTAATAACAGTGGAAGAGTACACCTGGGTTTTATTTGAACTTTGAATATAGAAGTCAGAGCGAGTTTATGGAAATCCTGTTATAGTACTTGTTCACAGACAGTGACGCACTGACCACAGATAATCAAGTATTGCCTTATAAAGGCTGTCAGGTCATCAGGGTGCAGAGATCTCAGCAGTCTGTAGTCTATTCATCAGAAACAACGGTATGCTATTAGATGGAAACACAGTGCAGGAAGAGTTTTTTCATTGCTAATCTTTCTCCTCTCAGTTTCTCTGCTCTCTACTGGTGGGTCCAGCTTCTTTCTGTTTATGTGGTTAATACCAGGAATGTCTTATTTACAAAGACTTTCTAGCAAAAAGAATTCTGGTGTTTGAACTGCTACAACTTTCTTTTGTGGTAGATGATGACCTAATCCAAGACTTCCTTTGGATGGACTGTTGCTGTAAAATCGCAGACAAAGTAAGTGTATTTCCTTATTATTTAATACAACATATATTGAGTGAAATATCTGCCCTTGATCACTTGATACTGTAATGCAAATACAGATCAGCATTTTTTTTCTGATGTATTTATATAGAAACTTCAAGAAACTCAATATATACTTTACTTATTGTTAAAAAATTATGGAACTATCTTGGTGCAAGATAAATGTGTGAAACATTTTAGGAAATTATATACTGACATAATATATTGATATTTTATTTTACATTTCCAAACAGTATCTCTTGGCCATGACTTTCGTTTATTTCAAGAGGGCTAACTTTACAATAAATGAGCACACCAGAATCAATTTCTTTGTTGCTCTGTAAGTACTTTTAAATTCCTTGGGTTTATTAGCATAAGCTTGACATGATTTTATCCCTTTGTTTATGCTGCTGATAATTATGATCTACGACAAGACTTCTTACATGAGTGTGTAGTTGCTTGGGTTCTGTATGAAGTATAGAAACAATCTACATAACTATACCTAAACAATGCAAATTAAATATTCTTCCTCTGACACCACCTGTGTGGAACAGGCTTGAGCAGCAGTGAGGGGATGTTTGTATTGGTGCAGTGATACACTGCGTGGCATCCTGCCTACCAAACTAAGCCTGTGAACTTTGAACAAGAAGCACATGCAGGACAATACATGGCAACATCTACCTGGCTCACACTGCCTGTTACAAGACCCTATTTTTTGTCTTTGGCAGCTTTTAAGTCATTTGTACTCAAGTGCTTCATCATGATATGCACCTCACAAGTAACTTTTTATTATTCTGTCAACTTTATTTAAGTCAACTGTAAAAATGTTGCTAGAGAATTTCCCTTTGTGAACAGTTCTAAAACTTCTATACCTTGAAACAGAGGTGCTTTGCCAAGCCAATATAATCTCTCAATACTTGGCTGTACCTATAGAGTGATTCAGGATTTTCTTTCAGAAGAGCAAGAGGATTAGAAAGGGACAAGGAGGGGGGGAGACTAGAGTGAATACTGGAGTTAAAAGCAAGTGAGAAAATAAGGAAGGAGAATAAAAATTGTAATTTTTCAGGTATGATCAACAGGAGTTTAGTATCAGGTGGATCCAAAGGAAGTATTTTCCTCTTGTCTGAGAAGACGACCCAGAACCAGAAGTAGCACAGAGTGAAGGAAGGGAGAAAATACAGACATTAAAGAACTCCTTTAAGGTTTTAATTCATACAAGAATGGAGACCTGTATTTAGTTGTTTACTGCTAATTTAATGTGAGCAACATCATTTTTCAAGAATTGCTAAAAATCCATAAAGTAGAAAATGTAAACTTTAACATTTTGTAAGATAGTTTTAAACATTATTTAGCTAATCAGACACTGTTCAATTTTAGTGCAAGGACACCTTGACAGTCTGGAGAAAGCTGTCAGGATATGTTAGTTCTTGCATTATCTACTCATTTAGGAGCCTTTAGGGTAACACAGTTTTTCTAGGAGTTTAAGTTTTTATTTACCCAAAGGATGCATATGGAACTTTCTGTAGAACAGAAACGAACACTACTACAGAGGGCTGTATTTTGTTAGCAATTACTCCCACAATACTGGGGAAAAGAATTACTTTAATATTATGTCTTTTGATATTAGAAATCATACTAATACAGTGATTTAAGACTGAAAAATATTTACAACCACAAACATATATATGTTTGAAGGTATCTGGCAAATACAGTTGAAGAAGATGATGAAGAATCAAAGTATGACATTTTCCCATGGGCTTTGGGAAAAGCCTGGAGAAAGCTCTTCCCTGATTTCTTAAAGTTAAGAGATGAACTGTGGAGTAGAATTGACTACAGGGCTATTGTAAGCAGACGCTGCTGTGAAGAGGTAGGGAGGGTTTTAATCTTGTAGGTGATGAAAGTACAACAGTTAATACCAGCTAACAGTCTTGCTCTGTCCATATAATTTCTTCCTTACAGTGTGTAGACAAGCCATGGGAAAGAAAAGATGCAGCTAACGTGTAACGGCCCATTTATCCTCTATGATTTATTTTTCTTCTGTATTTAAATACATTATTTAAAACTATGCTTTTAAGGTAAATTAGAATATTTTACACTGTGCTACTGCTAATAGTGAATGTTTTATTGACTAGAATCTTTCTGCTTTATGCATAATTTTTATTTTAAATTTACCATTGGTTGTTTCCCTTCATTCATTTCAGAAATACTTTTCTGTGTGTATGTGCTTTACAAATTACAAGTTTGTGCACAAGTAAAACCTTCAAATAAAAATCCCAACACTTCAGGTGAAATTTTAATGCTTCAAAATGAATAATGTAACTTCAATTGACTTTTTAAGAGAAGGGTTTTTCATTGCATTTTAAAAAAAGAGAAACAGAAGAACGCATTTTTAATGTTCTCTGCTATAAATGCAGTATTACAACCCATGTTTTCCAAACCTCTTAGGAGAGGAAGAAAAGACATTCCTCACTTTTTCAGGTGGAATGTATTTGTCTGGAAAAGCCCTGTCATGTTCTAAGAACATAATGTTTACTACAGCTGGTAGAAAAGAAAATCTCATGTACTCTAGAATCCCATATCTGGGGATAGAATGAGATGCTGATGGGAAAAGTGCAGAGAACAAGGCAAGTGCAAAATGCTTTTCCCAGTACACTCTCCCAGCTGCCAACCGTCATTAGTTCAGTCATGCTGTGAATTGGAAGATCCTTCTACTTGATATTCAGTAGTTAGTAAAAGATGCTATCTTCTGTCCAACATGAGAAACATACGCTGGTATTTAGGATGATTCACATGACTATACAAGGCTGTCAACTGTTGAGTTTCTAGATTTGATTCACAAATGGTTTATTTGCTTGAGCCTAAGGCAGCAAACTTTCTAGTGAGACAGAAGCAGATAGACAACAGATGATCCCCATTTCAGCTACGTAGCATTTACTCTCTGCCATACGTGAATTGGATCCCTTGTTTTCATGTTGCTGTGGTTTCTGATCTAATGGTTGTTTGGTAGGTGATGGCTATTGCTCCAACACATTATGTGTGGCAGCGAGAGCGTTCCATTTACCACAGCGGAGCTGTGAGAAACTACAATGATCATGAAGCACAGCTTCCCCGAGGACCAGGTGCTACTCCTACAGACTGCCTGCTTTGTGGTAAGAAAGGAAGATTTGTACGACTAGGATTATCATCATCTTCCTCCTCATCTACTGACACTTTGGAGATGATGGAATTACATTCATCCCAGAATTTGAAGGACACCATTGCAACTGAAAAGATGCTCATTGACTCTCCTTTGAATTACACCCAAGGTATAGTTTAAAAATTGCAAATAATTTTCAATTAGTTTAAGGCAACTGAGGCCATATTTGCCCTTCAAACTGTAGGGGCTACTGTTGTCCTTGGTATGGCAAGGCATGATCTCTCTGTGTGAGCAGGCATCCCTGTTACAAACGCAGTTACCTTGGTGGAACTGCGCCTTTACGGCCATAGTTTCCATTTTCACTTCCTGTCTCTTGATTTCCTCAAGTACCACCTGCTTTGTATTATGAGTCTCTTCAAATTGACTTTATCTACTACAGTAGATTTTGGGTTTTGTTCAGTCTATTTAGGCACTATTACTATTCCTGCATTAGAAATTAAATTGAGAATCCTATTTTAAACACATAGCATTGGCTAGAAGCAGCAATGAAAATAATGGAGCGTGTTGCATGAGCTAAAAAACTGGTGTTGAGAGCACTGTTTTTAGAAAAGGCAGGCTGCTTGGTTGCTGTCTTTAGTTTCAACACGTTAAATCACAACTCACATTTTCCTTTAAGTGTATCTCAGTGTTAATGGAGTTTATACAAGATTTCCTTTTAAGAATGGGGTATGAGTATAAACCAATACAAGAATTTAGTCTGAAAACTATTTTATGTAATTGAATCTCTGCATATTTATCTACTCCAAATAGTGTTCTGAGGCTCTGTATGAGAAGCCTCCATTACATACAGCAGTTATGGGGCAAATGCTCATAATTTAATTGAGTAGAACACACCTGAGATGTAGACTTCCTTCATGCACTTAACCACTGCAGCCTTCTTGACATCCTTATTTAACATGGTTTCCAGTTATCTATAGCTCTATACACATTTGTATGTGTTCTAACTAATATCCAAATTTTAACTATTATAGCTGTTACTTCTTTTGACAGCTTCAGAACAACTGTGATTCTCAAGGAATCCTTCAACTTTGAAAAATTTGGCATTTGAATCTTGAGATACAAAACAAGTCACGTGTCTACAACACATCATTTAATAAACATCACCACATGCTTAACATGTTATATGGAGACTTATGTGAGGCCCTAAAAGACTTACAAATCTGTTTCTCACTTGAGGGGTCTTGCTTTTGCTTTTTGACAAGGTCAGGAAAAAAAAAAAAAGTTTGACTGTTTGGGAATGCTTTATATAAAGCAAAGTTCATAGAAAGCCAGGCAGCTTTCAGCACAGATGCTGTAAGTGAACCAGAGCTCTGTGTCATCAATGGGTCTTTTTCTTGAAATAAGCATAGCTTTATCAAGAGAACAAATTCAGTGAGTTTTGTTTCTCTTACAGTTGTGCTTTAAGAAACTGACAGCTACCAGTTGGAAGCCAGTGAAGTCAGAAGAGGCTTCACTTGCATTTCAAAGGACAGACCTTGATCCATTATGTTCTTACTCAATTTTTTTTCCCCTTATTTCTGGTAGACTGCCAGAGTCTGTCCAGCAAAAGGAGACCAGGTAGCATCTGTAAGCAAGACAAATCCATGGAGTGGTTTACAAGCAATGAAGAATGAAATACACCTGATGAGACAAACAGATACTGTGCTTCGCAGGACAACCTCTGTTACGTCACAGCACTATACCTGAGGATTCTGTTAAAACTTCTCCCATTAAATAGTGGGTGAGGTTTCAAACTTTCTACACCATCCAAGTTATAGTCATCATTACTTTAAAGTTATACAACTGGCAAAATGTAGCAGCTACTTTGTAACATTTTATTTTATTGTGATACAATACCTCAGGGTAGCAGCTGACATCCCAGCAGCATCAAGCATGCAGTGGTCCAAACTTTCTCAGCTTGATAAGGAATGCTAATTAAAAAACAAAATGAATTACTATTTCAGTATCTCAATACACAAAGATTATTTTGTTATTATAAGTTTTATGGTTTTGTGATATAGTAATGTATCAAAAGCTAGTACAACACAACAGCATTTTTAAAAGCAAAATACCACTAAACATTTGAGATTAAAAAAACATTTTTAAGTGTCTCACCTGAATGAGCATCCTGCCAGGAAGACGGTCGAGCAATATACGGCACCGAGCAGTGTGTTTCAGTGTCGTCAGAAAGTGGTTCTGTGAAAGAGCATTCTTTTGTTAACTCTTTCCAAGTTCAAAATATAAAAGCAGACTAGAGCTGCAACGAGCATGGGTTATTTTCCCCTGACAAACTTTGACCTTATTTTTGCTTCTGTCAAAGTGCTTTGTTGTCACCTATCAGCACATTCAGACCTCTCTGCTCTACTATGGATTTTGCAAATCTATTGTAGTATGAGGCATCTTTTTCAGATGAGCCAGAAGGGCACAATTACAAAACACAGCACACTGGCAACATTTCTTCTATGGAGCCCTGAAGCCCATCAGGGCCTCTAAAGCAGGTACAGGATGAGGAGAGGACTGAATTTTATTAGAAACATCAGAGTTTGAAAACAGCAGAAGGGCAGCCATTCTTTATTTGCAGACTGCAATATATTTTCTATTTAGTCTAGATTTGTTTAATAAGATATTTAAACATAAATACCCATTAATATATCCTTTTTCAAATCTGACAAGGTCTAGGCTGGCCAAAAGCTTGTCTGTTCTTTACAGCAATCTCAGCTGACCCAAGGGAAAAAAAAAAAAAAAAAAAACAACAACAACAAAAAAACAACTGCCTCTTTGTACAAACTTTGCCATCATATCCCTGGATTATCAAACTGTATTAACAGGATCTCTCATTAGCAATAATGTTCCTACCATTGTATTCACCTTCTGTAAGAGCTACTTGATCCTGAAGGTAGTTTTCTTCATATTCCTTTTGAAGTGTTTCTTCAATATTTTCTTGAGTTTCCACCACTTGGCTTGATTTGAAATTCTTGATTTTAGCAGGGAGCACCAACCAGTCTCTATGAGTTACCTCAATGATCTTTTCACACAAAAAAGGGAGCCTGGAGGTCCGTATTCTGTCTAAAACTTCAATAACCTGTGTGATGCTTTTGAAGAAATGCCAAGGATAAAGTAGTATTTCAAAAACTCGAATCATACACAGTTATTCTCAGTTCTGCTGCCTTTGTCATGTTCTCTGCCTTTGAGGTTACATTAATCCTTCAACTTTAGGGTAAAGGAGCTAGTAAGCTGACTATCTGATTTGGAAAGCAGTTGTTGTTTTGAGGATATCTTTAAACATCCACTGACTATGAGAACATTCCCAAAGTGAAGGTCAAAGGATTTGGCCGAGTGTAATTTATACTGAGTGCAACTCCCCAAAAAAAAGAATTTCATTAAACATTTCATTGATGCTGGACGTATTTTTTTAAAGATGTTTGGTTTTGTGACAATGTTCAATGATACCCAAATAACTGTATATGTGCCAGAAGTAAATACTTACTTTGCAAGATACACAGCACACACACCACCCTGTTTCAGACTTGGCTGTACAACAGGCAGAGCAGACTGAGGGTTAACCATATCCAGAGCTACCTGTAAGAGGAAGACGCGTTTTCCCAGTACATATTAATATAATCTATCATTTTTTCCCATAACAGTGCTTGAAAACACAATGTTCATCTATGGAGATGAACGCATACAACAGCATAATGTAATCACAAACCAGTTTTATTACTGCCTCTCAAAACCTCAGAGAAACCTGAGGTCCACACAGTTACAAGACAAAGACCTTGCTACTTCCAGATGAATCTGGAAACAGCAAGCAGCATTTCCAGATTCATTCCAGCGCAGCAGTCCCATGTTAACATTGAATTTCCTACTAATTCAATTCCATAATGTTGACATTAATAAAGACGTTTAGAAGATTGCATTTGCCAACACCTTTTGGGTATTTAGCTTTCAAATGTAAAAAAAGAATAAATGTTCAAGTGCATTCTTATGATGAAGGGATCGCACTGCAGCCTCAATGTCTAACTTGCTCTTTGTTTCAAGATTCAGAAAGCTTTTGTCTTTGGCAGTTTATCCACTAGATAGATAGTTTATCCACCAGCTTTATCTGCTAGAAAACTGTTCAAACTGCAAACCAATGGAACAGGCAATATCTGATCTTCCCTGTTCAAGTTTTAAAAGAATGATGTGTATGCTCTGTATTTTATTTCTTTGCTCAAAGCATTTAACACAACTGTCGTGTTCAAAGTGTTGCTGTATGTAGATTTCCTGCTTTACATGGCAGAATGGTTAACATCTGGCTGTTTTCCCTGGCAAAAATCTGGCTATAGAAAGCAGGACGAGAGAGCAAGCAACGGCATTCCTTACTCTAACTTAGGCCTTTGTTACCTTGTGGGTTCTATATAGTTGATAGCAAAGTATTGTATATATTTATATTTTCAATAAGCTTATGTATTTTTAAATGTAATGTTTGAAATATATACCTTAGTCAGATACAAAAATACAAGAAAGTTTGTCTTTGCCTACAAGGCAGCAGTGATTAATTGTGGTATTTCTCTACAACAGCCACATCAGTCTTGTTTGGGAGCCTGTAACTGAAACCTTGAAAATACTTGTAATCTGACCAAACCCCCAAAAAATTAGAATGTTTCTGTCACTGATGAAGATCAGACTGTTTTTTCTAACATTCAACTAGATATGGGAATCCCACTGTGAGTGTGAGCAGCTCAAGGAGGTTTGAATTTATGCAGAGAAGATAAATATCAAATGGGAGGATTTTTTGGACTTACTGCGTCAAGTGTTAGTGATTTCATACCCATAGCTGCTGTTGAAATGTCTTTAAGAATGAAATCCACATTATCTGGCCACTCTTCTGTATGTCCTATTTTCCATGCAGCACACCAGTGCCTGTAATTCTTCTTAGCTAAACTATGATGGTCATCTCTGATTTCGTAACTTATAACACGTCCTTTGGGCCCAACTGAAAACAAACAAAGACACCAGGCTTATTGCTTTCCCCTCCTGTAATAAAATAGTGTAGTAAATAGCCTAAGTACACCTTTAAATTTTAACTTCTCTTTAGGGAACAATCATATACGAAACCATCAGTTACAATTTATTTTTTCTTTACATTTAAAACAAACACATGCAAATAAAGTGCTGGATTAGTTCTTTTACAGACTGAAATCCATCAACCCACAGGTGAAATAAAGCACAGCTATAGTACTACAAACTGTTCCCTAGATGTCCTCCCAAACAACTGCAGCAGAAGATGACTCGAGCACCTATGGCCCTCCTTATCAATCTGTGATTCTCAGCTGGAGCTACCAGAGATACCAGCTGAGGAAGCTGCAACATCGGTCACTAGAGACAGTGAGGCTTCTGTTGTTTGTAAGGTTTTTGACAACTCTCATTTTCACACAGGTTTGCTGTTTTCTTTGCACAGTTCTTTCTTCTCCTGTTCTTCTTAGGGCTGGGGAAAGGCTGAGAAACTCCCCCAGACCTGCTCACCGATTTCAGCTCTACAGACAAGTTTTCAAGTGTACTCTTTAATTTACACAGGCTTGTGTCATTTTCCTGTTATTTTTCTTAACTGTAATAAAATAATTTATTACTGGCTTTAAGCATAAATTTCCTACCCAGAAATCTATGGTACGAGTCTAGTACACAGTGTTCATAAAGGCAGCGTTACTGGGATGTCCAGGCACAGAGAACAGGGTGTGTCTTGCTGTATTATTTGATCCTTGTATTACTCTTGAGTTCTAAAACCTACCACTCCATTAGCTTCTCTTTCTCCTTGCTACTCTCTAATGAGAGAAAGCAGCTGTCAGCTATTAGCAGCTCAGGAGGTGAGGTTCTGTGGCTTTGTTGGACATTACAGATGGGAGTCACCAGACTTCCTCCTTCCCTCACCTACATGATCCAGCTGTGAATCCATTCAGAAATGTGTGACCGACCCTCTCCCCGCCCCCCCTCCCTGCCCCTGGAAGTCCTGCATCCAGCCCTAGGGTGCCTAACACAGGAGGAATGTGGAGCTGATGGAGGAGTCCAGAGGAGGCCACAGAGATGCTCTGAGGGCTGAAGCAGCTCTGCTATGGAGACAGCCTGGAGAAGAGAAGGCTCCTGGAAGACCTTAGAGCAGCTTCCAGTACTTAAAGAGGCTACAGGAAATCTGCAGAGGGACTTTTGATAAGGGCCTGTAGGGACAGGACAGAATGGATTTAACCTGATGAGGGGAGATTGAGATTAGGTATCAGGAAGAAATTCTTCCCTGTGAGGGTGGTGAGGTGCTGGCACAGGTTTCCCAGAGAATCTGTGGCTGCCCCATCCCTAGCAGTGTTCAAGGCCAGGTTGGATGGGGCTTAGAGCAACCTGGTCTAGTGGAAGGTGTCCCTGCCCATGGCAGGGGGTTGGAACTGGATGAGCTTTAAGGTCCCCTCCAACCCAAACCACTATATGATCCACAACTGTGCTGCTTCTATGTATTATAAACAGCTTCTTACCTGCTTTTGACAGAAACAAGGTCAAAGCACCAGACCCACTGCCAGCTTCCAAAACGGTGTCTCCCCAGTGGATATCCATCATCATTAGTATAGCACTTATGTCCTGCAGGTGAGAAAACACCTGGCACATTACCAGTCTTCGAAACTAAAAGTGAGGTTCAGCCAGTGACTGCTCCCGGTCACCGGCCATCCCAATGAGCAGCCAGTACCTTCGGATAGGAGATAGTGGGCCCCCGCGGCATCAGCAGCACATACTCCTCCAGCGAAGGCCGCCTCACTTGCAGCCGCACCCCAGCCGAGGTACGCAGCATCTGCCCGGGCATCTGGCCGATGATATCTTGGTGGGGCAGGAGACCACCGTTGCTAGCCAACACCGAGCCCACCACCAGCCGGCACATCAGCTTCAGCGTCCTGTTGTACTTCCTCCTCATTTCCGCCAGCACCAGCTCCCCAGCGCGGAAAGGACCAGGCTGGGCTGCTGCCACCTCAGGAGAAGCGGCCGCCCTATCCTCGCTAGGAGGCTGAGGAGCCGCCGCGCACCGCCCCACCTCCGCCGCTTTCTCCGGCGGCAGCATCCTCCTCACCCTCTCCAGCGGCGACAACGACTTCTGCCATGCCCTCCTCGGAGGCTTCCCTTCCCCGGTGGAGAAGGGGAAGAAGGCGGCTCTCCTCAGCCCGCTACCGGCCCTCATGAGGGGAGAAGCGGGAAAGGAGGCTCCCAACCATCGCCCGTCGCGCCTGCGCCGCGCGCACCCATGACGCCACACACACATCGACGCGCGGCGCAGGCGCGCGGAGCGAGCACGCGGAGGGCCGGGCAAGCAGCGCCATGGCGGCGGCAGCCGCGCCGGTGGGGGCCGTGTGCTCCTTCTCCCCCCGCGAGTGCCGCTTCTTCGCCATCTCCAGTTCGGATGGGCGCCTGCGGGTGTGGGAGACGGCGAGCAGCCGCTTGCAGCATGAGTACGTGCCCTCCGCTCACCTCAGCGCTGCCTGTACTTGCTTGGCGTGGGCCCCGCCGGGGGGACGGCAGCCCCCCAATAAGGTACAGGTGAGTGTGTGAGGGAAGGAAGTGAGCGCGGTGGGATACCGAGGTAAAGGAAAGAGAACGGTGGAGCCATGAGTGGCTCTGACGCGTGACCGCGGCCCGCTCGGCTTCACCCCGCCCTCCCGGCGCCATGTGGCGGGGGTCGGCGTGGCCGGGCAGCGGAGATGGGGTGGATCGGTGCGGGGAGCACTGAATGGTCAGGGTTGGAAAGGACCTCTGGAGATCGTCCACTCCAATTCGCCTACTAAAGGCAGGGCCATCCCGAGCAGGTTACACAGGAGGATTTTGAATGTCTCCAGAGAGGGAGACTTTACGACTCCCCTGGGCAGCCTGTTCCAGTGCTCTGCCACCCTCAGCGTAAAATTCTTCCTCATGTTTTAGTTTGTGGCCGCTGCCCCTCGTCTTGTCGCTGATCACCACTGAAAAGAGTCTGGCACCATCCTCCTGGCACCCACCTTGGAGATACTTGCATGTGTTAATGAGATCCCCTCAGTCTTCTCTAGACTAAACGGGCCCGGTTTCCACAATCTCTCTTCAATAAGAGAGATGCTCCAGACCTCTTGTGGCCTCTGCTGGACCCTCTCTGGTAGCTCCTTGTCTGTTCTTGTACTGAGGAGCCCAGAACTGGAGGCAGTGCTGTACATGTGGTGTGTGGCCTCACCAAGGTTGTGTACGGGGTTAGGGTCCTAGGGGGAAGTGTGGGGTTCATTGAGGTTCAGTCAGGGAACCCTGCCCAAGGTGCTGGGGCATGTCTATGCCTGATGTCCCTTGGGGTGTGTGTGGGGTGCTTGGGGGCTCTGCTCCCCTCAGGGGAGCATTGCAGCATCAGTCCTCACAAGGCAGGTTTCCCATGGTGGGGGAAGCAGCACTGGAGGTTTTAGTATTAAAAGGGGAGTGTGTGTCAGCAGAAGCTCTGACTGTAAAATCATTTGTCTTCTGTATAACCTGCATGGAAGAAGCCGTCCCTGAAGGAGCAAGGTATGTTACTTCATGGCATATCTCACCTTATTCAAAAAGGATGCTGCAGAGCAGGTTGGCTGCTGTGCACGTCCGCTTAGCTTACAGTTCACATTCCAGTAAAGGCAGTGTCTCTCCACACTTCCTTACCCTTGGAAGCATCTCCATGCAAGCTGCTATGCTGCCCGTGACGCATCTTCCTGAGCTCAGGAGTCCTGCGAGAAGGTTGGTGGCTTTATTCAGAGCACACATCGCAGGGCTTGGGTGTTCTCCACCTTGAGTTTGTCTTATTTATCTTAACCTCAGGTGAACACTCAACCTGGAAATGTCTATAGTGTATATAGTAAGGTACCTTTTCACCCTCTTTGTGTTGAAGTAATCCTATTTTCTTTAGTTAGGGCATATATTTTTTTCAGGAAACGATATCCTTTGGATAAAGTGTGTGAAATCCACCCCCTTTATCATAAGATGTAGGGAGGGCTTTTAAAAGTGATTTTTGGTATATAAACAATGTAGTGTGTTTGAAATGCTATAAGAGATATTTCAGAACACTCAGCACAGACTGCCGGTCCAGAGAAAGTCGATATCATCTCTTTTTTCTCAGTTGAGCATCTTAGTCGCTGAACTCTGAAAGCTCCCAGAACATTTGAAGAATGCTGCAGAAGAGGTCAGTTTTAGATTGGCCTTAACCTGTTCATTCATCAGGTAACTGAATAAAAAAGGATCCATGCATGAATTGCAGGGCTGTGTAGGTGGTTCTTCAGTGTTAAATACCTGTAACTGAGGGTTAATCCATCCTGTGTGAAATGAAACTAAAAGCTCATGTAGTGCACTGCTGTGGTGCTGTAAGTCATGCACAGGGTGATTCTGAGTGACTTTTAAAAGCTAACCCTTTTCTAGAGACCCACCCCTAAAACCCACAGATGCTCCGGTTTAACCTGATTTAGGGTTGTATGAAAAATGGACTTGATCAAACAGCATTTGGCTACCTTTTGGTGCTCTTTTATTCTTCCAGTAGCGTGAATGTTCTCCCCTAATGAAAGTTGGTATGTTTTCAAATGGAGCTGGAAAACATGCCAGTTCTTGGGATATTTGTGCCATAAACTTTTATAATTCATTGGTTTGTTCTTAGACTGAGCTGAAGAACTAAAGCTGTGATGGTTCTGCCAAATACATTGTATTGAATATGGGTTTTCTGACATTGGTCTTGGTTTTCCTCTTTTTAATTCCTGGAGAGTTGGCATCTCTGGGCAGTACTAACATCTGGTCTTCAGGAGTAGAACTATGCCACTAGGTATCTGTAAATGGTGTTTGGCCAAATTACACCTAAACTAAGTATGTTTTGAGTTGCTACCGTGTTAATGAAGGCTATGCGTTACATGGGAATATTATGAATGAAGTTTTGAACTGCAGGCCCTGGAATTGCTGATGCAGTGGTGGCTTATTGGGATGTTCCCTGCACACGTGCTTTTGTAGTGTCAGTAGTTCCTGCCTGCAGTGTTCATCTCCTCCTGCTCTGTGAAGTGATGCCTTGTGCAAGAGTAGGTGGACCACCAGACTTTCAGAATACCTTCTTCCACTTTCTTCCTACTAAGCTGCAGCTGTTCTGTCATCTCCAGCTCTCAAGACTCTTTAGGGTTTCCTCCCATTTCAGTGTGTTAAGTGCTTTGCTTCACATGTGGCAGCAGAGATTGGATTTCTGGGGTTTTTTTAAAGTCTCAGTGGCTGACCTACTCAAGAACATTATGGAAAAATGAGTGCCCCATCCTTTTTCAAGCAACTTCTCTTAGTCATCTCTACTAATTAAAGCTCTGCTTTTCAGGCAGAGTTGAAGGATTTCTAAATAAACTTGAGTTCAGATCAATCTGAACAAAAGTAATTAAAAGGAAGCTGGTAGTTGGTGTAGTTCAGCTCCGCTGTCCTACCCGTGAATACAGGGTGCTCTTCTATTTAAGTCCCTGATTCACAAGTGAATCCCTCATGGATCTCTGCTGTAGTTGCGGTCTGTGTACTAATCTAGTGCAGGGTAGAGAAGTTGATTGATTTTTAAACTTCTTTCTCTTTTGAGTTCTCAGAGTGTTTTTTCAGTCATCTCCAACAGAGCCTTGGATGGCATGGTTTAGTGGGAGGTGTCCCTGCCCATGGCAGGGGGGTTGGAACTCGATGATCTTAAGGTCCTTTCCAACCCTAACTATTCTATGATTCTATGATTAACAGGTGTCTGAATTTTCCAATGACATTTCTTTCATGCAGAAATTCCTGGCAAAATGTCCTGCTAATAATGCTGGTAAAGGGTGGTCAGCAAAGAAGGAGGTGTGAAAGAATAACTGGAAAAAAACTTTCACTGCTTCAAGCTTTCTTATTGACACTGAAAACAACAGTGGACTTGAGTGGGAGTTTTGTTGTACCTTTGGGTTGTTCCAAGGGAAATTGGCCATAACATACTGAAATGGAGTGTGAACAAGTTTTAGTTAAAAGATTTAGTAAGGCAAAAGAATAAAATGTGTTCTTAATTGTGGCTTTGCTTTGCAGTGGGGATGTGTGGGATAGTCAGTAAAACTGTATGAAGAGATGGAGAGCTACCAGGAGTCATATAAACTGTACTTGCATCTCCACTGGCTGTGTGGCCCTTGTCCTTGCCTGTCAGACAGCAGTTTCAGTGTGGCTTAGTTGGCATTGCTGCCAAAAATTTAACCAGTTGAGTCTTTTCTCATATATTGTCTTAAAACCTGCCTGATTTACTTGGTTGTGCCTTGTGACTGTGATGGTTTCTCAGCATCTATGTTTTTGTAATATTTTCGTGAACACTTTTCTTTCCCAGGAAAGATGAAGATTAAACAAATGCTTGCACAACCCCCAATGTAATCTCTTTTCTCAAGAGCTTGCTTTTGAGGTAAAAGTATCTATGTAGCATTTTAGTATTTATTGGCCTAAACCAAAGCACTTTCCTTGCAGAAGTGTTAAATGCAGAGGAGAAGAAAGTCCTGCTTCAAAGAACCAAAGTATTTACCCTCCTCTGTTGAACTTCTAAATCTTAGTTGTGGTGAAAACTCCTAAATCTCTGGACCTGACTAAAAGTTATTCGCTGTGTGATGTCTGTTGTATGACAGATTAGCTGCACCACGTGGAGCTTGCACAGAGCTAATTGCTCACATTTTATCAGTCTCCTTTGGCTTCTTCTGGCTGCTCATCAGTGCACGTATATCTGTTGCTTAGAGGAAGTGTTAGCTTGTGTACATATATTTGTTTTTAAATTTGGAGAGCACGCTTTCCCGTCCTCTGCAGAGCAGGATAGCACTTTCTTTTTAAGAGGCATTATCAATACTTCATATTTGCAAGAGTCTTCTGAATAGCTTTGGGGAAAAAACTCCTTATTCTTTATCAACTTCCATTTTCTGGATGAAGTATTCAGATTATGTTAATCTTTACCTCTGCTTCTGGGATATGAAGGATATGGAAAAACTTAATTGTTTTTTCCCTTCATGTATGTGGTCACTAGACTAGCAAAATGGCCTCCACCGAATGTTTCTAGGTGACTCATAGCACTTGGGTACCTTGCTCATGGAGGTACCAGTTGAGTCTCTAGGTTGGTGTGTACTTCTGTGTCTTCATTTTGTATCTTGGCAGAGTTTGTGCTGGCTGACAGGGTTTCAAACTTACAGAAGATTTTTTCCCTTCTGCTTTAACACTGAGATTATCTGGTCAGACTAATTTATTTCATCTTTTGTTTTATTTTTGATTTTCCAGGATGGGCCACAGAGGAAAAAACGGAAGTCTGAGGCTGCAGAAGTGGACAGGCAATTAGATATCCTGGCTGTTGGTACAGCAGTTGGTAGCATTTTGTTGTACAGCACAGTAAAAGGAGAGCTACAGAGCAAGCTAGTAAGTAATACACTCTTCATCACATGCTACCAAATACTGATGGTTTCAGCCAGTTTATGCTGTTCTTTCTGCTGCTCAAAAATAGAATAAACTAACCTAATTATATATGTCTTTTTCTTAATAGCTGTGTATATGGATAGAGGTGCACTAATTCAGGTGCTTGGGAATCTTCATGTGGTGCTTTTCTTTGTTGGCAGTATATATGCATGGAAAAATCTTGGGTTTGAAGTTAATGTGTTATCTTAACATTGTAACATTGTGCATGGATTTGTTATGTGTCATTCAAATTAGCAGCAATGATGCAATGCCTAACTGAAGAATTCAGTGCGCTGTGGAAGTGTCATACTCTCAGTTCCTGCACAGTACTGTGGGAGGGGAGGGCAGGACCGAAGTATCCATTGACTCTTGGGAAGTTGTCATGTTGATGGACTAAGATGCGCTTGTTTTCGTTCTTCCTTTCTCATTTTGAACTTTCCTGTTACTCCTGAGCACTTTGGTTTTAATCTTGGGTTACAAACTAAGCAAAATAAATCTATATGAAAGACTCTCTGCAACACTTTGAGGTACTTGGGCATACTTTTGCTTCTAAACTGTTAGTTGCATGTAGGGTGATAAATGTACGTGAAATTAGGGAAAGAAATGACTTCTTAAAATCATGATACATGCAGGTGACACCAGCTAATGAGTATCAACTGTTTATGGAAAAGCTGTATTTATGCTTGAAAACTATGAAGAAAGAAGAGTTTCAGGTGAAAACACTGCTCTTTTATAGGAGCAGCATATCAGATGAGTACTTCATATTTTACAGATAGGTTGAACTATAAGATTATTCCTGCTAGAATAAGAGCGGTCACTTTTAGCTGTTCTTATTGAACAGATTGTTTTGCTGTGATGTATTTTGTCTTGCTCAAAGCTGACTTGCAGTGACACTTCAGGGAGCAGTCTGAGCTGACTGGTGCCAATTCAAATAGTAAAATTTTGCAAACTTTAGGAAATATTTTCAAAAGTGATTAAAGGGTATATTTGAGCTGGTTGTTGAGAGGTGAATGATATGCCTTTGTAGAGTCTTCTACATACCTTTCTTGCAATATGATCTTAACAATCTCTTGAATGCTGAGTACAAAAGGAAGGCTGTTCATCTCTGAATGTACTTAAGCAAGCAGGCACTTAGATGACTGTCCTGGTTTCAGCTGTAAGTTATTTTTCTTCCCAGTAGCTGGTGCAGGGCTGTGTTTTGGCTTTAGTCTGAGAGCAGTGCTGGTAACACACGGATGTTTTAGTTGTTGATAAGTAATGCTTACTCTGATCAAGGACTCTTCAGTCCCTCATGCTCTGCCAGCGAGGAGGGGCACAAGAAGCCAGGAGGGAGCAGAGGCAGGACATCTGACCTGAACTAGCCAAAGGGGTATTCCATACTACAGCATGTCATGCCCGGTATAGAAACTGGGGGGAGTCATCCAGAAGGGACCGATTGCTGCTCGGCTCAGGCTGGGTATTGGTCAGTGGGTGGTGAACAGTTGTATTGTGCATCACTTGTGTTGTCTAAGTTTTCAATTCTTCTCTTGTTGTTTCCTATTATTATCATTATTGTTATTGTTGGTATTCTATCATTACTGTGTTGTACTTTAGTTATTCAACTGTTCTTATCTCAATTCTTCCCATTCTCCTCCCCATCCCGCCTGGGAAGCAGGGGGTAGTGAGCAAGCAACTGTGTGGTGCTGAGTTACTGGCTGGGGTTAAACCATGACCATGACTGTCAGGAAGACATCTATGGTAGACTTTCCTTTGAGCAAATTTCCTGCTGTTAGACAGCCTTGTTTGGCTGTGTGTATAAAAATAGTGGGCAGGACAATTTTTGTGTTCATTCTGAAGTGCTAGAACAAAAATGAATTCAAATAGTTACGTGTAACTAATTCAAATACTTACGTGTATGTGTCAAAACATGAAATGCCTTTTACTTGTACAGCTGTACATGTGTATTGGTCTCTTCAAGTTGCCAGCGGTCTGAATTTAGCTCTCAGAAGAGCAGCTTGTTCATATTGTTCGTGTGGGGAAGACTTAGTATTCAAGACTTCTTCATTTATTAATGAGTTGACCCTCTCCTACCTTTTGTAGGATGGTGGTCATGACAGTAGAGTAAACTGCGTGAGATGGCATCAAGACACCTGCTGCTTGTATAGCTGTTCAGAGGACAAACACATTGTGGAATGGAACACACAGACCTGCAAAGTAAAGTGGTAAGTGGTGCTGGCTTTCAGTCAGATTTGTTTGCACTTGCTTTTGTGTGTTTCCTCACTCACAGGTTTTAGTGAGGGCCTGTTGGAAATCTGCACTCTGCTATCCAGTCTTCATGTCCACTGTACAGAGCTGACTGTTGGGCTGTTACTGTTCCGAGATTGGAGGTGGTTTTATTAAGGGATAAAAGACTAATTGTAGCAGGGTTTCTTCGTCTGTGTATTGGAAAGACTAGATGAAAGGAGTAACTGTGCTGAGAGATTAGGGTCCCTCCAGAGTAACCGTTAGTGGGGCATGGGCTTCCAGTCACTTGTGTGATGCTGAGAAATCTAAATTCTAGAAAATATCCTTGGAGATGTGGGGGAGCAGATACTGGAGCACCAAATTCCAATTAAATCAGTTACATGCACCCAGCTTTGCTCAAAGGGCCTTGCTGTGATGATAACCCACTTGGTTTCGCTCACTACTGATGTGCAGTGGGGACAGTTCCACTTGGCTGTCTGAGCAGGCTGCTACTATTTGAAGTAGTGTTGAGCAAAATAGAGCTTAGTGCAAAGTAACAAGATGTCTGGTGAAGGCATTTACTTTCTGTAATGAAGTCTGAACTGTTTTTAAACTTTAAAGAAGCAGCAAAGATTTCTAGTAACAATCCTGGTTATCTTACTTCAGTAAGAGCCTAGTGTATGATGGCACGTTGATCCATCTCTTAGGTTATTTCTTCTCTGTGACATTTCCCAGTGTTGTGTTATTCTTACTGCAGCTCTCTTGGTTTGTTAAAGTCGGTGTGGGCACTTCAGACAGCCCATCATCAGTAGCCTCTGATTTCCCATGAGGAGAGATGCATCCTTGGGTTGTATTAGGACCCTGACATAAAGTAGAAGATGGCTGTAAAATCTCCCTCTTGCCTTCTGTTCTTAGGATTGAACACATCCAATTGCCTCACCTTTTCCTCTTACATTTTGTGCTCTGGTCCCTAAACCACCTTCATGGCCCTCTGCTGGATTTACTCCAGGGTGTCAGTGCCTTTCTTCTACTGTTCCAAACTGGACATGGTGCTCAGATGCAGTTTCAAAAGTGTTGCACAGAGGAGAGAAATTGGTTTCCTTACTGATGCTCAACTCAGCCACGAGGACTGCAAACTTCTTTTCTACAAAGCTACTTTCTGGATATTCATCCCCAGCCTGTACTGGGATATTTCCATCCTATGTGCAGGATGGTACATTTTCCTTTGAGCTCTGAGATTCAGACAGCCTGTTTCTCAGGACTGTTGAGATGCCCCTGGGTAGCAGCCCTGCCCTCCAGCATATCACCTGCTCTCCCTAATTTGCTACTGAATGTGAACTTGTTGCTTGTGCATTCTGTCCTGTTTTGAGGTCATTAATGAAGACCTGGGTGATATTAAATAGTATTGGGATGTCCTTAGTGAGTGATGCTAGAAACTGGCCACTTGCTGGACTTCACAGCAGCGATCACAACTGTTTGAACTCAGTGTAGCCACATCTTATGCCTCCTTGGAGTTCATTCATTCAGTGTATATATCTCCAATGTGGCTGCAAGGACACTATGTGAGACATTGTCAAAAGTGTTGCTAAAGCCAAGATATGTGGCATACGTGGCTCTCTTGTTCGCTGGATGTGTGTCTCATTAGGAAGGCAATCAGGTTGGCTAGGCACAATTTGCCACTTGTAAATCTATGCAGGATGCTCCTAGTCACTTTTTGACATTTGTGTGCCTAGAAATGCTTTCCAGGTGGATTTGTTGTATAACCTTCCCTCTTTCCCGGATTCTCCTTCCTATGGATATATTTTGTCTCAAGTCATCAGAAATTTCTCCTGAGCTATGTGGCTCCTCAAAATGATAGCGTGGTCTTATAATAACAATGCCCTTAGCAGTTCTGGATGCATCCTGTTCAGTCTTAAGGAGTTGCATGTGTTGGACTTGCTGTGATCCCTCATTTGATCTCCCTTTACTACACAGATTGCTTTGCTCCCTCTGGCTCTAGTTTCATGGGAGGCCTGATAGAATTTGCACTTCAGTGCTTTGGCCTTTTCTGTGTACTGAATGTGTCCCTACACTATTCATCAGGAGGCCTGCATTTTCCTCAGTCACCGTCTTACTCTCCTGCTGATGTCTTTTTCTCGGCCTTCGTATTCCCTGCTGGTTTGAACATCAGCTAAGTTTTGGCTATTTCTGTCCCTGCGTGTCTGGACAGTATATACCTCTGTGTAACCTGTCTCTGTTTTCCCCTTCTCTATATTCCTGTTTTGTGTTTCTGAGCTGGGTTAGGAGTTATCCACTTGGTCAAGCCAGCCTTCTGTAATAGGTGGTAATTTTCTGCTCACCTTCACCTGTTTCAGAGGAAAACTCCACTCATGCTACCCTTTTGTGTGGAGAAACCTCTTTCCTTTTTACCTTCCTGGCATGTCCCTGCTGAAGTGCCTTCCTAAAGGTTCATTAATTGCATCTCTCTTGTTGTGAAGGATATCCCACTGTTTTTCTGTGATCCCAGCTCTGAAGATGTGCAAGGATATAGAATTCATCCTGTTGAAATCCCATAGCGTGTGTGTTCGTGTACAGGTACTCTGGGTCGGTTCCAGTCATACTGTCTTGCTTTCTCTTGCTATGTTTTAAGTAATAGAGAATTTGAAGTAGGAATTCAGAACAGAATAGGCAAATAAAAAAGTTGTCAGTTGTTCAGTATTGAATAACTTCGTATTTTTGAGTTGCTATGTCTTTCTGTAAACTAATTTGAAGGAGAGGAGCAGAAACAGAATAGCTGTGACCTCATTTTTGACCACTTAAATTAGTATTCCTTAAAATAATTTTTGCCTTAAGTTGTCCGGCATGGTGGTTGTGCATTTTGAGATGATGCTAATGAATATTGTTTCTTTCTATTTCTCCACCTTTCTCCCTTTGTACAAACCCCTTCATCCATATTCTAGCAAGTGGAAAGGCGACAACAGCAGTGTCACCTCTCTATGCATCAGTCCAGATGGGAAAATGCTGCTGTCTGCTGGTAGAACTATAAAACTGTGGGACCTGGAGACCAAAGAAGTCTACAGAGTAAGTAACTTTGAACTAGATGCAAAAAAATATCCTTCTTGATTGGTGCCATTTTGTGTCTGGTGTTTTTCGATGGGACATCTGGAAATGTTACTAAGTTTGAGGAAACAACTGGCAATTTTGGGATTTCTGGAAGTTGTTGCTGTGATGATACCTTTAATTGTGGTTTCAAGTTGCTGAGTGTTGAATGAGGACATTAAATTCCTTGGCTGTGTCTGAGCATGCTTCCAGCATCCCTTCTAAAGCCTGTACCAGAAAGATAGATGCTGTTCTCTTTCACTGGGTGCCTTTCTGATACCCTTCTAGCAGGAGAACTCAGTTCACCACAGTATTAGTTACTGCTGATGTGGGTTTGTGCATGAGCTATGTTTATGTTTATGCTGCTGTTTAACATGAGTTCCTCCAGGTTTCTTTGGTAAATTTCATGGTAACTGGTGGCATTATCAGTTTTGCTGTTAAAACAGTTGGCAGGCATAGGAGCAGACTCCTTGATGTTCCTGAGCAGGGCTCAGACATGAGCAAATTACTGTGTTTTAACTGATACATGAACATGGCCATGTTCTCTTGCGTGCTAGCAGGTAGGACACAGTCTCTGAATCTCCTGGTACTTGCTGTCAGGTAAGTGTGTGCACATGTGCTGTTACTCTGGACTGGCTGGCACATGGCAATTATCATCTATGTCTGCGTCCTGTGATGACCAAAACTGCTGTTTCCAAAAGTAGATTGAAGAACCAGGGCTCTTTTGGGGAGAGTGGTAGTTGCATTGAGCAGCCTCAGTGTGTCAGCCGACCAGTGCATTCTTGTCACAGTGAGAATGAAACTAGGAATCTAATTTAATTATGAAAGTTGAAGTGTAAAAAGGTGGTAGTGGGGGAGTGCGTTCAACGCTAAGAGCAGTACAGGTGGATGCGATTTCTTTTGCATGGACTTAGTCCCAGTAAATTTGCTTTTGATTCCTCCTTTAAGTTTTATTTCTGCAAAATATCTGGGGGGTCAGAAAAAATTTCCTTGGAGTACAGAAATGCAGGGAAGCCGGTAAAAAAGTCACTGAAATGTCCCTGTTGACTTAGTAACACTTGAATCTTTCCTAATGTTCTTTGTAAACTAATCTTCTAATTTTTGTCATATGGCTGCTTATGGCAATTGTTGAAAGATTCTTTTTTTTTCCCCCTCTTAGCATTTCACAGGCCATGCTACATCAGTGTCATCATTAACGTTTACCACAGTGAAACCTATGAATGAAAATAAGCCCTTTGATGGAATTACAGGGCTTTATTTCTTGTCTGGAGCCATACATGACCGATTACTGAGTGTATGGTATGTAAGCTTTTATGCGCCTTTTGATTGTGATCAGTATTGAGAATGTTCCTAAATCTGTGATTAAACAGAAGGTTAAGCAGAAAAGGGGCACTCTGGAAAAATGCAGTGATGATCTCTTAAATAGTGCTTTCAACTCTGATTGTTTAATGAAGATGTGAATCGGCTGTGAGCATGCTTCCAGTTGCTGTTTGAATCGCTAGTGTATACCAAGAACATGCTGTGTGATAGGCTTCCTTTTTCTTGGTACTTACTGTAAGGTTTAAGCTGAGTTGTTCTGCTAAATTTCACTTGGGAGTTACTTTGCACTTGAATTTAGAGCACTTCTCCTAACCTGAAATCTGAAATTATGGCATGAGTAATGCTGCTGGTGATTTATAGGCTTTGTGCTGCTTTTCAGGTGCAGAGGGTGCTGTTTGTGCCATGGTAAATAATGTGAACTGTATTGTCTTCCAGGCAGGTCAGATCAGATAGGAAAGAAAAGAATGCCGTGATGTCTTTCACAGTAACAGATGAACCAATTTTTATTGACCTGACTGTATCAGAAGTCAAAGAAGAGGTAGGAGCAATAGTTTGTAACCAAACACATTCAACAATTCTCAGTTGTCAAGTCAGTTTCCTTTTAAGGGTATAAAGAAGGAGGTTTGGTAAGTATTTGGGTTCTGCTATGCAGAGATGAGATTCGAATGGGAGTAAGGGTGTTTATTACAGGTGTATTTATAAAGCTGATAGCTACTAGGTGTGGATTTGGTGTTTTCTCCAGAAATTGTGCTTGTGATGCAGAAGTGTCAGTTGTTTCCTATTCAGAACAAGGTTCCAGAATGGTGGTTAGAACTTGGCAGCAAAAAGGACAGAAAAAATCTTTCAAAAAGTCCAATTTGGATATGGTCCTGTTTTTTTTTCTGACCTCAGGTGGCTTTGGCAGCATGAGTGCGTTTTGAATTGACTAGCTTTTAATGAGTTAAAGTAGCAGCATACATTCCCCAACTCTCTCAATTTCAGCAAGTACAAGTCTTTCAAGGCAGTTTTCTTACGAAAAATGTGTGTGAAACCCATTTACAGAGTGCTTCAATAATTACGTAAAGCATTTTTCTCCTGCTGCCTTCAGATTCCTGTTCTAAAAGTAGTGTTTCATGCTATTTTTTTCTGATGTTCTCAGCTGTGACTTCTTACTGCATGTATTGGAGTTAAGAGTTGTCTGTAACATACACCTGTCATTTAATTGCTCAGGGTACTCATCTCAGTTTCTTTCCTCTAAGTGTATTTACAATGCCAGCACCTCTGTAGACCCATGCCTCTAGACATATTAGGTGCCATATTTGTGGAACTTTGCTGCTGATGATAAGTGTCTGCTACCGTGCAGACTGTTCAAATTTGGTTATATCAGTAGTGATGCAGTAAAATACAGTTATGAGTTACTTTTTTGTCTCCTGACAGTTGTCCTAAATGTTCCTGAGATGCAGTGTCTTTGATCTTCCTTATGGATTTAGTTTTATCTTTAATGCATTTAGTTACTGAAAAAAGTCAAATCATAGCCATGCAACTGTTTCTTGATGTCCTGTACGTCCAGGAGGTTTGTCTTTTGATCTAATAGAAATCTTTTACTGTGCCTTCTTTCAGCCTGTGAAGTTAGCAGTTGTTTGCCGAGATGGGCAGTTGCATTTATTTGAACATATCTTAAATGGGTAAGTTAGCATTCATCTTGAGGGTGTCTTTGGGAGAGGTCTGGGATTACTGTAAGGCAAAATTCAGCCTTGTCATGCTGCCTTTGAGCCGTTGTATTTGTTCACAAATCAGCTTCCAGCTGGTTCTTTGTCTTGGGGTACTTAATTGTTGGGGGCTGTGCTAGACATCAGTATGAATGGCTTTAGCCAAAATTTTGTCTGTGTACCTCATCTTAGCCAGTTGTGAAAGGTGTAAACCAGCTGAGTTTGCTGAGGACCTGCTAACAAAAGGTGCTTGCTTAAATGTGCAAGATGTTGAAGTGTTTAAGCTTTAAGTGAGTTCAAAGGAATTCACTTGGAATTCTTTTCTTTTTTTTTTTTTTTTCCTTCCAGTTATTGCAAAAAACCCTTAACATCAAACTGTACTATCCAGATAGCAACGCCTGGAAATGATGGGGACTCCACACCAAAACCAGTCCCTATTCTGGCAGCGGCATTTTGCTCAGACAAACAGTCTCTGCTGCTTGTGTATGGAAACAGCTTACAGCCCATCATAGAGAAAGTGGTATGTGAAACTGACTGGAAAGGTTTGGGATTTTGGACTGTGTACTGCTCTCAGTGGGAGGGATTATTTTTACTGTATAAGTTGTATTAACAAGGCAAAACTTACTCTTTCTCCCTTTTCTGGGAGCTATGACTGTTGCCCCTGAGCTGTTTCAAAAGGTGATTTGTATTCTTCCATTCTTTCAATTAAAATACAGCTTGACATTATTACTGGCTGTGTCTTGCCATTTCATCTGTTTCAATCAAAACCATTGAAACTGGCTTTAATACTGTTTCAGTTTACGTGTGTGATGCTCTTTGGAGAGCATAGAGATCTGGTAACAAAAGACAGATGGGCAAAGCAGCTGCTGTTCTAGAGTGAGAAAAGTTAATATATTAAGTTAATATATAATAAATATAAATATAAATAAATATAAATAAGTTAATATATAATATATATAAAAAGTTAATATATACTACTATAAAGTAGTATAGCTCCAGAATTTGTTCTCATCTTTCAGTAGCGTAATGATCACAGGAGTGAATCTCAAATATGTTAACTGGTTTTGTTCTTGTCCTTCTAGTCTTTGAACACCATGGAATCCCATATATGTTTGATAAGGGACATCCAGAAAGTGTTGTCACTTAAAACAGATGTTGCCCTAACAAAGGTGAGCTTCGTGTGAAATGTGATTTTGTTGCTTCTCTTGTTTACTTTGGAAATGGTAGAAGTCACTGCTGTCTTTTAAAATGAGGTTGGATTTCTGGATGGACCTGCTCAGACCTGCAGTGGTAGATATGGATGTCTGTAGCACTCAGGCAGGTGTGGGTAAACTGCTTCATGGCTGCTGTGTGTCCTAGTATGCTCTCTCACACAGCTACCCTCCTATGGCTGTAGCAAGTCCTGTTCTTAGCAGGTCTGCCTGATAGACAGTACTGGCTGATGGTTTCTCTTCTGCCTGAGATCAGTCCTTCCCCTAGAATCTGTCAATGTGTACAGCCTCTTTGACCCTGATGATTTGAGGTGAGGTTGGGATGGCCTTTGTTTTAGAGCCTAAATAAAATGAAACTAGGCTTTAAAGGCAATGTCCTTTTGGCTCTTTCTTGAGGTGGCCTTCATGTGTTCCTACTCAAAGGGTTATGGCACCTGGGAATGTGAGCTGGACACTTTAATGGCGGTAGTGTCCACTGAGGCCACTTGCCACTTTTTTCCCTCATGCTGGATCCCCTGGGGGTTTAGAGACAGGCTATGAAGTTCTTAATCAGTGTACAAATTCCATGCCTTGAAGAAACACCTTCTGTATCCGTGAAGTGAGCAGACAGCGCTGCTTTTCTAACCCTCAAGGTACCTACTGGATCTGGTGCTCCATCAGCCAAGCGGGGCTTTGTGCTGATTCCTCAGTCCTGGAGCTGGTGGGTAGCAGAGCTGAAATACAGTGAGAGATGTAGGAACTCCCTGGCATGCAGTGATGATACCCATCTTGGTTTCGCTTTTTGCTGAATTCCAGTGAAGACGCATTTCTCTTGGCTGTCTGAGCATGCCTTGTGGGGAGAAGGTCAGTGATCAGTGTGGTGAGCAAAGAGGGCAGCATTTAATGCCATTGCTGTTCTACAGGAAAATTCTTGAGCTACAAAACCAATTTAGTAGTATTATTTTTTACTTCTACACACAGCATCTGGAAGTTGCTTTGCTCACTGTAGTAGGTTGTATTTGTAGTGCTTCAGTGGGCATCCAGCATGGCTCCCACAAGTACTGTTACATTGTGCTGTTGTTCATGATCAGTTCTTACCTTCCAGTAGAAGCTGGATTAATCTGCATGCGGTTTCCGGGCCTAACTATTAATACATGTGGTATCTGTTGCTAGCAAACATACAAATATTTGTTGTTGGATACAAACACGTGGTTTGAGTGTTGTAAGAAGAATGATTCACGGGTGATTCCAACAAGACAGTTGCTTTAGTTAATCATGAAAACTACCTGACCTGTTTGAGGTTATTAATCGCTCTTAAAAATATAGGATTTTACTAATATGTATGTCAAGGAAATGGGTTGTAGTAGGCTGGGTTTACTGTGTATGTGAGAGATTGGGATTAAAATCAGTATTTTTGAATTGGAAGCAAGCTGAAGATACTAGCAATTGATGCAAAATGTGGTTCTCTCTTGTCTACTAGGTAAAAACGCCTGTTGTGAACTCCGACACCAAAGTCCTAGTGCCTGGAATTCCAGGACATAGTACAACTGTCAAAACTCCAGCCTCGGGAAAGGAGAAAAAGAAAAACAAGAGGAAACCGGGAGAGACAGGGGTAAAGTGGTTCCTCTATTAAACACAACAGTAATAGAGAAACTAGCATCATAAGTCACTGTTACTTCTTTAGATGAAACTGAACTGTCTTCGTTTGGCATGGAAGTAAGCTTGGTGATACCTTTTTGTATGAAAGTAACTTCCTCTGCTCAAAACCTTTCCCTCATTTAAGCCCGGGGTGCCTTGCCTGTGGTTTTGCCATGTTTCTGCAAAACTCTGTCCCAGGCTTGTGTCTGTCTCTGTGGGCTAAGGTATATTACTGCTTTTCAGTCAAAACTTCTCTTCTCAGCTATTCTCTCCCAGTACAAAATTCATGTTATTTTCCAACATAATCCTGTTGGAAATCCTGAATTCCAACAGAGGGAATGCTGTAGTTTAGGTACTTAGCTTTCAGCTAAGTTTCTGAGAAACTGCACTTAAACAGCACTGCCCTCGTTTCTCGTCTGCAGGAAAGCATTGAAGAGCGCTTAGAGGCATTGGATATTGATGTGAGCAAAGTCAAAACTCCAGGTGGCCTTCCACAAACAGATAGCTTCGCGGTACTTTTAGTTCAGGGCTTGGAAAGCAACGATGCAGAAATCCTAAATGTAAGTGTTACGAAATCATTGTATGCTGTTTAATATGTTCACTGAGACTTGCGAATAGCCTTCCTGAAAGTTGGCGAGGATGAATAGTCAAGAAACTGTTTGTCCCAGCTGCTTTTTGCTGGGCTGCTGCTCAAGGCAGTGGTATTATAAATGATGGTAGTGGGATTACTTTTTTTGCTGTCACCTACCTTACTTTCTGAGTCAGTACATGCTTAGTCTCCCGAGTGTACAGTTACCAAGTAGATATTGTCTGGAAAATGCATTTATGACAACAGTTTTACTTGAGAAGCTTATAGTTGCACTTATACTAGGAGAAAATAATAGTTCAGGAGGAGGAAAATGAAATCTTAAGAATTTGGTGCTAAATAGATATTACTTATCACAGATACTCCTGAAAGGCATTTATTTACAGAAGTCAAGCACAGAAAACAGTAAAGGAAACTTTAATGTGTTCTGATGCTTCATTAACGCTGATGCTTTTCTAACATGGGGTGGGCTAGAGGCAATGCTAGATTGTTTTGGTTAATCAAGTGTTTTGTTAATTGTAGCTGACTTGAAAAATGGAACTCCTTTTCATAGTAAATCTTTTACTCATAATCCTCAGCGTACAAAGGTAGTGGAGTAGAAAAAGATTTAAAGCCAGGAATTTTTGATTGTGCTCATTGCTCACATACATATTCAAACTGAATGATTCTCTGATCATGTTTTTCCATTTTAACAGAGAGTGCTTAACACAAGAAAAGATAATGTAATAAAGAACACAGTATCCAGAATGCCTATACATGCTGTCATTCCACTACTACATGAGGTAGGAGAGTATGTTTCTTGTATGTTTTAACAGCTGTGGTTGGTATGCAGTCTAGTTGGGGAAAATCCAAGATATGTCTCTCTATTTTTGGCAATTAAATTAGTTTGGTAGTTTTATGGGACAGAAATTGTTCTTAATTTCTCTCCGATAGGCTCTTTTCTGGCTGGAACTTAACCAAAGGACAAAGTGTCACTGTCAAAGCTAGGGAGAACATTAGGTCATGTAATATTATATTAAGCGATTATGTGAGAAAAAGAAAAGGAAGAAGGATAAAGCTTGTTTAGTCCATGGCAAGTGATTAGCATTGCATCTTTTTTTTAAACTATTAAAATGAATGCTAATTTCAAACATGAAAATAGCAGTGCTAGCGAGAACAAGTTATATGAGCAATATACTAGATACTCATATGAGAGAAATAGAATATGTACTTAGTGAGTTTAGATAGCACTTGGAAATTGAGGGGCAATTTCTTTCCTCCTTTGAAGGTAGCTCAGGTGGCCAGTTGCTATTTTTAAGCTTTGCGACATCACTTAGTAGTAATTTTTAAAGGGATTTGGCTTGTGAACTGCTTATTCAGTGATATTAAGTATTCGACTCTAATCTCAGTGGATGGACAAATCCTCATGTGACTGTCTTCTGCAGAGCTTGAGATTTGTTCTGCGAAATAGCCTTTACCTAATAACAACCTTCACTTGTTTCCCCAACTTGTCTACCTTGTAGCAGCTGCTCTACTGAGCAGATACACAGAGACATACAAGCGAAGGGATTTTCCTTCACTTATTCCTGCCAGCTTTAAGTTTCAATGGATATATTGCCTCCTGAGTTCTGCTTTTATTGTAATAATGAAGATCGACTTCTGCAAGTCATCAGCCTGTGTATATGATGGTAGAGCTAGCAGTGTAATACTATGGGGCTTGGCAATCGTTAGTGTTAGCAGGCTTCAAATGCCTGGAGATGCTTCTTCCCCAATACTGGGGCTGTCACATGGATGTAATGCGGTTTTTTTTTTTTTAAACTCCTTATGTGTTATTTATTGCTGACTATATTTTGTTCTTCTAGCTTACGAAAAGATTGCAAGGCAACCCATACAGGTAAGAGACAGCTCAGCTACAGTGTAATGCACCTGAAACATCTCTAATGTGTGCATTAGGCTTTTCCCCCCCCACCTATGTGACTGATTTCCATAGTAACTAATTAAACTGCAGCATCTTGAGGTAAAAATCCTTAACCTGACTGTGGGTGCAAAGAGGAATAAGGCAGTGCTTTGTCAGGATGGCTGAAGTGAAATTAAAAAAGAGAAAAAGATACCTGAAATAAGCATATAACTCTTGGGAATGTATCTGAAAGCCCTAAATATCAACACTGTGAACCTGATCATTATCTAAAAAAGTAACTATTTGATGTATAGCTTGCTTGGTTTAATTTTCAAATATATTTAGAAATCTCCTGGTGGTGTGTTTAATAACAAAACCAGCTTCCTTCCACTCATCTTGTTATATTGCTATAAGGATAGCTTTGCAGAGACTAGCTGTCCTCAAACATACTGTTTGGTTTGGTTTGAATGTTTGTTTCAACAAAAATTCCCTCTTTGTAGGTGGAGAAAAAAGTACTATGCTTTGATCTTTCATTCATTGAAGCCTCCTATAAAACATGTCAGAAACACAGACCCCTGAACATGTGTAGTTTAATCCTCGCTTAAAAGTCTGGGTTTTTTCCGAACAAATAACTTAGATAGGTATCTTATCTGGATAGACAAACTGTTACATTTTTACCTGAGTCTATCTTTTTATGTAATGAAAGAGGAGCACTTCCTATAGAACTGTTTAACATGTAGAAGGTGATTCTGGTGTTTCTCTGCCAGTATCTCTTTGATATGGTTTACTTTTATTTTCCAGTGCCTCCCTAATGGTTCGATGGCTGAAGTCTGTTTTTACTATACATGCATCCTACCTTTCCACAGTAAGTATTTTGCATTAATGCTAATGCACTTAACTAAAACTAGATTTAAATGCTTAAATAAATCTGTGTTCTTCTGGGAATCTGTCTCCTGCTCTCCATATATGGCAGTGCCCAATTCAATGTACAGAGTACAATGTACTTCTGCCACTTCTGCTAAATTGCTGCACACTTGTCATAAGTTGTTTGTCTTGGTCATTCAGGGCATAGTTATAGTCATTCCAAAGTCAAACCAAGATAAGTTGTGTCATACCTATGAGGTTAGGGAAAAAAATAATGTGGGAGAGTGATTTGGCCTGTGTCACTAAGTCTTTTAGAACTAAACTGCCTTGCTGTTGTAAAGCTCATCTTGAGACTATCTTGGGCATGGCTGTGGTGTAACGGTGTGCCAAAGTTGTTAGCATAGTAAGTAATGTTGTAGCTTCTGGTCCAGCCTTGCCTTACAAGGGATGGATAAAACACTCTTGTTCAGTTAAGAAAAAGGCATTTTAGCATTGTTAGTCCTTTCCATTTAATGCAATTTTGTGGTGTGTCAGAACTTGCACACCTTGCTGAGGCTGGATTCGTACACTGGTGTATATTCAGTTCTCATTTACACAGCTTTCCAAATGGTGTTCTGACATCTGCTTATGGCAGTGACTGTGGAAAGGAAGAGGAATGGAATTGTCATGTTTAAAAAGTAGATGATGTTTCTAAACATGGCTAAATGTTAATTGATCAGGCTGCAGGTGGTTTCTGTGAACCCTCAGCTCTCACTTCTGTCTTGAAGAATGTGAGCAAGGATTGCTTGCCCCAGAAGTACAAAGACAGTTTAAAAGTAAGACATTTGTGGTGGTATTAACAGCTTCATTTTTATTCATCCTTCTCTTCTCCCAAGTTGCCAGACCTTATTCCTCAGCTGGGAATGCTATACCAGTTAATGGAGAGCAGAGTAAAAACTTTGCAGAAACTTTCCCGTCTGCATGGAAGACTGTTCATTCTTGTCACCCAGGTAAGTTCCAGCTAAATGACATGGGATGTGCAGAAGAAGTATTATTCGCAGGTTTAACCTCCCTGCTGTGATTATATCCAGTGGGACTGGTCATCAGGAACTTAATCCAGGTGCTGTACAGCTGCGCTGGTAACACTTGAAGCAGTACACTTAGTTGACTGTCTAGTCAGTCAGTGCTCACTGGAAGTGTTATGCATTTTTCCTGCCAAGTGTGTCTACTAGCCCATAGAGTTTTAAAGGGGAATAAATAGGAGGTACTGGGCTGCTTCAGAGCAGATACTTCTAAAATTTTACTTTGTCCTTTGTATTTGTCTGTTGAACTACTACTATAAATGAATTAAGGTGTGTTAAACTTGATGTAGACTTCATTTACAACATTGTTACGAGTTCTGCTGGCTTTTAAGGTTGGAATATGTGACTGCATCTAAGGCTAATCTGCAAATTGCATTCAGGTTGCAGCATCGGAAGCAGTTCAGGATGTCACTGAGATGAATCAGGCTGCAAAGCTGGTATATGAGGATGGTAAGTCTTGGATACCAGGTGTAGCTCAGCTCCTGAACTCACATAGCAGCTGATACTTGATGGCTGTTCATCATGATCCTGTGCTTATCTACTAGTGTACAGTCTGCCAGGAGAGCTTCTGTGGCAAGTCCATGGCAGGAAAATCAGTGGTTAGTGATGTGGGCAGCTTGTAGTTGGTTGTACCCATGCCGCCGCCTTTTCCTTCCATTTCCTCCCCTTCCTGCTTCACACATTAAGGAATCAGTTAATGGAAGTTTAGTATGCTGTTTAATGTAACTGGCAACCTCACATTTCTAGTGTTAGCTGCCCTTCTGCTATGGTAGATAGAGTCAAGGTACTTTATGTTTGCAGTAGATGTAAGTATGTGTGTGCAAGTGTGCACTTCCAATTTGGCCTGGTTTTCTATTACAAACTTTATACAGTATATTCATAATGGAAGTGACTTGTCCCTGATTCTTGTCGATCAGCCTAATCTTCAGATAGGATTAGTTTTGGAATTAAAATAGTACAGTTTGGAGATGTAGCAGCATGTGGGATTGGGCTTTGTTTGCAGAATGACATTTTGAAGCCTGTTGTCCAGACTGAAGGGGAATGTTTTCTCTTTGCAGAATCCTCAGAGGAGGAAGGCTCAGATGATGAGATGATTGCAGATAAAGAGTCTGATGTAAGTGGAGTTGGATCAGATCTTCTCCTGTTTGCTTCTAGCAGAAGAAATTGTGTGACTGTCAAAGGTTCAAACATTCCTGTTTATTTTTTTCCCCCCAGGAAAACTGGGATGAAGACGAAGAAAAAGAGGAGCAATCTGATGAACAAGACATGACCGTTGAAAAGGAGATCAATGGTGATTCTGATTTGGAACCAGAAAACGAAAGTGAAGAAGAATAACAGCACAGAAGAATAATTTTAACAGTTTAAAAAAGTGGGCCACCAAACTCTGAATTCTGGATCATCTTGCGGAAAGATGCCATATTTGCATATTGGGAGTGCAGACTTGTGCACAGCCTATGTGCAGAGGCACCTGTGGGGCATGGTGCATTTCTGAATCCAGAATGTTTAACCATGCCAGCCTTCTCTCACCCTATTTCCCTGCGCTTTACTTATAGAAACATTTCTTCTGCCTCATGGTCAGATTATGCCTGTCATGTGGACATGCATTTGTATCTCAAGTGAAATAAATCTGCCACCACTGTTTGTGTGGTAAACTTGGTTCAGCTTTATATTGAATTTGTTTTGCTATTCGAGGATCAAAGACAACCGATCTGTACCTTCTTTCCATGCTTCAGTTAGCATAGCAAGTGGGGGCATCCTCCTGCATTTTTAAAAAAATGGAAAACAGGAAAAAAAGAAAAAGATATTTTTGTAATATTTAATTCTCTACTGGAATTCTTTTCTCCCCTCCCCATCCTCCATTGGTTTAGCCATGCCTTGGCAACATCTAAATGACAACTTCAAATGGCGTGGTTTTGGTTTTTTGTTTGGTTGGGGTTTTTTTTTTGTTGTTTTTTTTTTTTTTTAACAAATTTGAACTCAAGACTTTTATACGTACAAATCAATGACTTTTCTTGTGCTTCAGAAGGACATTAGAACTATCACTGGCTCCTAATTTTGTTTTAATGGAGGCTGTATATAAGTTTAATGCTAACCCAGAGAGGATAGACTGTTGAATTGGGTGGGGAAACGGGAGTAACACCGGGAAATGAGAAGGTGAATGCTTGTGAATACGTAGCGCACAGCAATACCTTTATTATGGATTTTTACCTCTCAGTGGCAGAGCAAGGATAGCTATTTGCTCAGCTAATGGAAGCTGAAGTGGTGCAAACATTTTTAAGAGCAAAACAAGGTAAAGGTTTGAGCCATTCACCACTATAATGTACAATAATATATTTGTCTATAAATTGAGCTGTTGCAAGTAAATACCACCCTCTTTGTAAAGTGAATAAATATACATCTCCTTTACCAAATACCTGTCCCGTGGTATTTTTTGAGAGATATCTTTTTGAGAGAGACCTTAAGTAGCTATGGGGGGTAGTTAAGGATGAAGTGCTCTTTGTAAAAAGCTGGGTTCTAGTGGAGGAGGAAGCCAACCTAAAATGTTACCTGATGTTCTGCAAAGCACCTGCTGTTGCTGGTTTCTTAGCTTACGTTTCTGTCCTGTCCACTGGTATGCCCACTGCTTGGGGATGGCAGTGGAGTTGCAGCGCTGTCTGGAGGCGTTAAGTGGTTATGTTATTGACAAGGCTGGAAGAGACACGGTTGGACTTGATGATCTTAAAAGGTCTTTTCCAACCTAGCTGATTCTATTCTATTCATAGAATCACAGTTGAGTCTATGATTCAGTCTTTGGAAAGCTGCAGGTAAAAGGGCAGCAGCCAGAGGCTTCCAGTTTTTGTATGGTTTTAACTGACAGTAAATTAGTGTCCTAATAATTTGTTAATTTGCTGGGCATTTAGTTTAATTTTGAGATGCAGTGAAAATAAATGCTTGTGCGAGTACAGACTGACTGTACCCTCACAAGTCCCCAAATTAGGCTGAAGCGATGTGTTTTTCAACCAGCACTGATGTTCCTGTGCGCAGGCAGGCTTCAAATCAGGAAAGAGGTGTGTGATTGAAGTGCTGTTCTGCTGAGCTTTTGGGGTGTGGAGTAACAGAAGGAGCAGTTGTATCTTGATCGTGCAAGGTCCTTCTGGTATCTGTGTCCCAGCCTTTCCAGAGGTTGAAGTAGGAGCTCTGGGTTAGGGCCAAAGAGCAGGTGGAGTATCTTTTTGGCACTGTTTGGGTATAGGCAGTGGTGGCACGGGACACTTGCCACCACTTCCCAATGTACTTCTAAGGTAGGCATCATTGCACAGCATAAGGGATTTTTGTTTGTTGTTTTTCACGTGGAGGTGGCCTTATTTCTAGGTTTTCGGAGTAAATATATTTGGAATGTGATGAGAAGCGATACCATAGATGGCCAGGGGGTGTCACACCAGCGCCACACAAATTCCGAGCAGGTGACGAGCAACTTTGAAGTCTAAAGACTGGAAAAAAGAAAGGGGACCAAACATGCCAAACCAGAAAGATGTCACGATTAAGAGAGAGAGGTGATAGATAGCCTGCCAGCTGTCTCGGTGAAGAGAACAGTGGGAGTATTATCATAGAATTGTCAGAATGGTTTGGATTGGAAAGGAGCTTAAAGATTGGCTAGTTACACATAAATAGTAACATACAATCAGATAATGTATGGGGGTAAATGCTGTCGATGGTGCCTCGTGGTGCTGCTGCTGTGAGAGGCGGAGCAGAGAAGTAAAGAATGCACCTGAAGGGAGCTGCTGTGGGAGAGATGCAGCTGTGTCATGGAGTATATCAATGAGGATATTCAGGTGGAGTTTGCACTTCCCGGTGTGGAGGCGGGTTGGAGCCAGGCGCCGAAGTCCCTCTCTGCACAGCTCTGTTTCTCGATTGTTTGGTTGCGATTTCTGTGGGGTTTCTGGTTTTGGACGCCGACGGACACCCGCCGCTACCTCAGCCGCTGCTTCCCGCCGCCATTTCACCTGCTTTCCGCAGAGAAAAACAGCCGGCGTGCGCTGGGGGAGGGATGGAGCAGTGGAGCTCACACACAGGGGCGGTGCCGGGGTGTTCCCAGAGCCGCTTGCTGCCTCGTCAGCTCTTCGGCACCCTGACGGCCGGGAAAAGCCGTCACAGGACGCTCAGCCCCTGGCCGCGCGCCGGTGGCGACCCCGCAGCCGTGGTCGCCATACCTCTGCCTTGAAGGCAAAGCCTTCGGTTCCTGAGCCCTGTGCCAGAGCGTTTGTGGTTCCCTATCCCTGGGGCAAAGAGCTCGTGGTTCCTCAGCCCTGAGGTGAAGTTCTTGTAGTTCATCAGTCCTGGAGCAAAGAGCTCGTGGTTCCTCAGCCCTGAGGTAAAGCGCTCATGGTTCCTCAGCTCTGAGGCAAAGAGCTCATGGTTCCTCAGCCCTGAGGTAAAGCGCTCGTGGTTCCTCAGCCCTGAGGCAAAGAGCTCATGGTTCCTCAGCCCTGAGGTGAAGTTCTTGTAGTTCATCAGTCCTGGAGCAAAGAGCTCGTGGTTCCTTAGCCCTGAGGTGAAGCGCTCGTGTTTCCTCAGCCCTGAGGCAAAGAGCTCATGGTTCCTCAGCCCTGAGGTAAAGCGCTCGTGGTTCCTCAGCCCTGAGGTGAAGTTCTTGTAGTTCATCAGTCCTGGAGCAAAGATCTCGTGGTTCCTCAGCCCTGAGGTAAAGCGCTCATGGTTCCTCAGCTCTGAGGCAAAGAGCTCGTGGTTCCTCAGCCCTGAGGTAAAGCGCTCGTGGTTCCTCAGCCCTGAGGCAAAGAGCTCATGGTTCCTCAGCCCTGAGGTGAAGTTCTTGTAGTTCATCAGTCCTGGAGCAAAGATCTCGTGGTTCCTTAGCCCTGAGGTAAAGCGCTCATGGTTCCTCAGCTCTGAGGTAAAGCGCTCATGGTTCCTCAGCTCTGAGGCAAAGAGCTCGTGGTTCCTCAGCTCTGAGGCAAAGAGCTTGTGGTTCGTCAGCCCTGAGGTAAAGCGCTCGTGGTTCCTGAGCCCCGGGATAAAGCACTCATGGTTCCTCAGGCCAAGGTCAAGCGCTCGTGGTTCATCAATCCTGAGGCAAAGTGCTCGTGGTTCCTGAGCCTTGGGCAAAGAGCTCCCATTTCCTCATCCCCGGGGCAAAGCACTCGTGGCTCCCCAGCCCTGCAGGAAAAGCATTTCATATTCCTAAACCCCAGCTGTTTGCCCACCTTGATTGAAGGTCCTGCATTGTGTCTTCTGGGCACCACAGTGTAGGCTTGGAGCAGTAGGTCAGACAGCCCCTGTTGTTTCAGAAGGAATCAGCCCGTGGACACTTCAGGGATTTGAATACCTGCAGAATTAAGTGATACTTTGTAGGTGAGGTGAATGGAAGATTTAAATATTTCCATGGTGCTTGAATGGTGGAATTGGGCCCTGAACAAGGCAGAGGTGCTTAAATACTGTAAAGACCAGGAAATAAATTCTGAGCAGTGACAACTGTTCTGTTTTGAGGTTCATACATCTCTAAGAACTGTACAGGGAGTTTAATGGAATAGATACAAGAATAATAACTTGGACAATTAAACTTGTTTCATTAGAGGGTACACAGGGAGTTGGTTTGTGCCTTTATGAAAGATGTGTGGAACAGTGTGCAGGGCCATACCAGAAGAAAAACACTGGCCAGGGAACATATTTTGGCAGCACTGTCTACAACTCTAGTACTCCCATGGGATGTGTGTTCGCTCATGTGAACGTAGGAAATAGCCATCTTAACTTGGGTTATGCTGTAGCCTCAGGCTTTCTGAGGTGCTTAAGAGCTGTAGGTATGCAGCAACACTATAAATGCAGGCACTTTAGCTACAATGGCAGCTGTTTCAACTGCTTTTTTCTTTCCTTTCCCAAAAGGTGGCATATCCGGAAATATGTGCCTTGTGGTTTGAGTTGTAGGTCAAAATTACTCATGCATGTGTTATAACATCGACATTTTTCTATGGAAAAACCTCTTGCATATAGGTGGGGAGAGCTAGGGAGAATGATTACACACCACTGTCCAGTATCATTAGTCCAGTGCCTGCTCTGAAATCCAGGTACGCTTGTATTCAAAAAAAGCAAACTGTTGTATCCCCTGTTTTTAAGGATGTTCTTGGGGCAGGTCCAGTGTGACATTATAGATCTTTGTTATCAAATGTGTGAAATGATGAGGCAGTGGCCACAACTGCTGCCATGCTGTGCTGGGTCCAGCAGCAGTGGCCATGTTGAGAGACTTGCCTGTGGTGCCATGCCCATAGAGCTGTGGGAAGAGCAGCAGCTGTGGTGGAGTTGTGCTTCCCCTGTTATGCCGACAGCAGTCTTCCTCCAGCATTTGGACTTTATGGCCAGGATTTTGACAAAATGTGGAAAATGCGTGGCTTAAATGTGTTTTTATATTGTCCTAAACAGACCTGACTTGGGCAGTTTCATATGCAGGAACCCTGTGGGCAGGGCAATGCCAGGGATCAGTGGCTGTCACTTGCACTAGCAAGTGATTTTTCCATGTAGACTCCTGATACTGCAGGGGACCCCACCAGCAGGTGAATCAGGCCCAGCAACCAGTAGCCCATTGAGTAGATCCTCATCTGCAAAGAATCCATTGCTCCCGCCCCCTGGCAACACAAAATGATTTGCAGAAGGTGAAGGGCTGCAGCAGACTTGAGGCTCCTTCAGCCAGGGCTTGTTGCAGTCCTGTTCCTGCAGCCTTTGCCTGGAGGATACTTGCCCACAGCAGCAGTGCTGTACCTAGGAATGCTGCTCGGCTCAGGGAGGCGGAGCATGTACAAAAGCTGCATTCAAAGCGCTGATCAGGAGACCCTGGAGATACTGGCAAGTGCAGCAGCCATTCTTCATGCTGTACAAGTGAGAGCCCAGCCTTAGAGACTGGTTAATGGGAAAGGTGTTGTCCACAATAAGGGGCAGGGAAACATGTTGTGAATAATTTTGCATTTTCAGGAACAGCCAAGATCAGAAATCTTTTGAGGCAAGCAATGTTTATGTTGGCTTTGGGTGTCTCTGCAGTAAAGAAAGCAGGGAATAAACCTCTAACAGCAAAGGAGAACAAAGGAGAATATTTGGAATAACAGTCTGCATCCTTACAGATACACTAATCAAATAATCCCACTGAATATTGAGCATATCTAGTGCAGAATGCAAACCTTCTTTTAGTTATAACTCCTGGTGACTGTTTGTGTCCTATTACTTCCTTTGTTCTGAAGACAAAAAACCCAAACTTGAGTGGGAATTACATAAATGAAGGACTTGCAAACTAGCTTTGAAACTCATGTCCTTACTAGACACTATCAAGTTCTAGAGACCATTGTGGGTTGCCATCCTTTGAGAGGAAAGAAATCGTGCAGTAGTGGATGGGCAACTAGTGGAACATATGCAAATGTGTAGAATTGAGGTGTCAAAGTTCTGGAATGTGAGCGCGTCCCAATGCAGAGCAGTCAAAGAGCCCACTCACCCTTACAGGTGACTAGTGCTGTGTTAGTGCTTCATGGAGAAGGAGTGTCTGTTCTCCAGACCTAATGCAGTAGATTTGAGTCATTGATACTAGCTTGGTGTCATCGGCAAACTTGCTGAGGGCGCCCTCAATCCCACTCTCCATGTCACTGACAAAGATGTTGAACAAGACCGGCCCCAACACCGATCCTTGGGGACACCACTCGTTACTGGTCTCCAGCTGGACATTGAGCCATTGAGCACTACTCTTTGCGTGGTTTGGTTGATACATTGGAGGGAAGGAATGCCATCCAGAGGGACCTAGACACGCTTGTGAGGTGGGCTGATGCCAACCTGATGAAGTTTAACGATGCCAAGTGCAAGGTCCTACACCTGGGTCGGAGCAGTCCCAGGCACAGCTACAGGTTGGGCAGGGAAGAGATTCAGAGCAGCCCTGTGGAGAAGGACTTGGGGTGTTGGTTGATGAGAAACTCAACATGAGCCATCAGTGTGCACATGCAGCCCAGAAAGCCAACCATATCCTGGGCTGCATCAAAAGGAGCGTGACCAGCAGGTCGAGAGAGGTGCTCCTGCCCCTCTACTCTGCTCTCGTGAGACCTCACTTGGAGTATTGTGTGCAGTTCTGGTGTCCTCAACATAAAAAGGATATGGAACTGTTAGAACAAGTCCAGAGGAGGGCCATGAGGATGATCAGGGGACTGGAGCACCTCCCATATGAAGATAGGCTGAGAAAATTGGGGCTGTTCAGCCTGCAGAAGAGAAGGCTGCATGGAGACCTCATAGCAGCCTTCCAATACCTGAAGGGGGCCTATAGGGATGAGGGACTCTTCATTAGGGACTGTAGTGAGAGGACAAGGGGTAACGGGTTCAAACTTAAACAGGGGAAGTTTAGATTGGATCTGAGGAAGAAATTCTTTACTGTAAGGGTGGTGAGGCCCTGGAATGGGTTGCCCAGGGAAGTTGTGAATGCTTCATCCCTGGCGGCATTCAAGGTGGGGCTGGACAGAGCCTTGGATGGCATGGTTTAGTGGGAGGTGTCCCTGCCCATGGCAGGGGGGTTGGAACTCGATGATCTTAAGGTCCTTTCGAACCCTAACTATTCTATGATTCTATGATTCTATGATTCTATTTTAAGGCTAAGTACCGTGCCCCAGCTGCTGTCTACTGTGGGAGCGTTCCCAAATTCAAACCAAGATACACAGCTGTGCAAGGCGGAAGCATTGACTTGAACTTGCCATTTGTGGCAGCAGCTGAATAACTGAAGAAGAAGGTGAGTATGGAAAAGGGTTGACTGTGCGATGCTGGTATCAGCCAATGAATAAAAAAATCCCACCCAAATCCCCAAAAACCTGCTTAGGGAGAAATAGCCCTTGGAAGTCAGTCCTTATGTGCTGGCTCTGTGTCAGAGTAGGTGGCTCACAGAGAGCTGCAGATGACCCTGCCCTCCTCCAGTGGTGTGCAGAGCATCTCTCTATGATAAGTTCATTTTGCTGAGGAATCTCCACAGCCAACAGATATCTCTCCCCTGGATGGCTGGGTCAGCAAGGCTGGTGGGCATGATCTCAACACTGTAGATGAGGATGATCTTCCCAGCTTTCTCACCGAGCCTTGAGCCAGGACCCCCAGGACAGTAAGGCGAGGAGCACTGCTCTGGAAACCATTTGGATCAAGAAGAACCTGCAAACAGGGAGGATGTCTGAGAGTCTGTCAGGCTCACAGAGAGGTAAGGCAGGAGCCTGCTGGCTGTCTTGTGGGAAGAAGGGTCTTTTCTCAGCCTAGAGAGGTAGGGCACATTCTCAGTGAACAGCTGTCCCTGCAGGTACCCCTCTGCAATAACCTGCCCTGCTCTCAGTCCCTTGCGTAGCCCTCCTGTTGTGGCAGGGGTATAAACCTGTGGGGTGGGGAGAGGAGCAGAGGTGTATGTGCAGGTGACTTATTGTCGGTAAGCACAGGCCCGTGGGCTCCCTGTTGTCTGATGGGAGCCCAGAGGACACTGGTGTTCCTCTGGTGGCTCTGAGGAAGTGGGTCAGCATTGTCCACTGGCCTGCTTCAAGTGGCTGCCAGCATGGGTAAGTTTCCCTATGCAGTTTCCAAGAGATCTGTCCAATGAAATAGCTAGCTTCAGGTGCTTTAGCTTTGCAGTGCTGATTCTGTTATGCTTTGTGTCTTTGCTTTGCAGGCCTGACTGACTGTGGTGACCCTAAAGAGGGAACCCTGCAGTCAGCAGTTTCCAGGCCACCTTCCCAGAGGCTTCTGCTAGCCTCCAAGCCCATGCCTCCCATCCAGAAGCGCCTGCCTTCCTCAGGGCCCAGGAGGATGACGAGTGGAGAGCAGAAGCAGTGGAGACCAGGAGCAGACAGTGATGACAGGGATGGAAAGAAGAAGGAGCCAATGTCAATGCCAAAAGACTATAAAGTAAGAGTACCAAGCCAAATCATGTGTCATAGACCTTCAGTTTATTTTCTGTAGGCAGAGCTCTGGGATTTTCTTGCTCTGTGGTGCATGCCCAGGGAAGCAGCTGAGCCAAGGAAGAGCTCAAGTGGACATTGAGCTTCAGGCTGTCTTTGCAGTGTGCTGACTGTAGATTTCATGTCCTCAGCATGTATCAATGCAAGATGTCTTTAAATCATTGCTGTGCTCTGTAGTGGCTCCTGCTGCGTTTTATGACTGAGAAAACACCATCAACCCGTTGGAGCAACTAAATGTGTCTAATGGGGTCAATCATATTCTTGTCCACTTAGCAAAATACACTTATCTGTGAACCATCTGTGTCACTATGGTGACTGCTGCCAACACACCAGTGTCTTGGAGGCTTTTCAAATCAGCTTTGTCAAGATTAGATGGGAAAAGATGTTTGCTGGAGCAGGCAGTCCTGCAAACTCAAGTCTAGGTTGTCTCAGCTTTTGAGTTGTACAGCCATGTCCTTCTGCTCACTTATTTCTAGTACTATTTCTAGAGTTGAGTGACTTCTGCACAGCTTCAGCCTCTGCCGTGGGTGTGCCCAGGGTAGGCAATAGGAACAGGTGATTCTGGCCATGGGGAATGGAGTCCAGACCCCATCCCCTCGACTGCCTTTGCAGGAGGCGCAGAAGCTGCAGTTGTTTTGGTTTTGCTGTGGTGGGCAGGAGAATGCAGACAAGTAACAGCTTGTGTACACAGGATAACCAGTAAAAGGCTAGTGTAGCTGATTTCAGCCTTGCAGATCCAGAGCCAAGTGTATCCCTGACATTAACTTTGTTGGCTTCACTGGAGTTTGAACAGGTCCTGATTTGGCTTTTTAGCTGTGCCAAGAAGAAAGTGATACTGAGGAAGGGTGTGCATCTGCCCTGGCTCGCTCCATCCCCCTTCCTAGCCATGGCATGGGGAGCCTGAAGTAGTTTCAGCAGGTGGAAACACATTACATGGAGCAGCAGGTTAGGGAGATCTGCTGAACTTAATAAATGACAGTGAGCCTGAGATGAATTTTGTGGGAGCTGGATAGCACTGAACATCCAGAGAGCATGTAAGCATCTGGGCCGAAAGACTGGGGGGGAATTGTAGGAAGGGCAGACGCAGAAAAAATTATGGGATTGAGAAAAGCACTCGATGCTCTTGCTGAGCACTGTGTTCTCCTATTTCCAGGCTTCCCAGCAGTCCTGGCATTGCAGAGGTGGGAATGAGAAGATGTTACTGGGAATGCCTTTGATTCCCCATACCCCAAAGTCAGCAAGACCGTTGGATGAGGCTCCTCACAGCACTGCAGTGTCTCTCCCAAGCTCGCAGCACCTGGTTTTCCAGAAGGCTCTGGAGATAAGGTAAGCCAAGTTTCCTGCTTCTCCAGTACACCATTCACCTCACACTTTGTCGTGGTTTAAGCTTCTATAAACCCATACAGTCGCTCTCTCACTCACTCCCCATTCTTTCTTCCGTCTGCTCCTGGAGGGATGGGAAGGAGAATTGAAAGAATGCAACTCCCACAGGTTGAGATAAGAACAGTTTAGTAACTAAGGTATAACACAAACCACTACTGCTACCACCAATAATAATAATAACAAGAGAAAATACAAAGGAAAATAATACAATTTCTCACCACCCAATATCAAGCAGTGCACCCCCCACCGTGCACCCCCACCACCCTTCCGGGTCTCCGCTCTCCGTTTCTACATCCTGGACATGACGTGCTGTGGTATGGAATAACGTCTTTGGTCAGTCTGGGTCATGTGTCCTGTCTCTCATTCCTCCCGGCTTCCTCTCCTCCCTGGCAGAGCATGAAACTCACAAAGTCCTTGGCCAGCGTAAACATCACCAAGCAGTAACTGAAAACACTGGTGTTATCAGCACTGTTCCCAGGCCCAAAATCAAAAACATAGTGCTGCACCAGCTACCGAGAAGGAGAAAAATGACTGCTACTGCTGAACCCAGGACACACTTCTTGTCTCATGAGGCTGTTTTCCAGTCAGTTCTCCAACATATTCATGCAAACTTCTGTGTGTTCACCATTTCACATACCTATGATGATTCAGCACAATGTCCAAACCAACATCATACACTCTAAGAGCAGGGGGGAGGAGGAGGCAGGACTTAAGAGGACCTTAAAATCAGGTCCTCTGCTGGACTCTGATACTGATTCATTCTGTAATCTTTGTGATAAAATTTGAGAACTGTATAGCATGGCTATGAATACAGCATCTGGGTTTGTGTGTCATCTTTGCCAATTTCTGTACCTGTAGGAATATGTCAGGGCAAATATTGATTATTTTATAGCTGTCTGCAGAGTCAGATGCTGCTTCTGCAAATGTCTGTTGTAACTTCCTCTGTGTCTGAGCCTTCACTGTGAAATGAGAGGCCCACTGTAGCAGAGGATGAGATTCGAGACCATGTTAAGAACCTGAACATGCACAAATCCATGGGACCTGATGAAATCCACCCGCAGGTCCTGAAGGAGCTGGCAAATGAAGTTACTAAGACACTGTCCATCATATTTGAAAAATCATGGCAGTCAGGTGAAGATCCCGATGACTGGAAAAAGGGAAATATAGCCCCCATTTTGAAGAAGGGGAAAATGGATGACCCGAGGAACTACAGACCAGTCAGCCTCACCTCTGTGCCTGGCAAAATCTTGGAGCAGATTCTCCTGGAAGGCATGCTAAGGCACATGAAAACCAACAAGGTGCTTGGTGACAGCCAGCATAGCTTCACTAAGGGGAAATTCTGCCTGACCAATTTGGTGGCCTTCTATGATGGAGCTACGGAACTGATGGACAGGGGTAGAGCAGTTGATGTCATCTACCTGGACTTGTGCAAGCGTTCGACACTGTCTCACATGACATCCTTCTCTCTAAGTTGGAGAGACATCAATTTGATAGGTGGACCACTCGGTGGATAAAGAACTGGCTGGGTGGCCGCACACAAAGAGTTGTGGTCAATGGCTCAGTGTCCAGCTGGAGACCAGTAACGAGTGGTGTCCCTCAGGGATTGGTGTTGGGACCGGTCTTGTTCAACATCTTTGTTGGTGACATGGACAGTGGGATTGAGTGCGCCCTCAGTAAGTTTGCAGATGACACCAAGCTGTGTGGTTCGGTTGATACGTTGGAGGGAAGGAATGCCATCCAGAGGGACCTTGACACGCTTGTGAGGTGGGCTGATGCCAACCTGATGAAGCTTAACCATGCCAAGTGCAAGGTCCTCCACCTGGGTCAGAGCAATCCCAGGCACAGCTCCAGGTTGGGCAGAGAAGAGATTCAGAGCAGCCCTGTGGAGAAGGACTTGGGGGTGGTGGTCGATGAGAAACTCAACATGAGCCATCAGTGTGCACATGCAGCCCAGAAAGCCAACCATATCCTGGGCTGCATCAAAAGGAGCGTGACCAGCAGGTCGAGGGAGGTGATCCTGCCCCTCTACTCTGCTCTCGTGAGATCTCACTTGGAGTATTGTGTGCAGTTCTGGTGTCCTCAACATAAAAAGGATATGGAACTGTTGGAACAAGTCCAGAGGACTTGGCATGGTTTAGTGTGAGGTGTCCCTGCCCATGGCAGGGGGGTTGGAACTTGATGATCTTAAGGTCCTTTCCAACCCTAACTATTCTATGATTCTGTGATTCTGTGAATCTTGGTTTAGAGGTGTACAATCCTGTAAAGGTGTAATATTTACATATGGTTTTAAGATCAAAGTGGACAAGGTGCTAGAGAACAGTTATAGGGCTGTAACTGGTGGAAAGACATTTGCTTGGATATACCTCAGGAAATCTATCTGCCAACTTTATCCTTGTTATAACAATAAATAAGGAGTCCTAGAAATATTGTTTCAATTTAAAAGCTTCAGCACAGCTTTTGAACTGCAATCTGAGTAACTTAACCTATGAGTTGAGTTGGATAGACCCTTTTTCTTCTTGAAAGAGCAGGGAGGTGTAATAGTATTTCCAGAAGACAGCAGTGGTATTACCATGTGTAACAAGATGCTTTCATTAGTTTAAGGCATGACCAGGCAAAGCTAGGCTTCTGCAGCTGTATAGAAGTAGTTGCCCTGAATACAGAAAGGATGCATGAACTAGAAAGAGGCACTGAGCTCCATAAGGAGAGAGAGCAGAATTGGACAGTTAAGGCCCAAAGTGAAGAGTGACTCCTGTGTTTCAGCTGGAGCTCGATGAACTCTGCATCAGAAACAGAACTCCAGCAACAGAAAGTTTAATGGCAGCTAGTCAGCTTTGTATATTGTTTTATGGGCTGTATTTCCTACATTGTCAGAATGACCACACTTAGAAAGTTTGCCTCCCTTAATGCTACCCCCCATGTTTCTTTCTGCCTCCTCATATATTTTTTTATCCTCCATTTTCTGAAGGCCAAGATCAGGCAGAAGAGGTGAAGAGAAGATCCTTAAACCTCTAGGTAGGTACTGGGCATAACTGCCCTAAGATGACCATAGGAATCCTAACTCACGTGGGTGGCACTGTGAAAGTTCATTTGAAAACCATCCTGTAACTCTTTTCCATTCCTTGATGTGCTCAGGCAGCTTCCCCAGAGCCCAGTCACTGGGAAATGTGCTTTGGTGATCCAGTGAAAATGACTCCAGCATGGAGTTATGAATAGCAGGAGCTGGAGGGGTACCCTGGGGCCCTGGAAAAGCACAGCAGGAAAAGAAAACATTCCTCTACCTTGTGCTCATACCTTTCATCTCGCTGCACACTCTTTAATGGCACAAAGATTAGAGAAAAATGAGGCATTTTGCATGAAATGAGGAATGTTCCCACTCCTTCCTCCTACACTTGAAAGACAAAACCTTCCCTTGCAGTTTCTGAACCAAACCCTTAGAGATCTGAAGTACATTCATGAACATTGCCTATTTTTGCATGGGGAGAAACAGTGAAACTGTGTGACAGGAAGCCCCTGTCACTATTCCGTTTACAGAGGAAGACACTTAAAAAATATCCAGCCTGTACAGGATCAGAGCTATCTGTTCTCTGACAGCACAAACCTAAATTGAATGCTGAGTAATGAACTGAGGTTTCCTTTGTGCAAGTCATTTACCTTGAACCACACATGCTAGGTTTGTTGATTACAAATCTCTTCCCCTACTCTGTCTGCATATGTCAGTATTGCAAACTGCACCTGCAGTAGGCCATGCCAACTGGCCTCTCCATGATCCCTGCCTTGCATTATCATTAGCAATAAGAATTCTGCAAGACAAAATGCAATGTCTGGTGCAGCTGGTGTCAGCCAGTACTTTTAAGCTGAAATCCTCAGTGACACCGTTGCTGTCGCTTTGCCATCTGTGGGTTTGTTATGATAGGAGAGATGAGAATTTAGAAAACAATTTTGCTGATGCAGAAAAGGGGATAATACCCACTGGTCCCTTAGTTCAGTGTTAGTTCTGCCAGATAATGGGCATGCCCCATAATAAGGGAATGACTCCTTTACTGTTGATATGCATCTAGAATATTTGAATGCAATTAGGGAGACCTCACTTGGAGTATTGTAGACAGTTCTGGTGTCCTCAACATAAAAAGGACATGGAACTCTTGGAGTAAGTCCAGAGGAGGGCCACGAGGATGATCAGCGGACTGGAGCACCTCCCATATAAAGATAGGCTGAGAAAGTTGGGGCTGTTCAGCCTGGAGAAGAGAAAGCTGCGTGGAGACTTCATAGCAGTCTTCCAGTATCTGAAGAGGGTCTATAAGGATGCTGAGGAGGGGCTCTTCATTAGGGACTATAGTGACAGGACAAGGGGTAATGGGTTAAAACTTAAACAAGGTAAGTTTAGATTGGCTATAAGGAGGAAGTTCTTTACTGTTAGGTTGGTGAGGCACTGGAATGGGTTGCCCAGGGAAGTTGTGAATGCTACATCCCTGGCGGTGTTCAAGGCCAGGTTGGACAGAGCCTTGGGTGGCCTTTCCAACCCTAACTATTTTATGATTCTATGACTGGTGAGTAGGCAAGGTGACATTTTTCCTGCATACATTCTGGACTCAAAATGAGCTATATTGTTAAACTCTCTCTTTTATTATTGACCTGCCCATTTCACAAGGAAAAAAAACTCCCTATGTAACGAAGTTATTCCTCTTTTACTGCTTGGCTATCACATGATTTTATCATCTGTGAAGCCATGTAAGCAATGATTAATTCTCTTGAGTTTTAACAGCTCTGTTAGAGAGCATTTCAGAATGAGTTTCACTGTGCTTATTCCCATTATGAAAATCAGACTTTAGTCAGGCTGCCCAAAAAGTGGCTGAAGCTGCTACAATTCAGAATGGAACTGCTTGGGGAACATTCATTCTGTAGCTTCAATAACACAATTCTGGTTTTGGTAACATTCCAGCAATCTGAAAATTTTCTATACATGCCCTCTAAAATATTCTTGCAAAGAGGAGGAAATATTGATTCCTACCTTACAAAGGCATACAGCTGTTAAAAACCAGGAGTTCTTTAGTAACTGGGAAAAGGAGGAAGATTACTGAAATCAAAATGGATAGGAACAGATAAAAATCTTTTTGGGAAAGGCAGTCTCTATCTCTCTGCTCTTCTCTATCAAACACAGTTGCTCACCAGAAGCCAGGGGCTGAAGCCTTTATCACAGTGGTTTTGAGTCTAGTGGGCAACAGAGTACTCCTATTTCTGCTGCCAGTGCAATATGGCAGTACCCCACATCTTTCTGACGAGTTTACATGTACCTTGTTTTTCTCATACACAGTCTGTATGTGTGTCTTATCAGGGCTCCGCACTTGTGAAGCCATCTCGCCTGTTCTCCAGCATCATGCTGGTGGTGGTATGAGATCTGACAGAGATTTTCTTGAACCAGTAGCTCCATTACACCTCCCACCTATCCAGGCCAAGGAGATGGATCATGAGCAACAAGGTAATGTCATTTCTGCTGCCAGTGCAGTATGGCGGTACCCCCGATCTCTTTGCAGGGTTATATGTACCTTGCTATTCTCATACACAGTCTGTATGTGTGTCTTATCAGGGCTCCGCACTTGCGAAGCCATCTCGCCTGCTCTCCAGCATCATGCTGTTGGTGGTATGAGATCTGACAGAGATTTTCTTGAACCAGTAGCTCCATTACACCTCCCACCTATCCAGGCCAAGGAGATGGATCATGAGCAACAAGGTAATGTCATTTCTGCTGCCAGTGCAGTATGGTGGTACCCCCGATCTCTTTGCAGGGTTATATGTACCTTGCTATTCTCATACACAGTCTGTATGTGTGTCTTATCAGGGCTCCGCACTTGCGAAGCCATCTCGCCTGCTCTCCAGCATCATGCTGTTGGTGGTATGAGATCTGACAGAGATTTTCTTGAACCAGTAGCTCCATTACACCTCCCACCTATCCAGGCCAAGGAGATGGATCATGAGCAACAAGGTAATGTCATTTCTGCTGCCAGTGCAGTATGGCGGTACCCCCGATCTCTTTGCAGGGTTATATGTACCTTGCTATTCTCATACACAGTCTGTATGTGTGTCTTATCAGGGCTCCGCACTTGCGAAGCCATCTCGCCTGCTCTCCAGCATCATGCTGTTGGTGGTATGAGATCTGACAGAGATTTTCTTGAACCAGTAGCTCCATTACACCTCCCACCTATCCAGGCCAAGGAGATGGATCATGAGCAACAAGGTAATGTCATTTCTGCTGCCAGTGCAGTATGGTGGTACCCCCGATCTCTTTGCAGGGTTATATGTACCTTGCTATTCTCATACACAGTCTGTATGTGTGTCTTATCAGGGCTCCGCACTTGCGAAGCCATCTCGCCTGCTCTCCAGCATCATGCTGTTGGTGGTATGAGATCTGACAGAGATTTTCTTGAACCAGTAGCTCCATTACACCTCCCACCTATCCAGGCCAAGGAGATGGATCATGAGCAACAAGGTAATGTCATTTCTGCTGCCAGTGCAGTATGGTGGTACCCCCCATCTCTTTGCAGGGTTATATGTACCTTGCTATTCTCAGACACAGTCTGTATGTGTGTCTTATCAGGGCTCCGCACTTGCGAAGCCATCTCGCCTGCTCTCCAGCATCATGCTGTTGGTGGTATGAGATCTGACAGAGATTTTCTTGAACCAGTAGCTCCATTACACCTCCCACCTATCCAGGCCAAGGAGATGGATCATGAGCAACAAGGTAATGTCATTTCTGCTGCCAGTGCAGTATGGTGGTACCCCCGATCTCTTTGCAGGGTTATATGTACCTTGCTATTCTCATACACAGTCTGTATGTGTGTCTTATCAGGGCTCTGCACTTGTGAAGCCATCTCGCCTGCTCTCCAGCATCATGTTGGTGGTGGCATGAAGCCTGACAGAGAATTACGTGAACCTGTGGCCCTGTTACGCCTCCTACGTATCCAGGCCGAGGAGATGGATTATCTCATGAGCCCTTGCCTTCAGAGTGATGCCAACTCAAAGGACAGCAATGGAAAGGTGAGGGCTAAGGGCAGGAATGAGCAGGCTTCCTTTTCAGGGACTGTTCAGTGCTTAGCACAACTGTCACTGAAAATCATAATCTTCCCCTTGTGGGCATTGGTTTCTCTTGGGACTACATTTGAGAGCTACAGAGCAATTGCTTGAGTGGTTTCCCTGGTGCAGAAGACACCGTTTGGGAGACAGTGCTAAGGTTGTGAAAGAAGCCTTCTTTATGTATGAAGGCCAACAGATCTGCATGGCAGAGCAAGTTACACATCAGTGAACATGTGCAAAGTGCATGCTTGGCAGCACAGAAGCAAAGACCACAATATGAGTGTAAGCAAGTCTGCAAAGTAAAATGGAAGAGTCTGCTTTGCCATTGTTCCCTTTTTTGCTGCCCTCATTCTCAATTTTTCAATTTATTATAACCAGTGTCTCCCCCACTTGTTTTCATGACTTCTTTTTTGGGATTCATTCTCAGAGAGCATCTGAGTCCTTCAGAAGCAAGAAATAAGAAGAAGCTGTAGTCACTGGCCGTGTGTATGTTAAGAAACAGCAGATTACCTCTCATGGCTGTTTATTGCAGCCGTGTTTTTATTCCCCCATCCTGGCCTGTAGGAACTAAGCTCCTGATCACTCGTCGTTTGAGCCATTTGTACACCTGGAAGCACTCCTGTGACTCTCTTGGTTCAAGCAGGGCTTGAGGAAGTGGAAGGTTATGGCAATGAAGTGTTACACATCTCTGGATGTAATTGCATGCCAAAGTGAGGGAAGGGGGAATTATTCTAAAGCTCTTGGGATGTATATGCAGCTGCATTAAAGACTATGACACTCTACAACTGTGTTTGTGATGAGGTGTTCTGTATGGTTTGTGCATATCTCTTATGCTCTGTGACATATTTCCCTTGCAACTAGATCGATGTTACCTTGCCCACGTCAGTTCAGAAGATCAACCGGCGGCAAATGGGAGTGAAGGAGCTTCTGTGTAGACAGAGGATGAAAGGAAGAGAAAAGTCCTCGCAGCTCCTGGCACAGGATATTGACCCTGGGAATGCAGCTGAAGAAAGTAAGTGCTTACTACAGCTGTGGGCCTTTTGGTTCACTTGCTTGTTATTTGCCTCGTGTTGCAAATGCCTGTGAAATGCACTGGAATGCTGTTGTGCTTGCATCTGAGTGCATAGGAAATAAGATTTCTTTCCGGTTTCCAAACTAAAAGAGAGGCATGAAGTGCCTTGCCCATGGCCCACACTGAGTTACTGAATAGCACCTTCCCCCCTTTGTGTGGGAAGTCTTTCAGACTAGATAATTCTGTCTTGCAAACTACACTGTGGCTTCAGACTATCTAACTGAAAGCAGCCTCAAGGAAAGGGGAACAGGTGAGTCCAGAAGAACGCTTTTCAACCAAGGTGCAACATGGAAGAAACAAAAGTCAATTACTTCTGAATAAAATTGAAAAGATCTGTCTCATGTTGTAGGACAGATTATCCTGCTTATGCCACTCCCTGGCGAGGAGCTTGCATTGCAGAGCCACGCTGCCGCCCGTAGCCAGGGCTTACGATTTTTTCCGGAAAGTTCATATGAGTGAAGTAGTGCTGGAGCTTTAAACCCAAGCTTTTGCCCGTAGCAACAGCCCAACTGTAAGACAGGCGCCAGGAGAGGGCAGTAACTCCAGGGCTGAGCTCTGGCGCAGCCTGGCATGGTGTGCTTGCCACGCCCAGATGTGTACTCCCACAATCAATTAGCCACTTACTGCCTCAGCCCTCTGCCTGTGCTCCTGGGATAGCAAGCCCTGCTGAGCACCACTGCCTCCCAGTGAGCAGGAGCTCTGTGGCATTCTGAATCTGCGGGCTGGCTGTGGCACCTGTATGGACTGGGGAGCTGGTTCTGTGTGTGCCATGTTCAGGTTTACACAAGGAGCGGGTGCCGGGAGTGGGTACCTGGGGCATGGCTGGGCGCTGGGGCAAGCAATGAGCCCGACAGCTGGGAAGTCTCTGGGCCAATGCCAGTCTGCACCCCTGTGATTTTCTTGGCTGAGAGCTTGGGTTGCAGACTGCTTGGTGGTGGAGTGCCTTGTCCCAGGTTATGCAGTGCTGGTGTCCGACCCTCTCTCTCTCTCTTACAGCGACCCCACTGCATGCCACTGCTCCGGACTCTGTAGAGTGTGGAGAGAAGTCAGAGCATGGAGATGACCAGGAAGCCAGACCCTTCCCTGACGCACAGCAAGGTCTGCTCAACACACTCACATGGCTCAGCAGCGATGACTGGTAAGAAAGCCCCATGTTCATGCTTCCTCCTTCTCAGTGAGAAGCAGCCTTTTATTTGCCTTGGTCCACAGCAGTGCTACAGCTGCAGCCCATCCATTGTGTTTCCTGATTTTACCTTCTGCTCAATGGAGCTGCAAGCGTAATGTTCAGGGAAGAGAGGAGGTTGTGGAAAAGGATGATTTGCTAGCTGAAGTCAGAAGCAGAATGGAAGTGGTCATGAGTTCATAGATGGCATAGATTACATAGACAACAGCATTCTGTCACGAGTTCCATGATTTAATTAAGTGCTATTTGAGAAGCACCTCCCTTTGTTTGACCTGACACCTTGGTATTTGGAGAGGGTGCAGCTTAGGTCTTTGGGGGTGAGAAAAATAAATCTTTTTGGTGAAATTGCCTTTCAGGGAGGAAAAGACCAAGGGGCTCTTCAGTGTCAGACGTCTGGCTATCTGCCACTCAGAAGTCCTTCTTAGTAGACTTCATGATGTTTCCTTGGCAGTTACCAAAGAGGTGAGAACATTGCGTCTAACTGTGCCCCACATGCATTATCTGTGGGGCTGAATAACATCTGTGGCTCTATTTCCAATTTGGCACTTGTCTGTGCCCTGAACCAGTTGCTTGTCCTCTTACTACATGATTGCCAAATGTGTTCTATTTTCCCTTGCTTGCAGAAGACAGTAAGACTTAGCTCATGTCCAGGAAAATCAGTCCTTTTGTGCAGTATTTCATGATGCTGGAGGCTTGAAAGCCCCTTCTGTTGAAGAGTCCATTCTCTCTTGGACTCTTTAAACTTTTCTGTTTAGAGGTAAAGGACTCGGATTCCGCTACTCCACGATCAGAGTTAGCAGCAGCAGCCCTTTCTGCTTCACTCATCTGAGTTTTATATCATTTTCTCTTTCTGAGGGAATCTCCTCTCTTGTTCTACTAATTCATGTGCAGAGGCATCTTTCAGCTTTCATTTCACGGCAGTCCTAGATTGTTCTTTCTTTGCACTTCTGCTGTTCATTTCTATCAGCAGCCACAAGCAAGTCTGGCAGAAAGAACCACTGGTCTGTGCTTCAAGGTATCTTTCAAATGAAGCACATACTGTGACATGCTTCTTCCTTACCCTTGTGGGGGAGAGGCTTTTGGCAGCGGGAATCACTCCAATGCAGCACTGAATACTGTAAAACCCCACCAGCAGGAGCTGTAGTTGCATGGGATCTCTGAGATCCTTGTGTGCCTTGAGTCCAGCAGCTGGTGTTCTCCTAAGGAGACAGAGCTGCAGATGGACTTGAATCCGTACTGTGAATTAGTTTGTAAATTTGAGAGCTTGTGTTTCCAGTTTCCTGGTTGGGTGCTCAGACTTCATTATGAATTCTGCTTTTACTGTTTAAATGTAGAACTTGCCTTAATTTTCTGATTTGCTTTCAACAAAAGGGCCTAAAATCAAAGCAGGATACACTATGGGCTAAGTAGCACACTTTGTCTTAGGTGAAACAATATTTTTCAGACCTGCAGTCTCATTAACATTGTATTATAGAAGTGGACCTGCGGCCACTGAAGACGTTATCAGACTGCGTTTCTGTGCTTGCGGTGTTCTGCTTTTGCTGTGCTGTTATGTTGCATCTGGGCACAGTGAGAAGTCTGTGACGCTTGTTTATGGGAACTGATTTTCTCTACAAGCTGATTCTTGCATCTCCCTTCATGACTTCCCCAGGTGAACAACCTCCGCACGAAGGTGTCCCTCTTTGCTATCAACACTCTTGGAGAGCTCTTCAGGACCATGAAGAATCACATGGACCCTGAGGTGGATGAGGTTACTCAGGTTCTGCTCCAGAGGATGGGGAACTGCAGCATGTTTATTCAGAAAGCAGCCAATCAGTGCCTGGGGATCATGGTGGGGAGTGTGACTCCTGCACGAGCAATGACTGCTCTCATGGCTAGTGGAATCCAGTATGTTGTTTTAGTGATCTGCTTCACCTTAAATTGTGTGGGTAGGGGGAAGGGACGGGATGCAGAAGGGTGATGATTGGAGGGAAGGGTCCTTTCTCCTGCATCTGCTGAGAACTGGGTGACTAGACTCTCTGATGAGCCTCGCGCCCTCCCTTGTCATCTACTTCTGTCCTTCTATGCCAATATGTTGCAGGAAATTAGGCCAAATTAGCAAATTAGAATACTAGTGCTGCTCCTGACAGTTTCAAATAGGCACCCTCTAGAAAGGACAGCCTGGCTAAAACAACTGCTGCACTTTCCTTGGCTTTTGAAAAGGGCAAAGCATTCAAAGGAACTTCTTGCCAAGTCTCAAGAAACAACCTGGCTGCATTGCTGCATATTCCACAGTTCCATTCCCAACAGGGGTTTTGCCCACATTTGTTTTTTTCCAAAGGTTTGCAGATTTGGAGATAAACGGGTAGAGTAAGCCTCAATCCTGCTGCAGCTTTGTATGTGCAGTGGGAGCCCTCTGATGAGCCAGCATGAATTGTCTTCCATTTCCCTCTTTCTCAGAGTTAATTTTCCGATAGAAATTGAGTATCAGCTAGTCCAAGGAGATTGAATTCCTCCTGTTCCTTGCAAGTAGTGCCTCTGCACAATACCAACATTGTGTTTCTCTGAGGAGAGAATCTTTCTCAGGTGTCCAACACTGCAGTGGGAACACATGCCTCCTTCTCCCAGCAATGACAGAGAGCACACTACGGTTGAGACCTGTGCTTTTGGCCCTCCTTTTCCCTCTGCCCAGTTTTTCTTCTCTTGTTTCCAGGCACCGCAATGTCCTGGTGAGGAAGTGTGCAGCTGAGCACCTACTGACCACGATGGAGAAAATTGGAGCCCAGAAGCTCCTGTCTAACTCACATTATAGTACAGAACTTCTTGTGCGTGCACTGGTGAAGCTTGCTCAGGATTGTAATCAGGATACAAGGTGATGATCTTCATTTCAGCTCTTAAATTCACTCTTTAAATGCAAACTCTTTGATCCTAAATGATATAACCAGAGAAGAGTGCAAGATATAGTAAATGCTAAGAAAGTTACTTTACAGTGTGGGTTATGTTGTCTGGAGGAAATAGAATCTTTGAATCACAGAATGGTTAGGGTTCGAAAGGACCTTAAAATCATCTAGTTCCAACCCTGAAATGAGCATACTGGGAAAAATGAATTAATCGAGTAAGAAGGACCATTGCCAAATTCTTGTGACTTGCGTGCTTCTTTATTAAGATCGGATTAGTCAGTCAAACAAGTTTGTTTGTTCTTATGTGTGCAATGCCAAGCTGAAGCGTTTGCCACAGTTCATCAGTGAAGCATCCAAAGCATTTATGTCTGATAAGGTTAAGGCTGTCCTAGAAAAGTCCCAGCTGTCTTTAGCCAGGGTATTCAGTGTTAGTAAACACCTTCTGCAAATTTAGTTGCCTATGCTAGTCACAATTCTTTCTTCCCAGTCATTGTAGAATGCTGCTGTCTTTGGCTGAGCAACCTCTACATTTCCTCCTGGAGATTGTTGTAGTTTCCTAGTTGCAAAACCAAATCAAAATGTCTCCAAACCCATGCTTTGTCTAGTATGTTAATTCCCATGAATAGATGCCAAGGACACATGAGCAACCAGCTGCCTGTGTGCATACCTGCAGTATGCACTAATGGATAGGAATCATGAGTGAGGTGATCTGTCCTAACTGAAAATATCAATTAGTTCTCCTGGCACTTTTCCTTTGTTCATTCACAAGAGAGCAAAGACAGTAATAGTCTGTATTCCATTCTCTCCATCCTGCGTTAGGTGTTACGGAAGGAAGATGCTGAGTATACTGATGAGTCATCAAAAATTTGAGGAGTATTTGAAACGGTCTCTTCCCTCACGTGACTTGGAAGATGTTATGGCAACAATAAGGCAGAAAGTAAGTGTTTGGCAGAAAGGAGAAATGTCTCCTTTATGCAAGTACTGGGGATTGTTCTTGTGAGATTAAACCCTAATCTTTCTTTATTTCATTCTTCTTCTGCTGAATCATTTTGCTCCTGGGAATGAACTGTTGATCCACAGCCTGTTTACCTGTGGGCAGTGAACTGGTGTCATTAGAAGTAGAGAGGGTGTATTTTGGATACTAGACACGAGCAGGAAAGGGAAGTAGAAGAAAGTGTTTTTAACTTCAAACAAACCCCTTCCCTCCCCTCAAAACTAACCCTCCAGTAAAGCAGGGAAGTGAGAATAGTAATATTTGCAACTGAAGAAGGCAGTAGTAGTGCCAAGAACATTACCAAATACACAAAAGATGCACAACGCAAACATAATTAGTACATGTATTGTCTGTATTTGGCGAATGCTGCCCTGCTGGCTTGCACTGTGGAGCTTGGAGAAGTTTGTGAATTCAGCATCCAGGGGAAAGTCATCACCTTCTGGGTTGTTTTTTTTTTTCATTTCTCTCCATTTACCATCTGGACAGGAATGTGCCTTTGTGCAGGAACAGGGAGAGTGAGTGTGAAGCAAATCACAATAGGCCAACTTCCAGAGAGTCACAAAGTTTTTTGCTATTTCCTTTAAGGAGACTTGTTACCTGCCAGTTCCCATTATTTCCATTTCTGCTCAAGAGTAATTAATTCAAGATTACATACTGCTGCCCATTGTCGTGGCACCTATAACCTGCCTTGCGTTGTTGAAAACAAATAGTAGACATCCCTGCATCTCTGGCCTACCTCCCTTTCTAAGTTTTAAAATGTTTTCCTTAGCCTTTCTTAGTAGCAAAGATCTTGGTTCTAACTTGTTTCAAGCAAGTAATTTCAGAGCTTATCTCGTATATCCTAACATTTGTTTATCTTTTTATATAGAATGTAGAGCATAGAAGACTATAAATGTGAAGTGCCTCTGCCATGGTCCCCAGGGAGTCTATGAACAGCAGCCAGAAGATTCCCCAGAACAACTTGCTTTCTGATGAAGGGTACTGAGCACGTCTGTTACATCTGACAAAGCACATCAGAAGATTTACATGCCTTGGTAACATCTTTTGAGTGGAGACAAGAAGTGCCAGAGATTGTTTCCTTGCTGTCAGTGTGGAATGTGCACTTCTGTCTATTAAAAGTTCTGCTGTGTGAGGACTTGGAGTGTGGATGTTTTGCTATTGGCCTTCCTGCATGCTATGGGAAGTGATTTCATTGCTTTAAAAAAAACCCTCAGAAAACATACCCCCCAAACCCCAGCACTTTTTTAGGTTTACCCTTTAAATTAGTCTTGATAATGCCATCTCTGTCCCAAAATAGCTGTCTCAGTGACCTCAAGAAGCAGCTAACAAAAGTAAAACATGCTGTTGGAGACAGGAGACAGAGGAGGAGAAAGACGTGGAGGAGCAGAAAAGAAGGAAAGATTTTGAATGCACAAGTAATTCTTAGAAAATTCCTGATGAGTGGGAATGTCGGCACATAGACATATGAAAACTGCACATGCAAATTATGGAGATGGCATACAGCTTGATAGCCCAGTTGTAGTTTATGCTGTCTTGTGATCAGACAAGGGCTTGGTACTGTATTAGTAGTTTTTGCATGCCAGGGAGCTGCTTGGTGATAAGGTGCTGCCTAAACCAGTCTCTTTTTGGACATTTTCTCCCAATCCCCCTGATACCGATGCATTGCACAATCAAGGTAATTAGGAGAATCCTGTTTAGAAGAGAGCCTGGGCCTCTGCGCTCAGAAAATTTTGTCCAGGCACCTTCAGCTCAGTTTCTGTTTTGGCAGCAAGATGCAGAATTGCTCAGCAAGAAGGTATGAGAGATAAATAAGATTTGTGTAAGTGAATCTCGTGTTATCTAGGAGGGGAATCGAAGTCATGGTCAGACCTGGAGCCTATCCAAGCTCTTCTAATCATAGAATCATAGAATCATAGAATAGTTAGGGTTGGAAAGGACCTTAAGATCATCTAGTTCCAACCCCCCTGCCATGGGCAGGGACACCTCCCACTAAACCATGCCACCCAAGGCTATGTCCAACCCCACCTTGAACGCCGCCAGGGATGAAGCATTCACAACTTCCCTGGGCAACCCATTCCAGGGCCTCACCACCCTTACAGTAAAGAATTTCTTCCTCAGATCCAATCTAAATTTCCCCTGTCTAAGTTTGAACCCGTTACCCCTTGTCCTATCACTACAGTCCCTAATGAAGAGTCCCTCCACATCATCCCTATAGGCCCCCTTCAGGTATTGGAAGGCTGCTATGAGGTCTCCACGCAGCCTTCTCTTCTGCAGGCTGAACAGCCCCCATTTTCGCAGCCTATCTTCATATGGGAGGTGCTCCAGTCCCCTGATCATCCTCATGGCCCTCCTCTGGACTTGTTCTAACAGTTCCATATCCTTTTTATGTTGAGGACACCAGAACTGCACACAATACTCCAAGTGAGGTCTCACGAGAGCAAAGGGGCAGGAGCACCTCTCTCGACCTGCTGGTCACACTCCTTTTGATGAAACCCAGGATACGGTTGGCTTTCTGGGCTGCGAGCGCACACTGCCGGCTCATGTTCATTTTTTCATCGACCAACACCCCCAAGTCCTTCTCCGCAGGGCTGCTCTGAATCTCTTCCCTGCCCAACCTGTAGCTGTGCCTGGGATTGCTCTGACCCAGGTGGAGGACCTTGCACTTGGCATGGTTAAGCTTCATCAGGTTGGCATCAGCCCACCTCACAAGCGTGTCAAGGTCCCTTTGGATGGCATTCCTTCCCTCCAACTTATCAACCGAACCACACAGCTTGGTGTCATCGGCAAACTTGCTGAGGGCGCACTCAATCCCACTGTCCATGTCACCCACAAAGATGTTGAACAAGACCGGTCCCAACACCGATCCCTGAGGGACACCACTCGTTACTGGTCTCCAGCTGGACACTGAGCCACTGAGCACTACTCTTTGCGTGCGGCCATCCAGCCAGTTCTTTATCCACCGAGTGGTCCACCTATCAAATTGATGTCTCTCCAACTTAGAGAGAAGGATGTCATGGGAGACAGTGTCAAAGGCTTTACACAAGTCCAGGTAGATGGCATCAACTGCTCTGCCCCTGTCCATCAGTTCCTTAGCCCCTTCATAGCAGGCCACCAAATTGGTCAGGCAGGATTTCCCCTTAGTGAAGCCATGCCGGCTGTCACCAAGCACCTTCTTGGTTTTCATGTGCCTCAGCATGCCTTCCAGGAGAATCCGCTCCAAGATTTTGCCAGGCACAGAGGTGAGACTGACTGGTCTGTAATTCCCTGGGTCATCCATTTTCCCCTTCTTAAAATTGGGGGTTATATTTTCCGTTTTCCAGTCATGGGGAACTTCACCTGACTGCCATGATTTGTCAAATATGATGGACAGTGGCTTAGCAACTTCATTTGCCAGCTCCTTCAGGACCCGCGGATGGATTTCATCCGGTCCCATGGACTTGTATAAATTCAGGTTCCTAAGATGGTCTCGAACCAGATCCTCTCCTATACTGGGCCCAGGGTCTTCATTCTCACTGTCCCTGCGTCTGCCTTCCAGGACTTGGGTGGTGTGGTCAGAGCATTTGCCTGTGAAGACTGAGGCAAAGAAGTCATTAAGAACCTCAGCCTTCTCCAAATCCAGGGTAGCCAGTTCTCCTGATAGCTTCTGGAGAGGACCCACATTGTCCCTAACCTGTCTTTTATTTGCAGTGTACCTATAAAATCCCTTCCTGTTATCCTTAACATCCCTAGCCAAGTTTAATTCTAAGTGGGCCTTAGCTTTCCTAGCCTGGTCCCTAGCTTCCCGGACAACATCCCTGTATTATTCCCAGGCCACCTGTCCTTGCTTCCACCTTTTATAAGCCTCTTTTTTCCTTCGAATTTTGATCAGCAGCTCCTTATCCATCCAAGGAGGTCTCCTGGCCCTCCTGCTGAACTTCCTTCTAGTTGGGATGCATCGCTCCTGAGCTTGCAGCAGGTGATCCTTGAATATCAACCAACAGTCTTGGGCCCCCCTGCCCTCTAGGGCTGTATCCCATGGAACCTTACTGAGCAGGTTCCTGAAGAGGCCAAAGTCTGCTCTCTTGAAGTCCAGGGCAGTGAGCTTGCTGCACGCTCTTCTCACTGTCCTGAGGATCTCAAACTCGACCGTCTCATGATCGCTGCAGTCAAGGCTGCCCTGAAGCATCACATTTCCAACCAGCCCTTCCCTGTTGGTGAGGATGAGGTGAAGCATGGCACCTCTCCTTGTCGGCTCCTCTATTACTTGCAGAAGGAAGTTGTCTTCCACACAATCGAGGAACCTTCTGGATTGCTTGTGCCGGGCCGTACCATCCCTCCAACAGATATCAGGGTGGTTGAAGTCTCCCATGAGAACAAGGGCCTGCAAGCATGAGGCTGCTCCTATCTGCCTATGGAGCGCTTCGTCCAGCAATTCCCCTTGGTCAGGCGGTCTGTAACAGATCCCCACAATAATGTCACCCATCGCTGTTCTCCCTTTAACCCTGACCCACAAACTCTCTGTCGACTGCTCACCTGTCCCCAGACAGAGTTCCATACTCTCTAGCCTATCCCTAACATAAATAGCAACTCCCCCTCCCCGTCTGCCGGGCCTGTCTTTCCTAAAGAGCCGGTAACCTTCCATTCCAACACACCAGTCATAGGAGCCATCCCACCATGTTTCTGTGATGCCTATGATATCATACCCCCTTAGACGTGCACACATCTCTAATTCCTCTTGTTTGTTCCCCATGCTACGGGCATCTATATAGAGGCATTTGAGCAGAGATCCAATTGAAGCCGGCTCATTAGCTGGAGGAGCTGGAATATCTCTACGTTGCTCCGAACGTTTACTATAGGTGCTACCAACCGACTGGGTGTGTTGGGATGGAATGCTGCCCCCCTCCCCCAACACATCTAGTTTAAAGCATCCTTGACCAGCCTGGCAAGCCTCCTACCAAATCCACTCTTCCCCTTCTTTGTCAGACCAGCTCCACCAGCCCCCAGTAGACCTGGCCTACTATATTGAGTCCCATGGTCAAGGTACCCAAACCCCTGACTATAGCACCACCCTTCTAACCATTTATTAACCTGCCCAATCCTCCTAGCCTTTTCAAGGTCCTGCCCTGTATCCTGGAGAATTGACGAAAAGACAATCTGAGCTCCAGAGCCCCTAACCACCTCTCCCAGTGCTCTGAAGTCCTTCCTTATGGTCTCCAGGCTACTGCTATCTATATCAGTAGCACCCACATGGATTACCAGGAGTGGGTAATAGTCAGTGGGACCGACTAGAGCAGGCAGCTTCTCGGCAACATCCCTGATCCGAGCCCCTGGTAGGCAACACACCTCCCTTGAGCCTGGGTCAGGCCCGCAGATGGGTGCCTCTGTGCCTTTCAGATTAGAGTCCCCGATTACTACGACCCGCCGCTTTTTCCTGTCAGCACCAGTAGTGACCTTCTTTACCAGTGCACCAGCTGGTTGCACCTGGTGGGAGCGCTGTTGCCCATCAATCCCCTGCAGGATAGCAAAGCGGTTCTGGGTGGGGACAACAGATGTAGGAGGAAGCCCCTTGCTTTTAATTGTCCTCTTCCTCCTTTTTTTGTTGTTTTTTTCTGTTACCGTTTCCCAGCTTTATGGAGATGGGGTTAACTAGGTTATTCCAAATACCTTGGCTCAGTAATGAGCGCTTGAAGTTATTTAGGAATAACTTAAGGAATTAATGGTGCATTTTGTCCTTGAGAAAAAAGTATTTCCCTTAAGCTCCAAGGGGGCTTGGAGAGTAGGGCACTGTCTCTAGGTTCTTCCTGTAATGGTTACTGCACACCAAAGATTAGGATCCCCTTAATGTCTGCATCTGTGAGTGGGAGGTCTCTGCTTCCATTAACACTGGAGAGCAGTTGTCTGTTGGTTATTTTGGTGACTTCCCAAAGTCCCTGAAATAAAACAGTCAGCAGCATTTTGGTGCCTGGGGGCATGCTTCAGAAGGAGCAGGCTGGTGCGTTTGTCCTGCCCTCTCACGCATGGTAAACTGATTATATTCAGCTGTTGGCCCAGTGGAGGGCCATGGCAGCAGTTGCTGTGGGAAACTGCATGAACAAAATCTTTTTCATGCCCACATCAAGGAAAGTATTAAAAATCTTCCCAGTCGGAACGGGGTGAGACCACTTGTGACACTTCCTGAAGAGGTGGTGTACAGGTGAGTCAGATAGAAACAGTATCACGCAGGCTGCTTGGTACAGGAAGGGATGGCTCTGTTAGCTGTCTGAAGTTGGAAGCTCCTATAATCAGATCAAAGAAGTGTTTTTTGCCCTCAGCTGAACCTGAGTTTCTGGGAAGGGGGCTTACAGTGAAGCTTTTGGTGGAGTTGTGCTGTGATTGCTCTAATGTGAAAGATCTCACGGTGCAAACTCAGGGAATGTAGGAACACGGGATTTGTGTCCACTGTTTCAGCTTCCAGCACTTGTAGGTTGGAAGGAGCTCGGGTCCTCCCAGAGAGCCACAGGCTTGGAAGCTTTAATATGTGTTTGGGCTCCTCAAAGCAAGGTGCACATATGAAATAGAGTTTGTAGATACAATTAAGGATTTGGAGAAGAGGTGCATTTGGTGAAGGAAACCAATAGGATGAAGGGAAGGCTGTCCTAGAAAAATATGAATTCTGGTGGATGCTTCAGACTAAATGACTATACCTTTAAGTAAAAGGAGTTTCCAAGCGACAATTCCTTTCTGGTCTGCTCATTTCCGGGGAAATATTTTCATGTTTATAAGAAGGGTTTTTCTCTCTATCTCTAAACAAATCACGGTCTAACAAAGGTAATTCCACTGAATACTCACTCCCCCTTGTAAGGCATTGAAACCTGTGCTTGCTGCTGCTTTGTAAAGGAACCTGATAACAATTTTGGAGCTCAATTGGTGCTTCCAGGAGTTGTCAACCCTAACGTCTTCCCCCAGTGCCATAAATTCTAATTTGCTGTGCCAATCTTTTCTTCTTCTAGATGACCTTTTTCTAATGTGGATTAATGCCATGCTGATCACTGCTAGAAACTGGGCACAGAAGAACTGCAGCTGTCTGCTCAGCTGCACATCCCTGGATCTTCCAAAGGCACCCACTGGAGTGATCATAAGCCAGCCTGCTGCAAGATGTGCTGAACCTGGAAAAATGTGGAATATTAGCATTTGATTTCTGTACAAGTCAAGTCAGAGTAGAACAGCACTAGGTGGCGTCCATGTCCTTCTTGGTGCTTCCAAAACTGTTGCAAGTAGGAAACCACACATGCTGGTGGGCTGATGGATTAACATCCTCCTCCTGGGTTCCTGGTAAGGCCACCCTTGTCTCCACATCATGGGTCAGAAGCATGGTCCTCACTGCTCTTCGTGAGTGATTTCCTTTTAGTCTGATTGTGTTTCAGGGGATGTGTATCTGATTTAAGGTTGCTCTTAGCTCAGAAGTGGTCTCTGAATATTTTGCTTTTCTGGAAGCTTGAAGTTTGAAAGTTGATTTCAATTCAACTTGGAAATAGTACATTTTCAGAAGAAAAAATGAATTTTGAGTGGACTTGATGCACAAAAAAGGGAGAGAGTGAAGAGAATGATAAGGAAGGGAAAAACTGAAGAGAAATTTTGAAGTTTTTTGGCTGTTTTTATTGGGGAGATGCTGAAGTATTTTAGTATTCTAAGAACTGCTGACTTTTTATTTGGAATTGCCTGTTTTTAAACTGACTTTGGTGTTTTCATTTAATCTCCTTTAGGTACTCAGAAAACAATCCGCAATTGTGTCAGTTTTTTTGTTTTGTTTTGTTTTTAAATTCAAGTCTGTTGAATTCATCCATCTTAAATACAGACTTCAACCTGAAAATTTTTGTCCTGATAAAGAAAGCTGATAAGGAGTAGTATATTGGGCAGCACTGCAAGTAAAACCCTGCTCCAGGGCTGCTCACCAGATGTGGGCTGCGCTCAGTTCTTCATGTTGTTCAGAACTGGCCTTGCAAATAGCAGGGTTCCTGGGACTAGTCATAGTCCAGCATTTAAAAATGGATGTGCTGATAATAGTGCTGTAATCCAGATTGTTTTGGTAAGGTAACCAGTGTCACATTGGTTCTGTTGATGCTCCCGGCACTGAAACACACAAAATGCCTTCAGAAGGAGGAATGTATCTTTGGGGGATTGGAAGAGACAGAATGACTATCAAGGCAGGCTTTTCTTTCAATCTTTCAGCTCCAAGCTGCTGATTGCTGTGCAAAATGGTGGGGAAAGTGCAGCTAAGACAAAAATGCTGTAGTATTCCACCTCTGTCTGTACTGCCTGGATCTGTCCCAGGCCTTTGTAATCCATCAGGCAAGCCTCAGCGTGTGCTCCTTTGAATGTGACTGTTGGTTCTTTGCCTTGTGCCACATCAGTTGTCTTCTCTGTGGGGAAGGCTGTTGTAATGTTCTTAAAGTATTGGAATGACAGAGAAAAGGAGAGAATTTGATGATCACTTTTTAAGTAAAGCAGTGATAGCACTTTTGGAAATATGCTGAACTTAAGTGCACTGAGGGACAATAACGGATGGCAATCCAGTCCTTGTGGGAAGATATTTGTAGAAAAGGGAGCTAAGTAAGCATGGTCTGTGTGTCCAGATTAATGTGCAGTGTCTTTCTCTGGTGTGTGAAGCTTTGCTAGTGTGTGCAGAATCTCAGCTTTCATCGATGCTTTGTTTTGGTTTTTAAGTGTAGTTCTAGTTCCTGTGGCTTCAAAAAACACCTCCCCGGAGAACCAAGGCTAATTTATTGGTGAACAGGCTGAATAAGCAGATGGGCTGAAACAGCAAGTCTCCATTCTCTGCCAGCTGGCGTGCCAGTCCAAAAAAGTGGTGATGTTGATTTGTTGTCCACACTTAGCCCTTTCCCTGCTGGAGATAGCCATATTTCTGGGACATCATTATGTTCCTCAGGGAGTGACTGCAAAAACACTATTCTAAATGAATGCCTCCACTGGTTCCTCTGCAAAGGCCATACTCCCCCCTTGATCTCCCCACAAATCTGTTGAAGGCAGTGATGGTTGCAGTGTGGCATTTGCCACAGTTGAAACTTCTGCTCTAGACTGAAGAATGTGGTTAGGTACATTGCAGAGGCTGCACTTCTGAGGGTCTGATACTGAGATGTCACTGATGTCCTGGGAGGAGAGAAGAAACTGATTCAGAGAGTAGCTGAGGTCTTAGAGGCCCAGGAGAGTTGTAGGTGCTATCTGCTGAGGCTGTTGAGAGCAAACAAACTGCTGGAGGGAGTTCAGCATACAACACTAAGGCCAGGTACAGGAGCCACTGTCACAGTGTCACTCAGGAGGCGAAATGACTGATAAGACAAGGCCTCTAACTTTGAGGCCAAAGATTTATTTTCTCCTGAAGATTTAAGATTAGAGCCTTAATTGTATCTGCTAAGAAATGCTCTGAATGTCAAAACCAGGCTTTCTGAGTGGGACTGTGAGTGTCATGGCATTATGGCAGTTGAAGGATTAGAGAAGTTTCTCCTGTATAAATTTGCCTTCCCTTAACCTCCCCAGTTACCTCGACACTTTTGGTTGCTTGTCGTGGTTTAAGCCTCTCACGCAGTTTGCTCACTCACTCCCCCCTCTTTCTTCCCCCCCACTCCGGGGGGGGGGGAACGGGGAGCAGAATAGAAAGAATGTAACTCCCATGGGTTGAGATAAGAACAGTCCAGTAACTAAGGTATAACACAAACCACTGCTGCTACCACCAATAATAATAATGACCAGGGAAATACAAGGGAAGAGGATACAACCGCTCACCACCCAACGACCGAGCTGTGAACTCAACTCTTCTGGGTTCCTGCCCCAGTTTTTTCCATCCTGGGCATGACGTGCTGTGGTATGGAATACCTCTTTGGTCAGTTTGGGTCAGGTGTCCTGTCTCTGCTTCCTCCCGGCTTCCCCTCCTCCCCAGCAGAGCATGAGGCTCAGGAAGTCCTTGGTCAAACCAAAACATTCTAATCTGTAACTATAAACATCGGTGTTATCAGCGCTGTTCCCAGGCCAAAAGTCAAAACCACAGCACTGCACCAGCTACTACGAAGGAGAAAAACGTCTGCTGCTGCTGAACCCATGACATTGCTGAATTAGCATCTCCTAGGAACACCTTCTCTGGGCATCTCTCCATTTGTCAGTCCGTCCTTTGGTTATCACCTCTCACTCTCCAGGGCCAAATGCACAGTGCTATTAAACAAAACCCCAGCACTTAATGCCATTTTTCATGATAGTCCCAACCCAAGGGATGTGTCTGAAACCATCCATGCAAGAGTCCACCAGTACTTTTGGAATAAGGCTTAGCAGATGTTCAGCCCAAGCAGACTGCATTGGAGCTCAGAGGAACAGGTCTGTGGTTTTCTTTAAGCACACACAGTTAGGCTTGCCTTAAATGCCCAGTGCAACAGGCTTCAGGGCTCTGCAGCCCGCCTCTGTGTACACTCCATTGCTGGCTGGACCAGTGGCACATTTCAGTCTATCCCAGGTAAAGCTCTGTTGCTGAATACTGTGCCAGTAAGGATTGCAGGAGTGTGTGCAAGTCTTCTGTGCACTGCTTGCCTTCCACAGCTCCTCTGGGGCTCTCCTTAGGGCTCCTTTGGGGGCCAGTGGGACCAGTGAGATCCCAGTGGGCCATTCCTTCGCTTTAGGAAAAAAATTGCCTGAGAACTTCCTCTTGGAAGCTGTAGCTTCCCTGAGAGATTGCTAGAACTTAAAACTTGTTACAAAAGCACTAGGCATATTAGCAAATATATATATATTTAGTGGAAACTTAACAAGGCAAGCATTTAACATAAAAATGAGAGCCTTTTTTATTTCAGATGTTTGCACGCCTTTGTCAAATATTTCCGAACATCTCAGCTACTGCTTAGCTGAAAATTGGTTTGAACTTTCTTACCCATTCTGTGGAAAATAAAAGATCACAACCAAAGTATGCATTTGGAGAGAATGTGTATTTTTATTGAAAACCGTATTTCCAGTGAAAGCTTTTATTGCGTCTTTAAAAAAATGCCCAGACAACAGGCTACATAAAGAAGCTTTATTCCATCTCTTAGTCTGCTGAAGGTTTTTCCTTGGCATTTAAAATCAATTTCAGGTTTGTTATTAGTACTGATGAGAATGAGATAAGACCTAAACTGTCATCTCATGGTTTTCTGTGGCTCCCATGGTTTGAAACAAAAAACCCCAAACAGACCCGCAAACAAAAACAGCAGCAGCCAGCATCCATCAATCCTGGGGTTTATTGCAACTTTATGGTCAATGTTTGCTCTACAGACCCAAAGATCTTTGGCAACTGTAGAGAGAAAAATGACCCTGCCTGAGCCTCCAGCAGAGCCTGTCACCGTATTAAGTTTGCCCTTAGATCCAGGTTTCAAGGGCACTTCTTAGTTTGGTCGCTTATATTCCTACTCCTAGGTACAAACAATGCAAACCTCTACTGTCTTTCAGTAAGTGCTCAAAAATCATCAAATTTGACATTAAGAAATATCCACATTGATACATAGCAGCACTTGACACCACAGAGCAGAGCACAAAGGTGTTTCCTTTGGGAAGCTCACCTTTTAGTCCTCTTATTTCTTGAGATGTGGCATGTCTTGTAAAAAGCCTCTCTAAAGTCCTGGAAAATGTTGTTAGCTAGATGATGGACTTTTATGTTCAAGAAAGATGGTGAAGTCCTGGCTTTGCTTTCAGATAATGGTGAAACTGCCAACATAATCGCTCTCACTCAGATGAGGAATTGAATGACACAGCGTGAGTAAAGTGTATGGAAAGAGATTTGTTTCCTTAGCAGCTGAAGCTATCACAGTGGTATCCAAAGTATTTCAGGACTGAGTGATGGGAAACCAGTGACTGTCAAGGCTGAAAGCTTGTGTTTCCAACTTCTGTGTCTCTGTGTCCCCAACTTCTGTGTCTCTGTGTCCCCATCTGCAAAGAAGGGATAACCCTACTTGGGTAGTTTACTAAAATGCTTTCTTATCTGTGCCTGAATGCCTGGAGTTTCTTACAGAAAAATGTGTGGCAGAAACAAAGTGCATGCTGCTGAATTTCCCTTGTTCTGAGGAAAACACTGCAGAAAGGATCTCCAGCCTGGGCAAGCTTGCAGTGTAGCTGGGCAAGACCATCAAGAAGACATGGAGAAGAACATACTGTTGCAGCTGGAGCACAGAGAGGATATGGGAAGGCATATATACACCACAGAACACAGCACCCCATTGAGCTGCTGACCCATGTTTTTGGTGAGGATCTGTGGGATCCACTTTGCAGGCCTTGAGGAGTGGCTTGCTCAGTGACTGCTTAGTGGTCAACTCTACCCAGCACTGGTTCCACATGTAGGTTTTCTCCCTGCCCCCAAGTTCTCCCCTTTTTTTGCACTCACATGATCTCTTCTAGATATGTTGTTTTGACTACTTGCCTGTCTCTAGGTGCAGTCACGAGGCCTAAGTTTGCATGGATGCTCAAATTGCTTTGAGCTCTGCCAACACAGGATTTATGGCATTTCAATACACTCGTTTGCCTCTTCTCATGAGCAAACTCCAGACAAAAGGTTCAGCAGACAGCTACCAGATTGATGAGAAAGAGCTGTCTGCTAAATGAGCTGTTCCCACTGTGCTGCCACCACCTTGTAGCGGGCAGGGGCAATGCCGTTCCTCCTCGGTTCTCTCACCAATGTGCTGTGCCCTCAGAATTCCCCCATACTTCATTTCTGGCATCTAGGGTAAACAGTAGCTTGGCTATTTTTCATTTGTTATTATCGTCTGCTGTGGGCTAGTGACTGGAAATCATTTTCTACCCAAGACTGACAGGGATAATGTGATTCGGAAGAGGAGCTGTTTCTCAAAACATCCACAGGCTGGGCATGGCAGTTGTTCTATTTCAGCAGTGTCAGACTCATTCCTCTATCTAATTCCTGCTATTCCCCCCCTGACACCCCCCCCAGCAGGTTCAATGGAGAAAAAAAGGAAGTAAATTCCATTCTATACAATTTTATTTCAAGAACAGCTACATAAACAGAACAAACCAACCCAAAACCCACTGCCCCTTTCACACGAGTTGGATTTAAGGTAGCTGTTACAAAACCTTTTCTCGACTGTTCAGGACCACCTTAGGAACCTGAATGTATACAAGTCCATGGGACCGGATGAAATCCATCCACGGGTCCTGAAGGAGCTGGCAAATGAAGTTGCTAAGCCACTGTCCATCATATTTGACAAATCATGGCAGTCAGGTGAAGTTCCCGATGACTGGAAAAAGGGAAATATAACCTCCATTTTTAAGAAGGGAAAAATGGATGACCCAGGGAATTACAGACCAGTCAGCCTCACCTCTGTGCCTGGCAAAATCTTGGAGCGGATTCTCCTGGAAGGCATGCTAAGGCATATGAAAACCAACAAGGTGCTTGGTGACAGCCAGCATGGCTTCACTAAGGGGAAATCCTGCCTAACCAATCTGGTGACCTTCTATGAAGGGGCTACGGAGCTGATGGACAGGGGCAGAGCGGTTGATGTCATCTACCTGGACTTGTGTAAAGCCTTTGACACTGTCTCCCATGACATCCTTCTCTCTAAGTTGGAGAGACATCAATTTGATAGGTGGACCACTCGGTGGATAAAGAACTGGCTGGATGGCTGCACGCAAAGAGTAGTGCTCAGTGGCTCAGTGTCCAGCTGGAGACCAGTAACGAGTGGTGTCCCCCAGGGATTGGTGTTGGGACCGGTCTTGTTCAACATCTTTGTCGGTGACATGGACAGTGGGATTGAGTGTGCCCTCAGCAAGTTTGCCGATGACACCAAGCTGTGTGGTTCGGTTGATACATTGGAGGGAAGGAATGCCATCCAGAGGGACCTTGACACGCTTGTGAGGTGGGCTGATGCCAACCTGATGAAGTTCAACCATGCTAAATGCAAAGTCCTCCACCTGGGTCAGAGCAATGCCAGGCACAGCTACAGGTTGGGCGGGGAGGAGATTGAGAGCAGCCCTGCGGAGAAGGACTTGGGGGTGTGGGTTGATGAAAAAATGAACATGAGCCGGCAGTGTGCGCTTGCAGCCCAGAAAGCCAACCGTATCCTGGGCTGCATCAAAAGGAGTGTGACCAGCAGGTCGAGGGAGGTGATCCTGCCCCTTTACTCTGCTCTCGTGAGACCTCACTTGGAGTATTGTGTGCAGTTCTGGTGTCCTCAACATAAAAAGGACATGGAACTGTTAGAACAAGTGCAGAGGAGGGCCACGAAAATGATCAGGGGACTGGAGCACCTCTCGTATGAAGATAGGCTGAGAAAATTGGGGCTGTTCAGCCTGGAGAAGAGAAGGCTGCGTGGAGACCTCATAGCAGCCTTCCAATACCTGAAGGGGGCCTATACAGATGCTGGGGAGGGACTCTTCATTAGGGACTGTGGTGAGAGGACAAGGGGTAATGGGTTTAAACTTAAACAGGGGAAATTTAGATTGGATATGAGGAAGAAATTCTTTACTGTGAGGGTGGTGGGGCCCTGGAATGGGTTGCCCAGGGAAGTTGTGAATGCTTCATCCCTGGCGGTGTTCAAGGTGGGGTTGGACAGAGCCTTGGATGGCATGGTTTAGTGGGAGGTGTCCCTGCCCATGGCGGGGGGGTTGGAACTCGATGATCTTGAGGTCCTTTCCAACCCTTACTATTCTGTGATTCTGTGATTCTGTGACTGTAAGCACAGAGGTTTCTTTAAAATAGTGAAGGTGAAAAACAAAATATATCCATCTACCACTGCAGCTTTCTCCATGAATTTATTGTGCTCTGTAAACACAGATTTTGTCATTTAATTTTTCTTTTATTTAAGAAAAATCCACCAGCCTATGCCTATTTTTCTTTTCTGTAGTGCTCAGACAGCTCATTTCTGGAACTATAGAGGATTTGAACGGAAAGCTGTTAACAAGGAAATGGGATCTTTCCTCAGTGCATCTTGTCTCTGTGTTTGTCAGGACGTCCACCAGTACAGGAGAGTGAGGAGGAAACTGTTACATCACTGTGTGCCTGAGACAGGCTATTATCTGCCTGTAAGTCTGGGTATCCTCCAGCTCATGGAATGTGCTTTGCCACGCTCTTATTAGGGAGTGATGGAAGCTGAAAGTATTTTTCAGGACCTTTTCAAAGTTGACGGCAGGTAAAACAAGTTGCAGGCCTAATTCCTCCCCTCTCTATCATCAGTTCAAGCCTCCATTGCCTTCATTACATGCATGTTCAGCAGCCTGAACATATCTTTTCATCTGCTAACACTTTTCCATCCATTTCCATTCATTTTTCCCTGCACATTTCGATCACACATTTTTCCCTTTCAGAAAGGAATGAAGCAAGACCTTTACCAGCTATTTGTAAGTCTTAAAGTAAAGCAGCAGCTCTGCTGCTCTGTGTCACTTTACGCACAGCGCAGTCAGGGCCAGCCATTGTCGACCTGTGCTGTGCTATGGTGGGTACTGAGAAGGCTTAGCAGGTCCAATATCCTAAACATGGTTTGGTGGTTGCCACGTGGGAAAATGTGGGAAAGCACAGGGTTCTAAGCATGCCTACCCTGCCCCTCATCCTTCCTCTCCATGGTGGTCTGTCTCCATTTCCATGAACATACTTGCTTTACATATTTTGAGATCGTGTTCTCTGCTTGTAATCTTCCCGAGCCCTTCAAGTCAGAAATGCAGTCCTGAAGCCTCAAGCCCTACAACCCAAGCTGTGCTGACAGGTTTTCTGCTCAGCAGATGAACAGTATTGAGGGAAAAAATGGGGTTGTGGGAGAAGTGCAACTCGTCTTTCTGTAAGAGTAGAGGGATTTTAAAGTCTGAGGACTGATTTCTGTGTTGCTGGGGCTCAATTCATGCTTCTCGCCTTGGCTTTAATGTGATGGTATGAGAAAGTGTTTTCTTTTTTGTACAGCATTGATGTTGCACAGCTGCCTCACTGTGTACAGTAGCTTGCTGAAGCACTTAAAAGCAAGTCGTCAGGGCCTGCAATCCCTGCAGTTGCACTTCAAGGCAGCAAAGCAGGTAAGCAGGGCTGCAGTTAGCACTGCATGTTGCTCTGTAACAGTGGTCCATGGTGCAGCACTGGTGGAGCAAATGAACTTTGCCCACCCCTTTAGAGCTGCACCAGCCCTTTAGTGGGGCACCAGGTCTGCCCCCAAGACAGATACCCATGTTGTCGTTCAGGAGACTGGGCATTCAGTACAAACCATAGCAACCGGGTTAATGTTCTTAAATTATTTGTGCTAGATTCTGGTAAATCTGGGGAGAAAGCCTTGGGCTTTTAAACCACATGTAACCCTCAGGTATACGAGAGGTGTATTTGCATACACTGAGTTGACAAACTGGTCTGCTGATCCTTGCTTTTGAGGAGCCTATGTAAGAACCAGGGGTCTCTGCCTTATTTTTTTTTCTGCCCTCCTGTGTTTATCTGCCCCAGACTTCGCATTTGCAAAGGGTGTCCTGAGGTAATGATTGTTGCTTGGTTTTGTTTCCCTCCCATTACCTAATAACAGCTCTATCATGGTAAAGTAAATGGAACACAGACTTGCACAGGACAGCAGGCACCAGCAGCTGTTTTTTCTGCCTCCTCAGATGAGGTGTGGCTTTGTGTGGCTGCTGACTCTTCAGGCAGCCAGAGCAAACAGACATGGACATGCCGTACTTGGCAGAGAGTTAAAGCCTGCAATTAGCCAATATGCAGTTAACTAGATTAGCAACATGGGGAACCAAGTGGCCTTAGTTTAGGACCACATGATCCAGAACGAATTGGGTTGCAAAACACAGTGTGTGTACAGTGCTCTGGATCACCAGAAGGTGTAGAGGGGCCCTGGGCAATCCCAAACTGGGCTGTCTCCCTGCTGTCGCATGGAGGTCTTGCCCAGTCTGTGGGTCCTTTTCGGGGACTGGAGTTGGGATGTGCTTGTGTGTCTGGGACACCTTGTCCTTGTTCTCTAAGGCACGCTTGCAGCTTGGAGATTATTTGCCTGTGTCCTTTTGTATCATGAATGTCCAAAAAGCGCCCTGAAGCCCCTTTTTCAACCCTTACAGAAGTTACAATATTCTCTATGACTTGCCAGGCACACAGCAATTTCTGCTCTACCACTGTGTTCAAGAAGCACTGGAAATAGGCCTTTGCCTCATCAAGGTCTGGTCTGGAAATGTGTCTGAGGTAGTTGGTGGGTAAATTTTCACTGCATAGATTTAGGGGTACTCGAAATGAGGTTATTTTATGAGTTCATGGAAGAATTTGAGAACAAAGATCAAATGTTCCTTTCTAAAACTTGCTTTTTCATGGGAATAATTGAAACAAGCACATTTTCATAGATCACATCAATTTCGTGGAATCATTGTGTTCTCCATCAGAAAACTTTGTCAAGCTCTAGTCAAGATTCTCTATCCATGAGCCTTAAAGCCTCCGAGCCCCACATGAAAAGCTCTGATGATGTTAATCTTGCAGCTCTTTATATTGTACCCCTCTAGATGAGAATAGTGCCCTTATTCTTTTTGAAATGCCTCAGCATTTCTCCCACAGCTGACCCTATCCCAGCTGTTACCCTGCCACAGACAGTTGTTGCTAAATCAAGAGAAGCTGTGTTTTGCTGGTCTCACTGCCGTTCATTTACTTTGAGGTCCCAAGTGGGGTTTGGAGCACTTCTGCCTGCCTCAGTTTCCCAGTGTATTGTAACACTGCTTGAGTCACCTTGAGTCACCGCATGAAGAGGTGTTCAGTGCCATTTGTAGCAAAGAAAACTGCTCTGGGCTCATCAGAGGGAAGCTGCAATGGAGTTATGAGTCCAAAGTGTTACTGTCATGATTTTCCCTGACCTTAGTGTTTCTGTGTATTAATGCTTTGAATTGTGAAGTTGTAATTTCCTTTCTTGTTTTCTTTCATGAGCTTTGTTCACAAAACACATCTCCTCAAAGGAAAGTGAAGTACTGTTTTTATGAGCTTTTTGCTTCAAGCACTGGGCTCAGCACTCGGTGGTGCAGGAGTCTTCCACTGCAACAGGGATGTCTGACAATGCCAATGCCAAAGCTGCAGGTTTTTCTGCCTCACATGTTTTTGCATCTGAACAGCTCCTCTCTGCTTGCCTTTCATGGCATTGAGGTGCATGCCCTGTGCACCAATCTTGTCACTCTAGATAATTTAATTTATTCATCATGCCAGCACTTGGTGGAGGAAGGGTTGTAGAAGTTGGTGTCCCTCCTGCAGCCCTCAGGACCTTGCTGATCAGTGGACAGTGTCCAATTGAATAAAGAAAAGGCAAGGAGGTCTTGATGCTCCTCAGAACTGGACAAAGCAGGAGCAGAGGGAGAAAGGCAGATAAAGCAGTATCTGTACTCTTCCTGCTTTCTGTCCAGCTTTTCCCTCCTTTTTCCTTTCACTGAATTCAGGATTGATGAAAATGAACATTAAAAAAGAAAAAAAGACCTTCATACCCACCTTTTCTCTGTGTTGGTGTGTCAGCTCACTGTAACTTTTATCAGTGGAGGAGGCTTTGGAACACAGACTGTTACTTATACTCAGCTCTTCCCTACCAGTCTGCAAAGCTTCATTGGCACCTCCAGTACTAAATTAATAAGGTGCTTCTGCTGCTGTTGGTCACGTAACCAGAAGGTCTGCATAAGCTCCCCAGCTCCAGACCTGTCTGCTGGGCTCTAATTAACATTTACCTTATGTGCTCACTTGGGCTGTCTCCATCACAGGCTTGGATGCCATGTGCTATCCATCATCCTTGCCCAGTGCATAAATGAGGTTGCCATGGGGAAAGCCAATCCAAAGGAAGTTGCTGTGGACAAAAAAGAAGCTGCCTGCAAGCTAGGAGGCTGCCATAGAGGGCTCTGCTGCCCAACAAGTGAGCCACATGAGAGAAAATGTGCTGAGAGGAATAGAGCAGGTTTCTGGGCATGAGCATGTAAGATGGCATGATTTCTATTGCTGCTGTGGATAGGGGCAAGGTCCTACTCAACCACGTGCTGCTGCCTGTGGTGCCATGAGGCTTCAAAGCAGTGTGTGCAGGTTTAGCCAGGTAAGTCTGAGATGTGTTTGTTGTAATAGTGCGGCCATGCTTCATGTCTAAAGGAAAGGGATTTCAAGGCAACTTGTTTAGGTAACTTGTGAGGGATGTTTGGACTGTTCCTTGGGGGGGGGGAGCAGACATTGGTGGACGTGCTTGGAATGGATAGGTGAGAGTGACGGTTTGACCTCATAGCAGGGTTTATCCCATGGCTGTCTCAATAAATGGTGCCATAACTGTCACCAGGTTCATTTCCAGGATGCATGGGAGCACATGGACACTTCGCCTTCCTCCATAATGTTACGTGTTGCTACAGGGTGTGCAAATGGTATAAAAGCCTGACCTCATGGGTCTGCTGGAGGTGAAGTGGGTCTCACACAAGTTAGGCTCAGTAAGGGAAGGTACTCTGTTCCCCAGTTAGGGCTGCAATTTCTACTTCCTTTTAGAAAGCATGAAATTAACCTTTTGCTTACTGTTTTTGAGGGTAAGCATGTAGGCTTTCAAGTTTCTCTTCAGCTGAATCTGTCCCATCAGCTTCAGTACTACTGAGCCAAAATAAAAGAAAGTGTAAGCAGGTGCTCAGGGAGGGAGACTGGATTAACAAGCAGAATTTCTGCTATGCTTGCTTTGCTGGAGCAGATTAAGTCTTGCCTGAAGCCTGCAACATGGCTGAGGCAGAATTTTCCTTTTCTCTGTCTAAAGCAGTGCTGGAGTCTGAGGGCAGTCCTCTGCCTCATATCTGTAGCAAAAATAGAAGTCTTTCGGGAGAATGCTTCTGTTTCATGCAGGAATTGTCACATTTGGTGACACATGAGCTGTAGTCAGCTCATTTTCTGCCATTCTGCAATATATAGGGTTGTTATTTTCTCACATATCCGATTAACTCAGCCTTGGAGAAAAGCTGAAACAATTGTGTGGTTGAAGATGACTCAGCGTAAGGCTGAATCCTTTACTCCTACAGTGCCAGTACCAATGAGGTGGCTTGGCAGCGACAGAGAGATGCTTTCCTTTGGTCTTGCTCCTGCTTTTACCAACTGAGGTGACAGTCGCCTCCCCAAACAACAACAGGGTGCATGTGCTTGCCTTTGCTAGTTGGAGAAGGATTGCTAACTCGTGTACATGGTTTTCTGTGTTGGTTTCTTTTTTCCTTTTTTATTTTCTTCTCCCTTGTAGGAGCTGAATTATTGCACATTTTTATATATATAAAAAGCCCCTTCCCACCTAACCTGTTGACTTGCAAGTTGGATGCAGATACTCAGGACTAGCTGCTTAGTGTCTGAATTTCTTTTCTTACACCACTCATGTGGACACTCTCCATCCAAATCATTGTAAAGACAGGCTGAGCTGCTGTTCCTCATGGTTAACAAAGAACCTCATGTGAACCCTTGCACATCTGCACAAAATCTTGTTGTGTACACGGGTGTTTATGACAACAGCAGCAGTGACCTTGTTATGGAATATTTCTGAACTAGGCATAGAAATAATAAAAATATTGAATTTTTTGTGTTTGAAAATACCATTTGAGTGTGCATAGCAACAACAGAACATGTGCAGTAACCAAGCTAAATTTCAGCTCTGCATTGCATACTGCATGATTATCCACAGCACAGGGGAGAGGTATAAAATAGTTGTAATGGGGGTGGTGGAGAATTTCAGTTTGGCAGCATTTAGTTGAGATTACAGTGACTGTGGCCATGCCATGTTGGATACATCCAGGCTGAAGGAATTAGTCCCCCTCTTGCCTGGATGTGGCAATTTCTGTAGTGCTGGTATGATTTACACTGATGTACCCCAGATGGGCTCCAATCTCACACTGCCTAGCTGAGCAATTCACCATGCAGAGATGTCATCAAATCCTTCAGCAAAGGAGGTGGAAATCTTCCCCTCCCATTTGTCAGTTGCATACTTTGCTGTTGGCTTGTGCATTGTGCAGAGCTTTAGGGATGAATCTAATGCAGCAGACACGGGCGGGGAGTGAATGGGAGCACGTTGCAGTTCAGAGTGTGTCCCTGCCTGAAGGTGCGGGTGCTGCCAGCCCTGCAGCCAAAAATATTCCTTACATCTCACACTCAAGATTTCTTCAGAGAAGTGGTTGCTATGCAGCCTTGTTTATTCCTGGTGTGTGACACTGTTTGCCTGCTGGGTTCATACATCTCGAAGGGGGAGCCTCCTGTCCTCCTGGAGAAAGGGTTTGGCTTGACAAATGGCCATCCCTGCTTCCAGTTTTGGAAACACAGGGTCTGGAGCAGCAGAAATCCTTATTCCCTTGTGGGCAGCAACCTGCAGTGGGGCTTTACACCTCCTGGGGGGGTTGCAAGCTTTACAGAGTGGAGCTAGCTTTCCAAAGTGAAGGACATGCATGTTTGTGAAGGAGGTTGGTGGACAGCCCTGCCTCATGTGGTGTTGTTTTCTTAGCAAGGTGATGCTCTGGTGGGGGCTGGCAGGAGCCGGGCAGAGGGGTTGCCTTTACTGTGCTCTGGTGGAGGTTGTTTGGTGCAAGCGTCTCTCCCAGAAGTCAATAACATGTAGGAGAAAGATTTGATTATTTTTCCTTTTATCTTTCTCTTTTCAAAAAGCTCTTTGGAAAAGTCTTTAAAGCTGCGCGAGGGAGGCTTCTGCTGGGTGACTCCAGCTGTGCGCTGCTGAGTTTCGGTGTCATTTGAAGGAGACACAGTTCTGGGAGGTGCGGAAGAAGAGCAATGCTTGGGGTGGCAGATAGAAGGAGGGAAGAGGAGAACAGGTGGGGGCTGCAGGGCAGATGGGGTGGTTTGTTGGTCGGGAAGTTCCTGTTCGTAAGAACCACAGTCTGGCCTCTGGCATGCCTCGGGATGAAGAGTGAGAGCTTCCACCTCAATTCACCTCGGACTGCCAAGGCTTCATTTGCTGCACTATGTGAGCAAACGGACAAGTACCTCCTCAGCTCCTGCTCAAATGCCCCTTGCTCTAACTGGAGCCAGAAAAGCAAAAACTGCACCTTTGGTCCTTCCTGAGCTGACACTGTTGTTTTCCAGGTGGAATCAAGGAAGGTTGAGCTCAAAACAGCTTTCTGAATCTGCTCTTGCTGAGTTTTATATAAGCTGTTATATGGCTCCTGAGGGTTGACAGTTCATCCCTGCAGAATGGCAATCAAGTCTGCTCTTGTTGATGGTTTAAACTGCTGTATTTTTCTAGTTGAACATTGGCACCTCACTCCAAAGGATGTGGGATACAAGTGGAATCATTTTACTCCCAAGCAAAGGGAGGAGAAGCAAACTTTAGTGACCTTACTATGTACTCTCTGGTACATAAGTGCTGAGTCCCAGAGCAGTATCACTCTGACCAACTGTATTGAATACAGTACTGTATATTTGCTGCACTGGGAAGCCACTAGGAAAATAGCTTGTTAGTTGGGAAAGAAAGTAGTGATAGCATTAAATAATTTCTGTTTTAATTTACTGCGTGCTAATGATCCAAAGAAGCTGAAAATCCCAGAGGATGCATTTCCTTTTGATTAACCTGGAAGGAAGGATGACAAGGAGTACAGTTACTGTCTACTGAAACATCACCAGGGCCTGGAGCTGTTCAAACGCATCTGTGATCCATTTGTTCCTCTTCAGAAAGCCATTTCCTAACACTTTTTTTCACTCGGCAATGAATCGCTGCCACTGCTCTCTATACAGAGAATGGCACAAGGTTGTTTTTCTTGCTTCTCTCAGTAATGGCAGAAGATGAATCCTGCACATCCAGCACTTCCCCAAGGCTGTAGGCAAATTGCTCTGCCATTATCATTCCAATGACAGTGATGCTGGTGCAAGGGAGAAAGGTAGCCTTACATAGCTACAATTTAGGGTTTTCCATATAATGTAGCTGACCTGAATTAGGAACTATGCTCTGAATTTAGGAAATTAAGCCTTTGGAGGGCTTTGTGTTAAGGGTAAGTCAGTGGCACAGGCAGCATTCTATCCTAGCTATAGGATACACCCATTTCTGGTACTTACTGTTTTCTCTTGTTCATTTTTAATACCCTAAGCAATAGGCATGCTTAGCTTCATTTAGGAGGTGACCTTAACCAGATGAAATCACCACTGGTATATTTCTTAGATCATAAAATCATGTAATCATAGAATAGAATGGTTTGGGTTGGAGGGCACCTTTAAGCTCATCTAGATGCAGCCCATGGGCAGGGACACCTTCCACTAGACCAGGTTGCTCCAAGCCCTGTCAAACCTGGCCTTGAACACTGCCAGGGATGGGGCAGCCACAGATTCTCTGGGCACCCTGGGCCAGTGCCTCATTGCCCTCATAGGGAAGAACTTTTTCTTAATGTCTCATCTCAATCTCCCCTCTGTCAGGTTAAAGCCATTCCCCCTTGTCCTGTCTCTACATGCCCTTGTCAAAAGCCCCTCTCCAGGTTTCTTGTAGCCCCTTTAGGCACTGGGACCTGCTCTAAGGTCTCCCCAGAGTCTTCTCTTCTCCAGGATGAACAAGCCCATCTCTCTCAGCCTGTCTCCAGAGCACAGCTGCCCCAGCCCTTAGAGCATCTTTGTAGTCTCCTCTGGACTTGCTTGAGCAAATCCACATCATATCTGATCATATTCATTCTATACAATGAGACCGAAGAAAATATACCTTATTCCCTCTTTTATGCCTTATCCCACTCACAATGAATCCCACAGAGAGCTTCGTCTGGAACTCAGGAAAAAAAAGCCAATTCATGACCTCTGGAAAAAGGGCTGGCAACTCAGGAGGACTACAAGGATACTGTGAAGTATTGCAGGGAGATAATTCGAAGAGACAAAGCCCAACTAGAACTTAAGTTCTAAGTCAGGGGAGACGATGCTTCCTCTCTACTCTGCCCTAGTGAGACTCAACCTGGAGTACTGTATTCAGCTCTAGGGTCCCTAACACAAGAAGGACATGGACCTGTTGGAGGAGTCCATGTCCTCCATTCTTTGTTTTAATGTAACACAGGTAAGTAGATCTACGTTTGTATTTTAAAGGGTGTCTAATGCCTGCCTTTCATTGAAAGAAAAGAGAATTAGGCTATAAAACCCCTTGAAGCACCTTCAGTACTTGACCATAAGACATCTGTGTGAGTTTATCTAAACGAACAAAAAGGGTGAAAGCCAGAAGTAGGTTAACTGCCTCAGGTAGCTCCAGCCTTTCTGAAATCAGTTGCTTTACTCCAGATGAATGCTTTGACAGCTTTTGAGCAGAGTTAAGTCTCTTGGGGGGGGGGGGGGGGGAAGGGGAGGAAGGTGGAGCAGTACAGGGCCTTGCTGCAATATGAATAATTGCTATTGAAATTTGCTTTTATCTGATTCTAAGTTTGATTAATAGTAGGATACCTGAAGTCCTTGTACAGGCATTCTTGTTATTTGTTTTAAGCTTACAGAAGGCATTAACAGGGACCTGCCTTTGCTTCTTCCATCGAGTACAGATGTGTTTTTCCTTCTCTAACAATTTAAATGAACTGTGACTGTGACTGATCCCTCTGACTGCACGGAGCTTCCACACAACAGTCATTCTGTTTGTAGAGCTTTGGAGGCACCTGTGAGAGGATTTCAAAACCAGTTCACGTTGGCATCCTTCTGCACTCACTGATGTTTACAGGAATTTTATTGCTGGTTTACCACCTTGACCTCTTATCCTAGGGTATGTTCTGCAATATATCCCCTTTCCTCTCACTTTAGGCCATAAGAAATGGGCTAATACATTTCAGGAAGCCCAAGCCCTGTCTGGGCTGAAGTCTGTCTCTGAAGGTAAAAAGAAATCTAGAGTTTCAAAGTGAAAGCAACCAAACCACTAAGGGAATGGACTGCAGAGGCTGAGGTTGAAAAGTGTCACATTTTTGCTTTGTCTGAAGGGCTAAGCATAAACTTCCTTTACCCTCATATACCCTGCACGCTATAGCACTATCTACAATTCCACTAGTCCCATAGGATGTGCATTGCTGATCTGAGCATAACAGATAGTGTCTGGATAGCTGGCATACCTAAATATACAGACTAGCTTAACGTCTCTTGCTGGTTCAGAAAGGATGCATGAACCAGGAAAAGGCACTGAGCTCCCAAAGGAGAGAGAGCCGAACTGGACAGTTAAGGCCCAAAGTGAAGAGTGACTCCTGTGTTTCAGCTGGAGCTCAATGAGCTCTGTGTGGCTGCAGCAACGGAAAGTTTAATGGCAGTTAGTCAGCTCTGTATACTGTTGGTTCTACAGGCTGCATTTCTCCCTTCATCACAATGACCACACTTAGGAAGTTTTCCTCCTTTAATGCTACCTCCCGCGTTTCTTTCTGTCTCCTCATATATTCTATTATTCTCCATTTTCTTAAGGCCAAGATCAGGCAGAAGAGGTGAAGAGAGGATCCTTAAACTTCTATGTAGGTACTGGGCATAACTGTCCTAAGATGACCATAGGAATCCTAGCTCACGTGGGTGGCACTGTGAAAGTTCATTTGAAAACCATCCTGTAACTCTTTTCTATTCCTTGATGTGCTCAGGCAGCTTCCCCAGAGCCCAGTCACTGGGAAATGTGCTCTGGTGATCCAGTGAAAATGACTCCAGCATGGAGTTATGAATAGCAGGAGCTGGAGGGGTACCTCGGGGCCCTGGAAAAGCACAGCAGGAAAAGAAAACATTCCTCTACCTCGTGCTCATACCTTTCATCTCCCTGCACACTAATGGCACAAAGATTAGAGAAAAATGAGGCATTTTGCATGAAATAAGAAATGTTCCTACTCCTTCCTCCTACACTTGAAGGAGAAGAAGCTTCCCTTGCAGCAGTTTCTAAACCAAATCCATTGATATCTGAAGTACATTCATGAACATTGCCTATTTTTGCATGGGGAGACATAGTGAAACTGTGTGACAGAAGTCCTTGTGAATATTTCCATTTACAGAGGAAGACATTTAAAAAAGATCCAGCCTATGCAGGATGGGAACTGTCTGTCCTCTGACAGCACAAACCTAAATTGAATGCTGAGTAATGAACTGAGGTTTCCTTTGTGCAAGTCATTTACCTCAAACCACACATGCTAGGTCCCTTACCTCAGTGTTACTTCTGCCAAATAACTAACAAATAACTGGGAAAAAGAGGACATTTACTAAAATCAGAATGGATAGGAACAGATAAAAATCTTTATGGCAAGGGCAATCTCCGTCTCTCTGCTCTTCTCTATCCATCACAGTTGCTCCCCAGAAACCAGGGGCTGAGGCCTTTTATCATACCATGGTTTTGACTCTGATGATCAACAAAGTAATGTCATTTCTGCTGCCAGTGCAGCATGGTGGTACCCCCCATCTCTTTGGTGAGGTTACATGTATCTCGCTGTTCTCATGCACAATCTATATGTGTGTCTTATCAGGGCTCCGCACTCGTGAACCCATCTTGCCTGCTCTCCAGCATCATGTTGGTGGTGGCATGAAGCCTGACAGAGAATTATGTGAACCTGTGGCCCCGTTACGCCTCCTACATATTCAGGCCAAGGAGATGGATCATCTCATGAGCCCTTGCCTTCAGAATGATGCCAACTCAAAGGACAGCAAAGGAAAGGTGAGGGCTAAGGGCAGGAATGAGCAGGCTTCCTTTTCAGGGACTGTTCAGTGCTTAGCACAACTGTCACTGAAAATCATAATCTTCCCCTTGTGGGCATTGGTTTCTCTTGGGACTACATTTGAGAGCTACAGAGCAATTGCTTGAGTGGTTTCCCTGGTGCAGAAGACACCGTTTGGGAGACAGTGCTAAGGTTGTGAAAGAAGCCTTCTTTATGTATGAAGGCCAACAGATCTGCATGGCAGAGCAAGTTACACATCAGTGAACATGTGCAAAGTGCATGCTTGGCAGCACAGAAGCAAAGATTACAATGTGAGTGGAAGCAAGGCTGCAAGGTAAAATGAGAGAGCTTGCTTTGCCTTTGTTCCCTTTCTTGCTGTATCTCACAGCCCTCATTCTCAATTTTTTTGATTCATTATGACCAATGTCTCTCCCACTTGTTTTCATGATTTTTTTTGTACTCCTGTTCTCAGAGAGCATCTGAGTCCTTCAGAAGCAAGGAAGTAAGAAGCAGCTGCCATTAGTGGCCATGCACGTTACGAAACAGCAGATTACCTCTCATGGCTGTTTATTTGCAGACGGTATTATTCCTCCATCCCTACCTGTAGGAACTGACCTGCCTATTCACTGGTAAGCCCGACTTTTTGCCTACAGCGACAGCCCCGGATACAGCACTGGTGCCAGGAGGCAGCTGTAACTCCAGGGCTGAGCTCTGGCACAGCCGGGCATGGTGTGCTTACCATCCCCAGATGTGTACTCCCACAATCAATTAGCCACTTACTGCCTCAGCCCTCTGCCTGTGCTGCTGTCTGGCTCCGCACCCAGCTTCTCTCCTGTCGATTGCAGCAAGGGTTGTCTCTGCGTGGGAGTTAGTGACTTGGTCCAATCATGCTACCGAGCCTTGACGGGCTTAACAGCTGCAAGCTTCTCATCCCATGGCATGTAATGAAAATTGGGAACAAGCAGTGCCTCTTCTGTCACCCCACACAAATAGGATGACATACAGGATGAAGCATAGCAGATGACATACAGGAGAAGGGCTGCCTGGTGTTCGCAGGCTGCTCGCTACCTGCAGTAAATGTACACCAGATGGTGAGTCCGTAGTGATTCTCATCTCTCCTTTGTGTGGACCCTACCTCCTGTTATGATCCTGAGGAGAGGGAGTTAAGAAAAAAGAATCTTGGAATGATCCTCTGAAAGTTCTGGTGATGCTACTCTGATTTTCAGAATTGATCACAAGTACCCTGACCTGGCTGGCTGTTCACATTGAACATGGATACTCTATATTCACTGCAGAATATTCTACATGCTCATAGAATGCCATTGCAGATGTCCACAACAGTGCCATCGGTGACATCCAAATCAATCTCCATCTGAATAGTTTTGATTTTACAGTTCCTCCATTCTTTGTAGAATAGGCACAGTAGCATAAAACCCCTATGAAGTCCACAGCAGTTCATCTAGATTCTGTGCAACACTTAAACTCAACACTTTCAGACAGGTACTTTCACCTGCACTTTAGAAAATAAGCTTTTGAGTGCAAGGCATGAAATTGTTGACCTATGGTGCTTTTGATGTCCAATGGGTTCCATTACAAATGCATTTGTAATCTGAATTTTCTTATGTGTTGTGTATTTATCATCAAGAGAATGTGTTTGCTAACAATTTGCATCTATATTTATATGTTTATATTCTCAGTTCACATTTGGAAGGCATTTTTGTCACAACCAGCTACACCAGCAATTGCATTTTTCCACAAGAGAAAGCTTAGGCATTGCACGGTTTGCAAACAAGTACATTTGATGACGGATAAATGTCATCTCAGCATCTTTGAAATACAGCCAGCAGGTACCTCTGAAATAGATTGAGTATTCATAATGCTTGGAAAATAGCAATATCCATAAACTTCTGCTTTCCTACTAGTACGCTAAAATGTATGTGCAGTGAGCTGCGTGCTGTCTAGAATATTTGAAGTAAATGGAAACATGGGCACTGGGAGTTTAGAGGGTCAGGTATCACTGTACCCTGCTGGTTCCTCCTTGGGGGCTTGCCCAAGCACAGCAGGACTCAGTGGCTGGGGCTTGGTGGTCACTGGGAGCAGATGGAGGTGTTTCTTCAAAAAGTCACTGGGTGCCTCTGTCCCCAGTTCTCCGAGAAACAGGGAGGTGCTACACAGAGTTATGTGGACATCTTGGGAGCTTACTCCTGGGATAGCAAGCCCTGCTGGGCACCACTGCCTCCCCATGAGCATGAGCTCTGTGACACTCTGAATCTGTGAGCTGACTGTATCACCTGTATGGACTGGGGAGCTGGCTCTGTGTGTGCCATGTTCAGATTTACACAAGGAGCGGGTGCCGGGAGTGGGTACCTGGGGCATGGCTGGGCGCTGGGGCAAGCAATGAGCCCGACAGCTGGGAAGTCTCTGGGCCAATGCCAGTCTGCACCCCTGTGATTTTCTTGGCTGAGAGCTTGGGTTGCAGACTGCTTGGTGGTGGAGTGCCTTGTCCCAGGTTATGCAGTGCTGGTGTCCGACCCTCTCTCTCTCTCTTACAGTGACCCCACTGCAGGCCGCCGCTCCGGACACTGTAGAGTGTGGATAGAAGTCAGAGCATGGAGATGACCAGGAAGCCAGACCCTTCCCTGACGCACAGCAAGGTCTGCTCAACACACTCACATGGCTCAGCAGCGATGACTGGTAAGAAAGCCCCATGTTCATGCTTCCTCCTTCTCAGTGTAAAGGAAAGTTAGAAATGTTTTTTATTTGAGCCTCTGAGCCCCGAGTGCCTAGATGTCCACAGGGAAGTTGTGAAATCACTCTATAGCTGTCATGGTATAAAGATGAGAGAGCAGCCTTTTCTTTGCCTTGGTCCACAGCAGTGCTACAGCTACAGCCCATCTATGCTGTTTCCTATTTTTGCCTTTTGCTCCATGTGTCTGCAAGTGTAATGTTCAGGGAAGAGAGGAAGTTGTGGAACAAGATGATTTGCTAGCTGAAGTCAGAAGCACAATGGAAGTGGTCATGAGTTCATAGAAATGGGTACCTCAGGTCACTGGCCTAGGTGGGACTGAGTAAGGATTTACCTGTGGTCCCAGTGCTGGCAGTAGCAGCAGCAGCAGCAGCGGCAGACATCCTGCACATGAGTCTCAGTAGCTCACGATAGCAAACAGATAGAACTGTATCTCAGGGACAGGGTACAGGGAGGGTGAAAGAAACAGAAACACAGCACAGTCTCCCAGCTGCAATCTCCAAGGAGGCAGCAACACAGGGACCTCATGTGCCATGGATTTCAGAAAGGCTGTCTTGTTTCATGGCCACAAACTAACCCATCCACTCTGCAACCATCTCTGCCTTTTGGATTTATGTCTGCTTTTGTCCTCCACAGCATCCTGTCGCAACGAGTTCCATGATTTAATTAAGTGCTGTTTGAGAAGCACCTCCCTTTGTTTGACCTAACACGCTGGTAGTTGCAGAGGGTGCAGCTTAGTTCTTTTGTGGTGAGAAAAATCAATCTCTGGTAAAATTGCCTTTCAGAGAGGAAAAGACCAAGGGGCTCTTCAGTGTCAGACGCCTGGCTATCTGCCACTCAGAAGTCCTTCTTAGTAGATTTCATGATGTTTCCTTGGCAGTTACCAAAGAGGTAAGAACATTATGTCTAACTGTGCCCAATGTACATCATCCCATGGGCCACAGAGTACATATGAGAGTGGCCATTTGTGTGTGTGCTCAGTGTCTGCCTTCACTCTGAGTTTTAGGCCTCATTTTCTAACACCTATGTGACCTATCCATAAGACCTGTCTGTCCGTACAGCTGTACTTACTGGTAGGTAGAACATCTGTCTTTCTCCTCTTTGAGCTTGATGTCCTTCTAAGGCAATGCACAAAAGTAGAAACTGAGACACTAATCAAGTGATTTGCCAGGGCCCAAGTCTCTGCCCGAGCTGTAATTAAACACTGCAGCTTTGGCTTCCCAGCTTCCTCCCACTTCATCTTCCTCCTCAGCTTCCTGGAGGATTGCCTGTAGTGTTTTGTTTCCAGTGTTTCCTTATGATGTCTTCTCCTCCTTACCTTCTGTGTAGTTTGACCTTTCCATTGACCTGTTGCTTCTGTGCATCAGTGGAATTTTGCACTGCAGCCCGTGGGTGAGGGGTCTGCGTGACAGTGGCACACAGCTTCACCCTCTTATCTCTCAGACATCAGAGAGGTCTCAGCCAAAACTCCTGAATAACATCTGTGGCTGTATTTCCAATTTGGCACTTGTCTGTGGCCAGAACCAGCTGCTTGTCCTCTTACTACACGATTGCCAAATGTATTCCATTTTCCCTTGCTTGCAGAAGACGGTAAGATTTAGCTCATACCTATGAAAATCAGTTCTTCTATGCAGTATTTCGTGATGCTGGAGGCTTGAATGCCACTTCTGTTGAAGAGTCCATTCTCTCTTGGACCCTTCAAACTTTTCTGTTTGGAGGACTCTGATGCTGCTATTCCGAGATCAGGGTTAGCAGCAGCAGCCCTTTCTGCTTCACTTATCTGAGTTTTGTATCATTTTCTGAGAAAATCTCCTCCTCTCTTGTTCCATACACTCATATGCAGAGGTATCTTTCAGTTTTCATTTCACTGCAGTGCTGGACTGTTCTTTCTCTTCTAGCACTTCTGCTGTTCATTTTTATTAGCAGGCACAGCTAAGTCTGGCAGAAAGAACCACTGGTCTGTGCTTCAAGGTATCTTTCAAATGAAGCATATGACTGTGACATGCTTCTTTGTTACCTTTGTGGGGGAGAGGATTTTGGCAGCAGGGATTACACCAGGCAGCTGTAGTTTCATGTGGTCTCCGAGATCCTTGCATGCCTTGAGTCCAGCAGCTGGTGTTCTCCTGAGGAGACAGAGCTGCAGATGGACTTGAGTCCCTGCTGTGAATTAGTTTGTAGACTTGAGAGCTTGTGTTTCCAGTTTCCTGTTTGAGTGCTCAAACTTCATTATGAATTGTGCCTTTATAGTGTAAATGTAGACCTTGCCTTAATTTTCTGATTTGCTTTCAACAAAAGGGCCTAAAATCAAAGCAGGATACGCTATGGGCTAAGGAGCACACTGTCTTAGGTGAAACATTATTTTTCAGGCCTGCAGTCTCATTGACCTTGTATTGTAGAAGTGGACCTGCGGCCACTGAGGAAGTCAGTATCAGAGTTTGATTCTGTGCTTGCAGTGTTCTGCTTTTGCTGTGCTGTTATGTTGCATCTGGGCACAGTGAGAAGTCTTCTTGTGTCCCGTGATGCTTGTCTATGGGAACTGATTTCCTTTACAAGGTGATTCTTACATCTCCCCTCATGACTTTCCCAGGTGAACAGCCTCCACTAGAAGGTTTCTATCCTTGCTATCAATACTCTTGGTGAGCTCTTCAGGATCATGAAGAAGCACATGGACCCTGAGGTGGATGAGGTTGCTTGAGTCATGCTCCAGAGGATGAGGAACTGCAACAAGTCAATTCAGAAAGCAGCGAGGTGGTGCCTGGGGATCATGGTGGGGAGCGTGACTCCTGCACGAGCAATGACTGCTCTCATGGTTAGTGAAATCCAGTATGTTGTTTTAGTGATCTGCTTCATTTTAAATTGTGTGGGAGGCAGAAGGGTGATGATGGGAGGGTAATTTCTCCTGTATCTGTTGGGAGCTCGGTGACTAGACTGTGATGACCTTGCCTCCCTTCCTCATCATCTGCTTCTGCCCTACTACAGCCTGTTTGTTCTCACAGGCTGTCAACACTGCCTAGATGTGGTGAATGATGGGGAAGTGAAAGTCCCTGTAAAGGGTGGTTATACTGCCTTGCGGCTTTGCGGGAAGAGGGACAATGGCAATTCCAGCAGTGAGTACCCTTTGCTATTTCATAATGTTGACCACAGAGACACTGGGAAAAACCATACATCATCATTATACCATTAACTTATGACATAAGGAGGATCATTGCTGGGTTGCTGGGACATGGAGCATTTGGGGAAGGAACTGCAGGGTGTGGCACAGCATGCACATCAGGCACAGCTCCTTCTGACTTCCAAGAGGAGTCTGTCTGTTGTGAGCTTAGAGCTCTGCTTTGTAGTCAAATTTATGCTGCATCTTAGCCTTGAGGTGGTGAGTCACTTCATAGGCACCTTCACAGGCCAAGGGCCGTGGGTTAACTGAGGCAAATTCTTCAGTTAAAAAAGAAAAAAAAAAGCCAGCATGAATTGTCTTTCATTTCCCTCTTTCTCAGAGTTAATTTTTGATAGAATTTGTGTATCGTCTGGGCCAGGGAGATTGAATTCCTCCTCTTCCTTGCAGGTAGTGCCTTTGCACAATGCCAACGTTGTGTTTATCTGAGGAGAGAATCTTCCTCAGGTGTCCAACACTGCAGCAAGAACACATGCCTCCTTCTCCCAGCAATGACAGGGAGCACAGTGGGGCTGAGACCTGTGCTTCTGGCCCTTGTTTTCCCTCTGCTTGAGCGTTTGCTCTCTTGTTTCCAGTTACTGCAACATCCTGGTGCAGAAGTGTGCGGCCAAACACCTACTGACCACGATGGAGCAAATTGGAGCCCAGAAGCTCCTGTCTGGCACACGTTACAGTACTGAGATGCTTGTTCATGTGGTGGTGAAACTTGCTCAGGATTGTCATCAGGACACAAGGTGATGATCTTCATGTCAGCTCCTAAAATATGAAAACTCTTGGACCATAAATGATAAAACCACAGAAGAGAGGAAGGTAACATCAATATTAAGAACATTACTTTGCAATATGGGTAATATCTGGGGAGATGACTATACTGGGTAACATGAGGTTGTCCAGTAAAGAGAAACATTGCTGAATTCCTGTGACCTGAGTAATTCTTTATTGAGAATACCTGAGTTCAGATTAGTGAAATAATTTTGTTTAGTTATTTGTGCAATGTTTCCTATTAGCATAACTGCACCAAAACCCCAACAAACCCCTTTAATTTGATTAGCAATGTTAATTCCCATGAATAGATGCCAAGAACGCATGAGCAACTAGCTGCTCATTTGCACACCTGTAATACAGGATAATAAATAGGAAGCATGAGTGAGGTGATCTGTCCTGGCTTCTCCACAAGTAAAAAGGGTAAATTACTGTGCAGTGGCAGCAAGACATCACAAATAAGCCCTGACAGCACAGCAGGAGACATCTTTTGCTTGTCCCACAGGATTCTTTGATCCCAGAGAAGCTTACCCACAATATAAGAGTGAAATTGTTTTTTCCTTTGCCCTGGGTTCTCTTCTTGCCTCTTTGTTCAGCTGACAGCATAGTGCAGTGATGACAAGTGGAGGTAAATCTCTCTCTTTGCCGAACAGTTAATACTTTCTCATGAAGGTGTTGCACATAATGAGCTTAAAATATCAGCTTATTCTAGTAACACTTTTCCTTTGTTTATTCACAAGGGAGCAAAGACAGTAATAGTCTGTATTCCATTCTCTCAATCCTGTGTTAGGTGTTACGGATGGAAGATGCTGAGTATATTGATGAGTCATCAAAAATTTGATATGCATTTGAAACAGTCTGTTCCATCACATGACTTGGGAGATGTTGTGGCAACAATAAGGCAGAAAGTAAATGCTTGGCAGGAGAAATGTCTCCTTTATGCAAGTACTGAGATTATTCTTGTGAGATTAAACCTGCCTAATCTTTCTTTATCTCATTCTTCTTCTGCTGAATCATTTTGCTCCTGGGGATGAACTTTTGATCCTCAGCCTATTTATCTGCAGGCAGTGAAGGAATTGGTGTCATTAGAAATAAAGTCTTTGCAGCAGAAGAAGGAAGTAGTAATGCCAAGAAAATTGCCTATTATGCAAAAGATGCACAAGGCAATCATGATTAGTACATGAATTGTCTGTATTCTGAGGATATTGCCCTGCTGCTTGAACTGTGTAGCTGAAAGAAGCTTTGTGAATTCAGCCTCAGTGGAAAACCATCCCCTACTGGTTTGCTTCCATTCTCATCCCTTTCCTGCTTGAGAAAGACTATTCTCATCCTTATTGGGGATCCTCTGTTACCTTTGGAAAGACGAGGAAGTTGGTTGGAGACAGATCTTCTCTTCCTTCTCCTGCCAACAGCCACTTTTTTTTCCCTTTTCCAGAAGATGGTGCTGGTTAACATGGCTGTCAAGGTATTGAACCTGCTCTAATGAGTACTGCACAGAGAGTAAACTTCAGAAGTCTGTCTGTTAGCTAGGCAAATGGTCTGGGTCCTGAAGAAGTCAACAGAGCCCTGCACTTCTCCAGATGCAGATTCTGAGATCAAACAAAACTGGGATGTCCTCCAGCCCAGGTACTGGCAAAATCAGAGCTACCCTCAGTAATTGAGACCACTCTATGGGAAAAGAGGTGTCATAAATTCCTGCTTTCATACCTCTATACCAAAGATACTGTTCTGCATTATTAAGATGGGATTTATTTAAAGATTTATAGTAGGTAAAGAGAAACAGCACATGGTCTATCCTGTGCCCACCCAAACCTCTTCATAAAACACAGAAATCCTTTTTAAGCAGCATGAGGTTGTGCAACCACTACAGTGAGTACAGGAAGGGAGTGAAATTGTGCTACCAAGCACTGAGCAGACAGAAAGGATTCCATTCACCTTTTACATTGCTCTGTACTTGTTCCCACATCCCTTCTTGAAACAAAGCCATTTTAATCCAGCTCTCATGTTGTTTGTTTTCTTAACAGATTTTTGGTGCTTTTGTCCTGAGGATTCAGGACTGCAACAAGAAAGTGAAGCAGCAGGCGCTGGAGGTGCTGGCTTGGATGACGTCCGTGCTCGGAGATGCCTTACACCCAGTGCTGGTGTCTCTGGTAGAAGCAGTGACTGAGAACCTGAACTCAAAGCACCCAGGGATTTATGCTGCAGCTGTGAAAGCGCTGGAAGCCTTCATTGCTCAGCTGGGTAAGGCTGACCTCTGGCATGGCCTCTCCTCAGCTGAGGCTTCTGCGTCTCAGAGTCAAGTGAACACTGAATCTATTGATAGCTGTTGTGGTCTGTGGAAATATCGATCTGCTGCAAGAGGTTTAGGAAGTACTGCCTGCATTCTGTCTGTCCCAGTCAGTTGTGTCATGTGGAGGTGTGCACCGAAATGGGTGCTGCTTTATCACCTGGATCATATGGCTGATTTTTAATTCAGAAGAGAGGAGATTACATGGATTATTTTAACTTCCTTCCAGAAAAGCATAAGGAAGTGACTAGCACCTGTCATGACGGTTTCCTTCCTTCTTCCTGGGAAACTGTGTGTTTTGTTTTTATTGAATTGGACTTCCAAATGTGCATGCTGCTAAGTGTACATCCACTAAAACATGATGAGAGGAATGTGCTTTTTCCTGATGGTCATAAGGGTGGTGGAGGCTCTTTCCTTTTGCTGGGCTTTGTCCCATGCTGTGGCAGGGGCAGCTCCCTCAGCAGAGTTGCCTGGCCCTTTCTGACCCACTATGAAAAGCTTTGAACTCGGTTTCTCATTTTGCAATTTTAGGTTGTCATTTGGCTCTGTAATGCCCAAAGGAAATCGTTGTTTTGAATTCAAATACTGACACTTTGAATTTAATATGATAAGAGTGTTATGAAATATAGATGAAGGCTGCAATGCTTGTTCCATAGTCAGCCTGGAGGTCTCCATGTATTTTGGTTAGAAATGCCTTGGCTCCGTTCTTTGAGATAGGTAAGGAGAGAAAGGTAATGCGATCATCATTGTCTCCTTTTCTGGATGCTTGAGCATGGAGTCACAGGTATGCCTGTTGATGTAAAATGTGTACCTTCACTACGGAGAGGGTGAGGACCTGATCTGACCTGTGTCCTGACCCACATGGCCCACTGCAGTTTGTGCAGCAGGTCTTCTGATGCCTAGCAGGTCATGCTGAAGTTCTCAGGGATCCTCAGGCTCATTTTGAGTGGAGGCACCTGCCCTGCACAGTGCATCTCCACCCCATCCCTTATGGCTGTCCAAAAGCTATGTGTTAGCATGCTGTGGAGTGGCAAATACAGTGGCAGGTTCCTTCATGTGTAATACTACAGAAGTCCATGTTGGTGTCTTTACATTTCATGAAAACAGCTTTTAACAGCTCCTTTTTGATCAGTGCATTTGAACTTACTCCCTTTTGATCTGGTCTAGGAACTGACTATATGAGTGTGGGTGGTATGTGTTTCTTTAAAGTATATAGAGATACTGCCCTGAAGTTAGGTCCTTGCTCCCCCTTACCCATCACAGGTCTCAGTTTGCCTTAATTTGGAGGCAGTAACCTAAAAATAAGGGAGTCAGAAAAGCAGAAATAAAAGGATGGGCATAAAGCAGAATGGGATTATATTAAGGTTTGTGTTCTCTCACCTCAGTTTTATGGTTGATATGAATGATTCACAACAATGAGTACAAGGACAGACAACTGGGTGGCTCTCTAAGTGAAAAAGGGGCTGGTAGGGTTGGTTGAAGCCAGGGGACACAGCTGAAAACCAGATCCAAGTCTGTAACAAGCGTGGTTCTCTGTGTCTCTTAGGTTATTCTTACGCACTTATTCTAGAAGCTGGATCCTCTGGAGGATCCATCTGCAACCAATTAAAGTCTACCATAGAGAATCAAGCTCCTCATTAAGTGTTTGGGTTCTATGGCAGGTTTGAAAGTCACTTGTGTCATTTTTGCTGCAGATCAAAGGACCTGAATTCCTGTGGACTGTAGCTGGTGAGCTGGATAACCAGAAGCTGTGGTTTTGTGAAGTCCTTATGCCCCTGTTCCCAGGTAGGCTTTGATATTTACCAGCATTTCCTCAAAGCCCGAGGAGCCTTTGGCTTGGTGCTTCTTACCTGCTGTGGTACAAAAGGAGCTGAACAATAAATCCTGGAGTACAACTTTGCTAGAATTCAGGGACAAAGGGATTTCTGGAAGTTGTTTGGGCCCAATTTGAATTCCCAAATGAATTTCTTTGCTGTTGGTGGTAAGGGATTCTGGCCCATCAGAGCTTCTTCAGAACAGCTTCCTGGAGGGCTCTACATTATAGGTATTAGCTGATTCTGTCTATTTTCCACCTTTCTTCTTTGTTGTCTCTTTTTTTTTTTTTAAGGGAATTTATGATTTGCCAAGTTCATTTCTGTAGCATAAACAGGTATAAATCCAGCTGTAAATGATGGCTTGTTCCACATGTTCTGCAGGGGGCAAGATTTCTATAGTCAATAACAACATAGCCAAGGTCTGCTGTAAATTCCCTTGCCACACAGATTTATGTCAGCTATGAAAATGCAGCACTGGGGGAATATGCCAGGAAAATTTAGTGTTGAAGAGACAGGTCTTAAAGGGGGATTAACAACTTTCTCCACATCAGCTGCTTTGAGAACTCAGTGAATTTGCTGACCCGCTCCTGATCATGAAGTGGGGAGAAGGGTATGGGACCTGTAGTGCTCTTTGCCCTTACCCGTTTTCTGTTGTGACTGGGAGAAGGTTAGGGAAAAGTTACAGAATCCTGCTAACAGAGGATGTGTTAAGCAGATCCCTTCAGGGTTTTCTGTGGAGCTTTCTGTCATTCCCCTCTCACCAATTCTGAGAGGTCACTGTAAATTTTCCGTGCTGGCAGATGTCAGAACAGGAGCAAGGCGCATCTGTGTCTCATCACACTGTCTTTACCCAGAGACAGGTCCGAGCAAACAAGGTGGGATATATTTTTTGTGGTTCTGCTCGGTTTTTTTGGACATTTGCAAAAATTCAGTCAGTCAGCTCATAATCAGAAATATTGCAAAATTAAACTCCTAGCACTTTAGTGGGGGAAGGAAGGCTCTACTGCAAAGTGCATGAATGAAACCTTCACATATGCTTTAAAATTGTCTGCCTTTACAATTTGAAATCAAATGGCAAATGACAAGCTCCTCCTGACCTCTGGAGGATTGTTCAACACTCTTAGTTTAGAGTAAGTGAACAAAGTGTCTTGCCCCATTGCTCCACTGGGTTTAATAGCTAAGAGCCCAGCCATTGCTCTGAGATTCTGTATTGACATGCCTCATATTCCAAGTTTTGTGCGAGACTTCCTCATATGTCACCTTTAATGATCCATACAAAAATGCAAGCTGGTTAGAAAAGTGCTTGCTCACTCAATGTAAAAATGAACAAAAAACCCTCCCCCCCCCAAAAAAAAAACCAAACCAAACAAGCCCCATCCTTGAGGCCAAAATTCTGCCTACGGACTAAGTTGCTTTCAGATAATGCCTGATTCATTTATTTAGCTTAACCTTGACATTGGCTTGGATGTCCCAGCTGAAGGCCACACACATTCATTGGCTGTGACCTGGGACCCTAATTCCACTGGAGGGAACCACCTCGTAGATGGGGGCAAATCAGTAAATCAAGCCAGACTGCAATCGGACCAAGACATAGATCTTGGTGTACTCTGACATTTGTCTTACCCTGTCCTCTGCCATGACAGAAATGCCCTTCAGATGTCCAATGCCTGACACCAGGCTGGGGAGTCAGGCCAGCAGTGCCAGTAGCTCCCAGAGGAACCAGCCCTCTCCAAGAGGGGAAGGAGAATTGCCCCTGTAGGTGTTCATGAAGCAAAGAGGAGACCACAGTGAAAATGAGAACATGGAGAAGCAGATTCTTCTACTCATATGGCAAATCCTGGACTGTTCATCCTGTGGCCAGCTGGTTTAGCTAATACGTAGTGCAGAGAATTAAAGCTGAGTTAGTAAGAGTTGAGCTGCTTGCCACCTTGCTTCTTCTAACAGCCATTAAAATCTGCTCTGTCTTTAGGTCTCTTGAGGCAGTTAAAGTAACAGCTGTGTAAATTTGTTATTGACTCAAGCTTTGCTCTTCCAAAATGCACAGGGTATTTGAAACCCTTAAATTGAAAGGTGAATAGTGCCTATACACTTAAACCATGCACACAGTTCCCCCTCACCCACCCGAAACCCAAGCATTCCCCTGAAAATCTGCGTAGATACCGATACTAATGATTCATTGACGTTTTGTGCTCCTTCAAGATATCCAGATCTCAGGGTGGGTTTTTTTCAAAGCAGCACCTGTAAGATGGCTCTCTGGGGAGGAACAGCAAGTGTGAAACAGCATCTGCCAATACTGCAAGAGTGTGAGGCAAAAAGTCAAGTGTCTGTTGAAAAAGGTGAATGAGAAGAGCGTAGTTACCGAAGCAGAAGCTTAATGAGGATAGCAGGATCAGTTCTTTATTGCATGCTTGCAAGAGGATCATTAGAGGCTTCCTTTTTGTATCTCATACAAAAAGGAGCACTTGTTAGCATAGTGCTACTTAAAACCAGTTTGGGATTTGGCTCTGTAGTGGTTCACAAAGAAGTAGGTTGCCTGCTTTACTGGAGCCACTCCTGGTGACACTGTGAGAGGTATTGTAGCGCATCCCATGCCCGTTCTGCTTCCAAGAGAAGCTTTGCTTGGTTTATCAAAGCAGTAAGACTGGAGGCTAGCAAACCAATCCAGGCAACAGTTCATAAGATAAAACAAGACCCAAATCAACAACAGGCAACGTAGGAAAAACGAAAATACACGTGACAGTCAGATATGGGGAAATCAGTTTGTGTCCCAGTCTTTCTGACAAACCAACCAAAGAGCCCCCAGAAGTGGATGGTTTTGGCAGTGATCAGTAATTCTGTCTTTTATAAGAGTAACATGGAGTCTTGTCCATAATTGCCAACAGATAATGTAAAGATTTAACAGCAGCTTATCCTTAAAGTGTGAATAAATATGTGAATTTTTGAGGCTTCTCACTCTTTTCCTTAGGGGAGGGAGAGGTTCACTTCTGCGAAGCTCTGTGACACAAAATCTTTTCACTGCTTACATGTGATTTTAATTTTGAGGGCCCTGGTGTGAAATGTTCAACACAGCTCCTTGTACCGCAGTCACTTTTGGATTTACACATGTGAAATGAGAGGTTTTCTTTTTGAATCTAAAATCCTCGCAAGAAAGCTTGAAGGAAAGAAGAAAAGGACTCAGAAACTGGCAGAAATTGACTCCACAAAATGCAGTTCCCTCTGCCTTCTGCCCTTTCTCTCCCAGCCCCTTCCCCTTTTTTTCCTGATAACCTCAGAAGACTGAGCATAGATTAATGTTTTTCTTTCAGATAACACATTGTTGCTGCAGACACTTGCCCAGTGAGTGCGCTACCTCAGCGACCAAGCTCTGCTGGGTGTCACAGAATATCTCTCAGGTATTGCCCACTTCAGCTGATCTCCACTTCTAAATCAGGAAGTCTTCAGAGGGAATATTTAAGAGGGAATGCCTCATGTATTTTACATAGATTTTATATTTTAGATTATATTTTATATAAACATAATATATATTTATACAAAATACATTATATTTTATATCAATGCCTGGCTGCGGCAGAGGTATGCAGTGTGTGAGGTGAAGATGGCGCTCGAGCTCCAGCACTGAGCTCCCACTAGGGCATTTCAGGACCCACCTCCAGCGAAGAGCCAGGCTAAAAATACCCTGTCTGGCTCCGCTCTTTGAAGGGCAGTACAGTAAAGATCTTGGAGGTCTGTAAGGTGCTTTTTCTAAAGCAAAGGATTATCCTTTAGACAAAATATGTGGCAATTGGTATTGTGAGAATCTGATTGTTTTGTCATCACAGGATTCTTGTTTTCCCATTGGGGCAGAACCCTATAAAGCCTGAGCAGGTGAAAACTCAACACCCATATTATAGGCAAGGATTTTGTGCAAGGCAGGATTTGGAGGCTGTGGGGCTGAAGTGGGCAGTTCAGCCCGACCTACTGAGGCTCTCTGCCTGTGTTGCAGTAATGACATTGGACTCTGAACATTACAGGATGTGCAAACAGTCTATTTTTATATCTGTGATGTCCAACATGCTGCAAATGCAGCTGATAATTGATATATAATAGTAGCTTACAATGTCAGTGGTAGCCAAGGATTGGAAAAAAGTAATCTTAGTATATACTGCAGGAGACTACTCATAGCCTTGCTTTAATTAGGGTAAATCCACTGCTAATTATGCTAGCATCTTTTAATCCAAGGTTTAATAAATTTTTCTTCTTCATTATGAATCTCAGACAGTATTTTTAGCCACAGCAAATGTAAAAGGGCCTTTAAAGAAATGTCGATAAAGTAAAACCCCATAAACATAGACTTTGGTTTTACAGTTATTTTTATATCTTTTTCATATAAAGCATTTGAACATAAATTGGGGCTACTCCAGAGAGAGCAGATGTTATCTCAGGGATTTTAGTGGCAGTCGACAGCTCTTTCTCTTTGGAAGCTCTGTAGTGAGTGCTGTGTTTAATAGCATTTAAACTCAAATGAACTCCCATTTTAGAATAGGTACCATAACCCTTTTCCTGCTTACCAGAATTGATTTTAGGTACTTTCAGGAGCTGTTTAAATGTTGATGACTGATGCTAGATTAACAGGATAGAGAAAATGAAGGTCCTTCCATTACAGAATAGGAAATAGTTATTGCATAACATTTCCACTGAATAGAAAATAAGAACTCCATCTCCAGACCAGCTTTTGATCTCAGCAAAATCTGTGATGCAAGGAGCCTATTGTAGTAGCTTTTTGTTTGTATTTAATATAGTTCAGCTCAGAAAATGAGCTAAGAGCAACATTCTCAGAGACAATGAGAGGGAACGCTTCGGTTTTGGTTACATTGCAGCCAGTGTAAGATTTTCCTATTTTTATTCCCCTGTTTCAGGGAACATTGTGAAGGTAAATGCCATAAAAATTGAGAGATGCTGAAATGCCGTGTCAATGGAGTCTGTGGAATTATCTAAGACATCCTGAAGTTTCAAACAGCTGTTCGTTAGGAGCCACCAAGTATGAGGAGAAGAAATGCTCAAATGAGACCATTCTGCCAAAGTCCTGGCTTAATCACTGATGTTTCCATTGTCAAGCAGCACACATCTCTTGTGGGCTGGAGTTTTGAAGGGTAGTTTAATATTGCCATTTCTTGTGTGCCACTGAGCAAAGGGAACTGCAAGATTAGACCTTGGGCATTTCTCATCAGAGGTCACAAAAAAGTAATCATCCTTTTTATTAGGAATCTTTCAGTGACTTCTCTATGCTGCATTTCAAAAGCTCCAGCAGCTGGTTTAGACAACTTCTTAATAGAAATAAATAATGATTTGACATTTTTGTCTTAGTAATGCGGAAATGGATAGTGAAAAGATTTACAAAATGTGTATGATTCACTTTGCTAAGTCTGTCATGGAATCAATGCCTCTTATTTGGACAAATGGAGATCCTCAGAGGTTGGTTGTTATGTTCAGTGGATGCTCAGCCACTGTCGCCTATTTCTGGTTTATCAGGCTCTGTGTGCTTGCTGATATTAGCCAGAATAGGCTTCCAAGCACCAAAGATAAAGGTAGATTCTGTTTGCATTAAGGTTGTTAAGAAGCCTGTCTCTCTTGCCCGGCAGTGCCTGTGGCATCTGTTTATCCACAGAAACCCCAAGCCACCAAGCACCACTCCCTGTCTGTGCTCTGGTTCCTTCTGGGAAACAGAGCCCTGCCTGTCCGATATAGCAGTGTCTGGGCTGTGGTCACCAGGTTTGTGAAGAGCCTCCACCAAGTCCTGGTCTCCAGGCTGCAGGAGTATGCTGCCACGCAGCCCCAGCACGTGGTGAAAACCCTCTGGGACATTTTGGACCTGAATGCCAATTGAAGGCTTGGTGTGCACCAGGAAGGTGATGGAGAGGTGCTGAGTGGGAGCAGTGGAGGCAGAGGTGGATGTGGCAGTGGCATTCATGTCATTCTACGTGATTGAAGAACAGGATTTACCTTACCCAGTGTATAGGTACAGATTTATGAACCATGTTTTGATGTTGGCTTTTAAAAAACAAAAAACAAGTTAAATTTTTACATTGTGAGCTCATGTTCACTGAGAAGCTTCCATAGATACAAAAAAACCCCAAACCAAACCCAAACCCATGTCTAAATGCAATTTGTAACTGTAGAAAGGAAAACAATATATTTATGTACATACTTACAAAGTAGTAGGTATACATATATTTTTATGTATGTTTACTTAGAAAGTAAGAGAAGGGCTTTGAAAGCATTGAGGCTGTAGGATTGGATGGCTTGACTGAGGAAGCAGAGAATGAGAGAGCAGGACCTGCTGGCCCAGAGGGTGTGTGGTGGGGTTATCAGAGGATGTGCAGCGCACTCCATGTGCCAGTGTATGCCATGTGCCAAGCTACCGGGTGACCTCTTTACAAGTCTCTGGTAGCTGCTGATGCAACTTACCTTGCTGAGTTTATAGTGACAGATTTCCATAGCATGTTTTGATGTTGGCTTTTAAAAAAATCAATAATAATAAGAGTAAAAAAAATGCTTTTCAAAATTTTTATATCCTGAGCTCATGTTCGTTGGGAAGCTTGCATAGGCACCAACAAAATAAAAACCCTGCTGAGTAAATTGAGTTGGTAACTGGAAAACAATATATTTGTAGACATACTTAGAAAATAATAGGTGAATAAAGCATTGCCTGCCAGTACTAGTTTCTGTCTCAGTGTTTGAGGTTTTTTAACTCTCGAGCTGAAACACTTTCCCCATGAGAGGGCCTCTCCCACTACAGGGAGAGCAAGTTTAGCTGATGGTATGACTGTCTGCAGTGGCAAGCAGAGGGTTAATTCAAGGTAATGGTTAAATCAGCTCAGGTGAGCTCTCTTGCCGCAGGTTTGCACAGGTGAATGTCTCAGCAGTTGTTAAGAAGCCACTAAGGGGTTTGGGTGATACAAGCAACAGGCAGAGCAGTGTTGGGTCTTTCTTCAGTACTTGTAAGAATATTTAATTTTCCTAACTTTTTTTTTTTGTTGTAGCTTGATGGCAGAAATATCACCAGAGAGGAGGCTGCAAGCTGCACTTGCAGGGCCAGCATAATGAATTGGATTATTGCATTTAATGTGCAGCTGCTAACACGCAGAGGTTAGTACAGCAAAAGAAATGTATGGCCATTTTGTACATTGGCTTACTCTTAGCCTACATCCTGCCAGAGCCCCAGGACAGGCCCTGGCTGTCAGAGGTGGTTCCTTTTGCTTGCTGAATGGAAAAGTTGTTATCAAGAGAGGGCGGGGGAGAAAAATCTAACATGCCTTCTGCCACACAGGAGTGAAGAAAGCTTATGTTTCCCTGACGAGCAGGGAGAGAGTGGTCTTGTGCCACCTTCCTGTGCCAAGGGTCTTTAGAGCTCTGGAGTTACATGAGTAGAAACACTGGTGCCAGGTACTCTGAATCCAGTCTGCAAAATTAATCATCTCCTCATATGGGCATTTCTTCTCACCAAGAGGCAAAGCATGTGCCTGGTGGCATGGCTTGTCTGCAATTCAGGGTTTGCTTGTGCTGTGCCAATGTGTTAGATGGACCCTGAATCTTCTTGGAGGTGCAGCCTCAAACCCCTGCAGAGATGTAAATGCACAAGCTTGGCAGTGCCAAGAAGAGTCCGGGGATGGGATGGAAAAAAGAATGGCAAATAGGGAGGGTGGCCAGGGAGGCAGGACAAGGAGGGAAGAATGGAGCCAAGGTACAGTGGGGAGGCTGAAGGCTCCTGTTGTAAATACTATTGATGTTGTCTCGTGGTGCTGCTGTGAGAGGTGGAGCAGAGAAGTAAAGAATGCACTTGAAGGGAGCTGCTGTGGGAGAGATGCAGCTGTGTCTTGAAGTGTAATAAGGAGATTCTTGCAGAATTTGCTCTTGCCCACTCTAGAGGTGGGTTTGGAGCCAGGTGCTGAAGTCTCTCTCTGCAGCAGAGGGAGGGGGCTGCACCAAGGTGGCTATTTTCATCCTTGATAAATAGTGATGATGGGAATACTAGCGGTTGCATTGCTACCAAATCTCTCATAGCTGACACTGAATCCTGATACTGTGATACTGCCTTTGATACAGGCAGAGGTGAGAAAACATCTCTAGTCAACTAGAGTTGACCTGAACCTTTAAGTAACTTTGGCAACAAACAGCCTCTGTGTGTTGTTTCAAGAAGAGAAATTGGTTATACTAGTAAGATGACTTTCTTAGGGGTAGAATTGTGCCAGTATTAGGATCTCTATTGTTTTACCTGCTGTATTATTCTGGCAGTTTTTTGTTGTCGGTATCAGCCAGTACAAATCAAACATGCTTCTACTTCACCAGGGAACAGCTGCCCTCCAGCTAAACCAGCCTGATGGCTCTCGTAGGAGCAGGACCTCTGCACCCGTGGGACCTCCCTGCACAGCCTGGCAGCTGCTGTTTTTTCATTCTCCAGAGATCCTGCAGTGATACTCCATTTGAAGGTAATGGTAACACATGCCCCTCTTCTGGTCCTGCCCACGGCTGACAGTAGTTTCTGTTGCACAGCTGTAGAAAGCTGTTTTTCCCAAACGTAGAGATTGCTCTTGTTCCAGTAAGTGCTGGCCTAAAACATTCCTCAGGGCAACTCCAATGAGGCATCAGTATGTCCCTCCATACTTTTTCTTCGCAAGCCCTCTCCTCCTTTTTGCCTTTTGCCATTACTTCTTTGTGTCGTTTGCTGCTGATACTGATTATTTGGCATTACAATGGTGTCATTTACACACGTTTGAGGGGCAACATACTCAAAGGTCCTGTATAGATTAAAGTTTTCTTACTAGATGTATTCTGTGCTTAACATAGATGTGAACAGAGAAAACTTGGCCTAAATTCCAAAGCTTTGCTCTTTGGCAGTCTAAGTCCATTCTGGCTCATAGCTGTCTCCAATCATGATTTTATATATAAGAAGAGGAAACATGGGAAAAGTTGTGCTGCTTTTAAAAGGGCATGTATATGTCTATTTATCCAGGATGGCAGGCAAGTAGTGTTGTTTGTAACTTGTTTGCAGAGGGATGAGTTCACTGTGAGGCCAGTGACAGGTGAGAAGGGATTCTCAAATCTATTTATACTGTAGCCTGGGTGTCAGTCAGCCCAGAGCTATGTGATAATTTATTGCTGTGGGCCAGTGCTTACCAGCATAATGAATTCCTGCATAGCTGGAAGAAGCACTTCTGGGTTCAGCTCTGACTCTTGGGGTACTGTGTGATCATTGGCATTGTTGCCTTTCAAGAGATTATTTAACAGTTTCATTTCATAATAATCTGAATCTTAGAAACTTACATTTTCATTTGCCACTGCCATTATTTCTCCACCTTAGGGAAAAACACTTCACAGCCTGGTGCAAACTGTAATGTTTTGGCAGCAGAGTATGTGTATTTGCCAGTTTCTGATGTTAGTGAAGAAAATGCATGTGTGATGTGTTCATTAGGCTTTCTGAAGGAAAAGAAAACGTTTCATGTGGCCGTGTTTGCTGAGCTATGGATCTAACCCTGGCCTAGTAAACCCCCGGCAGAGCAGGGAAGAACAGTTCCGTGAGCTTATAGGGTTGCCATGGCAACAGTGAAAGTGTCCTTTTGGATTTTCCAAAATTTCCCTAATTTTGAAGAAAAAACTAGGGAAATAAATTACGCATTTACCTGCCTCTGCATCGCCATATTCCCTCTGATATTTTTAATAGATCATAGTAAAGGCAGTGAAATTTTGTACCTATCTGTACACCCACTGTTTGGGGGTCCTTAAAGCCATTGCTCTTTCCTGTGAGAACCATTTATTAGTCTTCAAACAAGCGTGGATGATGCATGGTCCTCCTGATGCTTTCGAGTACTGTCAGTGCTTGGCTTACTAAACTAAATATAGGCATAGCTTGCGTCGTGGCTCAGTTGTATGCAAATTTAGGAGGAAAAGGAAATCTGAGATGGAAAACTTAAGGCAATGGGCTATGAAGCCCTCGCTGACAAGGGGATACTGCTTCATTCTGTGCTCCACCCCTCTGCAATCAGAGTCCACTGCAGTGAGTGTGCTCTGATTTTAGCCCATAGGACAAAACCCCTGCCCTGCACTCGAGGTAGCTGTGGTTGTACATAGAAACTCTACACAACTGAGTACAACATTGCCAGGTAGGTCAAGCTTAAATCAGGGCAGGGGAGGGGGGGAAGCACAGCTGACCTGTGCTCTTGTCTGTCAGTGTCCAGGTGGGATCTTGCAGCCTAAAAGCCATTATTTACTTAATGGAAATGCAACCTAAATTAACTGATCTACCAGTAAAACACAGAACAAGAGAAGCTTGTGCTGGGGTGGGAAAAAGGCAGCAAATTCTTTATAGCAAGGGGCGCTAATTACAGTACTGAGGAAGGAATCAAGAATGTAATACTGGGGTAAGGTTTAAGATGGTTGCACACAGAATGTAAGAAAGATCAAACTCATACCTTGCATATAAAAACTCTGGTTTATTTACATCAGTTAAAAAATAAATCTTAAAGCTGGATATGGTCTTATAAAACAATTGTATTCCACAAATATTGTATTCATGAAAAATGGAAGTGTTGTCCAAAAAACCTGTAATATGTAAAAAAAACCATTACATTATTTTTTTCCCGAAAAAGTGATGAGCCAAACCATCATTTCCTGTATGCTACACTTACTCTTAATCTCATGTTTGCAATACAAATAGAAGGTAAATACCTTATTTGCAGGAGTCCTGTACATTAACTGTACTGAAGAGAATCAGTTTGCTGTACGTAGTCACGAGTTCATGTTACAAACTTGTAGCTCACTCCCGGAGAAGTTCTGTTTCTTGAATACAGCACTCAGTTTGCTGCAGCATCATTAGGGCAGCATCAGAATTCTTCAGCAGCTTCAGTGTTTAGGTGGGGTTGTTTTTGCAATAAGCCTCCTGACAACCACAGCCTCAGTGGTAGAGATGCTGGGGTAGGATGCCAGCTCATGTACCACATCCTGAAGGGAGCCTGGATTTTGGGAAAAGATACTTTGCCTTACTCTATATCCAGCTAGCACACATGTGAAAAGGTTTCCAGCTTGATTCCTGGAAGCCTTGCACCACAGAATTTGGTGTTTGTGGATATAAATAAATAATTCATTACCCATCAGGGTGCTGGGTAATTTCAGCATGAAATCATGAAGAAAGAAAATGATTGTAGTAGCTGAGCAGAAGCTGTCCTCCCACTCTGTTATGTTTTCATCTTCAAAGCTACATTTAGGCATGCAAAGGGCCAGTTTATTGCTGTTTTGTTTCTGGTTTGTTTCTATTCTGATGGTTACTGCCAGTAGAACAGACAATCCAAAATGCATGCAAGAATGTGCTTATATTTTCATGCAGTAGGGAGAGAATTACAGTTCTGATGATGGGAAAGACTGCTGGTAAACTTTGCAGTACCTCCCTGGAGATTTTCCAGCTTGAGAGGGGATGGTACATCTGCCTGTGTGATTGTGAGGTGGATCTGTTGACATCTTCTTGCTGTTCACTGTGGGTATGGCTGGCTGCTTTCCCACCTCAAGCTCATAAACCCCTGACAATCCAATGCATCTATTAAATGCAAGTTACTTCTTTATATTCAAACACCCACCTTAGACATAGCAATTAAGGTTTCCTTGTATCTGTGGCTTAAAATGGCACTGAACTTATTGAAGGATGGTTGTGGTTAAGGCACTAGATTAAAACTGAGTAGTTCAGCATCCAAAGGGGTCCCTTCTACAATGTAAGATGAACCTCAGTTCCCCCATCATGAAGGTGGGCAGGAAGGGTTAAAAATCATGTGTGAATGTGAAGTGCCCAGATAGCACCATCATGAATACTATAGGAGAAATTGAAACTATTCCTTCCAAAATAGGACTACAAATGTCCTTTTTTTCTGGATGTTGTTCTGTACTGAAATTGCATATGAAAACATGTAAAATTACATTAATTGAAATTAGAGGAATTAAATTTTAATTATGATGATGAATTAGTTAGGTGAGCAAGATCCAGTAATTTCTGAACCTGTATTCCAGCGGGTGCTGTAAAACCCCAGGATTAATCGACTTTAAATAATGTCTGTTTTTATTAACAAGAACCTGTCTGGGCTTTTCTGTGGAATTACAATAAATCCCTCAAACTGCATGAATCAGAATATGAACCTGCTTTGGGGACAACAGGATTTTCTATGGTAGTGTTCTCTTATGAGGAAAAAAGATACATGTCCTTAGGTGCCTCAGGATTTACAACATTGTTTGATTGGGCTATTACAAAACTAATCTAAGCCTTATACCCTGGGAACTAGAGGTGATGAGATTATGTGATAATCAAAGGTGATTTAGAAGATCAAAGTCTTTTTGAGGGAATAGGATCCCTAATTTTATTCCTTTAAAGGGGATTACTTTGTTTTGACTTCTGTTTGACCTTATTCTCTCACTACATGTTGATAAATACCTAAAGATGTGGTTTTGCTGATGTCATTGATGTTTTTGCAGTAAAAGTCAATCAGTTCAGGGTGATACACACCCCACCCCCCCCACACCCCATCCCCTGCCCCAGAAATGTCACAACAGCACATTTTTCACATAACTAAAATTGTGATGCCTCCTGAATAAATAGCATGACAAATAATGGTTATTTCTGATGGGTTTTGAACTACTTTATCTGAACAGTGAAACATAGGACTTGGCTACAGGTGCTGTCTTTATCAAACCCATTTGCCCCTGACTCACCCAGCTGCAAAGTGTTGGCTTCAGTGTAGATCCTTGAGTTAAACCATGAAATGCAATCAAAGGAGAAGCACCTGGCTCTGCTGGTATTTCATTAGATTTCTTGGGCCAGTTTGGGTTTTTAGCTCCAATGCCATTATACTGTTTCCTTGTGAGGAAAAAAAGCCACATTTTGGAGGCTTGGGTAAGGCTGCTTCCTCCCTGCGGGGGTTCTGGCCTTGCTCATGTCTCTGCCTTCATGGGTGCTTCTGCTGTCAGTCCCTCTGCAGCCTCTGGCCCACGACATACAGCTCGGGGTGAGAAGCAGATCTGTTGGACTCTTTGATTTCAGGACCGCAGGGGCTGTTCCAAGAGTCACTTGCTTTTCTAGGGCTCTCCTCCAAGCTGCAGAAGGAAAGATGCTTAAGTTAAGAGTCTAATGAATCATGGCTTTTTTAAAACAGCACTGATTGGGCCATATTAACCTGTGAAGCACAAGTGCTGCATGATCCTGTGTCACTCGCTGTTTCCTCCTGTATACATGCTCTTTATATGCACCATCTAGACTTTTTTGTTGTGATGCCAAATGCACTGTACTGTTCCCTCCTAAAACTCTCTTGGGAAGCAAACATTTTGTCTGTTTGCGGGGTGTGAATCTGGGTTCACTTGCAGATAGAGACAGATTTTAGTGAAGAGTCTTGGTTCAGACTCTGCTGGAGGAAAGATATTTCTTCTTTTACATGCCTGCTTAGCATGGTTACTGTGATTTCTGAGTATCCCAGCATGACTGTGGGATGGGTATTTTGGTGGTATAAATCTCCTCTTCTGGAGACACGAGAACTGGGACACTCAAAGTGTAAATGATGTTCCTGAGGTTGCACTGGCAGTCTCTAGGGGCACAGGGACTTTATGAATCAAGATTGATTATAGCAGTGGAGCTAGTCGTGAATAGCTCATGCCATGGGCCTTTGTGCTGAAATGTGCCCTGTGTTGCTCTAACTAATTAAAATGGTTTAAGATCAGTGTGGGGAAATATACCAGAGTTATCTGGGGATCATTACTGTATTTTAAGTACATAAGCTGCTAAACTGAATTAGCTTTCAACTACAAACAAGCTGTTATGTCCCTATTCTGGCTGCTAGGACTTTAGTGATTTGAGCTGCTGAATGAAGAGATTTATGATACATGGCTGGTCATGAAACTAATTTAGGTTCAAATATCCCCCAGCTGCAGAAGGTTTCACTTGGGCTACTTACTTTGGGCCTGATCCAGACACCCCAATCCATTCTCAAGCCCTCCTTGAACAGTTTCTTAAAGGAAATAACATTTAATATTTGGTCTCTGCTCTACCTCTTGGAAGATTAGCAGTCTCAATGAAATATTATTTCAATTAACTGCATATGCAGAAATCCTGTTACAGGTTAACAGGATTTCTATGAGCAGAGCAATTGTACATGTTATGCCTCAATAAGATGGCAAGAACTGTTGATTGCTGTCCAGTGACCAGGCTTAGAAACCAGCAAAGTTTGTCCATCCATGGGCTGTCCAAATGAGAACCAATTGCACTGACTTGAGCACTGAAATCGAAACTCTCATCTAGGTACCCTAAGACTAATAACAAAAGCTCTAGCTCCAGCCCTAGTTAGTTTTAAGTCCTGATATTCCTTAGAGCATGGGATGGGCAGAACACATGCTTTTGAAAGGAGTGCTTTTTGCCTTCTAGTGGAGCAGTGAGTGTGCAGGAGACATGCAGATCTGTACGCAGTACTGACATTTAATGCCTGGCAGTGCTAGCTAGGAAAATGAGATGGAAGTCATATTCACCAAAAGTAATTTAGAATTTCTGCTAAAATGGGGTAGGTGGAAGAGGGGACTCAGCTGCCTGATGAAAAACATGTTGCTTGTACAAGCTCCTGCCCGATTATCTGTAGCAATCTGCTTCTCAGCAAACAGGTGTTTTATCTGGGCATGCAGAAAGTGGAGGGATATATCACAGAATTTGGGAGCATGGGAGAAACTGGCTGACTGATTTTGCCCATAAAAGAGTGACGATATGGCAGGTCTGATTCTGTCTCCCCTCTCTCCTGTGACTAGGGCTTGAAGTTGCTGATACACACCCCTGACAAAAGAAAAACCCACATTGTTTTATATGCAAATGAGAGGTAGAGCAAGGGAAGGAATGAAGGAAAGGAGACTGACAGCTGGGTGGGAATAGCTTGTGGATCTGAGACCAGATACAAACATGGCCAGAATGAGGAGGTTTAGGTGTGCAACATCTGGTTTAGGGAGATGTTTTGAAGTCTCCCTCTGTCAGCTGAATGAACTGCAAAGCAGAGGAAGCCTGGCTGCTTGGTGAACTTGAAGGAGAGAGATGGAGCAGAGAGCAGTAGTTGGTCTGTTAGGAGCCCTGTAAGAGCAGGGCTCAGCATCTATGCATGGGGATGTGGTGCTCACAGCTATGGCAACTGCTCTGGTGAAACAACCAACAGTGATGCCACATGCTGATTCTTAAAATGGTCCTTCTCTGCCTGTTGGCACATTTGCAGTGATGTTTCTATTAGGCCATTCAATGCAAGATCTGTAAAAGTTTACTCCAGGAAGTTGAAGTGTAAGAAAACGCACAGTAGTAGTATATTGCATCTGGAATCAGTGCATGTGGTAATCAATGGGCATATAAATTTGGACTAAGTAGGACTACTTTTGATGTCTGTTGGTGTAAATAGTAAGCCAAATTTAGCTCGGGATACATTTTGTTCTTCCAGAATGCTGTGTATCATGACACCAGGATACATAATTTTTTTCATGAAAGGGATGATTTAATTTACAGTGGGTTTTTTATATTAAAACCCCACTGTAAATAATATTTATATCTGTATGCTCTGGCAGACTACAGTAGTAAGGTAATGCACTCCATTGAAGCATAAATTAGCTAACGATTTATAATTGGTTGTTTTTTAAATTGATCCATAAAACTGACAGGACTTTTGTCTTGCAAGGTTTGACATAAAGCCTCATTTGAAAAGACTTATTTCTGCTAGCAGGCAGTGGAGTAGGCAAAGCTGACTTTACACAGTATGTAACAATAGAAACCCCAGAAACAATGTACAGGACTCTTAGGAAATCTTCAAATGTCAGAATATAATGCAATACTGGGAATGCATTTCCCAGTGGTTTTTTTTTGCATGTTTTGTTCAGCATGTTCCTTTACTTTCAGTGTGCAAAACTGTGGTCCTTGAGGAGGGAATGCCTGGACACCCAATTTCAGTTTCCACGACTGTCTCTGTACTTGCAATACACTGTGAGCCTGTGCACTTACAAGTGCACTTTCATCTCCTGTTAGGATTGGTCTTGCAATCCCTACTCATGGGATGATTCACGTGATTTCAGCTATTCTGTGAGGAAAGCAAAAATATTCCTCACATGAGGAAGGGTTACCTGAGAAGGGTCTTAATCCTCTGGTGTAACTTAGAGCTTAATGGATTTCAACATCCTGAGATGCTGAGAAACTAGAATAACAACGCTTTGTCCTCCAGGCTGCTACACTGATATCTGAGTATTCCCAAATACCCATTTCTGTTTCCTGGCTGGTTTTGTGCTTAATTTTTCAAGTGGTAGAGAAAATTTAAAGCTAAGCCCAAACCTTTTAAAATTTTGCAACCAGTGGTTGCAGACATGGAAGTAGCATGTGTTCATGTGTTGATCTTTAAACTGACTTCTTCAGAGCAGTGAATCTCCAGTAGTCGTGGAGGTTTTCCCACTTTGAAAACTGGGCTTGGGCTCTGTACCCATCAGACTTGAAATCAGCACCAAGATCTGAGAGTCTACACAAAAAGCTCAGAATTTCAAACTATAATTGCATCTATTATCTGTCATTCTTGCCAGCTGATTTGAAATGTTCTGATACAGATTTCTGCTGAAGAGTTTACTGGATTAGAGGCTGATGGTGGGAAAAATACCCTTCCTCTTGGTCCAGGCTTACCTTCTCATGGTTGTTTAAAGATGTTTGTAATCTGAGGGTTGCTTCAGAGCTTTTAAGAACTGAGTGTGGATATCTTTAGCCTCCACGTAAATAAGGGGGGGTTCTGTGCCCTGAAACCAACACTGAATTTTTTCTGGGGTGCTTGTTACGGCAGATGTGTGAGTTTAAGGCTTGAGCAAGCTATGGAATGGCTGAATCAAGGGAAGGGATTCAGACTGGTAGTATTCTGAAATCTGGAGCAAGACAGCAGAATAAAATATTTGAGTTGGAAGGGACCTACAACAATCATCTAGTCCAACTACAATGTTATCGTTTCCCAAACACCTGCACATGATGTTCATGCGTCCTGTGTATGAACAGGGCACTTTTCTGTGCGATCTCTTCAACAACATTAAATTCCCATAGGGAGTTTAGCAAGCCAACACAGTGCTGTATTTCGGCTTGCTTGGCCAAAAGTGGAGAGTTTCTTACCTTGCTTGGTTAAGTGCGGGTTCACTGCCAGCTGTTACAGGAGCTGGAAGACGAAACTGCACCCCTGGTCGGCGGTCAGAGTAACTTCTCCTCACGAATGGCTGAGGATTGGCAGCGCTCAGGGACAGCTTTCTGACGCGGTCTCCAGGCTGCCGGAGAAGCAGATTGCTCTTTTGGGAAAGTGGTGAAGCTTCAGTCTGGCTGGTCACCTCTGCAGTGGGTTTGGTGGGTACCGGTGGAGGTCTGGCTTCGAATAAGGAAGATGTGGCTGGGCAAAATATCGAACGGACATTGCTGCTCCTCTTGGAGGAGGAGAGCTGGTGCTCGTCCCCAGCATCCAGCCCAGCTCTCGGCCCCCTGTAGGAGCGGGATGGGGAGGTTGGTGGGGAAGGAGTGGTGGGGAATGAAGGAGGGTTTGCATCTCGGCGGTAGGCTGGGGAGCCCAGCAGCTGGTGTGGCGTTGGTGAGCTCTGCTTGTGCCCCATGGGAGGGCTGAGAGGTTTTCGCTGGGGTGGTGGAGAGGGTAGCTTCTTCTGTAGGGGTGGGCTGGGCACCCTGGGGCTAGAGGGGGGGCTGGGTTTCCTCTGCATAGTGGGTGAGCTCAGCTGTGGGTTGCTGGAAGACTGCAGAGCGTGCCTGTGGTGTGCTGGGGGGCTGAAAACCCGTTTCTCAGTTGGTGGAGAAGGAGTTCTCGTTGGGGACACCCTCCTAGCAAATGCTGAGCCTTTTTCATTTCTCCTGAGTGAGTCTGGAGAACTATGTTTCTGGTGTTGCACTGAAGTTGCAGGTGAATAGGGCTCTTTGCTGTCTGAGCTGTTGCTATGTGGCTTTGAAACCCCGCTGGGACTTTGAAGAGGAATAATTTTATGGGTTTGCCTGTACAGATCTGCAGCTTCTTTTCTCTGGGTTGCCAGTATCTCCTCCTGGCTAGGGATGTGCATGTTAGTAGGGTTCAGCTCCAGAGAGTACTTCTGCACTTTCTCGTCCCCTGCTCTGGTATTCCTTAGACCCTTATTAGCAATCACGCTGGGGCCACTGATGCTTTTATTTGGCAGTAAGTCAATGGACTGAAGGGAGGCTTTCATTTTTGGGGAAACTTGTGATCTCTTAGTAGTGTGAAATTCTGTTTTGGTGAGCTTTTTGGCATCTTCTGAAGAGTTTCCTTCTGTTCTTGCAGTTTCTTCAGGCTCAGATAAATCAGAATAAGTGTCCATTAACATTTCCGGTGGTGGTGGTGGCAGGTTCTCAGTGTCTACATCAATCTCTTCCTTTGTGTCCTTCTTGCTTAATTCTGCACCAGCTGCAGAATTAAAGGCATTTGGAAAGCTAGAAGAAACTCCACTAGTGTTGGAAGAGTTTGTGTCTTCTACTGGTGAAATGCGATGTTTAAGATTTAAAGGTGCCAGGCCTCTCTGAAAGGGAATGGTGGGTGGGATGACTGGAAGTTCAAATTTTCTGATGCACTTTATTGGTCCTAAAGATCGTAAATGTGCATCTTTCACAAGATTGTTAACTGGACTGAATGTTTCAATAAGCTTTTTGACAGACTGTCGGGGGGCACAGCTGCTGCCACCGAGCATTTGTGCTCCAGGAGGCTCCTTTTCATTGCCTCCTGACGTCTCTTGGGTGGGCACAGCAGCTCTCAAAGGCTTCCTGCCTTTTTCTTCGTCCAGCTGATGGGCAGGATTTTGGTCGACCATGAATAAAGGGACTTTATCCTGGTTAGGCAGGATGCTGAAATTTTTTGAGAGGCACGCCTTCAGTTTGCTGGAGGACCTAGGTGTGTTTTGCTCATCCTGCAAACAAAGTGCTGTTCTTGATTTCCAAGGCTCTGGGTTGTTATCTGTATCCTTTCCATAAAACATTTCCAGCCTTTTGCTGAGCTCTTTCTGAGTTCTCTGAAGCTCTAAGAGGGTTGGGTCCTCTGCCTGGCTTCTGAGGGATTCCTCTGACCTGGACCGTCGTTGTTTCCTGATGGTTTTCTGGCTGCCTGTTGCTGTACTGGGCCTTGTTTGGACTGCTCTTCCACTGTCATCTTCTATCCATTCTTTACACCCGGATTTAGCTGGGACAAACTTGATTTTTTCACTGATGGCATCTTTCATCTTCAGAATAATCTCCTCTGTCTCCACATTCTCTGTCCTTTTGATGGACTGCCTTTGTGTGTTATCAGCCACTGCAGGTGAAGACAGGGGCCTCCTTGGCAAAGCATCCTTCCCCATATCTGATGAACTTGTGTTGTCGTCCTCCCCCAGGGTGCTCTCTTCATCGTCATCTTCAGAAGGAAAATCTGTTGATTCACAGATTTTGAAATGTTCACCTTCCTGAGTAGAGTCAGACTGGAAGGAGTTGCAGGAATGGCTTTTGCTCAAGTTTGCATGGTGGGGCATGGTAGAAATGCCTCCTGGTACTCCACCCTGACAAGATATTGCTTCCTTACTTTGCATGGATGAATAAACAGTATCTTTAAAGTGCCTTTCAAGTACACAGCCACGGGATGTGGCTGTGCCTGGTGACACTGTACTATTATGTGTGTGCTCCACTGTTCTGGCGTGCTCCTGGGCCAGATGCCCATGTGTACAGGAATCACAACTTGCTTGTCCTCCATGCTGGCTGAGAGCACTGAACTCTTTGAGGGATTCATTGTCCACACCAATGCCGCTGTCCTCAGAATAGAGAGTCCTGTCATCACTGTGGGACCGAGAGGATCCCACTGTTGAGGCTTCAAGCAGCCTTACTGTCCGTAGCAGTCGCTCATCAAAGCTTTGCTTTGCTTTCAGTTTTCCTTCTAAATTGTTTGCAGCAGACTGCAAGTAGTTGCATGTCTCCTGCAGGGCATCGGAGGTGAGGGAGGCCAGTGTCCCACTCAGTAACTGCATTTTATTGACTGTATACTGCAGTAGTTGTTGCAGAAGATCAGGGTGCTCCTTCAGATCACCTTTTTCTGCTGGCCAGGCCAAATTCCCACCTACATCTCTGAGAAGATTTTCCCCATCATTGGTGATTTCTTCCAGGAGCTGGTTGATTTCATCATAGTGAAGAAGGAGAAAGCTTACCATCTGCTGTAAGAAGAGCTGAGTTTGGGTAGCCTGGCTGGCCATGTGAAGTATAGTTTCATACTTGGAGAGGTTGGGATTTAAGTAGGCATATGCACTCTGGTGAGCCTTAACAAGCAGTTCAGGGAAATCTACCTTTTTCTCTGTCTCACACAGGGCTGAAATGGACTTCTCTTTAACTTTACTAGGTTGACGTTGCTTTGCCAGCTTATGATTCTTTTGCTTCTTTCCTTTCTTTGCGATTTGCTTCACACTGCTTTCATTCTTGTCATCCCAAATGAAAGCTGATGCTTCTGATTCACAGGAGCTTTGCTTTCTGATCTGTATGGCCTCAGTGATGTGTTTTTGGGATTCAATCAGCTCAGACATCATGGTCTCAGCATCTGTGGCTGTCCTTTGAATTTTCTTGTTTTCCTGGGAAATCTGGGGATCTGGGTGAGCCTCAGAAGATAACTGCAAATCATCATTTTTGTCCTGCTCTGGTAGTTTAGCCTCCTTTTCCCTGAGGTAGTCTTTCCCCTGGATCTCACAGTGGTGGAATTCATCAGTATTGTAGCAAGAGGAACCTTTAACCAGCAGAGGGATTCCTTTATCTCTTGGGTCAATATGCAAAATACTTTTGGGTGTGTTCAAAGCCCTAAGGCCACTTCTTGCAATAGTATTAGCAATCTCACTGTGAGAAGGTGTGCAGCCCATCCTCTCTCTGTCTTTGGCTGTATTTTTTATTTAAAATCAGATGAACAAGGGAAAAGGAAAGAAAAAGTCAAACTCACTGTTTCATCCTGAAGTGCAGACAGGCCAGTTTCTCACGAGTTTTCCATCATGATCCCAGTTCTGTTGTCATTTTTCATTGCTCTTTGCCTTGAATTCTCACATGCTCACTGCCTAAGATCTGTTCTTGAAGGCGTGCACTGTTCCATTCTATAATCCAGGTCAGGTTTTCTTCTTCAGTTCACAAAAGGAGTGTGAAAGCTCTGCTGGATTTAGAGCTAATGGATTAAGAGGACTTGCATGCCTCACTCCTGTCTTGACAGATGTCCACCACAAGTAAGATTTTAAGCTCATTAGGGTAAGCAGGCACTAGCCATTCAGCATCCATGTTGTATTTATAAAAGCAGGTTTTTTCTGCACTATATTCGGAGGGAAAAGGACTTAGAACCTAATCCTTTTTTTTTTCCCCTGTTGCAAAAACATAACATACAAGTGAATGCAGAGATCCAAAGGAAGAGTCTGTGTTTTTCAACCCTTTTTGAAGGGAAACTACTTGAACAGGCATGTAAATGTCTCTGGATACTCCTTAACCAAGAAAAAGGTGACCTTGACTGAGTACATACACTGGAGAGACACAAAATCAAATGGGTTAGAGATGGCTGCTGGACTTCCGCCTTGAAGGTCTTCAAAACTTTCCCTTACTTGCAAGTGACAAGCTGTTTGCTTTTTCCTGCTAAGACTTCCCAAGAAGATTTAGATCTTTTTCCTTCCCCTCAGATGATCATTCTTGGAAAGTATTTTTCTTTCTCTCTTCTAAATTGCTGAAAATCCAAGCTGCGTGATAACAGAGTAAGTCTTGGAGATTTTAAGATGGTGTCTGCACCAGTGGATCGAAACTGTAGGATTTCAGATGAAAGAAAAATAAATAAATGAAAGTTCTTTTTTCCTTACCTTTATTTCTTTTTTATCAGCCAGGGCTCAGTTCTCTTAACTTCAAGACTTAAGGGTTAAAACTCTAAGAAAAAAAGCTAACAAAAATACAGATGCATTTCAGGGACACCCTCCCCTCCAAAAAAATCACAACAATAAAACACAAAATCCTGTTGTTTGAATCGCTTCTGAGGTCAGGACAGAATAATACCACCCTGAAAGAAGAATTAGAGAAGCCAAAGTAGGAATTGGATGCAGCAGAAGGTATTTTTCTTTTCCAAGTATGTATTTATGAAAGGTGGCATGTGGATGAGGGTGGTAATACCAATTGCCCCCAGTATCACTCTTCATTACTCAGACTGGCTTAAGTGGATTCATCTTTTCATTTCTAGATGGAGCTTTTCTATGCAAAGTGGCCATTTCTCAGTGTCACAACGGTTATAGGCAACAGTGGCCAATTCTAATGCGGGCTGCTGGCCAACTGCTTCTCTTTAGCAATGTGATTTCCAACTGCAGAGTCAGAAGTATCTTGTCCAGTTCCCAAAAATCTTTGCATGCTGCCAAGCCCATAAAACATTCTCAGACTTTAAAGAACTGCTTATATGTTTCATTCTTTGGTGCTGGAGTGCAATAGCTGAATATGCATGCATGGAAAGTTGTTATTCTCTGTAGCCTTATTGTTCAAATCTCTTTTTCTGTTCAACCAGGGCAGCAAAATTACCTTGTTTTGACGGGAGCAAGGCATGACTTGTCCCCAGTGATTCCCAGGAAAATTTGAAAACTGTGTGCTTTCTCTAAAGCAATTTTTCAGGGATGCATAAACTGTACTTAGTATACATTATGGCATTGTTAATTTCCCTCAGTGCTTTTCTGGAGAGCATCAGGTAATTACTTCTTGGCTCTGCTCCTTGCAAGTCATGTAGCTCATGCTCTGTCTGCTTCTGTGTCTCACCACCAGTTTCTACACAGCAGTCCCAGCCCTTTTTGCATTCTCTTTTAGGTGTGTGTCTAATGTGTTCAAAGGGGAGAAATGGAGCAGATTTAGGGTGCTGCTTCATCCTAGTGATCCTAATTTTCAAGGTGCTATAGCCCTCCGCAGTAAGTCAAGGAAAACACAGTATATCAAACAACTATCCTTAGTTCCCTCCTTCTGTTTACAGTGGGAACTGAGAGACATCTTTATGTAGCTGCTTAATATTTCTGCTGTAAGATCTCTTATGACTTTGCTTAAAAAAGCAGCTCCAACAGTTCCATTCCTTGCACTGGGAATTTTGGCCATTAACTTCATGTGAATAGTTGGTTGTATTTGGGAAGTTCTTTTTCTTTTTTCCTTGATTTCACAGTCATGTCACTTTGGTTTGTTTTTGTTTTTATAGTTATTTTCATGCCAAGCGTTAACATATTAGATGAAATACATACATGGTAAAAAAATGCAAAATGCTGGTTTATGATTATTCATTATGCACTCATTTATTATTTTAAATATTAAGAGTAAGCCAATATTCAGTTTATTATTTATTTATTATTAAATAGAGATCCAGGGTCATAGAAAATGCTTTTTAACAAGGCATCTGTTTTATCCTAAATTTAATTGCAGTTTGCATGTATATGCAATGTGACTAATGCAGCAAAATTTTAGCTTCTGTGAGAGAGCAAGAACTTTGATGTGCCTGTTTCCAACTACCTATGAAACTGCGTTTTTCTCATCAATATTCTTGTTATTAAGCAGTTATGTATTGCTTTGCATTTCTGAGCACTTTAGAAAAATCCAAATGCCTTACCTCATGGAAAATGCTAAGGAAAATGCTTTGTGTAGTGGTCATGCAACAAAAAGAGAAGACAAAATGTTTTTTTAGGCAAAAAACGGTAGAAGAGAATATTGAGGAGGAGAATGGCAAGGAATTAGTTTTGAATGTAAGGGGATTAGATGCATTTGAAATCCGTAGGTTATGATTTCTGTATGCTGATGTCAGTTACTACAGTAATGTATTTTGGCTTGCAGTGCTACTGTTTGCAGACCATGAGTTGAAAAGGAGTTGGTCATGTTCAAGTAGATGCGCAGGTGCTGTTATGTGTGTAATTGCTGACACGAGCGATTTATAAGTACCCCAAATGAACAGAAAACTGTGTATGATAAACAGATCTTAGGAAAGCACCAAAAATATGATTTTGGGATCAAATGAGGCTTTCCCCTAGCATGTGGATTGTGTGTAAATTGCCTCTGCTCCTCCTTTCATATGCTTTCTACTAGCATGACCAGCAGGTCAAAGGAGGTGATCCTGCCCCTCTACTCTGCTCTCGTGAGACCTCACTTGGAGAACTGTGTGCAGTTCTGGTGTCCTCAACATAAAAAGGCCATGGAACTGTTAGAACAAGTTCAGAGGAGGGCCACGAGGATGATCAGGGGACTGGAGCACCTCCCGTATGAAGATAGGATGAGAAAGTTGGGGCTGTTCAGCCTGGAGAAGAGAAGGCTGCGTGGAGACCTCATAGCAGCCTTCCAGTATCTGAAGGGGGCCTATAGGGATGCTGGGGAGGGACTCTTCATTAGGGACTGTAGTGATAGGACAAGGGGTAATGGATTTAAACTTAAACAGGGGGAGTTTAGATTGGATATGAGGAAGAAGTTCTTTACTGTAAGGGTGGTGAGGCACTGGGATGGGTTGCCCAGGAAGTTGTGAATGCTCCATTGCTGTCAGTGTTCAAGGCCAGGTTGGACATAGCCTTGGATGGCATGGTTTAGTGGGAGGTGTCCCTGCCCATGGCAGGGGGGTTGGAACTAGATGATCTTGAGGTCCTTTCCAACCCAAACTATTCTATGATTCTACTGTTAGAATTGGCAGTGTTCTCATTTTGAGGGAGCTGCCTGGTCATGTAGCACTTCTCAAGGGAAGAACTTAAACGTCCAAACCCCATCAGGCACAACTGGTGAAAACTTAAGACTAGTCTGATACTGGCAATAGAAGTGCTCTGGAAAAGGCAGGAATAAGGCCTGAACCTGGGGGAAGTTCCGTGTTACTCAGACCCCAAAGGTGTTAACAGTGCTGTAACCATGGGATGGATTTTAGGGCTTTATTTAAGAAGAGTAATGCGATTTAAAAACTGTATGAAATGTCAGTGTGAAACTAGTGACAGAAGCCTAAAAATTGTGGGAACAAGGAAAATTGAGAAGGAAGGACTGCTTTTGACAGGCTTTAAAAGGGGAATGTGCATAAATGCTCATAACCAGGGTCTTTAAAATTTCAGGTCTGTATTTGTGGATGACTTATGGGGAAACTGAATTTCTGCACACTGAGGTACTACGGAGAGCTTTAGTGATAACAACAACTTAAAAAAGCTAGTTTACTCTGAAAGAAACATACTTTTTCTTCATTTTATATCAGCAAATTGAACATAACCAGGGAGCTGTTCATGTTGTTGGTCTAGATGCCACTATCTAAATAAGAAATTGCTGCTTTTTATTTCAGCTTCTCCTGAAGAGCTGGCACTGTTCTAGGGGATGGGAGTAGATTCTCTCATTTCTGTAATTACCGGGTGACAATGGTAAAGAATAGGAATATCATGCCTCGAAGGAAATATAGTTGCAAAAGAATACATGAAACCAGTGAGTCTGTATAGAGCCTTTATTAGTGGTGATGGTGCAAGTGAAAGACAAAATTCATCTTGATTCTGGGTCAAGGATTAACTTTTCAGAACTGCTTGTGTGAAGCTCAACTCCTGCCATCTCTCTTTTTAATGTAATTAAATTGCTTCAGACTTATTGCATGAGACAGTAAATATGAACTTAATGCTTTCAAAACCTGTTTTGCAAAAACCAAGCCTTTTTAAACAGCAGAAGGACAAGAGAGAACAGTTGTAAACAGGTAGGAAACTGATTTCTTTCTCCAGCAAGAATACTTAAGGAATACATAAGGGAATTAGGAAGAAATATAAGTAGGAAATTAAGTTTGGGGGGTGTTTGCCTGCACAGGGCTGTTGATACACTCAGATGACCCAAAGGAGTTGAGAAAAATTGTATGACCACTTGAGGTCAGCAGTAGTTTTGTAAGCTATGTTTACATATGCCTATAATTTTTGGAATGTGTATTCTGGGCACTTAGTCATAGTTTCTCTTTATTAAGATATTCATGGGTATTTAAAAGCTTGCTGTCTGTTGTAACTAATCCATTCACTGTTGGTTTCAATGGTTAAGACAGTGACTACAAGAGGGTTAAGAGTTAGGACCAAGAACTCTGAGAAACAGCATAAAGCTTTGAGTATAGATTTCTAGAGTTATGTGAATCTAGAAAATTGAAAGGGGACAGTCCCATTAGCCTAAACGGTGGTTACGTCAGCTCCCAGAAGTGGAAGCAGGCTTGGAGCTGTGGAGCAATTTCAAGGAAAGCAAAGTGCTGTCAGGTGAGGGTCTGGCAATTTAGAAGGCAGCAGTGGCCTCTGTCGTTTCCAGGGTGGTAGTGCTGATTTGGGATCCAGGAGTGAGGTCCAGTGATTTGTCTTCCTGGAAAATATCCCAAAGCACTATGGAATAGGATGCAGCTATTTAGGCTCATGCATCTTGCAGTTCTCAGTGGCCTCCCTCACCTAAAGTGTCTCAGTGTTTCCCTGAAAATTGAGATAAATACAGCATTCCTCAAGGCTGTGGATCCAGAAGCAGAGGATGTGATCTGAGGAGCTGGCAGTTGGCACACCTAGCAGAAACTGGAAAGGAAAATTTAAAGTCAGTGGGGTGCTGACTGATGCTTGGAGGGAAGGAAGGGTGGCATCTCCCTCGGGAAATAAGGGGCAGGGCTGGAAAGTTTGACAATGACCAGTCTTTCTTGTAGGAGAGAGTAGGAGAGAGTCCTGGCTGTGGGTGGATATGCATCTTTCTTGTTGCACACCCAGCTCTGAGGGTACCTTCCAGTGCATCCATTGTCTTTTGAACATGCTTGCTGTCCCAAGGCTGCACTGAAAGTGGTACATAAACAGGCTCACTTCCCAAACCTCTCTGCTGTCCTAGTTCTCGCTCTAGAGTGGCTCTACTTGAAGCTGCAAAGCTATTCAAATGATCCCTTTCCTCTGACACGTAAATCTGTGGAAAGGAACTGGTCAGTAATGCCCTATTTCTGCTCAAAGCAAAAACAAGAAGTGAAATAATATTTTAGTTGAAACAGGCTTGTTGCTCACAAGCACTGTTTCCCCATCTTCCTCCCAAGGTGGTCAGAGCTGCTGCAGCCCATTGTTTTGAGTTCTGCAGGTGCTCATCAACTTTGCTGCCCATGGCAGCACCGAATGAGTCAGACAGGATAGGCTGAGCAGGTTTTTATTTACACTCATATCCTGGCACACAGGAGTGGCTGAAAAAGATATTGTGAAAGGTACAGAGTGAGCTTTAAAGCTCTTGTCCCCATTGCAGGAGGCTTTTGAACCTGTCCTGACTGGAAGCCAGGTTTTGTCAGGCAACGGTGTCCAGTCTTCTTTGCGGTTGTAGCACCAAGTCACAGAGTTCACTCTGAGCTAAAACGTGTGGTGTTTTATCTTTACTGCTCTAACTGGAAGGATCTTCTAGAACCTGAGATGCCTTTTTAGCTGCTTACCTTAATTTTCTAGCATAAAAGTATCACACACAGTTTTATCCTCATATTCAACATTTCCCTTGAATTCACACACCATTTTCCGTGGCAGATGGCAACTAGCTCAGCTTTCATTCTGCTGAATTAAACAAACCATGCTCTGGTAACCTCCTAAAATAGACTGTTCTTTTCCTTAACTAGCAAGTCATCTCTACACATGCTAGATTAGCTGCCTCTCACTCTCCAGTTAAACACCCTAAGATTAAGTGTTTGCTTTTTCTTGCCATTGCATTGTATTGGTAATGATGCTTATTGTGGAGCTGTTGACTACAATCACATCTTTCTCTTCCTCAGTCACTTCCATATGATGATCTCATGTATCAATCTATCAGGTCATTACTTTTTAGCAGTAATTCTTTCCCTATTTTTTTTTTCCCCAAAATCTGTAAAGATTAGTTTTGACAATAATACCCCACAATGTCATCAGTCACCTCCCTCAGCCCAGTACATCCCATTCAGCTCAGTGCTGTTTCCCCCTTGTGCTTGTACTTGACCTGCATTGAAGTTCTCCTATACCCTAGTCTTTTCCAGAACCAGTAATAATTGCCATTTCAGGCATTTCATTGACGTCATTATTCAGTATCAGCCATGAAATGTTTCCATTGCCCAGCACGTAGACCATCTCAAAAAAGGCAGACATCAGCTGCCAATACTAAGCTCACATTTGGTTATATCCATGTCTTGGTTATACTTTGAACTTTTTCTTCTTAAGTACCCTTGAGGTGAAAATTGCAGGCCTGCATTTTCCTGGAGAACAGTTTTCATTTGGCTTTTCCGAATCATGGAACACTTGTAGGAAATGGAAGCATTCTCTTAGCTTTTCTTTAGTCATCTGGTATCATGTTTACTGTTACAACTGCAACTCCATGTTCCACTTCTTTCAGTTTTCAAGTCTCTGGGATCTGAGAGCACTTGCAGATCTTGACTTTCCCAATACTTTGCTTGAGGTAATTTCCACTTGTCATTCACATTATTTGCCCTGCCTCTTCCCTCCTCACCCTGCAATTAATATCACTGGAAAAGCAATAACAAATACCTGATTATAAGCATCAATTATATTTGTATAATAGCATAAAAACATAGCAGGACTTGTCTAAGGTTTTATCCAGGACAAATTCCCCTCGAGTAGCCTGGTATGAAAATGGATTTATCACTGCATGGCTTTCTTTAAGATTACCAGTCTTTGGATTTAGATCCTTATTAAGCTTATGACGCTGAACAAACACCCCTAGAAAAAAAATCTTGGAAGTAGCTACTTCTGTTTCTCCGGATGGTTACTAAAATAACTGGGAAGTCCAGATTGCTGAGTTCTATGCTTAAAGGTACCAGTGACTATGCGTGACCTTAAGTGAGTCTCTTTATGCAGCTGTTGGTGCAGGGACATTTCATGGCAGGAAGCATTCTGGAATACCCAGCACTTGGAATCCTCAGGGAAGGAGGATTCTTCCCTGTAGCCCCCCTGCTTCCCCATCTCATCCCGCCGTACTTCCTACCCCTATTTTCCTTCGGGCGCGTGAGCACCTTGGAGCACCGGGATTACTTCCCTGTTCCCCCGCAGACCGAGGCTGCCTGACCTGCAGCTCCCCTGCCTTTCGTTTTCCCCTGGCTTTACTTCCGAGCCCCGGTGCTGTGTGACCGTGGGCAGCGCCAGGATTAGACCGCAGATCCGCCCTCTGCATCACCCTGGCCGCTTTCCAGGCTCATCCTCACCCAGCCGAAAGTGCCTTCGGTCACCTTGGGCGAAGCAGCTCCGTCCGACGGCTGCCGGGGGGGCTGCGCTCCGATACGGCTTCGCTGGGGCTGGGGCCCTGTGGGTCAGCAGGGTGGGCGGGGCGAGGAGAGCGGTGCCGGCCGCCGATAGGTCGGTGGGCGGGGAGGGGCGGGGAGTCAGGGCGGTGCTGGTCGTCGATAGGCTGGTGGGCTTGGAGGGGCGGGGCGAGCGCAGGCTGCGGCCTCGCGCGGCTGCCTCAGCTGCGGGCGGGCGCAGGAGGTGCCAGTGGGGCGAGCCTTTGGCCGCGGAGACCAGGTACGGCTTCAGGGGGGGCAGGGTGGCGGCCGTGTCCCCGTACCTCCCGTGGGGAGCGGGGTGTGCACCGGAGGCTTCCTACCGCTCGCCCGCCATCCCTCTGCCCGGGGTGGAGGCGCGGGGGCCGCTGCAGCGAGTTGGCCGCAGGTGGCCCTGGCTCCCGCCGCAGTGATCGCCTGTCAGCTGCGAGCACACACACGGCACCTCGCGGGGCCGCTCTGCGGGCCGGGGATGCGAGAAGCAGGGCGGGAGTACCGTGTGGGGAACGGGGGAGCGGGAAGGCCGCGGCTCAGTGAGGCCTTAGCGCATCTTCTTTCCCCCCTCACCTCGGCCCGCTGAGGTGGCGTCCGGGCCCCGCCGGCTCCGGGGGTTCGGTGTGATATCACCCCGTGGTAGCTTCCGAGTGGTACCTGCCGGGGGAGGCTTTGGGCGAGCAGAGCCCGCTGGGGCAGCTCTGAAACCCGGGCTTGCTTAAACTTCCAGCTGAGCAAAACCGCCGTGTTGTAAGAGAGCCCTGCACACCAGTGGAAAAACCAGTCTGAGTGTACCTGTGCCCGCAGAACATGTCTGCCACTCGCGCTGCATGTCCTACGGAGTGAGGAGACAGTGTATGTGCAGGACTTGTTCCCTGAATTCAGTTTTGCTTCATGAGTACATAAAAGCACATGATAAGTAGCCCGTTACACGTGGGTTTTGTCAAAAATAGCATCACGTTTGTGAAAAATTGTGCTGTCAAAGCCCTATTACACTTGAAGTGCTTCGGCATTTGCTAGGTTTTCTATGCAACTTGAAAGAAAACTTTGTGTGCTTTAACACAAGTTGCAAATTAAGAAATCTAGGGTACATGAAAAAGCTGGGTCTTGTATTATACACCTTTTTTATGCAGAGGTTCTATGCACTTCTCTGTAATGTATGGATATCAGCAAACCGGTAACTGCTCTTCAGCCATGTCACTGTAGGTGAATGTGCATCTTAGCGCTCTTCCAAGTTTTATTTTTTTCCAGTGTTATTTCTGTTTTCCATTTTCAGGTTTAATTCAGTTAGAAGAACGTATGGCTGGCAAATCATACTGCTCATGCCCTCTGCTGCACTAAACTGTGCTTCTTGGTAGTTTGGCAATGCTGGGAACAGGCAAATTCTGTCCTTTCATTCATTGAATTTCTCGGTTTCTTTCTATCTAAACTTATCTTACTAATGTAGAGAAATCATTGCTCTTCTGGAAGACCTTTGAGTCAGTTTCTCCAGGACTTCCACCTAAGACTGTATGTCTTGGATATTTTTAATACGTCAGGTAGTTATGTGTTTGCACAGAGCAGAAGTTGCTGTTAGCATAATACCGGTTTGCCTTTTCTCTTTCTCTGTAAGTTTTTGACCTTTTGCTTTCGAGGCGTATGTGTTTGATGTTAACGGGCTGTGATGTTCTTACACCTGAGCTAGCAGTTTCTGGAAGTAGTCATGAGTGTAGAACATGTTGCCTTGATTGCATAGTTCAGTACTGTATCATGACGTGGTAATATATTCTTAGATCCAAGTTAAAATCCCATGGTGTAAGGATGTGCACACAGGTCTGAGGGTGTTGGTGCTGGTATAGACATGTGAAGCCATGGGTTGGCTCATGCATCGTAGCACTTGGGTGTCGCAGGCCCAACAACAGGTTGTTTCCCTGCCTGCTTTGGTTTGGTAGTGTCTATGCTGAACTCTTTTCACTCATGTGACAGGTTGTATTCTCCTGCCTGTCTCCTTAGTAAAAGATGTCCTGAATACTTGCATCACACAGATTCTGTTCTGCTCAGTCTGCTTTTCTGTGTGCAGTAAACTGTCTTTTTTGTATGAACTTTCAAATGTCTCTGTTGATTTCTAGTTCTGGCAACATTTGTCATCATACTTTATACGTCTCACCTCTCCCTGTTGCCATCTGCTCAATTAGGCCTGGCTACTTTTCATAGTCTTTCTTTCGTTTCCTCAGTGTTGCACCAGCAGCGCTGTGCAAAAAGCTTGTAATTCCTTTCATGTCTTTTTCTAACTTAAGTTTCAGCTGTCCTCTTTTCTGTAGTCATGCACATTATTTGTTCCTTTGTGCATTTGGTGAGAGTGTCTGATGTGCTACCTGTGAAAAACTGTTGTGGATTCTTGTGTTTTACAAAGCTTTGTTTGGTTTGCTATAACCTCTGAACAAATATCAGATGGTAGCCAACTTATTTCGCTGTTGCCCTACCAAAGAGACTTAGGTACTTGCAGCCTAAGAGTCTTTCTGGTCCCTCTTACAAGAAAGCTATTGCTGTCGTGTTTATCGTGACTGTAAAGCCATCCAGAATATAAACTCTTTAACTTTTTCTACTGGATGAAAATAATAATTGAAATAACTTAGTGGTATTTTGGCCTTGTTGAATCTAAGAATGCTTAAGCCAATGCAATTTGATCATGCTGTGGGAAGAAATAGTTCTGCCCTTCCCAGCGGCCTCCTCCTTGATCTTCCGTTTGTGCCAGCAAATGCATTTGTACAGCTGCATAAGACTGAAGAAGTAAATTAGTTGGAGAAAACCACCCGTTTTTCCTGTGGACCTCTTTTCCAAGTTAAGGACAGGGTGAGCTGTACATGGTGTGCAAGCAGAGGATGTTTTCATTTATTTACTTCAAGATTGTCATCTGTAATCCACTGTTAAAATGCCTTTTATATTACAATGTAGATTATGCGAGGTTCCCAAATAGCACAGCAGTGTCTGGGGGAATGTTAGAATGAATCAATTCACATAGCTGCTTGTGCGTAAGAAACAAAAACCAAATTAACTCTCAAAAGCAGACTGGATTTTATTTCTCCTGTTTACTCATATATAGAGGTTAAATGTAAAAAAAACCCAAATATGCCTTAAAGCTGCATGAATTCTTTCTGCTAAGCAAAGTCGCTAAACAAATTCCTGAGTAAAGAGCCCTGTATAGCAGTCTGCAGAAGACAAATTTATGTTGTTTAGCAGAAGCACTGCTTTTACCCTGAGTATTTAATGATAAAAATTTAAGATGCAGAACTTAAGATGCAGGTTTTCAGTTGTGAGATGTAGTCTCTAATAGTGCAATAATGCTTGTTTTTATTAAGAGTAATGTGTTTTGTTACTGAATTTCCCATCTAGATGTCTTACAAGTGGTAGCAGCTCTCCTAATCTTAGCCTGTGAACTGTAACTAGAACACAACTTGGCCTGGTTGTTAGAAAATGCCACTAGCTCTGTATGGCCATTTAATCTTTCTTCTCTCTCCTAGGTTGCTCTAAGGCCGGAAAAGTTGACTGGAAACAACACTGGGGTGGAGGTTTACAACACTGTGGTAAGTATGCTATTTCAAAAACAGGGGAGAAGCTGGGAAAGGAGCTGATATGGAATCATGAGTCCAGGAGTGAGTCACTTGGTGATGAATTGTCTGCAGCTTTGCGTGGGAAGATGAAAGAGCTGAGAATCTGAAAAGAGGAGAGAGCAGTAGCTGGTAGCATGTTCTTGCTCATGGTGAAGGAAAGGAATACGCATACAGATTATGAAGACAGGTACTTGATGCTTCACGTTTTCATAAAGCTGCAAAACACACTAATCCATTCATCATCACACTGTGCTTATTACAGCATTCCTGTTTTTATTACTACTCAAGTGGAAAACTGAGGGGAAATACCATGTTTTCCGTTAATAACATGCAAGTTTAGTGATGAAGTCTGAACTAGAGGTTGACTACCCTTGACACTATGCTCTACTAGCTTTTACTAATTCATTGTATTAGTTTGAAAGAATGTAAATGATAGTAATAGTTTGTGCTTGCAAAAAGGAAAGATTTTAGTCTCATTGCATATTATATCATACTACGATAGAACTAATCCAAAGTATTTCTTATGAGGTTGTGTATTATTTCCTCCTAAAGTGGCTTTTAGAAGATGACTATAGAGGATCTCCCAGAACCTTCCTCAGAAGGAGATTCCCTCATTGAAAGAGAAAGGTTCTTAAACTCTGAAACATCTGTTACTTTTTCTGTGGCTGCAGCACCGATGCCTTCAGACTGTGGTATGTACTTTGAACAGTAAATTTATGATCAGTAGAGAATAGACTTGAGTAATAAATTTTAAGAAAAGCCATCAACTCTGAAATTATTCTTTATTTTCAGAAAAAGTTTACTGCTTATTAAATGGATTCTCTTATTTTTGAAGGAAATTAAAGATGAAGACCCATGCTTTTTCTATTTTTTTATTGCATCAAATTTAAATTGTAATATTCTTTTTCTTCTTACTGTTTCTTCTGCATGTGTGCGTGGTTAGGTACTTTTAGGTTTTTTACATCTCAGTGTACAACTGGGTATTGTGTTAAGATGTAAGATTTCAGTCATTTAATATAAGCAAACATCGACATCACATTTAAAACCTCCAGAGGTACACTTTTTCTTGTGCTTTCAGTATGTAAACAATAGAGTATGGGGGATATTTCTGTTGGAAGTGTAGATGTTTGTGGTGGTAAGGACTGTGAAATCAGTGTTAGAATATTCTAGCAAGTGTCAAGTGATCAGCTTTTGGAATAATGTTGAATTGGCTCCTCAAATTACAGTGTTTTAAGCAGGATATATAACATTTAAATGTCACTAGATAAGGATCTTCATAGGCAGCCACAATTATTATGTCTTTGAGTATTGCGGATGTTAATAGCATCTGTATAACTTAAAAATTACTGCTTCCCCCTCTTTTTTTTTCCCCATGCACTGATGGCAGCAATCAACTGTATTCAGGAAATACAAATACATGTAATGTTCTGTCTTTGACAGACTCAGCGTTCTTGAGACCCATTTGATGAGTTAACCCAAGTTGGAAATTCAACAGTTCAATACAGTATATTTTAGTACACAGCATGTGTCTTTACATGGTTTACCCCTGTTCTCATAACTTCTCCATCCTATTCTACTCTACATACTGCCAAAATTTATTCTGTTCTGCTTTTGTATCCCTTAGAAAATGTTTTAATTTGTCCTTCTTCAAACATTTTTATGCTGTAATATCTTCTGATAACACTGCAATATCGCTATTATCTGCCCTACTTGGTCTGTGCCTACTCACTGAATAAAAAAACTGTTGCTTTTATAGGAGGTCACTGTCACCTGTGTAACAGTAACATTAGCGAATTTGGGTAAAGAAGGTTGAGCCACCACAGGTAAAGATTCTTGGTCAAGCGTTTGACTCTGTCTCACATGACATCCTTGTCTCTAAGTTGGAGAGACATCAACTTGATAGGTGGACCACTCGGTGGATAAAGAAGCGGCTGGATGCCCGCACGCAAAGAGTTGTGCTCAATGACTCAGTGTCCGGCTGGAGACCAGTAACGAGTGGTGTCCCTCAGGGATTGGTGTTGGGACCGGTCTTGTTCAACATCTTTGTTGGTGACATGGACAGTGGGATTAAGTGTGCCCTCAGCAAGTTTGCTGATGACACCAAGCTGTGTGGTTCAGTTGACACGTTGGAGGGAAGGAATGCCATCCAGAGGGACCTTGACACGCTTGTGAGGTGGGCTGATGCTAACCTGATGAAGTTTAACCATGATGAGTGCAAGGTCCTACCACCTGGGTCGGAGCAATCCCAGGCACAGCTCCAGGTTGGGCAGAGAAGAGATTCAGAGCAGCCCTGTGGAGAAGGACTTGGGGGTGTTGGTCGATGAGAAAATGAACATGAGCCGGCAGTGTGCGCTTGCAGCCCAGAAAGCCAACCGTATCCTGGGCCGCATCAAAAGGAGCGTGACCAGCAGGTCGAGGGAGGTGATCCTGCCCCTCTACTCTGCTCTTGTGAGACCTCACTTGGAGTATTGTGTGCAGTTCTGGTGTCCTCAACATAAAAAGGACATGGAACTGTTGGAACAAGTCCAAAGGAGGGCCACGAGGATGATCAGGGGACTGGAGCACCTCCTGTATGAAGATAGGCTGAGAAAATTGGGGCTGTTCAGCCTGGAGAAGAGAAGGCTGTGTGGAGACCTCATAGCAGCCTTCCAGTATCTGAAGGGGGCCTATAGGGATGCTGGGGAGGGACTCTTCATGAGGGACTGTAGTGAGAGGACAAGGGGTAATGGGTTCAAACTTAAACAGGGGAAGTTTAGATTGGATGTGAGGAAGAAATTCTTTACTGTAAGGGTGGTGAGGCCCTGGAATGGGTTGCTCAGGGAAGTTGTGAATGCTTCATCCCTGGCGGCATTCAAGGTGGGGTTGGACATAGCCTTGGGTGGCATGGTTTAGTGTGAGGTGTCCCTGCCCATGGCAGGGGGGTTGGAACTAGATGATCTTAAGGTCCTTTCCAACCCTAACTATTCTATGATTACATTAAGTGCATTTATTTTTCCTTAATACAGTTGTGATTGATGCATGAGAAAGGTGGAAAAAGTAATGTTTTAAAGTACCTAGATGCCATTGTCTACTTTTATGGAGTTTTTTGTTTTAACAGGTGTTTGTAATATTTCTGTAATGTTTGCAAACACTACAGCTGATCCCTGTTAAGCACTTAGATTGGTTGTTCTTAATACATTCTCAGGTGTTTCACCTTAGCATGCTGATAGTCTGCTGGAGTTGATTTCTGATATATAAATTGGCTCAGGTTTGTAGTTAGAAACCTTCATGGTAGGGTAAGAATCATTTATATTGTGTAAGATTGTTAATTGTGTTGGTTAGTTCATAGAATCATAGAATAGTTTGAGTTAGAAGGGACCTTGAAAGGTCATCTAATCCAATCCCCCTGCAATGAGCAGGAGTATCTTCAACTAGATCAGGTTGCTCAGTTGTCTGTTTACTTCATAGCTTTCAGCAATATGTCAGCTGTGGTTTATGTGGAACTCAAATATAAATCAGTACATCTGTGTCAGTGCATGGGACGTAGGTAAGAAGCACATTTTGCACAGTGCTGGGAGATAAGGGGTTTGGGATTTTTGTATGCTTGGTACATATAAGAATTCATGCTAAGTATCAGTGAAGTTGTCCTCATTTTCGTTCTTATTGAATCAAGGCAGTGCAGTTAGAAGAACTCTAGGTAGCCAGGGAGCGAGCTGTATTTGTGCTTTTATCTGTTAATCGAATCTAGAAGTGTGGTATGCCCTTTCTGAGGAAAGGTGATGGTGATTCGTTCAGAGGTACTTCATAGCATGCCATACACGTAGATGCTGTTTTACTGAACCTGCATGTCTGTTCTGAGAGCCTTCTGTCTGTGATTGATGCAAGCTGACATTGTACATCCATTTGAAACCTTTAGAAAAGGTAACTCCCCGATAGCTACAGGGGAGTTAAAAGTTCAGTGTTTTCAATGATTTGATCATTCACTGATGACAGTAGGTTCTGCTTCCATTCCCTCTCCTAATAGCTGTTGCTATCCAGATTCTTTCACGTAATTTTCCAGAGTTGGGAAGAAATTCCACAAATTTAAAATACAGTATATGTATATACATGCACGCACATAGATATAAATAACATGAAATACCATGCTTTAATAATAAGGTGGTTTTCACGCCTACACTTTGGGTTACCTGAAGTGATGTGAAGCTTAAAATCTAAAAAAATAGGTATTTTTTTCTGATCTTGGTTCAGTGGCTTAATTTTTAAAGATGTTTGTTACCTGCACCTGCCCTCAGCTGGGATTGGTACACTTGTGAGCTGTCTGAAAGTAAAGGGAGGCCACAGAATGCCTGCCTGATTTGTGCATGTGTTGGTATTTTGGTATGTTTTATATAAATTATGATAGAAGAAGGAGGAAAAGACATGTTTTGTAGCAAATGGAGAAATCGTGTATGCATTTAATCACTGGAAGGTCAAGAGGTTTGTGTGTTCCTGGGAACAGCTTAGAATCAGCAGTCTTTGGCTAGCTTGAAGCAAGAGAAAGCCCTTATTACCATAATCCCTGCACATCACTCTTGGTCCTTGCCTAAACTTAAAATCAGTCTCGCAGTACCATTGTATTGGTTGCTCATTCAAAGCTTTTTCAGGACTGTAAGCAAGACCTTAGTATTAAAGGAAAAATAGACCAGATGATGAAGAAAATGTTCTAAATTAATTCAACATTGATTTTCCAGTGTGATCAGTAGTGACGTGACTCTCTGCTCGTCTTTTGCCTCTGAGTTTGAGAAACGAGATATATGTTAAAACTTACAATTATACCTAATGATTCCTTTCCTTTTTTTTAAGAGTTTTCCTTCTTTGATCCCAATGATGCAGCATGTCAAGAAATACTTTTCAACCCGAAAACGTCAGTTTCTGAATTGTTTGCTATCTTACGGCAGTGGGTTCCACAGGTCCAGCAGAATATTGATATTATTGGGAATGAGGTGAGGTATCAGTGAAGGTACCTGAGTACTTTCAGTGTTAAATAACAATGGTGACTGCAAATAAAAACAGTTCATTCAGAAACAGAACTAATCATAAGTGCAGATACAGTTTATGCCTTTTAACAAGTATTTTCTGATCAGTGTCTTGTATTCCACATGCTGTTGGCTTTCATTTGGGAAGAGGAAGATGATGGATAAAAATTGAGTACGTTTGGATAGATGGCAGGAACAATATTTCTTCTCAAAGCAGTTGTTCAGAGACCTGTGGTGTTTCAGTTACTTAGCAGTAATCTTAAACTCCAATGTATGAAGTTACAGTGAAGTCTGACCGTAAGGGCAATGTTTCCAAGGCACAAAATTAGTTAGGAACTGAAGTATATTTGCAATCTGCAATAGTCTGCTTTCAGAAGTCGCCTTGTTTCTAGTAATTCCATCCTTCTTTCTTACTTTTCTTCTTTTGGATTATAGGCTTTTCTGGATGGGTGGGGAGTATTGTAAAGATTCTTCCTACCATAGTAAAACTCTGGGTTTCTTTTGGGGGGAAGGATTGTTGAGAGATCAGAGAACAAAGGGAGAATGACTTCATAAACAATGTCGTTTTCCTGTTCTTCAGTTAGGCAGTTAGCCTTTCAGTGTGTGAAATTTATGTTGGAAGTAATGATATATAGAAGCTTTAAAATCTAAACAATGAAGGTTAATGATACTCATATAAAGCTATTTATTGCATTTATGCATGTTGATCAGTCCTCGCAGTTACAGTCTATTCTGGAAGGCTTCTTTGTTATTAACCATTAAAATGAATCCAGGAGTCAATATATCTGAAATATCTTACTAAATAATACAGATGTTGGAGATACGCCAAAGCTAAAATGTGCTTGTTTTCCATTTGTCTGTCAGATCATTAAAAGGGGTTGCAATGTGAATGACAGAGACGGACTGACTGATATGACTCTCTTGCATTACACTTGCAAATCAGGGGCTCATGGCATTGGTGAGTAAAGAAATGTCATTATAGATGTACAACCCTAATTCATTCACAAAGGCTAATCCCACTACTACAGAATTTTTACTTGCAGTAGATTTTTGTTTCAGTGCCTGGGTTTGGTTCTTCTAGTGGCCTTCAGAAAGGAAGATACAGTTATGGCTGTGGCATAACGTGAGTTAGTGGTAATAGGAATTGCAAACAATGGTACCAGCTTAAACATGTATTTAACATCGCAAAGGCTGTTTCAGGGTGAGGTGCAATCATCAGTGAAACTAGCATATGTAGCTGACTGGCTGTTCTCCTGTGAGTTTGAGCTAAGTTTCTAAGTGAGGTCTGGCATAGGTGAGCTTTCCTGGTGTTGGCAGATCTTTGAATATAAACTTCAGCATTGTGGCCTGCAATTTACATTAGAGAGAAACAGGTGGTATTACTATATAATGTAGTAGAGATTTGAGCCTGTCATGAGAAAAGGCAAAGATTTCTGCATCCTAATCCTTTTAAAAGGAAAGGCATAGTAATTATTCTGGCATACATCTTAATGTTCGTTATGTGTTGCACATAAGCACGTGCATGGTTTTTGAGGTCAGATACATCTAATCCATATTTTACAAAATTAACCTTGCAGGTGATGTTGAAACTGCTGTAAAATTTGCGACGCAGCTCATTGATTTGGGTGCTGATAGCAGTTTACGTAGCCGCTGGACAAACATGAATGCTTTGCACTATGCTGCCTACTTCGATGTTCCAGAACTTATTAGTGTTATTTTGAAAGATGCAAAGCCAAAAGGTAGGCCTTGTTACTTAAGTTTCATGTAGTTGTCCGTATTTTGTTCTCTGTTGACCCTAAGCTGGTGTGTAGTGGTCTTTAAGTGTGGGGTTTGCTTATCCATTATACATAAATGGTTTCTAATTTCTTTTAGTCAGCCTCATAGGCTTATTTTTTTTCTTAACCTATTTTTTTTAGTAGTTTATTGCACTTATTCCATTGCTGCTTTTTAAACTTGAGCTTTGTACAAGATGATAGAAAATCATAATAGAAATAAAATGGGTTAATTTTAAGTTGTTGAGGACTGAGAGAATGTATGCAGAAAACCAAAGATGTAACTATTCTGGTAAATTCTTAGGGTTGTAAAGATTCCTTAAACATAAAGAAATACGTTTGAAATGCTGGGAGAAGGGTAAAGGAGAAGTGGGGGTTTGGTGATAGCATGTGGCAAGCTAGTGACTTAAGCAACATTGATGTGCTCATTTTTGCCACTTTATCTAGAAGATTGTGTGTAAGGAGAATTTTGGCATAAATACATAATACCTTTTGGAATGGTGATAGGAAGGATTGGTAATTGGAGCCCTCTCTATATTAATGCAAATGGGAATACAGAAATGGTTCTGACCCAGAACCATTTGTTCCTCATTTGGTCAGGATATCAAAACCAGTAAGTAATTTTGATACTAAAACTGTACAAATGTTAATTTATTTTAATGGAAACCCTTCTGATTGTGCCATTTCACAAAATGATTAATGCCCTTTTTTAGCTGATTGTAACTAAAAACTCAAAATTCCAAAAAGCTAACAGGCTTTTGGAGTACACAAGGCTTGCTTACCACATCCCGACTCACCATGGAGATAATTACTAACCAGCACTGTTATTGGTATGACATGCCTGAAGAAGTAACAAGTGTAGGTTTGTAACACAAGGCAAAATAAGACTGCACAGTGATTGAGTCCACATTGCATTTCAGTAGCCTGGTCTCCATAATTTGCATCAGATTAGGTCTTCTTTTAGACCTCGTTTGCATTCGGTGTTCCCATCTCCTCCTGTGTGGGAATTTGCTCAGATTTCCAAGGAAACCACTCTAGTTAGATGCCTTGGCAGTTGGCAGGTCTTGGATAAGCAAATGTTCTTTTTTTTAATCTCAGTAGAAGTATAAAATGGTTTGTCTTGTGACACAAAAACAGTGCATGGTCTGAATTAATAGAAGGAATGCTCTTTGCTCTGTACTTCATCAGCAGTTGGCAGAGAAGGGGGGACATATGTAGAAGGCAAATATGCCTTGGATGGGTCCATACTGAACTCAAGAAAAAATGGTTGTTAATGTATTCAGAACTTGTTAAAACAGTGTATACTGACCCTGAGACCCCCCATGTGAAACATCCAGTACCACAGATGTTTCCTTTTGATTTACTGCTCATTTCCTTCATGATGCTCTGCAGCTAAATTCTTTGTACAGATTTACTCCTAAATTGTTAGAACAGAGAGCTAGCTTGTTCTTACGTTTTTAGAGAGCTTAAATATAAAAATTGTTAAAGGCTTAAGAATTCGCAGTGTGTGGTGCCATTAGGCAATGACTGCAACCTGCATGGGTTGCTAACGACAGATCATTGCCGTGTATTAATTTCCCTGAGATAGTTTTGGGGTAGTTACTGGCTAGAATTTGATATATATGTTTCTTTTTGTCACTGTATTGTACCAACTTAAACTGAAAACAAAGCTGTAAGAAAACAATGTTAAAAACTCCAAGCTTGCGAACCTGAGGAAGTCTCACTAGTCTAATTAAAATAATGAAGCCTCTACACATCAGTTACTCTTTAAACCAGCAGCTCTTGCTGACTCAGTCGCTGACAGTAATGATCAGTTTTTCTAAGATTGGTTCCCATGTGTGCAGGAAATACCTACTTGATAGCCTTATTAAACATGGAAGTTTTAATGGTTATGTACAACTACACAGCTTATACTCAGTTTTAAACTGGTGATGGTCTTTTGATGTTTGGTATATAAAAGGTATCTTTATAAAATTCAAAGTCAATCTGTATTAGCATGTATAAAGTTGACATTACATACATATTTATGTATCTTGTATATATGTTGATGTTTTATTTGTCCCCAGATTATTAATTTAGTATAAACACATGAGGATGTCGATACAGTTTGGATATATTTTGTTTATCACATTATGAGAAGGGCTGGTGGTTTCTGGGCCAGAGATTGATACTGGAAGATACTGGGAGCGTATAGAGCCCTGAGGTGGAAGGTTTGATGTTCCTCACTAGTTCAGGTTGGAACATTATTGCCAATATTTGTTGGCTTTTGGTTTGTGTATTAAATCAGCTGGCATTTTTAATTCAGGGTCATATACATAATTGACTCAAACTGACATTTCTCTTGCATAGTTTAGAAGGGGAGTCAAAGACCAAATAGACATTAAAACTCTAAGCTTCTAGAACAGTGGTAACTTCATAGCAAATTGAAAGATACATTGGGAATAAGTGATGGAAATACATATTATGCTATATCTTTTGTAGTTAAATGCAGTGCTCCATTTTTGCAAGCTATCAGTGAAATACCCTTTGGAGTGCAAGTTTGTGAAAACAAACTGTGAAAATTGATAGCCATTACTTCCATCTTGCCCATTAGTAGTTGAATTCATGTAAAGTAGAAGTATAATCTTTTTCCCTTGTCCCATTACCTGCTCACAAAGGAAAACAGCTGATTGAAGATGCATCTCATGTTAAAATTTGACACCTAGCAGCAATAAAATAAAAATTTCCAAAACATTAATTTACAGACATAAAGTTACAGACTTGTTAATCTTGGCACAGTAGATTGGGCATCCTGAATTGCAACAATTGTGCAGTTAAGTCATCAGTGTTATAAAAAGAATGAAAGTAAATGCTCATCTTCCAGATTGGTTCATGGTATGAATAAACAGGTGCAGATAAGGTTGGTATTCTATGTAGAATTACTTCTCACATGCATTTAGTGCATAAATAATTGTCTCTGTGTAAATGTTGATATAAACTGTACAAATGAATGTCCATTCAAAGAGTCTGTTGGGGGAAGTGGTCATGTAACAGACTTAACACACCTGTGATGTTTCATTGCAGATGTGGATGCCACCTGTAGTGATTTTGATTTTGGAACAGCTTTGCATATTGCTGCATTTAACCTATGTACAGGAGCTGTCAAATGTTTACTGGAACATGGAGCAAATCCTGCCTTTAGGGTAAGCAGTTAGGTTGTAGATAAACCAAAAGGTAAATAAAGTAGCTGGAAAAATGTAACGGTCTGTCTGGGGTTTTGCTTAGCTAAAAATGTGTTACATGGAGAGATAGTGCATGAGAAAAGATGATTTATAGCTCGCTGTGGATGATTTCATATGCTTTGCTATACTTGCGTGTTGCAGTTCGTATTTTTGTGTCACAGTCTAGGTCATTAGTTAGCTTTCAAGATGTTCTTCTGTTCATTGCTTGGGTAATGAAAAAACAATTGCTCTGCTTACTAACCAAATAATAGGCCTGAGTTATAGTGTAAAGTGCTCCTGTATGTGTCTAGCCACAGATCTTGCGGTATATGTGTTATTTTTGGAAGGGGGGGAGTTAGGGTGGGATTTTGTGTTGGTTTTGGTTTTTGCTGTGATGTTGTTTTTGTTTTGTAGCATAGTCAGTATCTGCTCTCCTTTTTCAGATTAATTTTTAAATGAGAAAATGCAGTTGTTTTAAGTGTACTCAAAAGTCAGGTGTCACTGATGGTCTGAAATCTGGAACGTCACTGTTCATACAGTTCATACAGTTTGTCATGATAGTCTAGGTCTCTTCAAAACCACTGGTTTTCTTCTTTGTCTCATTTAGTGTGCATGTACATGTTTCAGATTCTATGGCAGCTGCATGTTTAAGAGTCTGTTGTTGCAGGGAATACTGCTTTGTAGTTGCACAAGCATTCTGAGCTGTCAAAAGGTGGCTCCATCCTTGAGAAAAACAATTCGGTGTCCATGTGCTTTCTTGCCTCTGTTCTGCTCCTGTCATGTGCTGATGCAAAGATTTGGGGGGGACCTGGTGAGCTGAATTGTGGGACTGATGTGACAGAAACAATCGCTAATGCGATGGCTAAAAACTCACAGCAAACTCCCTGCTCAACTTTAACCCAGCTATATCCTGGTTTTAAGGCACTGTGACTTCAATGAAGCTAACTTTCGCTTAAAGAATGACTGCAGGTTTTTAAGGAGTGGCTGGTGTTTAATGAATTCTTCAATCCTGCAATAACTTTGACCAGAGACAGTGGGTAGGTAGAGTTTGCTTATCTGAGGACAGCAGAGTGTAAATGCTGAGGAAGGATTGGTATTTTCTGGAGTTGAGACAGAGATGTTCTGGGGGCTCAGGGAAGGCTGAACTTTTAGACTTTCTTAAGGAAACAAAGCAAATACAGTCTTGCTCTTTGTCATTCACTCTTTGAGCTTCTGGGAATTTCTAGGTCCAGGAGCTTAGTTGAGTCAAGTTTTGAAGGCAAAGGTAATCACATCTCCACAAACTTGGTGAAACTGGCAGATAGGCACAGATCCATACTGATGTGTTCGCTGAAGAATGTGTAGGCAGAACTTCCCATTATGGCAGCCTGACAGCCCAACAGTTTACTTGCTGTCTGGCCTTGAGTTAAGGTGGGCTGGTGCTCCAAGAACTCTGGCCTCAGGTGAGTGCCAAATGGGACATACTGGGAATCACAGTCACTGCTCTCTCTGAATGGAGAATGCTTGGAAAGCACTCTGTCCTTCACTCATCTCTCATAGAGTAGTCTGTGTCTAAATAAACCTGAACAGTTTTACTCAAGTATTTCTGTGGGATATCAACTTTGTGTATTCTATACATGCAACATATATTAATTCTGTCTTACATTTGGAATAAGCCTCACCAAGGAGTAAGCTATGCACTGGGTAAAAATAAATTCTTTTTATCTTTTAGGGAGGTGTTGGCTTTCCATTATTGGCATTGCAGACCAGAATTCTTGCTTACTTTCCCAAATCTGTACTCAGGTAGACAGATATGTACAGTGTTTTGGTTTTTCACATGTTCTGAATACTAATAATGTTCTTAGGATTTAGCAGCTTCTGAAAATGAGGCACTGTAAATGCTAGTTTAGCTATCTGAGGATGTTTTGGCGTCCTTATGTGAAAATGTGGATGTTTTTATAGTCGTTTGTATTCTAGGAAAAATAGCTAATCAAGAAGATTAAAAGCTTTCATAAACTGCTATGGTTTTGCCTGATCAGGTTTATTGTGGCACAGCATTCAATCCTGTGCTATGTTATGTTTCTGCAGAATGACAAAGGGCAGATTCCAGCAGATGTGGTTCCGGACCCAGTAGATATGCCACTGGAAATGGCAGATGCAGCAGCCTGTGCAAAAGAAATCAAGCAGATACTGCTGGATGCAGTGCCTCTCTCGTGTGACATATCAAAAGCCATGATTCCAAACTATGACCATGTCACAGGCAAGGCCATGCTTCTGTCGCTTGGCCTGAAACTGGGAGATCGTGTTGTTATAGCAGGACAGAAGGTATGATGAGCAACCTCATGCTGTTATAATTTCTGGATAGTCGGTGTACTTATCCCTTTGGAGGCTCCTCAAACCCGAGAGTCTAAAACTGGAAGGTATGAACTCTGGATGGCAGTAAGGATCTGGTTACAGAAAGTAGGAAGCTAAACAGTTACGTGTTAAAGAAAGTCACTATTATGAGAAGCTGTTTTGACAGGCACACTCTGCATTTTGTATCTGTAAACAGTTTTTCAAGTGTTCTCTAGTACCTCAGCATGGCTCAGCTTTTATTAACGTATTTGGTGTCACATTAAAATGATGGTAAAAGTTACAATGTGAGTTGCACAGCTTTCAGTTATGAGTGTGCATTCGTGAATTACCCTTGACAGTTTCCAGAAGGCAGTAAAAGAAAGCTTCAATTCTGCTTAGCCTCTAGTAACCCAATTTCACCGGTGCAATGCAGCTAAAATCTTGGAAGCAGCACTGTGCTAACAGGGTAGTTACGTGGTTTTGTGGGAGAATAAGAATGTGGTCAGTACTGGCCCAGCTCAGATGTGAGCAGCTTTCAAGAAGCTACCTGGGTAGGCACATCTTAGGAATATATTGGAAAAATACAACATTGATATTGCAGTTAGCATTCGCACCTTTTATTTGCTCTAATAGCAAGGGCTCTGGAATGGTGCAAGAGTGCTGGAATTCTTTTAAACGTCAGATATTTCTCTGGAAAATATGGAAGGCATTTGTGAGTAAAATTTTACCTGTAGCTTCACCTTTAGTAATATTTCTAGTGTAAGTTCAGATTTGTAATTGTCATATCTGAAGTGTTGTAAAGTGAAGTCCACTCAGAGGGCAGAGCAGCTTTTATTCTGTATTTCATTTGGTATGCTTGAAGTTGGGGCGGCAAACTGAAGGGATCACTAGCTATGCAGAACGGTCCATAACTGAAGTATGGACAGGAAGATGCTTATTCTTTTACGTTCATGGAAGGTTCTTTTACAGAAAGCCGTTGCTCAGTGAAAGCAGTGAGAGAGAATGTAACTGCAAGTCAGCTGAGGCTTTATGGCAGGAAAGGGAAGAATTAGTCCTTGTTTATCCTTCCTCCAAGTAAGGCCCATGGAACTGTACTGTAACATGCCACAGATGGATAAAGCTTCCTGGGTCTGGTTATGTGTTTTTAAACTGAGTATGCTATTATAGTGCGTTTTAAGTTGTTGGAAGCTGTTTTCCTGCTGCCGAAGGCCAGCAGGGCTTTCCAGCTTGCTTTCATTTTTAGGGGAGCCAAAGCTGTCCTACAGCAGGTGGGAAGGATGAATGTGACTGTGCTTTTTGGTGTTTTCCATGTTTGCTTTCCTCCCTTCCTTCCTTTGTGTGAGAGTGTGAGAGGAGCTGTTCTGCATTACTCCCACATTGCTTCCCACCCACTTTCTCCATTTGTCTGAATGGAGAAGTTGATCTCAGCCCTGTCTTCCCCACCCTCTGGTGCTCATAACTGTGTGCAGGCTGGAGCAAGAGTGAGAACAGGATGATGAAAATTATACCCCATTCTTAACCTCCTCTTGGATCAGTCTTGATTTCCGGAATACGGAAGCTGGGGCGAAGGCACTGGAATGGCAGCATTTTTACAAACAGTATTTACGGATTCCTGTTCCCTGCTTCTGCAGGCTCCTAGTGCGTCAGCTTTAATGAATCTAGAAAGCCAAACAGTTGATGCCTGAGGGAAAATGGATTCCTCTCTTGATTCCTACTGTGGCTGTCATTGTAGTATTCTTACAGGGTAGGAAGCTGTGTAATCAGGTGTTCACTGCTTACAGCGAATATGACTTGGGGTCCCCCAGCTTCACTGGTTACACCTTAGCTGAATGGACACTCCATGAAATGTGACTGCAGGGAAACTAGTAGCTGGGAGAAAACTCTTTTCCCATTCCGGCTGTCCACTGTTCCTTCCTTGCAAAAGTCGTGGGGCTCGTGCAAAATTGGAGCCTCGGTGTTGCCATTTCAATCTCCCATTTAAGATGCCTGCTTGTCTCTCCTGTCTGCTCAGTAAGTGCCCTTTGGCTGGTGCCTGGAGAATGGAGAAATCTGTGCAGCTGCGTGGCCAAGCTTCCTCTGGCTGAATTTGATCTTTTGGTTGGTAGCTGAAAAGTCTGGGTCCAGATTAGTGTGATGTACCTGCCTAGAACTCAAGTTTAAAGGAAATCTTAGCATAAAAGAGGAACAGGCTCTGGATCACATTTGTTTCTTTATAGAACATTAAGCTGGAAGGTTTGACAGTAAAGAAAAAGTTTGTTTACCCTCTGGGTGCTGGTTTAGACAGCGAAGTCTGGTAGAAGAGTGAATTAGAAAATAAACTAATAGTATTAAGGTCACATGTGATAATGAAAACTGAGCAACTGGAAGATCAAAGGTTTTTAGTACTAAAGCTAATTTAAAAATCAAACATAAAAATGAATTTAAATCAGTGTTAAATGCATCTCTGTCAGTTATTCCTCCCCTGTTTGGTTGAAGTGTGTGAGCTTATAGGGTATATTTGGGGAGGCTGAGGTCCACCAAGAAGACCGGTCTGTGTTGATATTCTTGGTATACTTACCCGTTCAGAGTATGTACTACAGTATATACTGAAACAACAACGTGTTTAAAACATTTTCTGGCTTTTGAATGTTGTTTAATCGTAAGGAGGGAATAAACAACTTTGGAATCTTTTCCAAAGAAAAACTTTGCTCTGAAGTTTACCCTTGAACCTTTGCAACATATTTATATATTTATATATTTATATATTTATATATTTATATATTTATATATTTATATATTTATATATTTATATATTTATATATTTATATATTTATATATTTATATATTTATATATTTATATATTTATATATTTATAGAGTTACATGTACTTATTTGTATATGCACACACACATTTATAGATCTTTTAATTTATTATTACCATGGAATCTCCAGTTCAGCAAGGTATCTAGCCACGATTCTGGAATTATTGTTGTGGAAGACACTGGAAGTAAAACTTCTCATTAGGCATATACTCCTGTACGTTGCTGACTTGGAGTTGTGGTTCTTCCTGTCTTGTGCTTCTCTGTTGTGAGATCTGTCAATAAGCACTGCTTTTGTTGAATGCAAAATATACGCAGGAGGATTAAGATGTTTTGGAGGATGCATTGGCTAGCATGGAAACATAGGCATGGCAGTAATCAAGGTAGATCATGACGTTTGTATTTCATTGTTCTGATCAAAAGCTTGGAGATGACTTGCTTTCTCCTTCATAATCTGTACTATATTCCCATGAATACTCATGTAACAAAGTCATTTTCTGTTGGTGCTTTTTGTATTAGGTTGGTACATTAAGATTTTGTGGCACAACGGAATTTGCCAGTGGCCAGTGGGCTGGCATAGAGCTGGATGAACCAGAAGGAAAGAACAATGGAAGTGTTGGTAAAGTCCAGTACTTCAAGTGTGCACCGAAACATGGTACGGCCTTTAATTCTTCCTTCATTTTAAAAACAGTTTTGGAAGAGGTGAACTTTTTGGGAGAATAAAATGAGATAACAGATTGTGTTATTTTTCTTTGTAGTGCTTGCTTTGTTTGATTTATTCTTCTAACTGTTCCTAGTGGTTGTCTGCAACTGTCTGCAGAACCACTGAAACAGTCAAGCAGTCGACATTTCTAGTTAGTTCTAGGTATTTCCTTGAAACTGTGACACAATATTTCCTGGTTTTCCACCTATCTTATTGACAGTATTTGTCTTGCAGCAGTAATGGCCGTGGTTTTTTACCTGCTTTGCCTTCCTTTTTAAGAGATGCATGCTTGTAATTGTTTTCTAACATTCAACTTGATGTGTTTTAATTGCTGTTTCATGGACACTCATGATATACAAGGCCTTGTGTTTTGTAACACTGGAGACTGAATGGTACTGTTAGGGCAAAAAGGAGATTCTAATTGATAGTTTTACCGACTTCCTGAATTGCTCTGTTCAGGTTGCTTGATTAAGCCTTTTGGTTTCACTGTCCATTTGAGCTGGTCCTTCCTACCCTACACGTGCTCTGGCAGCATAGCAAGCTGTGACTGTGGCAGTGGCTGATAAACCCCCCTCTATTAATTGATGTGAGAGTGAGTAGCCAGAGAGTTTTATTAGTATTACCCCTAGTTTTGTTTTGACACATACAATTTTCTCTCCAGGTATCTTTGCACCTCTTTCTAAGATAAGCAAGGCTTCTGATCACAGAAAAAGCTCTTTAAGAAGTTCCTCCGTGCGGTCTTCACCTTTGGTCAAATCCAAGAAAATAGATGTGACGCACGTAACTTCCAAAGTGAATTCTGGTGAGTATTTTCTTCTAAGTTGAGACAGGATAGAGGGATACTAATCCTCAAGAATTAGCACTAATCTTGTAAGCCTTGGTATTAAAATACTTGTTTGGGTTTAGTTCATCAGTTGGGATGAAAAGGAGATGTTTATTAACTACGTGTTCTCATCATCAGAAGTTCACTAGCCTGTAAACTGGTACAGGAAGGATGTTGTGTGTAGCTGTTTAGGGATTGTAGTGATCTGATGTCCTATGAGAGGTTATAGTCTTTACATACCCTATTTCAAAAAAGTTCACATTTGTTCTGGAGCCATTAAGTAATTTCTGATTGCCTGTGGGATCAGTTACATGTCTGTACTTTATGTGAGTCCATCTACTAAGATCTTCCCTGGGTAACTTGAAACATTTCACTGAAATAGTGAAAATCTAGAAACTGTTCTGTGTGCACCTTTATGAATAGCAATTGAAGAAATGTATTTTTTGGCAAAATGATCAAGGAACTACTTAGCTGATTGTGTTCTATCTGCTAATTAAATTATCTGAGTAAAACCAGAGGCGAATTAGGAAAAGGATGCCCTTGTAATAAGGCCTCAGTCTTTGTATTGGAGTTAAAAGCTCAATCCTTGGCTCTGCTTCAGTTGCTTAGTAATTTACTCAAATTACTTGATTATCTGTGTAACTTCTGTCCCTGTGAAATAAGAATGAGGCATCTTTTCTGCCTGTTTGGGCTCCAAGGTGTTTGGAGTGCAGAATTCCTTACTGTGTACAGTGCCCACCATGCATAATTTGGCTCCATGTCTGCCTGGCTACATAATGATGTCATTAAATATATTATGTTAGCATTTCTTTTGCCTTTTGGACTCTCTGTAGGTGACTCATACTGAGGCAGCACAGCTTTGAGGGGTGGAAGGTACGCATACATTCTCATTGAATTTACTCAAGCCCCCTAAACCATCACACACTTTACCAGTAATGCACAGGGGACTGAAACTGTGCAGGGCTGGTGGAAAAGAGGCATTTTGGCAGCATTTTGGATGACTTATGTAACACTGCTCTACATAGATTGAGGGGCAAGTAAGCTTTAGTTCTGTGTATTTACACCAAGCACAAGATCTAAGCTATTTATAAATGTACATGTTGTGTAAAAAGCTTTTGGGAATAATCAGTTTGTTAGGAGTATTGCTCAGAGCAGATCTAAGCTGACTTGTTCTGTTAAGTATTCTTTGGGGTTTGATTCAGTTTGTTGTGAACTGTTTGTAATCCATTACACTGTAATAAAAGTACTGTTTCCTTTGTCGCAGACTGTGTTCTGCTTTAGTCATAATCCACCTTTTTCTGCACCACAAAGGTGCATTTGTGTTTTGTAAATGTTAAACACTTGATACTTTGCTTCAGGTAAGAATCAGAGTGAGGTATGTATCATCTGCCCAGCAGAGTTTACATCCACTAACAGTAATCTGGAGGCTGGTGTTCTTGAATTGAAAGGTCCATTAGAATGAATGTGCTCGGCTGATTCATGGGCTGGAGTGGGAGGATAGAGCTGCAGAGGCAGAACTGTGTTTTGCAGTGTTTATGTGGCAGATTGCATTTCTTTCCTTTAAACTTCATCTCTGCAATACACTGGTATGTACGGATCCAAGAAAAATGGATATGCTTTTTGTAGATGCGGGTACTAGCTGCAAGGTGTACATAAAATACAGTGGAGAGATTTCCAAATTTGGTTTGTTTCTGCTGGGTGTGAATAACCCATTGCAGTGATGACAATAGGGTCTTTTTCAAGTTTTTAGGAAAAGGATTACTCTGATCAAATCGAGAAACGTGTTCTCAGTCCCAAACAGTAGGGTTTGGATCTGATGCCTTAATGGCTAAACCGTACCATTTCAGAAAATACAGTACATCTGCAAGCTACTTCAGTCCCTGCAGCTGAATTAAGCTGAGAGATGTAGTTAAATAAAGATGTGATTTGTTACTTTTATTCCTTTCATGACAGGGAGGGGATAAATCATAGATAACTTGTTCTTCATTGAATGAGGGTAGGAAACTGTCAGGAATGCAGAACGGCTGTTTGCTGTTCGTATCACAACACTGTTGCTCGTTAGGCTTTTAAAAATTCTTACTGCCGTGCTTACTTCATTACTTATAGACTAAATGAAGATGTGGTCTCAGATCACCCTCTCAAAAGCTTTATGGGTAATCTTTAATGCAGAAATGGTGAAATTAATCCTAGTGAATAGTAGGTGTTAGGTATCATGAAAGTGAATGTTGTGTATATAATAGATGTAAATGTTTGAAAGATTTAAATGAAACCCCTTCAATAGAAACATTAATATTTTGCAGACAATTTGGTTATTGTTTGGCAAGATAGTTTGGACTGTTTTAATGTGTTGAAGGGTTTAACACCTACGCTTATCCATCAAAACAATTCTGCAGCCTTTTTTACCCATTTATCAAGAGTCTAAGGAACTGTACAGTTGTATCCATTTTATCCCTGCATTTAATCTGCAAATGTGTCAAACTGGTTTTAAACATAACTTTCCTTAAACAAAATGTTGTTCTTTGTTGGATGTATATATTTAATTGTACACGTTCTTTCTATAGGCCTAAACACGGCAAAAAAAGAGGGTGCTTTGGAAACCAACTTTATGACTCCTCACAGGGGAAAACCTGTACCTGCAAGAGATGGTAACTAAATATTCTTTTAACATCTTGAGGAAAATCTTTGGCTTAGGGCAGAAGAGGTATTACTGCTGCCTTGCCTCTGTAGAAGTCCTGTATTGACAGTATGGAAAGTGCCTTGCCTGTCTGTATTCAAGTCCCAGGCAGGCTGTACACAGTTTAGTTGGAGCAAGTGAAATTTGTGTGGCTGTTCTCTGGCATTCTGTGTTGATTCAAGAACAGCTTTTATCCAAATACATGGACAAGAATATAGACAAAGCTGGAAGCTGTCTGTTGGTAAGTGATCTTAGAGAGGAGCTCCAGAGTTACCTTCTTAAGTTTCTGAGGGAGACCTTTTACCCTGTATCGTCACTGCTTAGATTTTAATGAAGAACTTTGCACATGTTATGTTGGAATTTTTATTCTCTCCTGTATCAGTATGTTCAAGCTTGTACAATCAAGTGTTGCCATCTAACAGCACTTGAGTCTTGGCATAGTGTCACAGAAGACTCCTAATAACAGGCTTCAAAGATGAAACTTGAAACTAGCTTTTTAAAAAGTTCCCTTTACATATGAATAGTTTTAGCATTGGATAGTAACTCCTACTGCATCAGTATGTTGTTTGCTGAACTTTAAACATAAAGGGACCTCACTTTTTTCTTTAACAGACTGTAAAAATGGGGTCTCCATTGAGGGTATTTATTGTGTTGGTACAAGCAGTATTTCTTCGAAATAATTTGAGGTGTGAATTTGAGTATACCTTCTTCTTTTTATATCCTCCGTCAGTGTACAGTTGCAAGGAAGGGACTTGGGAAGGAGGCTAGTGTAAGTACTTACGTGCTGTCCTGGATGATGTTTCTTCAGAAGCAAGGTAGTATTTGTGTAGACAGAGATTGCCAGCACTTCTTGTATGATCATGGAGGGCGCTTAGTGGCACCACAATAACTGGGAGGTATAAGACATGACTTAGGAGAAGTTAAATTATATTGAGCATGCTAACCCTGTGCTGAGATCAAGATGCCTGGCAAAAACTAATGAATTAAGGCTCCTGGAATTCTGGAAAGTTCGATTAACAATATTATCTTAATTTTTCACATTCAGAAACAGACATGTCTTGCTGTACCCTGCCTTGTTTGGGAGAGAAGGGGTAGGAAAGGGAAGATCTGGGGAAGCCTTGAAAAGGAATCATAGAATCATGGGAGGAAAGCTGATCATAAGTCTTACCGGACAGTTGAGACATCAGGGTTTGGGAATGGAGATGAAAGTGATTTATCTCCCATTCTTACTGTATAGTACAGATTTTAATATTAATACAGCATGTAATGGAATCTAGTAGGCTTTAATACAGGCAATAATTCATTCGTGTAGTATCACTTTCCTTCCACTTCTCATCAAACCTTTCATAGGCTGGATGCTGGAAGTGTGGTGGGATGACCTCTCTACTAAGTAAGGCTCCCAAATTTAATTAAAATATACTTGGGATTGTTTAGAACAACTTTTCATGGAGTGACACTGAAGGGGCTTTTGGAGACCTCTTCTAACACTCATCCATCACCTTAGTCCCAAGGCAGAGGCAGACACACCTGTGTCATTCCTGACAGGAGTCTGTGGAAGTGCTGCTTAACAACTTCTAATTTTGGCTTTTTGTATTCTGCCCACTATGGAGAACAGTTAACTTCCTTCTTACAGAAGCTTTCCCTTGTGTTTAATCTGTCCTTTTCTGACTCTGGCCTCTAATAGACCATTTCCATTTATGTCATTTAGGTTTTCCTGGGTACACCAGCTCTTCCTCTTCTACTACCTCCTTGGAAGGCAAAAGGAATTACACCAAGAAGCGGAACTTGACTGGCAGCAATAAGAAGGCAGTGACCCGAGTGTCTTCTGCCTCATCTAAAATCAGTGCTGGTATGGTCTGTAGATACTGAGGTGTGTTTTCACAGGTGGGAGTTTACTGCTGTAGTGAGTGCTTGATTACAACTACCTGTGCTGGTTCAGAAACTGAGATAATTCAAGACAGACACTTGGAAGTAGTTTAACCATAAACTTAACTTTTTAAAACATCTTTAAGCACATCTTCAAGGGAAAAAGGTGTTCTCATAGTTGGTCACTGTACCTTTCAGCTGCAGAGAAAAGGCTGCAGTCCACAGCTGTCACACCGAAGCAAAGCGATTCTTTTGTCTAAGCAAAATCTGTGGTGTGTTGCCATGTGTTAAAGGCTCACTATGTTAAAGATGGGTGCCCTGTTTACCCGCTGGCTCACTATTGAAGACGCTCTTAAATTCTAAAGATACAGTGTCACTAATTTGCTTCTCTTGTTCTTCTGTTGACCAGGGTTCTATAGTTCTCCAGCCACAAGGAAAAATGCTTTTGGTGAAGGAGAAATTCAGGTTGGAGACAGAGTACTGGTGGTAGGACAGAGAACAGGCACCGTTAGATTTTGTGGGATGACAAAATTTGCACCAGGTATGTGCAAGCTCGTTGTGTATGTTGTAGAATCAATATGGCATAGCTTAAATGTGAATGTATGAGCATTGAGAGAACTCCATCTTTTTCCTCCCTCCAAAAAAAAAATAATCCAAATTTACTGTTTCAGTGGTTTTCCTCTCCTACATTTCACTGAATACTTTTGTCTCTACACCAGCTTACTTTGGCGCAGTATTTTGATGTTGGAATTGTAGGCATTGTTACAGAGTTTTCTGAAAAGTCTCTGTTTAGTCTCCAAAGTGCTACAGTTATTGAGATCACATGCCTTTACTCTTCTTGTAGTGCGCCTTTTGACACCGCTCATCTCTTGCAATACTGGTACTCTTACCATGTCATACAATTATAGAATCATAGAACAGTTAGGGTTGGAAAGGACCTTAAGATCATCTAGTGTTGTTCTGACCTTCTTTGCATCTTTAAGAAGGGAATATGAACATTTAAGTCTTAACTAACAAACCTTTAGGTCACAGGACAGATGACAAGTTCAAGCATCTCAAAAAGCCCCAAACCCTACCACCATTTTCTAATCCTTCCTTCTCCCTTTCAGCTCCTCCCACCCTTCCCCTTGCTAGAAACCACTCTGCAATGAAGCCAGGTGTTTTCAGATGCCAAGAGAATTGTTCTATATTCTAGAAACTAATTTCTGAATTCTGTTTCTTGTTACCATACTCTATAATGTTTATGGCCTTACCTATAACCATCTTATTGCAAAGGCACTGCAAAACCGGTTGGTAAGTCCTGGTGCTAGTACCTGGTTCAAAATGAGGTCCATTTGACTGGCACGTGAGCAGCAATACTCCATCCCGACACTTGGTGGCATCAGTACTTTACAAAAAGTAGAACGGCAGACTGGGAGACGGGGGCACAAGCTCTGTACGTGCTTTGTTCCTTCTCGCCCCTGTCCCCCAGTTTTGCTGTAGGCAGTCCTAGCTTAAGACACTGTGATTAACCGATCCTGCTCTTTGGGGCGATGGCTCCAACCTTCACATTGCTGCTTACAAAGTAAACAATGAGGACTGGTTGTCCAAATACACTGCAAGTGTAAAATCAGAAGGCTGCTCATCAGCCTCCTCCTGCTTGCTCTGCTTCCAACTGGGGAACAGTTATTTTTTGTGAAAACATGGTGGATTGTAAGGAGGGAGGGTGGAAAGATGCCAAATCCTCACCATTTGCAAAGTCTTTCACAGAAAAGGTAACAGGTACATTTTCAAGTATTTCTCCTTTAATACGTATCAAAGCTCTGGAAGTTACCCAGACTTTTATTTCATTTGCTGCAGTGCAGATCTTTCTTTAATTCTGAATACAGGAGGGGGAGAACTCCTGGCATACTGAGCCCTTCTAATTCATAAGCTGTCATTCCCAAGTTTCTTGAGCTGATAATTAGAATTACAATTTTATCCAGTGCCTTAGTACCAAGTGACTTGAATTAAATGTTGAATCTTTTGGGGCTGGATAGCATAAGGACAACTAATGGAGTATGAAATTTAGCACCCTTACGTAATTAGCTCCCATTTATCACAGGTTATGAATGATCAAGCCTATTAACATCTTGATGCCTGTTCAGTGTGGGGTACGAGATGAATTGGCGGCCAGTTTGATTCTTACACCATTCTCTCAATATCACATAGCCAGCCTTGCAATTTGTATTAATTATAACTTGCTAGATGAAGTAGAGAAATGAATTAATATCAAAACTTTAATTTTACTGTTGATGATCTCAGATGAGGCATAAACCATGTGGTCATAAGGCTGAAGAGAGAAACCTAAACCACCATTGCTCGTCATTCCTGACTCTTCTTTGTCGAATAGCCACTGTTAAATTCAGTAACATTCTGTTTGGTTTCAGTGTATATATAGAAACAGGTTTACCTTTTCTGTATTAATTTAAATATCAATAACTTCCTGGAAAGCATATAAAAATGTCACAATAATAATCTTTGGATTTATTTTGCTGTATATTTTTGTATAGTTACATAGTTATTTTATATATATTTAGTATTATGATTTAGACAGTTTCTAGTTAGTTTTCCTTGATGTGGGTGAATCCCAACTGTAGCAGCTGTCTGTATGAAGCAAAGCCTGTGGTGTTTTGTTCAAAATACCATGATTTTACTGTTTTGAAATGCAGGATTCTGGTGTGGAATTGAATTGGACAAGCCCCATGGGAAGAATGATGGTTCTGTGGGAGGCATCCAGTACTTCAGTTGCCTTCCCAGACATGGTATATTTGCACCACCGTCTCGTGTTCAGAGGTAAGTACTGAAGCTGGCTTGATGTTTGTTGCCAAATGCTTTCTTAATGCATTTCTGGCAGGAAAGAGTTTTACCCCAGATATGACAGAAATACTTTCTTCTGCTAATGGAACTACATAACCTCCATTAAAAACCTGATGGGTTTTAGATGAGCTCTTTGGAAGCAAGAGCCTAAATTTGAAATGCAGCTCCTCCCTGTTTCACTTGCAGGCACTTCAGGTATTTTCATGCCAGGGCCTTCATTTCTGATACATTCTGTGTTCATTAAAGCTTAAATTCAGGATCAAGTCTTTGTTAACTGTCAGGAAGAACACCTGAGGAGTATTGTGCACTTTGTGTTTAGTATTTATATCCAATTGATCTGCCAGATGTGTTCTTGCTTTTTTTCCCCTGAACTCCCTGCTCAGGCAAACTGTTGAAGAATTCTCTTCAAAATTATACATGCTCTCTTGTGGTGTAAAAGGCAAATAACTAAGACTGGTTTGCTCTGGACACTGTTACATACTGGCCTGATTACAGCTGAAATGTTTGTGACTCCTGGGAGCAGACGGAGAAGGGAAAGAATCGGAATTTAACTCACATTTGACAAGAATTCCAGCAGTTGCTTTGTTCAGATTTGAGTTGAAATGACTTCCTTGTTGTGCTATTGCTTTTCAGGCTAACAGGTTCTCTGGATTCTCTCTCAGAGACTTCACTGAATAAAATACATCACACTTTTCCAGGTAGGAGTGTAAGACACTGATTTGGCTTAAGTAGCCTACTGCAGGCTACTGTTCACCTACTGCACAAAGCCACTTTCTCACACAGATTTTCAAGTGCCAGTCAATCTGGCCTGTCCCTCCTTAAATATATAGCCTGCAGAAGGACCTGTGGAGTATTATGTTGTTACTAACCACACACTGGCAGAAATAACGGTGTCAGGGTTAAATTAAGATACTCTTTCCTTATTGCTGTATTGTGTTCTAATCAGTGTTAACCATAAACTGAACCTGCTCCTTAATCTAAATTGAGATTATTGAACAGATTAGTGTAGGAGGGATCTGTATGAAATTACTAGGACATTTGTGAGATATCTGAAGTAGTTATTTTTCTTTTTCCTTACCTAAGCTCTTTGTAAAAGGCTGCTTCAAATTACCCTTGTTGGGTTCGTTTCATTTCTGTCTTTGAAAATCTGAACATGTTTGAACATGTTATAGACTGTTAGCTTCATGACACATTTCATCACTATTTTCAAATGGGAAGGGAGAATGTGAAGCAAAGGAAGCAGTGTAAAAGAAAACAAAGAATACGAGTTCAGAACAGAGCTGGTTTGGGTTGGTTGGTTTGTTTTTTATTCTGAAGTCCTACGCAGCTTATTAACCTTTCCACTTAGGCTTTAGGCGCAGTCTGAGCACCACTTCTGCATCTTCACAGAAGGAGATAAACAGAAGAAACTCCTTTGTTAGGTGAGTGTTTTGAGTTTAAAATGTTTAGGTGAGCTGCCTGTTAGCTTTATTGTTTCTTGTTCAAAAGAAAATCTTTATGCATGTGTAATATCTAGATGTCTGTGTTCATTTGTTTCCTTCCAAAGTGAAGCAGTAGTAGACTCTTTTTCTGAGGGTATCCTGGAAGTAAAGTCCTTCGGTTCAGGTTGGCATTAGAATTGTTTTCCAGTTATTCATCACTGTGTCTTTTCCAAATCTCTGTATTTTCACACAGTTGGGTGAAGTTCAGAGGGTCTTGTGAAAGGACTTCACTTCGTCCTGGTCATCTGCTTCCATGTTAAAAGTTGTTCTGGCTAAGTAATTTCAAGCCCCAAATAAAATGATCTGTGCTTCTTAACTTACCACTCCTATCACCTATGGTTAGAACTGTCAGTCCTAGCCTCAGGTGAAAGCAACTTGATTTTCTAGGTATTTCAAAGCACCGTGTGTCCAAGCCTGGTAATGTTATTACATGTTTTATTAGTGACATGAGCCCAAACCCTATTTTTGACAAAAAAAGGGAGTTGATTTTTCCCTCCCCCCACGCACATCACTGAATTACAGCTTTGCCCTGGATGTTTCATAGAAAGACTTCTGTTTTCTTTTCCTACCTAGATCCAAGAGCTCTGTGTTACGGCGCAGCTGGAGCAGCACCACTACAGCTAACACTGAGGGACCGGTGAAGCTGCATGAAGGCTCCCAGGTCCTTCTGACCAGCTCCAACGAAATGGGGACCATCAGGTACATCGGTCCTGCAGACTTTGCACCTGGGATATGGCTTGGACTGGAACTCAGAAGCGCCAAGGGAAAGAATGATGGCTCTGTGGGAGAGAAGCGCTACTTCACCTGTAAGCTGAACCATGGGGTCTTGGTTCGACCTGGCAGAGTAACCTATCGTGGGATTAATGGGGCAAAACTTGTAGATGATATCTGCTGAGCCAAAACGTGCTCATACAATAGGAAATATGTATTTTAAAGCACACAAGAACCCCATCTAGAATGCGAACTTATTTTTAAATTATTAAGTCTGAATTTGCATTTTACATATATATATTAGCATATATATGTGTATATAATATATTTTTATAGATACATAAAAATATATAGAGATTTTTTAAAAAGTCACATTAAGAAGTAAAACCACTATTCTGTTTCTCTTACTGAAACAGCCCTCGCTTGCGAAAAGGTATTGCAAAAGTGTCTTGGGTGTGAGATGCTGTACTGTTTGAGTAATGTTCCAGTATGTACAACATTCTCTAATTTACTGATTCATGCAGTATTTAAATGACTTTCCTCTGCGTGGTTATGAACTGATAATGCTTCTCACAGAGGAGGTGGTAAATGAGTGGTGAATGAGTGCCGTTAGTTTGGGTACCAGGGACTTTGTCAGTTCCAGTACCAGTTGCCAGCAATAAGAAAGCAAAAACGATGAGACCCCTTTTTCAAGCAGTTGTGAAGTATTTTTACATTTTCCCATTGAGATGCCTCCTCTTTTTCTCCCTCTTATTCTCACCTCCAGAACACAAAAGGGCTGATTTGTGGTTAACTTTGTGAACAGTAAAACAAAATGCCTTTAAAAAGCACAAATATGCTGCATGTCAGGCTGTATGGTAAAAAGCACTTTTTGCTGTATGCATTTGTAAAAGGAGCAATGTATAAGAAGCACTCTTTAAAATAATGCACTTTGCACTCTCCTGGAGAGCTTTCCCTCAGTTTTGAAGTATTTTCCCTTTTGTGTGCTGCAAGTATCAGGTTTTAAATGCAGATAGACCTGTACTTTACTTAATAGCCTCATCATAAATACAAAGTCTGTATAAATACAGCATGGTAGTTCCTGCCAGAGGTATAGATTACATGCAGGGTCTTCAAGCAAGCTATTAACATGATTTGATTTATTTGTGATATGTTTCCTTTGAAACAGTTTGCAGTAGAAATTTATTGTAGAGGCTCATGATAAATTAAGGATGGTTTTAGTGTGTTGTAACATGCCTCGATGTGACATTATTTGCATATCAGCCTTTTAAAACAGATAGATAATGTTTTGTCCATATTTTAAACATACCATGTATTTTAATTGCTCAGCATATGTAAATGTTACCTTAGCAGGATGGTTTTGTGTTTCAGAACAGTCATGTTCTTCAGTGATCTGCTTGCTCTTACCTACTTGAAGAAGTGACTCTTTAAATTACATCGTAATATCCTATTTTTAGACAGAATTCTGCTGCTACCAACTTCTTTTAAGTAACTAACTGCTGTAGCTATTTTTCTGACCTGTATTTAAAATGGCACATACTGTATTCTAACTTACAGGAATTTTTAATTGAATATAAAAGCTGTACATTTTTAAATGTAAAAAATTAATGCTTTATATTTGAAGATGCAGATATTCAGTGATGTGCTGAACTTTCTGTTGTCCAATACCTGTTTCTTGCTGGTCTCAGTAAAATGAAACCCTGGCGAGTAGTGTGGCAAAAATATTTTTTCTTAGGTCATTACAGAATGTACATACTCTCACTTCTGGTCTTGGGTACAAGTTATGGTAACAGGACACAGCATAGAACAGGAGCTTTAGAATATAACCCAGAAGTGTTTTGTCTATCTCCCAGCTCGCTGGTAGAGGCTGCCAGTTGTCAAACGCAGCATCAGTGGCCTGGTCTAGACTGATTGAATCCTGACAGATAGAGAAGATGGCATGGATACCATCTGAGCATTATTAGTGTAGCATGCTTTTCCCTTAGTTTCAGCAGCTGCTAGCTGCATGTTTCTCCTGAAAGCTCTGGCTTAAAATCAGCTAGAGCAATGTAGGATAGAGAGAGCAAGTCAGGACCATTATCAGCATGGAGCTCGTTTGGTAGCGCTAAGAATCCTTTGTGAGGAAGCAAGCAGCACTGTATGTTCATGTGGCCTGAAACAGAAACAAATCAGTACTTCCATTCCAGAAAGGATTACTGATGGCTGTCTTCAAGTTGGTGGTATGAAGGGATTTGTGCTTCCCTGAATCCAGGGTAAGTTGCCATAATCCTTTTCTCCAACTGGCAGGAGGACATGGCAGGTCATAAAGAAAGATTCTGAAGGTAACTGTCAGTGAAGTCTGAAATTAGGTGCTGTGCTGAGGTCTGTACGATCACAGCCCCAGACCAGTTAGAAAAGATAAATGATCCTCAAAGCCCCTATAAACCATGTAACTAAAATATTACCTGCTTCATAAACAACCATTCCGAGGATTCTCCTTGGAAAATGCACTTCCTCAGTGATCCTCGCAATGAAGTCTTTCAAGTCGTTGGACACTGGCCAGAAAGGTCATCGGTGTGGCAGGAGGAAAACTTCCTTGAGGTATCCCAGAATGGGGAATTCATATCTAGTGAGTTCAGTCCAGCTGCATTCAGTGACTGTTCTACAGATGCTGACGGTTACTGGTTTTCTGGGCAGGGAGCCTGTGCTTTAAAGTCTTGCTGTCCAGCAAGATCTGAGGCAAAAGGATCCAAAACTGCCACTGCGCATTTGCAAAACATAACATAACCTAATTTCTCTGCCACGTTACCTGGGAGAGTGCTGCATAGGTGGCAGGGCCAGCATTTACATCCCTGCTTTCAGAGTTCAGTTTGCAGAAGCCTTGTCAAACACTAGGTAGAAACTGAAACTGTGTCCAAGAAAGCCACATCCTTTTCCCTGCCTTGCTGCAGACAGACACCTCTGGAAAAAATGGAAAAATTGCCAGCTCCAAGCCAGTTTGGCACACGGAGCTCCCTTTTCAGTTAACGTAAGGAGGAAACAGAGTGTTGTAATGGAGGGAGAGGAGAGGTGCCTGCTGGATACCGGCGCTGGAAAAAAGTCCAGTTAACTAAACCACAGCTCTGTCCTGCAGAAGAATTAGCATGTGGATAAGAAAGTGAAGAAGGTGGTTTATAGATAAGTCAGTCCCAATTTCAATTCAATTATGCATAACTGAATTGCTAATTTCAATTCAATTATGCTACCTCTGGCATAGGAGCGGTACAGGGAAGGGTTAAAAAGTGAGCACTGCAGGGCAAGAGCCACCTCTTCCAGTGTCTGTCACAGGACTCAGCAGTGGCACTCCACTATAGTAAAACATAGCTTATAATCAGACCGACTCAAAAGACAAATGCTGTCTTAAGATACACACTTTCAGGAACAAAAACACCTACATCTCTCTTCAACCATACACACTTTGTTCTCTTTTTATACTGGCCCCTTGCCTGGAGGTAAAAGCCAGCCTTGGTGGTTTGCCCTAGAAGGACCCACACCTTTTGTGTGGACACAACACAATGAAGCTTGAGGAGTGACTGCCATGCTTTTAACACCCTGCCTACTCCTCTGTGTGCCCGTGTACCTTAGTACTTGTGTAACTTCACCAAGTAAAAACCTGATGTCCAGAGCCCTTCCACTGACATTGCTCCAATCACCACACAGCCCCACACACAGAAAGCCAGCTACAGTCAGTTTATTTGTCTTCATGCCTTGTGGTTCACTACACTTGTTTACAATACAAATACACTATTCAATACAAAATACTCAATGACCATATATTAGTATTTTTCTTCATAGTATCCCTGAAGTGCACAGGCCCTTCCCTTATAAACAATGTTGCATAAACTGCTGTACATGAGACAGACACTCCTATAATGAAGCTTGTTACTAAAAGAAGCCAGATGCAGACAATTTGGACATTTTCCTGTAATGTGGTTTAACTTTGGGACAAACAAATGGTGGTGTCTTTGCTGCTGTGGAAAGCTGTTCTATGCTGTTCCTATGCCAAGGTTATTGTCGCCCAGAAGTCAGGCTCAGTAACAGGAGCAGACATGAAAAGTCAATTCCTTCATAGCCCATTTCGTACCTCTTGCATCATAAAACCACCCCATTGCTCTCAGCCTTTCCTCATAGCAGAGGTGTCTTCTGCCCCTCGCCTGCCACCACTCCTCAAGGAAGCAGAACCACCCAAACGTCTTGTCTTGTGTCATTTCCAGGCACATGACGGAGAAGCAGGCACCCCAACCTAGTTCACCTTCACCAGCTTACAGAATCAGAAACCTACCTAACAACTACAGGAAACGGGTTAACATCCACGTGGGAATAAGCCATTTCCAGAGTGCAGGAGCGGTAGCGCGGGGTTTTCCCCAGTCGTGCTTTGAGTCCCGTAGATGACACTGCTTCCTGCTTTTCCACTGTGGAGGGAGGAAGACACATAAGACCAGGATGTAAAATATTGCCAGTGATAAAGATTAACAGTCTTAAAAGCGAGTTCCCCTGAAAAGCTGACATTGTCTCAGTAAAGTACATCTTTAAAAAACAAGTTTAAATAAAAACAAGAGGCTTAAAGTAGCTTATATTTTCTTCTTAGAGCACAAAGCCTGGTGTGGAAGGGTTTAACGGGGGATTAGCAAGATTTGATTAGTGTCAGTGGTTACAGAGCAATTTTTGCAAACCAGGGTGCTGTGCTTGGACAGCACACAGGGTAACAAACTAAGTGCTTGCTGTGGAAGGGCTCAGAGATGTTACGTTTTTTACCTTAAACATAAGCCCAAACTAGATTTCTGAATTCCTCTGAATTCCAGGAGTTCAGAGGGAGGATTTAAAAACAAAAAAAAAAAAAACCAAAAAACCCCACCAACCAAAAGACCCCAAAACCCAAACTGCAACACAAAACCCCTACAACAAAACATTTGACACTGGAGACACTGGAAGGAAGCTTCCTTAAACCCAACTGCTAGTGCTGAACAGTATTTATCTCAGTGCACCATACCCAGCAGACTAGAGAATTTCAGCAGTAATTCACCGTTTCTCCAGACCAGAATCATCTCCTCACATATTCCAGAGGTACAAATCAGTAATGTGTTCAGCTCCTTCAATTTTTACAACTCCCATTCTGTGAAGAGTTATTTCAGTTGAAATGCTGTGATACAAATAACTTCACACAAGCTGCAGCGCAGTAATCACCACGGTTGGGGAAAGCCTTTCCTCCTTCACCCCCAAACTTAAAATCACCTCTAGCTGCTTGTGCTTTTAAAGCTTCTTTAGAAATCCTACCTTTAACACCATAACCTAAATGGGGTCTACAAGAAATCTGGAGAGGGACTTGTAACAAGTGCTTCTAGTGACAGGACAAGGGGGAATGGCTTTAAACTGACAGAGGGGAGACTGAGATTGGACGGACATTAGGAAGAAATTCTTCCCTGTGAGGGTGGTGAGGCGCTGGCACAGGGTGCCCAGAGGAGCTGTGGCTGCCCCATCCCAGGTTGGACAGGGCTTGGAGCAACCTGCTTTAGTGGAAGGTGTCCCTGCCCATGGCAGGGGGCTAGAACTGAAGCTCCCTTCCAACCCCAAACCGTTCTATGTGTCTATAACCTGGTGGCTTATTTGCATTTGGGCAGTGTCAGAGCTGCTGCCCCAGCTCCAAGAATTAATGACTTCAGCTAGTCAAAGGTTTGCAACTTCTTGTTCTCATGTATTCTTTGAGAACACTCGTCAGGATACAGGTTAGATTCTGTCCACACTGACATGTAAGAAGCAGGGTAGCAAGAACTCTAGTGTCCTATGCAAAGAAGAGCTAAAAAAGCCACGTGGAGCCTCAGCCCTTCTGGAAATGAGAAAGCTGGAACAGTTAAATGAAAATTGCTAATATACATGAATAATATACTAGTGAAAGAAACTGTTCTGACAGTGCTCCTGAATTAATCAGCTTTCCTGGGACTCTAGAAAACTATACCATTGAGGTTACTGAGCTAGAAAGAGAAACACCAGTGAGACACTAACACAGTCCTAACCTAGGCAGAATCCCTCCCCTGTGGCTAATTCATGACAAGAGCTGAGAGCCTAATAACCTTGAAGATCACAAATACTCAGTTCAAGCAAAAGAAGCCTATGCATAGCAGGAGGACACCCCAAGGGCAACCTCGTCATCCCCACCAAGCCCACACTACAGCAGTGCAATAGATCCCCAGCAGATCAACATGAAATCAGAGCAGCCCCTGAGCCCCCAACACAGGAGCACAACCCCATTACCCCACCACCACACACAGCTCTGGCATTTGTCCCCTTATGAAGGCAGGAAGCTTACCTCAGTGTTAGAATCTAGGGCCAGATTCAGCACCAATTCTCTGAAACGAAGAGTCTCGGACTGAAGAACACATTCCTCTGCTGATGCTCCAGTACACCCATTTCCATGGAAATAGGCATGTCTGTTTTGGATAGTGTTCATGCTAAAACAGCTCCTTGCAACCCTAAGTTGAAGTTACTAATGCACATCTTTACACATGAATTATTTCCTACATCTATGTTTTGACAATACACTTAACTGGAATACTTTTCATGCACAAGGTGTACAAAATGAGTCAATGCAGTGTTTGTCTTTAAACCACTATCATACATGTGTTTCATTAAAAGAACAAGGGCTCTAAACCCGTCAAATACAGTGTCTGGCATCTGGATTGTGGCATGATGTAGTCTTCTGCCTTTACGTTGTTGTTTGTACAGGGTATGTCAAAGGCTGCTGTAAACCTCTAAGGTATGCAGGTGGCTCTCCATTTTCAAGGCATCATCCTCCGAAACTTCACCTTGGTTCCACTTGACACGCACAAGTTCCTGATAAAGGATATTCCTAATTTTGTAGGACAGAGGACTTTTGAAGGGCTTTACTTTGTTTCAGTGCTTAAGCACTGAAAAAGAAAACCAAAAAACCTCAGCCAAACAATGCTCCCCCAACCCAGAATGCCTCATGGCATCTACATGCATCCTTTGGGCTTCCTCTTCTCTCTCTTCTGAGCGAAGCAGTGTGACCAGTGTCTTTCTATTGCCCTGCCAACACCCCCATAACTGCTGTGCATTCAAGGACTTTCGAAGACTGGACTGTAGCTGGAACACAACCTGGGAACGTGCCATCGCATCACCCATCAGCACTGTTGTGTCCTGTTTCGGTTTGGATAGAGGATGCTCTCCCCAAACCCACTACAACCTCTGCCAGCTGCAGATCTCCAGGCGTTCCACAGCAACCACGAGTTTTGCATGGAAAATCCCAGACATGAAACACTCAAGGCAGTGAGCCGCGGCTTTACACTTAAGCAGAGAACGCACAACTGGGAAAAGCTCACAGGAAGGGCATGACAACAACCATGCGTATGAGTTGATGCAACAGCAGCTGGGCCTTGCAGGTAACATCTTTCCCGTATCCTCCCTCCCCCTTGTTTCTTTTGCTGTAGTTGGGCTCCAGTAATTTGAAGCCTCTCAGGATAGTTGAAATTACGGCTTCAAGGGTGGCACTTCTGGAGCAAGTTGGCACAAAACAGAAGGTAATGCTGTCAGATCCCTTGCTCGTGGTGTATTGGGTAATGGGACATCTCTTCAAGGCTCAGGGGCCACGGGGGGGAAAGTCAAGAGGGTAGAGGGCTCTCACAGTCCCTGCTGGGTTATGTGGCTCTTGTTTCTAAGGACAGGGTCCTCGTAACTGCCAGTGCACGGTGGTGTGGAGGCTTCCAAGGGCAAGCCCTGCTGCTGATATCCATAGTTGACATTCCCACAGGGGAAGTGGCGGAGCCTAAAGAGAGGCACTTCTTTAACGCTTGCTGTTAGGGAAGATGGCTCTAATAGCAGGGAGGAGCCTGGCAGCCTGCCAGTCACAATGTTGGGCCCCACAGTACAGTTTCCTTCCTGTCCCACATTTCCCCTTTCAGGCATCTCCTTCTCCAGCAGAGAACTGTTTTTGCTGGCCTGCTTCTCCGTAAACCAGGAACCATAGGTTGGATTCCAGAGGTTGGTGGGCTTGTTTCTTGAGCTCCGGCTTTTGCGCAGCTCCGAAGGGGGATTGGATTGGGCATAGGCCATGTTGATATGTCCTCCAGCTGATGCTGACTGCACCTTCCCTGGCACTGGTGGTTCCAAGGCTCCCACTTTCTGTAGAGGCTTCCCAGCAGTGATGGTTGATGGTAGGGGTGGTGGAGATGGCAGAGTTTGCTTGTCATCCTTTCTGTCTTGGTGTGTGGAGACCAAGAGAGGTGGAATTGCTTCTGGATCATCGGGGCACATTGCTACCTTCTCCTCCTCCTCAGCTGATGGGCCATACTCTACTGGCAAAGCAGTGTTGATGACATCTGGATCCTGCCGGACGGAACAATGGGAATTTCTCAAAAGTCTGCTATGATCACGTATCCTGGAGCTTGATTAAAAACTCAACACATCTCTGACAGCTGTCAGCAATGATCAGAGAGCATCACTCCCACTATCCAGAGCCCACATTTCATGTGTAGAGGATGCTGACCAAATGCAGTTAGCCGTGAGATGCAATGGGATACCCTTAAAATCAAACTCTTTATAAAAACCCAACAACTCTAAAACTTGCCACAGAACAGCAGAGGCACAAAAAGAATGAAAAACATTTTTTATGTCCAGCCAAATTTCCTGTGGGAATGTTGTTTTGGAATCTATATCACCTCGAAGTTCATAGCGTTCACAGATAATACTGAGAAAGTTTTGGCCATGAAAGTATTGCCTCCACACAACAGGGGAGGATGGGAATTCAGAAGGCAATCTGGCAGACCCCTTGTAGCCCAATTCCACAGGGACTGTGGTTCTGAGCTATTTAAGCAGATCTGAAAATTAAACTGAGAGAAAATGTGGTGATCTGGGCAACCTTCAGTTATTGCTTAATGCCCTGGCAAGCTAGAGATCACAGAAAACAATGCCTCCCAGTGCCAGGGTCCAAACACACATAAAACACAGACCAAGCTTCCCAAACAGCAAGGGAAGGCAAACTTGTGTGATGGCACACAAGAAGCCTGCACTGATACAGGCTGCAAAACATTTCCCGAACCACTCCACTCCTCATAAGCTAAAAATAGCGGTAAAAAAAAGTAATCAGATTTTCGCCTGGAAAGTCAGTCACATCCCTTCCCACTGCTGAGCCTTGGAATCCCCAGGGAGTCCCCATGGCTGTCCCCACCTGCCTTCTCCAACACAGTCAGATTCAGAGAACTGCTGACAGCTCCAGAAGCCACATGCTCTAAGCCAGAACCATTTCTGCTCAGTGCTGACCATGTCTTAAGGGTAAACACTGGGATGGAGTGGCTAACATGAAGCACATGAAGAGTGTATGATGCAGGCCCATCATAGCTCTTTCACTTGGTGGAATCTGCTCCTTCATAAGCAGAAGCAGAGCTACAGGTCTGTTGTCTGTAAAGCTTTGTAAGCTTGTGTAAACCTGTGTCTTACACACAGCAGTGAAAGACAAGAAGGATCAACCACCCAATGAGGGAAATATCCTGGCCACTGGTCCCTGGCTGACATCAGTCTCTCTGGGCTGCTGACTGCAATAATGCAGTGCTGCCTTCTTATCTCATGTTCTGGCTTGCCTAGACCATTCCTCAAGAAGATCCCTGTCCACCCATCTCATTGGAGGCAATACCTGGGTGCAGTATTCAATCCTCTCCAGGATTATGGCAAAATTTGGCCGGTCTTCAGGCTGGTGCTGCCAACACTGGGTCATAATGCGATAACTGAAAGAGCAGAACAGGAGATACTCATAAATGGCAGATCCTGTTGGTACATAACAGCTGGTCACTGCAGCTTAAAAACCAAAAGCACACATCATGACTCTGACTTCTCAGAGTAAGAGTGATCTGCCTTCTCTAGAGTCAGACAACTGACGTCCTGGTAACCACCGAAATGTGGCCAATAGTGGGGTGAAATTCACAGCACATCAGAGAAATGACTCACACACCCAGAATACTTGGAACAATTCACTAAAGGTAGGCAGGGGTACAGGCAACAGAGCCCAGTTTTCCCTACCTGTGAACACCCTTATGCACTTGCAGTTTCACAGTTAACCTAAGACAAATCTCGTACCATCTCTGACCAAGCAAGCAGTGGCCAGTACTTCTCAAAGGGGCCCTGAATTATTCTGAATTATTCAGAACAGACAGCAAAATTAAATAGTAGAGAAGTCACTGGCACTCAAACCCAATAAGGCAGAACAGCCATGGTAAGATCAATCTTAAAAGTCATTAACTTCTGACTAGAGAACAGCATTTGAAATAGAAATTATTTGCATGAATATACAGAAGTTAAAATCTCATACACAGGGCCAGGACAGTTTTTAGGTGGATCCATCCTTCCTCCATTGGTGACAAACTCCAGAACCTCCTGGTTACTTTTGCTAGGGTAAGGCATGTATCCCAATGAAAATATCTCCCACAGCAACACGCCAAAGGACCTGAATACGGAAGCAAAGGAAAACAGAGTGAAGGATACTTGGGAATGACCATCACCAAGGGGCAATGCCCTTAGGTGCAGTACCATCAGCACTGCCCTTTGCAGTCTGTGCTCAGCAGCTTATGCAAATCACCGCTGCAGGATTCAGACATAAATAAGCTGCACAGTTGCAAAGGTGGACTTTGAATCATTTAATGAATATCAACAGCTGACTATTCAGTGAGTGAAGCCTACAATATAGGTAGGTAAAGACGGTTGCTTTGTCTTTGTACTCAGCACTGTTCAACTAGATCTAACAAATACAAAAGTCAGGTTATGCTTTTCTGAGACACCAGCCACTGCTGGAGACAGGATTGAGTGGAGCAGGGGCCTGATCATTTATGACAGACTCTTCCTCTTGGATAAGCTATCCTGCGTGAAGTAACATGCCCAAGAACCCCCACTGATGCTCTGAGCTCCACAACCCCCACTTGTAGCTCAGAGTACAATAAAAACATTCCCCATTCCCTAGCTAACACCACAGACATTCCTGTTGCTTTGTCTCCTCCAAGATTACTGGCTCTTTTCAGTAAAGGAGCAATGAACCAGAACATGCTTTTACAAAATATTCACACTTCACAGGAGTTACAACACAGACAGACTGGACAGAGGAGGAAAGGAAGCGCACCACGTGTCTGTTTTTGATGTAAATATCCCTTCCATGAAAGCCTCAGGAGGCATCCATTTGACAGGCAACATTGCACACCCACCCTTCCGATAGTAGCTGGCTCTGCAAAGAACAAACAAAACAAAGAGCCAGGAATTCAGAAAACGTCATTAATTCAGGATTTTCATAGTTACAAATACAAAAATCATGAGCCAGAGGAATGACTGATTTAGGCAAAACTGTGGCTGAGAAAATGCTGAAGAAATGAAACGAAATGCTGTTCCTTCTCACAAAAGTAGTGGAAATGGGCAGACCATGGAAGGACTGCTGTTATCTACCTCGCTTTAGGCCTGATCTGGTGAACCCAAGTTATCCTTCTCTGCATACTCCTAGTGAATTAATCACGCAGTACAGCTGGCACAGCCATCTTCTTGCCCTTTTCAGCCACAGCAAGACCTCTACCTCACCTCACACCTTGAGCATCCCCACCAAAAATAAAGGCCATCCCATATGTACCCAGTCTAAAGCATTGCAAGGGAAATCCAAACCTCTTTCTTTAAATAAGAAGCTTGAGGAGGAGGGTGCTTGGCCACTAGAGCTGGGGCAGTAGTACAAAACCCACCTCCTGTGCTCCTGAGACAGGAATTACATCAGTCCTTCAGTGTCACCGCCATTTAAAACAAAACCTAGAAGCCCCAAAATCCTGTGCTGGTGGCTGCAGGAGGCTGCTCATGCCCTCATTGTTCATAACTACACAGCCTGAGCATCCAAAGGACATTCCTGGACACAGAAATGTGCAAACTTCAAAGGCACCTTTGTAAACTCAGCACCAAGCCATTCATCTTGGCAGTCGGTTCTGCTGATTGTGTGACAGATGCTACTTTGTCCCAGCAGAGTACCATCTGACAGTGGGGCAGAGTGGGGCCTCTCTGTGAAGGGAAAGAGGGGAAGGGATAAAAAACCATCTCTAATACACTTGGGTTGTGAAGGTAGCACTCTGCATCATCTCAGGCTGTGATACTGTCAGATCTCAAACAGAGCCAGGCCTGGCTTAGCAATTGCACAGGAGAATCCCCAAGCAAGAAAAAAAAAGAAGGTAAAGCACTGGAATAAATGGTGTGGGTGACTGAGTACAAGGTAGTCCCTCCTCTGAGTCAGAGGCAAATCAACTCCTCAGCACAGCAGGACATGGTGCTACACTTCTGGAGGTGTTATCTGAAGATGAGATATCAAACTGCAGCCCTGACTGTTCATGGTCATTTAAGATTTCCTGGCACTTCTTCCAAGAGCAGAGTAGTTAACCTGTGTCCTGGCTGAATTCCAGGCTGGGTGATTACATTTTCCTGACCTTCCTCTGCACCTTCCTCCTTTATGTGCAGTAAATTGAAGAGATTTACTGATGATACCAAACCAAAGGGGCAGGGGCAGTATCAAGGAAAGACATCAAACTCAGAATGACGTGGGACCATAGAACAAAAGAGCACATCAATGCCATTCAATGTGCAGAAAGTAAAGAAACTGAGGACAGAGTACAAGAGGAAGGAAATGCCTTCCACCACTTCATTACCCAAAAGAAAGCTGTCTGGAGTGGGAAAAGTGTACAGAGCGCTACAGGTGAAGGCAAACACCAAAAAACCATTAGCTGGGATTCATCAGGGTGGGTTTTCTTGGCTCTCGCCTTGCTAGAGCCATGCAGAGCAGCACACAAGCCTGCTCTTCTGCACAAACACTGCTCCTCCCTTGTTTCAGGGAGCTTCCACTTGTGGGTACCCTGGACTTAGCTCTGCTACCTGTATATATCCCGGGCCATTCCAAAGTCTCCAATTTTAGCCACTCTCCCAGGCCCTCGACAGGTAAGGAGGCAGTTCCTGGCAGCAATATCCCTATAAGGAAAGGGAAGAAAAGCAACAGAAAGAGAAGATCCACTTAATCATTCAACAATTTTGCAAGCCAAAAAAACCCCAAAGAAGAGCACCTGCTTTTCTGAGCTGCAGAGAGCCCACAGCAGCCAGAAAAGTCAGGGTTTGTGGTCACAATTTCCAATCTACCCAACAGCAGGAGCGGTTCCGCTTTTTAATATTTCCTCTTTAAGCTTCACATAACATCTTCCAGTTGAAAGTCTTGTCCTCCTGTGAGCTTCCCTTCAGCCCAGGAGCTATTTTTAAGTCTCTAAGAAGTTTCAAGCAGTGGGGCTGATTTCAGCATTGTACTAGTACCAACATCAAGCTGCCTGGGGAATGAACCACTGACCTGCATGCTTGTTCAAATATTGTCAAATGGATCTAGTACTGTCAGAGGCAACAACAATGTGCAGGTGTTGCTCTGAAGACAAGGTATAGGCCTGAACCTGTGTATGCAGGTAAAGCTCCAGCTCCACCTTTGCTGGGCTGAAGTAAACCTTGAGATCAGAGTAACATGAAGAGCTTGTGGGTAACTCTTTCAGAACAGTGAACTACAGTTTCTCTCTACCTAATGGTTGAACAGCCCTGTTACCTGCAGGGGCAGGTAACAATAGTCACAAGGTGTTGCACTTCTGGCTTTACTTGTCTTCGAGAGGAAAAAGAAAAGGGTTCCAGAATGAGCAGGAAGGAGCTAAGCAAAACTGTTAACGGGGAGAGAGTCAGAGACTTATGTTACAAGATTGTGCTTCCATTTGCAGAGAATCCAAGGCAGGCACTGAGACAGAACTCAGGATTTCTGGCAAAACTACAGACCTATGCAACCTGATTTATAGCAGCTTTTCTGTTAATCGCTGCTATTATTCTGATTTTATCTACTTTGTTTAAAGGTATCCAGCCACTAGAGTGCAGCAGGACATAAACATACAAAGCAGGGCATTAGTCTGTGCTGGTCTGTCATGCCTTGTCCATGCTGACACAGATGTGTTCACCTACCTGTGAATGAAGTGGTTCTCTTCCAGGTACTGACACCCACAAGCAATGTCACGAGCCACATGGAGCAAGTCCAGCATGGAAAGGGAAGAAGGCTGATTCTACAAAAAGGCAAGGGGCAAATGCAGGTTAAAAGCAAGAACATGACATGATTCATCAGTGATACACCACTGGGAACTCTACAAGTGACGTAGCTCAGATGTTAATACACAAAGGGATAACAAAAATGTGCATGAGAGAATTCATTTCCATGAACTATGCAAAGGATGTGCAGACACAGTGTTACACAAATCCCAGGAACAGAATCAGAACAGCTGGATCCCACTTTCCAGCTCCATTGGGATGCCCCTGTAAGAACTGCCCCTGTTCTCATGGGAGATACTTCTGATTTTCAGCATAAGTTTTGAGATCTGTAGCCTGAACTGGTCCTCACTCAGCTTCTTTGTATTATTGCTAACTCCTCTCTAAAGTCACCTTGAACAATGAGAATGACATTTTGTATAATGGCATGAGTCACATTTGCTGTTTCCCTCCTCCACATCTGTGTAGGTTTTATCTAGCCCCTCAGAGCACTGACACAGGTTTGCGCAGCCAACAGCTACGGAAGACTAAAGCTGCCAACTCCTTTCTCCTGCCCCTCTGATGAAGTCTACAGCTCTTGCCAGCAGGAGCCACATACTTCATAGTGAAAAGAGCAGGCTTATCCCTGGCTCACATTTGCCAGCCTCTGAAGCCAAACCATCAGCTTCTGCAGTGAGGTGTGAATCAGTGATCCCTGCAGCCAGTCCTGTGGGGGAGGAGGAAACTGCTGCTGCCATCGGGGCGATGTCGAACAACGGGGTGGCACTGACTGCTTATCCCACAGCTAGCTAAGTGTGCATAAGCCTTAGTTACTGAACCAAACAAGCCTATCCCACCCTCTATCTCTGTCTTTTAACACCTACCATTCTGCCCAGTGCCCAGAAGGCACACCTGCCCATGGGCCTTCCCCCACCAATGCACAAACCACCATGGGTCCTTCAGTGACAGAGACTGCTAGCTCTGCCAGCCCATTTGTTGTGATGAGACATGTCTCCAGGCTGATGCGATGCTGTGCTGGCCATCCTACCTGACCTAAATCACTGCTAACTGGGACTGGAAATAACTCCAGGCTCTGTGGCAGGCAGCAGCCAGTACTGAAACTGTAAGCATTGGCTGGTAAAAGCTAAAAAAGACTTAACATCTTCCAAAGAGACAAGGAAAAACCTGGCCTCAATTCTTGACTAATGACATAACTGTAAAATACTGCATCTCTGTGTGAACAAAGCCTATTTATTTTCAGCGTGGTGCCATAAAACAAAACCATTTGTGACTTCGTATCACCTGCCTGTATTTCGTTACTTGCACAGTATAATTCATTGCATATATATACTTAACTGATTCTTCAAAACACTGGACTGGGTCTCCCCCTAAACTCTTCATTTTGTAGAGTCACCATCTCCTGAAAACATAAAGCCTCTCTTCCCACCCGCCTTTTGTGAGGAAGGGGGAATAATCTTTTTACCTCTGTGAGTTGAAGTGACTCACCAGCTACACTAGATGGCTACAGTAAGAAAGGATGCAGATGCCTTTTTTTTTTACCCTTTCAGGGCATAACCAAAGGGAAATGAGTACCGCTATCTACCCATTTCCTCCTCTTCTTAACAAGGGTCAGAAACCTGAAGTGAAAACCAAGTAAAAAGTCCAATTCTTTACTAGTTGTTTCCAGACCTGAGCTGAACTGCAAGGCAGCCAGGAGGCTGAAGCTGCAAGCTGGTATGAACAGCATAGCTTTTTCTCCTTTTCCCTTCCCCCCCCCCCCTTCCTTTCCTCTCCTTGGATGGATTCCTTCCACCTTTTATTTGGCTAAATACAGTCCTAAAACAGATGTGACTGCCCAGCCAAGGACAATTTAGCTATGTAATCTGTTTGAAAAATGGAGCTTTGGGATTCATTTTGCAAGGGAAGCAGCCTTGAGACACCAAAGGATTCCCTTTACAGCTTTTGCTCCCCAGATGAACAGACAATGCCAGCTGCAATGCACTGCTGCTCAGAGCACTCGTGTGATACCTCCTCGGGTGAGGCTGAATCTTGCTAAAGGTGAAGGAAATTCTGTGTATTGTTCAGTGTAATCACTGCTCTGTGCAACAGGCTGCACAACACAAAGGAAGGAATAATTTATCTGTATACGATTTCTCTTCCAGAGCTGTTCTTTGATTGCTGTGCTGCGTGTGAAGAAGATCAGCACTGAACTTCCCAGAATGGACAATTTTACAATGCTCATTATGAGTGAAGGCTCCAATTCCAGGCATCTCAGAACCTAACAGACAGCCTCTCTCCAGGCGAGGAGAAAGATGTGAAACTCTATTAGAAAAGGATCACTGAAACCCTTCAGGGTTGTAAACCCTGGCCCTACAAAGTAGTATGAATTTGAGCTTATGCAGCAGACCTGACATAAAGAACAATATTCCACAAAAACCACTGGTATTTTATCACTGATGTCGGATGAACACGTGGCTTATGCATATGATCATTCTTGCCTAGAGTCCAGAAAAATCATGACATTTTGGCTGAACACTGCTTTCATTATTTACATGAAGAACACAGATGAACAACATGCAATACCCTGTGCTGGCAGTATCTTAATCTCCCATTAAATTGAATCCCATGTCCTTACTCCTCCTTCAGTAGCTCTAGCTTCCGACTTCATGTCCCTTGCAATGTCTGAAGTTCCCCCTTCCCTCGCTTCACCTTCTCCACCACTTCCCCTGCTCCCTTCCACATTTTTCAGTGGCATTGTATGACAGCATGACGCATGTGTCTTGCTTCAAGTCACACTGGTTCTGACAGGCCAGTGGCAAATCAAGTAGGACAACTGTTTTTCTCAGTGGTCACTCTAGCATGGCGCTTTCTTTTTCCTGAAGTCTCAGAATTAATGCCTTTCACACCTCTATTAAATTTGACTGAAACTGGCAAATGAATTTGAAATTACTGGCAGGGAAGTAGGGAAAGCAACTGGGGGTGAAGGTAGAGAATGAACACATACATCTTTCTTTTGCAATCAGGCTGAAAGCAGTAGTAGGTGGAAAAGACAAGGTAGTAAGGAAACCAGCTGGAAAAGACAAAACTGGGAAAAAAACAAGGGGAAATAACAACAGTAGTTCATACAGTGCTTACTGCACAGTAACACTGCACCTCTGTTACCGAGTCAGTCATCTAGGTCTTGTGTGTTCAATCAGTTCCTGTTGGCAACAAAGCTTATCAAAGCCTGTTTACTCTGCACTATTCCTTGTCTTTCCTTTCCTTTAATGGGCCTGGAAAGCTAGATGCCCAGTCTGCTGTGCCTATCTTCTGCCTGTCTTCCTTGAATGAGTGATAGCAGGAACAAAGCAGCTCAGGCTTCATTAAGAGCAGCGCAAAGATACATCGGCAGTACTGAGCCACAGGTCTCATGTACACAGACTGTCACATCTCAAGTATACGCAGAGGACGAATCCACTTCCACAGCTTGATCCCATACTTCACAGAGCACAGAACCCTGCACATATCTCTCATCAGTCAAGTCTCCTACCCTCATAGTTTCTGAGCCAGCAGTAAAACATGCACCAGAGACTGATTTCTCAGGACTCGCAGGTGCCATAACCCCTCAGAAGCTGCCCTGGCAGCCAGCCAGTGAATTATCCTGTCTTTCTTGCCAGGCAGCCACCAGATGGGATGTCAGCAGAAACAAGGCAAGGCAGGTATAAGGGGCAAAGGGAAGGAAGGTGTCAGAAGTGGAGCAGAAACATGTGGGTCTGTGCCTGCATAAAGTCAGGCTGTTCACACTCATCCAGCTGTTAAAGAGGGACTGGAAACTTTTTCTGAATCAGTTTTGGCTTTCAACTGCCCACCTGCATTTGAACCTCAGCTTTCCCAAAGTGTGACAGGCCTGGGACAAAGCAGAAAACAGCAGCATGAGTCCCAGGTTTGCTTCAATCTTGGGAACAAGTTAAATACAGGAATAGGTGAGGATCTGCAAGGTGCTGGGAACAGCCTCTGTATCAGGCAACCTCAAATAGGTCAGGAAGGATACGGGAAAGAGAGGAAAGGAAGGACAGACTGTGAAGGCAGAAAGAAAAATACCAAGTATGCTGTGCCTTGAGTGAACCATCCACCTCTTCTGATGTTAGCTTTCACAGGGGTTGCAGACAGTGACCACTAACAGAAATGGAAGCTCTGGCTTGCAAGAAGGACCTCATGACTGGGGTAAGGGCAAACAGAAAGAAACCCCTCAGCTGAGAAGGCTCCCATGACTGCATCCTATAAAGATTAAGCGCTTTTCAGCCACAAAAGCAACTGGATGATTTTACTGCAAGTAGGTAAAAATTCCTGTTCAGTACTAATGCTCTTGGTGCTTCCTCACAAGATCCTGATCATTACTGAGTTTGTTTTTCTCCCTAATTTAGCAAGCCAAAAAGATGCTTCCATTACAAAATGACTGATGCCTTGCCCTGGACCATCCTGTTTCACCTGCCACTTCACACATCTAGCACAGCCTGTCACAGCAATGTTAAACAATCACCTACCAGGCAGCATACCTTGCCCATGCCATTTTGCTCTGCAGTGGGTAAGAGCAGAGCCCACATTGCAAAACATTAATTTCCCCATTCACCTACCACCAAGTTCAGCCCATTTGTATGGCCTGACAAGAGCATCTCTAGGTGCTACAGAAAACCAACCTCTGTTATAAAGACTGCTTACTCAGTTTGCAAACATCTTTGTTTTGGGTGTTTAGCCTTCTTAACCAGGCAGGAGACACTTTACTGCAACCTATTCAAGACTGTGGTGCTCCTGTGCAACATAAAGCATCTTATAAGTCTGAAAACCAGATTGCAAGGCAAAAATGCAAAGTCAATCTGTTTCAAGATGCCTCGAGGAAGAGCCTTATTTATATCTGTTAGAGCCAATTTGTGTGTCTCTTGTACTGATAAAATCCAACAATTTGTCCCATGTCAAAAAAACATAGAGACAAAGTATGAAGCTGTGCCCTGGTGCTTAACAACATCTGGGTGCCTTTCTGATCCATGGCCTCAGAGCAAACTTAATTCTTCTGAAATACGGATTCCTCCCTAGAAGTTGTAATGTATTTTTCTCACATTTCTAACTCACTGTCATTTCCTACTGTTGCTGATTCCAGTGGGAAAAAATCTTTAAAACTCTGGACTAAAGGTATTTGCTATTAAGTCAGCAGCTCCAGACTGGATTCTCTCCTTGCCTGTGTCAAACTTGCACTCACAGATATCCATAGAAATGCACCTGATAGGTGGTTTAAATAATGGGCTTAGCATTACTAGCTCAGTGCTTCCTCCTAGCTTGCCCCCAGCTGGTGTGAGGAAGCTAAGACTAGAGTTCAGCTTATTAAAAACAAACAAACAAACCAACCCCTTTGATTTCATTCTTTTTTTAGACAGCATCTGCAACGCTATCTAGCAAAGTCCAGGGATGAGGCATCTCTGTGTAACTCCAGCATCTGTCCCCTATACATCTGTGTCCTGCTCCCCAGTGCCCTTCTAGCAATAGAAATATTCTGACCCTCTAAAATGCTGGCAAACAGTAGCTGCATGGATCAGCTCTTTCACAGTTATGTATTTGCCTTGTGGCAGCAGCTTACTAAATAGAATTAGATATTCTCTTTTCTTACCGGTTTAGGCCGTGTCTCTCTCAGGAAGGATTTCAGGTCTCCTCCAGCCATAAGCTCCAGCAGGATGAAACGGGGCAGTGCCTGCAAGCTCACCCCAATACAGCGCACAATGTTCTGGTGGTTGAACTTGCTGTGGAGACAGGAAGATTCAATTATGAAATGGCTTTGATCCAAAAAGCACAAGATGCAGAAAAGGATCCAAATGTTTTGCTGTGTGGATTTTTTATTTCCAGAAAGTAACAAATCTCAAAGGCAAGGATAGGGCAACTGGATAAAGCTAAAGTGCTACCCCTGCACTTTGTGTCGGTCTGTATAGTGCAGGAACAGAGGTAGAGGGGGAGCACTGCTTTTCCTGCTTTTTCCTGTATTCTGCATCCTTTTTGGGCTACAGTAAAACTTGTGCACCATAGGAAGCAAAGGATGCATGATAACAAGTCTGCTTTCAATTTCCCTATCCAAAGTGTAGAAGCTGGTCTAGGGCAGAGATGTTCCAAATAACATACTGACATAGGGAGCTGCTTATGCAGGGGCTATTCCTCAAGATCTAGTCTCTGATAACTCCTTATTTCTCCAGACCTCAATGTGATGAGAAATGGACATGTCACTGACATGTGACATGACAGCAGCATTAAGTCAATGCCACCTTTCAGTTTTGACCGCTCAACCCAAACTGCTAAGGTTTTTTTTACCTTATGTTCTGATCTCTAAGAGAAATAAAAGGATCCTATTATCAGTTCTGAAAAGTAGCCCTAAAGAGTTTCATTGCAGTAATGAAAAACAGTGCAGACCCTCTTGAAAATTTAGCCTTTCACTATCTGGTGTCTCTTTGTTTGTAAGAACAGAACAGGAAGGTAATGCCTATCCTCTTTGTAAAATACTCACACCTATGCACTAAAACAACTAGCTGTGTTGCGTGGACATTACCTCTCAAAGCAACTTTTTCTTTACAGTGCTAGCTTTCCAAGCCTATACAAGTGCTGCTAATCTTATTTATACACACCTAATAATGAGAGCTTCCATGAGGAAGTCCAATTCATCTTGCTCTGAACACACTTCTGGCAACGTCTGGAAAAGACAGAACAGATTGACGAGGATGTAGAACACCTGGCACATCAAAAGCACTAACATTCTCTGCAGCAATCCTTGTTTCTCTGAGAGAAACTTCACTCTAAGATAACAGCTGGACCATTACTAATCTAGACTGGGAAGTCTCTTGAAAGGTAAAGATCAGAACACATGGCCCATCAACACCACTGTCATCCTCCTCCCAGCAAAGGAAATAGCCCAGAGTGCACAGGGAACAGTGCTCAATACATGGGGCTCTGTGGTACAGAGGATGAGGAAAGAGACCACAGCTCCTGAGCTCTCTCACAGTTCAGTTTTCCTACCTCCCAGCAAGACTATGAACTATAATCAGCAGTAGGACTACGCTGCTATGTAAGCTCTAGGAAAAAACAAGCTAGGCAGGCTGCTGAAGGCCTGGAGAACCTTATCAGGGCCTCTTAGGATACAGATACACATCCAGCCCATGTCCACCCTCTAATGGAGTGGTGAGATCCCTGGAAAACCAGCTATCTCCTACCTGCAGGCTCCTTGACGCATATTCCAGCTGCTTTTGGCCCTGTGAAGACTTTGGCCTCTGACTCAAAGGCTTTTGACAGGTGTCCACACCAGGCATAGCATGTGGAGGATGGACAGAGGATGGATTTATTTATCAGACTGCAGCTGTGTGGGAAATCTTTGCTATTTACTACTTACAAACCTCTTCTAATAGTCTCACAAAGCCCACATGCTACAAGCTGTACCATCAACTATGATGGATTAAAGTGTTGCAACAGAGCAGTAACCTTTCTAGCCACATCCTTCAGTACTACACTAACACTTAATTCATCTTCATTTTTATAATGCATTGGGACTCTAGGGTGAAAGATGCATGAAACCATCATGATAACTCATACACTTTCACTTACTTTCACAGCCACCTGCAAGGGAGTGGGGTCGCTGGGGATCCCTGCCACCTGACCTTCATATACCTCACCAAAGGCTCCGTGGCCCAAACCCCTGGACAGACCAGAGAAGACAAGAAGGTTTTACTACAGAGAACACACATTATAAGACTGTGGTCACAGATCACAGAAGGGGCTCACAATTTTCACAGCAGTGAAACAAGGGTAACTGGATATGGACACTATACAGGGAACCAGATATTGATGTGATCTTTCCTGGACCTACAATGTATTTAATTGGTAGTGAAAGCAATCCTCAAAAACAAAGTCACCAGTGAAATCAAGCTGCTGGCACTGAGTGGATAGCACTCTTCTATGGCGTTGGTGTCAGTGCTATAGTGGTGGCCCCTTCAAAACAGGTCAATAAAGATAGGTCTTAAGTCTTGGTGTTCCCACACCCTAAACACATTAACAGTTCCCATGATATTTATGCACCACCATTAAAGAAAACACTGAAAAAGAAACTACGAAGCAAAACGGTTCTCGAAGGACCTGAATTCTAAACCAAGTATCTTTTCCTGATTTATTTTGTAATTCTGGGTAAGTACCTTAGCCAGTAAATGGTGATGATAGTGCTCTGCAAAGCACTCTGCTCTAGGAATTCATGCTGAGAATAGTTTCTGGCACTGATCATATTACAAAATTTACAGTTTTATTCTGAAAAAGGGTATAAGAAAAAGAGAAAGGAAATACAGCTATCACACAACAGATCCTATCCTATGTCCTTGTGATACAGATTTTGCATACCTGTCTATTCAGTCTTCACTCAGTTCACATTAAGTCAACTGGTACAACAACAGCTGTACCACGCAAGTGGCATGTCATAACGACATAACTCAGACTCAGAGAGATTGAGGCTGCCTCCCAGATCCTGAGTCCCTCTTAACCCTGTGTGAGTTGCACACTGTGCAGTAAGTTCAAGCATCTAAGAGACATTCTTGCATCTTGGTTTGGGTAAAAGGCTCTCAATAAAGCTCTCTTCTACAACAGGTACCTTCCTGGTAGAGCCCGATCTGGCCTGAGAGCCTCCCTGATTCTGCTCTCTGGTCTATTGGTGGACTCTTTTTGTATGGGCTATTGCCCTTCTGGCTGTCCAAACAGGTGCTGCTATGGGCAATCTGCTCTCCTGTTGCATAAGCTCTGTCTGTAGTTTCACCAGGATAAGGGCCAGTGAACCCACAGTAAGGACTTGCGCTGCCTGTGACTCAGCCACTTCTTTTAATAACATTTTGTAGGTATCACCTTGAAACACTATTTTTGGCTAAGCCTGACCAACTTACTACAAACTGAGTGTATAAAACAAGATCTCTACAGTTCATAACTCAACCGCCTCCCAAAAAGTCCCTGCCTTACCAATTCCCAGCTCTCTGCAGCTGCCATGCTTCAAAAATCCTCCCAGAGCCCAAGTGACAAAGGCAGCAGCAGCACAAGGTATACTGGAAACTTCCAGATGCAGTCCAGCAAGATGTGCAGGTAAAGGAGAGTGAGATAAGAGACAGCGCACTGCAGACTGCATAGACTGCTCTGAGCATCACTGTTATTAGCAGCATAAGCTCGCTAGTCTTCTAAGCTCTCCTGCTTCAATTTCCTGGTTTTCTGTGTAAAACTGCATGGTCACATTGATAAATGGCACACACTGTACCCTGCAGAAGAGCAATGTGGGAAAGACCTCCAAATTTTCAAGTGTTTCTTAAGAGACTATTTCAAACTCTCCAGAAGTTCTGATGTAGACATGACTACCCTGCTGGCTTTATATTCCTGGGGCTTTTTTTCCATACTGTATGACAGCCTCAAACCCCTTGATTTTTCTGCTCTTTTACTTAAGGATGTCCTTATCTTTACCAAGGACTTTAAAAGAGCCTCCTACAAGCCTCAGCCTTCCCAGCATTTCAACAGTTAACATTGGAAATGGCCCATTCATTGCACAGTCTGCAAAAGATGCCTCTGCATTACTGATGGCGACTCTTCTATTCCTCTCATACTCCCAGATTAACACTGCACCTGTAAAAGGTCAAGAAGACTGCCAAAGTCTAGTCCCCTCCACACAAGCTTAACTACTGCAACTTTATATCTTATGAAAAGGGGCATGAGCCTGAAAGTGCACGAAAATTTGTACGTGCCTGCACAAAGATGTGAGCTCATGTTAGAGAGCCAGCATACGTGTGCACACAGTGTGAAGCACGGGAAAGGCAAAGACGAATTTACCGGATGAGAGAGATGTTTTTTCGAGGCACCTCTTTGAGGTCACTAATGGATGTGGTCTTTCCTGCAAAGCAGTAGTTGGGATTGTAGTCGGTCATGATAGTGGAGGTACGCAGCTTGCTCAGCTTATATTCTGGGCTCTGTAACTCCATTTGCATGGCTTGTAGCTCCTGGTGTTTCCGACGATATACTACATATGGAGAATACAGAACACCAGAGACACAGATTGACTTTGGAACAAGACAGCAGCTGTGCAGCACATCTCGCTGGAATTTGCTATGTGGCCAAATTCCAGTGAAACAAACCAGACTGTCATATTTCTGTGTATCAAATAATTACAGATGGAATCTGAAGTTTCCAGGAACTTTTGATTTATATATTTTCCAAAGAAACAGGCTTGCTCATGAACTGTTTGGAAGAAGTACAATGAAATTCACTTGTGGAGATTTCTGATTTCACAGTTCTGAAGTTTTTGTTTTAGCTTAGTTTAGTTAACTCTGTTTAGTTTGGCTCTTTAGTTTAACTGGAACTTCCAAGAATGAATCCAGTTCCAAACTTGGGATATAACCTGCTTTCCTAAATCACATAGAACTGACTAAAATCTGAAATGCATTATTGCATCATATTGTTTGAAAATTGATAAACTCTTACCTCAGAATAACACACTGTACAGAAAACTAGCTGATTTTGCAAAACCTTGTGTGTCTAAACAACAGGGTTGGACTACATTTGAAATCAGTTTATGGTAGTGTTATATTCCTTCAATCACTTCACTGATACTTCTGAAACATTATTAAGGAATCATGCCTTGAAAGAAGACATCCTGTGGATATTTCTTGAAATAGTAATTGATATTGCAGTATTTTTTTCAAAGCAAGATGCCAGTCATGAGCAGGTTAAACACTATTACCCTGAGTATTGATTTCTAAGGGAACTGATTGAGCCCAAAGCCTGTGATGGTAACAGACACTGCATCCTCTCCAGCAGACGTTGCTCAGGGGAAGAATTTAAGGGGTAAACATGCACTCAACAAAGGCAGATGGATGTAATGACCTATCCACAAACCCTTCCTGTCCTCCATTTTCTTCCTCATTGCTTTTGCTTTGATTTTTTAAATCACTGCTCTTTCCTGAGATGGCAGTGATAGGGTGGTTGGATGGAAAGAGGATTACTCTTCCATTCCCTGAGAACTAATTAGTAATTTTAAAGGGGTACTGTTGGGCCAGAAATCATACATGTAGGACCATGTGTGTGCAACTGATAACTCCTGAAATTCTTAAAACTGAAACAGCTGCATAGATCTAATTTAATAGTTGGCATTTACTGCTCTGGGTACATCCCTCCCCTCCTCCAGACTATATACAGTGTGGCCAAAGAAAGATGGCAGAGCTGTGGTTTGAATCCCTGGCTGCTTTTCATTGATTCAAATCTATTCTGCTTGCAATCGAATGAAGGTGAGCAATTGTTGAAAAAACGAAAATGAAAGGGTGAAAAGTACCTTTTAGAATTTCAAATAAAGATGCCAAGAATGCCCAAATCCTACTAAGTAGCAGCTTGCGAAAGGGGAGCCTATGTGAGAATTTCAAGCCTAATGTCGTGCATTAAGAGACAAAAGCTGTATATAGGCACACAAATAAAAATCTTGCTTTTAGGCCTTGAGGACCAACCCCAGATATCACAAAAACAGTGGCAGCTGTGTTCTGGCAGCTTTACACTACAACACAAGGAATCACATCTCTTTTAAGACGCAGTCAGTAACTGAAACCTCCTCAAATTGGCAATTGTGGTTGGAAACAACTACTGAAATCTGAAGTTAAGGCGTGTGCGTGGGAAGGTGTCATTAAATACCGCAGTAGTTAAAAACCTGAATCCTTTGCCTCCCAGGGTCCAATTATCCCTGGCTCACATCCAGCCCTCATATGGAAATATCTTTAGCAGAGAAACACTCACCTATCATGATGCCTGAAAAAGCCAAAATTAAAGCAGCCACCAACGCTGAAGTCACTACAGACAAGACCAAGGAGAGGGGGAGATGAACCACTGGTTCAGCTGTAACAAAAGCAGAAGAAGAAGGAATTACATGTTTGAAATGATCTTCCAGCAGTCACTTTTTTGCAGACAGATTTTTCTTCTTCCATTTACTCATCTGCTGTTCTATAGTGCAGGGAGCAACCTCTGGCATGATCTGCTCCTGGGATCTCTGACCTCTAATACCTCATTGCTTCACTTTTCCTCAATTAATATCAAGCCATTAAAACAGATGGTTTGCTATCAACAAATTAACATGTGCACTCCCTGGGAATGAAAACAAGACCATAAAAACCAGGGGCAGGAGGTTGGGGAGGTGGAAAGTACATTACATTGCCAGGGTTAAAGTGCTGCTATCAATGCCAAATCATAGCAAAAGCAGAAAGAGGACTGCAATATATCATCTCCTAAATGCATCTAAACCAGGCAGAAAAACCTGATAACAGTAAGTGTAGGATGAAGTATTCCATAGCTGCATCCTCACTTGGGATCACAAGGCACTGAATGACCATCTATTCAGGTTTACTTCACACTGGCAAAATGATCACGCTTTTTACCCATTTTACAGATGGGAATGGTAAAAATACAGAACAATTTTCCCATGCCAGTGATGAAGCTGAGAGCAGGATGCCAAAACCCTGGAGTCACTTGCTCTAACTGCTGGTTAAGAATATGAAGCAAACTGAGTAATGGAGCTCTGAGCACTTGGTCTTTCAAGTACGGCAAGTATAGGTACTGTCTTCAGTTTTCCTCAGAGATCTCTCACACAGATTCTGCACTTGCACCTTGTCTGTCCAAATCCAAAGGAATACATTCTCCCTCACCTTGTTTCTTAAGAGGACTGACATGGAATTTAAGTTTAGCTAGAAAATTCCTTCAGTGAGCAAGCTTTCATGATTTCAGAGCAGAATGTGAGTATCAGCACAACCAGACACAAAACTCGACTCTCCTCAGTGCTGCCCAGCATGCCAAACATATATGGTAAAGCAAACCAGCAATGCTGCTCTGTGCACCATTCCTCAGCACTGATACGTCTATATCCTAGCAAAATAACTCTGCAGCATATACCAGCAGAACATAACATTCAACAGGAGCCAGTTTCAAGAATGACTTGGTAACACCTTCAGGATGGCTTACAGTCCAAACTATACTTTGGCCATGCATTTTCTATTTCCCACATTAGGAGCCTACCCCATACACCTACTTACCTATGCAAGACACGCCATCCTCAGCCAATTCTGTGCCTGGTTCACAAAAGCAAATGACTTTTTGAGTCTCAAGATCAACACGGCACTCATCCATCTCACAGTGACTGCAGTTGAGATGCAGCCTAATATCCACCTCTCCGTGCCCCTCTGTCACTAGGGAGTGGATAAAAAGGAGCTGTGTTCAATTACTGTGAAGATCATTCATTACATTCCCTTGAGCACTAACAGAAATAGGGAGCATGGTGTTCATAACTGCCAGATGTGGCAGGGTGGGCCCCATCTAAGAGGCTGATATCTCCACCCCTTCCACAGCTCCTGACCTTTTCTCATGTAGGAAACAACATCCAGCTACATTAGCCCCAGTGCAGTTGAGTTGCACTGGCTCTTTGAGCAGATAGTCCTACCAGGCTAGCAAGAAGGCTGCAGCCAAGGCTAAGGGAAACCTGCCCTTTCAGCAGTCTGTGGGGCTCACCCTTTTCTTTCCTGGTCTTTATCCCCTCTCAGACCAAATGCTACAGTGGTTTCAAAACTTTCTGGTTGAATCTATCAGGCCAGAGTGAATCTGTATTCGAAAATACTTCTGGGTGTTCTAAAGCAGACTGTTTTTTTGAGCGAATACATATCTTTGTATTTTTCTGAACATATCACAAATGTATTCAAGACACTGACACAGATTGGAATTGCAGTATTTATCACTACCACTGCTAGGCAGCACTGTACTGTTTTCTCTAGAAACTCCCTGGTCCAACCTGGATACTTTGCTGAGGGATGCTCTAAGGAATGTGTTTATCAGTGAATAGTCATGTGCTTTGTCTGTTTCTTTCCTGAATTATCTTAACTATTCAGGTTCTGTTATCACTTTCTTTGGCCAAAGTTATTCTATAGATTGGTAGACCGTATTGTTGGGAAGTGTTTTTTAGTAGCCTTGATGTTCTTTCTACCCAGCTTCTTCCTGCTACTTCTGTTTATTCTCCACTGGACTTTGTTATCTTTCTGCCCCCTCATATTCATTACGGCAGTAAGCTGTACTCAAAGGGCTGTAAAGTGTCCTACAGATGCAAACTACTCTTAACATGAAATAAACCCACTAGAAGACTTCAGACTAATATGAATACCTTTAAGTGCTGGAGTGTATAAAGTACCAATTGGATTAATAAAGGACACACCATCCTCCCCATCCATCTCTGGGTCATTGTCCACTGCAGCATTGCCACCTATGTCAAACCAGAAGTTACCTTAACAGATGGAGGCTCATTGGCACTAAAATACAGATAAGCATTTCAACATGCATGACTTCAGCATATTTAGGGAGACATCCAAATGAGAAAAGAGAATAAATCAAAGTATTTAACAAATAGAGAATACTTAGCAAGTTGTGGCATGAACCACTGGTCTTTTATCTCCAGAACTTTAATAGCAGCAGCTTGTGACAATCAAATTCTTAGCTCTGTTTTACGCTGGCTATTGCAAACTAAGGCACAAACTTCATCTTGAACCGTTTGGATGCTATGAAACATGTAAGCTTTTCTTAAAATTAATGTAGCCAAAAGACTGGAAAACACCAGTACTCTAGGGTCCAGTACTGTGGCTGATCAAAGTATGTACTGCGAGCAGAGGCAATGAATAAGCTGATATCCTTCCTCTTCTTTGCACCCTGAAAGCAGGGTGGTCCACCGGGAGTGGACACTGAAGGAATTTATGAACTGCACATTTGTGCTTGGGCATACAGAACATATAAGGAGCAAAATATGGGCAATACATACAGATACTAGAAGCACAGTACGGGCCCTATATTTTGTCTGCAAGCATGCAAAGATTCCCCCACCCCACCCAAAAATGGGTTTTCTTCTCTAACCATCTTCAGTGAAATGAAAATTATGTTATGTGAGGCATTATGCTGGAAAAAGAAGCATTACACAGTAACATTGGTACAAAACATGCAATAATCATTTAAATTCATTACTTCCTCTCAGGATTTCTAGTCTAACATATACTTGATGTAAGCTGTGGAGAACCAGGGGTTAAGAAGTCCACCACAGTGCAGATGGCTGGAAAATCTATGTGGCCCAGGAGATTAAGGGTTAGTAGAGATCTTGAATCTGGCCCACACCAGTTATAATCAACATAATACCATCTGACAGCTGCCCTGAGACCCGCAGCACATGAAATTAGCTCCTTGTTGACTGAAGCCAACACCATCATTGTTATTAAGAGGGGTCCTGGCTGGCAGCCTGAGCCTCTGCCCCCAGAGAAAATCTGCACAGGACCAAGGTTCACCCACAGCAGGGCAGGGCAGAAGAAGCTGCATCTCCCCCTAGGCATAAAGCCTGGCTGCCAGTCTCCAGGAACAAAGTCCGCAAAACCATGATGCTAGCAATGGGAGCACACAGCCTGTGGCTCCTCCTTCTTCAGCACTATAACCCCAAATAGAAGGCTCAAGAATCACAGCAGGATCTTGATGGCCCATTTTGCAGAGTGCAAAGCCAGAGTTACAGCTGAGGCACTGACATCTGGCTATGTGCTCAAAGAATAAATTGCATACGTTCATCTAGTGCTAAAAAGGCAACACACAGACATACTAATACATAACAGTCAAATATGCTAGCTACAGGAGAATTATCTATCAGCATTTTGCTGATCATTAGCACTAAAGGAGGGGAAGGAACACCTTGAACACGAAGCCACTTTACCTATATATCCTCCGCCTCCTCCACCTGAGGAGCACCCCCCTCCACCCCCTCCGAAACCCCCTCTTGTCTCCCACCCCCACTTCTTCATGGCCTGGGGGCAGGATCTTCCTCCAGTAGCACCTTCCAGCAAGGATTTTCCTGACCACAGGAAGGAAGTGTTATCATTCCAGCCACCTCCACCACCTGCAGTTAAGAGAAGAGAAAAGGCACAGGTAGGGATTATTTTTGTGAAAACCAACCCAACCAACCAACCCAACCCAAAGCAACCAAACAAAAAAAAACTCAAAACCCACAAGCACTGCCGGTATCTGCAGAACACTCTGCCAAAGCACCTCAGCTGAAAGTAAGAATCTCATGCCTTGGACAGAAGAGGAGATTGTGCTTGCTACTCAGTACTACATTGACGTTTCTGTAGGGTTTCTGACCACATTCATCATCAGCACCTCTTTTCACTTGCCACACTGTCTTGGTTTCAGATAGGATAGAGTTAATTTTCTTCCATGACGCAAACAAGGCCAAGTATTTTCTATGGAAAATGTATAAAGATACCCTTGTCTACTCCCCAACCACTTGTTTCTGGCTTACAGAGCCTTCCCCTTCTCTTTGTAAAAAGTACTTTTGAAAAAAACCTATGTCAGTTCTGAAGTGGAACAAAAGGAATTTAGTGAAAGGGATGTGAAAACATGTCCCAGCCCCGCTCTAAATATAATATACTCACCAGTGACTCACTTTTAGCTCTGCTGGTTGTTCAATCCAAGGTCTCTTCACAGAGACTTCTAGCCAGGGTGCAATTATGCTCTTTCTGCATAAGCCAGGGAAACTGTGAGTATGTCTACACAGCACAAAACAGTGCAGGGAGCAGGATGGCGATGAGAGGATGGCACTTCAAACCCCCACATCAAAAAATCAAACAACTTTGCTTATGAGAGGCACTACATTATTTTGGGAGAATGTTGCCACTGCTATGGCTATACCATCTCTGATGACTTAGGCCAAGTATCCTGTGCTGTGTTATATCCTATATGCATCTGTTGTAGTTCCATGTTCCCCCTGAACTGCGTTTTTGCCTCACTTCCTTGTGAGGAGGAACCTGGGAGTACCACATATTCACAAAGGTTTTCTTAAAAAGAAGAAATTTCCTTACCTGCAGCTCCTGAATTTCCATTCAGCCCTGGAATAGAGGAATCATTCTCCAGCCTTTCTGGATGAAATGTGTCTGTTTTGGCCCTGTAGGCCCTGCCACCACCTCCTGCTGCAATTATCAAGGGGACCGGTTCTCCATTCTCCATCTTAACAAATTCAGAAACAAAGGCAGTGTTCAAATTGAGTGAAACACACAACTGGAAGTTAAACCACATGCAAGTTACTGCATGTTGCACTAAGCACGCATCTAGGACCCCTCAAGCACTACAAATTACCATTGCATTATTTATGCACCCACATTCAAAAGATTAATGAACAGCACTAGTCCTCCCAAGTTCTGCAACAGAGAACAGTGGCATCAGCAGCTCTATGAATTGTACCTACAGTGTTGATGGCTCTTGGAAAGCTTGTAATGTTACTGTGTGACGACTTTCATCAAATGAAACAGCTAAAAAACGCTGCTCTACATAATGCAATATAGTTCTACACCCATACAGTCTGCTAAACTGGAAACTACATAAGCATGCAGGGTTATGTAGAATTATGTAGAAGCTGAGGGATCTAAACATATTGTTAATGTCTGAAACTGGTGTTTGGAATGAGTACTGTCTCAGCTAGTACATGACACAAAAGATCAGCGGCCCCTAGCTATAGGGTTGCGAACAGAAAACACACAGGCTATCCTCAACTTTTCTTGTCATTGCACGGTACAGGCCAAACGTAGCTGAAATCTAATGTTCTATAATGATAGATTTGAATAAAGTCATGAGGAATTCGCTGTAAAATTATGCTTCAGCATCTCCACTTGCATTGAAAACAAAAAAAAAATCCAGGTCCAACTATTGTGTTTGCAAAGGAAATTCCAAGCCACTGAAGCAAATGTGGCCATGCTACGGCATACAGTTGTGAAGGGCCAACTCAGCTCTCTACAGCTATCAACTGGAGATGAAGGATACCCCAAGCTCCCTTTGTGGACTCTTTCCCTGAGATGTAGACAGGGTTCTCAGAAACTTCAGGCTGCGACATTAGAAGCAAGTGGCAGGATGTGTTCATGTTGAAGATGCGCAAGGACTATGCTTCCATACCTTAAATATGTAAGTTGCACCTCCCCCTCCTCCACCTCCTCCTGCCCATTCATTGACACTTCTGTTCACACGTATCTCCTCTTCAATCACATTGTTCTCTCCAATGCAGACTTTCTGTATAACTTCATTAGTCTGCAAACAGAAAACCAGGTCTGAATTCTCGTAAGAAATCATCATGCCCTTGTACACACATAGGCCTTGGGGGTCTTTCACTTTCCCAAGCCAATAAACTGTTCTCCAGTGAAATTACATAAGCAGAAGCAAATGAATGCCCTTCTAGAAGAATCTTGCTTTTTGTTTCAACCTTTGTCAGAAGAATTTGTTGCCATTTAAATTGCATTATTCTGAAGCAAGCTCAGTGCTGATATCTATTACCATGTAAAACAGCTCCATAAACTTTTAACATACAGGATGCAGCAGAATTTACTGCAAATACTTCCCAGCATAAACTATCTGTATTTCATAAGTGGCAGAAAGGAGTAACTCGGCAGATTATGTGACTTGCCCCATGTCACAAAACAGCCAAATGGCAGAGATACAGAGAGAACCCAAGCTTCTTTACTCCTCTTCCAATGCCCTATCGGCTGGGGCCTGGCAGCCAACATGCATCTACCTAGAATATCAGGTGTATCGGTGGTTCGCATAGATGTACCAGAGCTAGCTTTAGGCAGTCGTAGCATGGACGGTAGCAATAAGCTCAACAAAGACTAGCCACCTAGACTTCCAAGCAACTATTGGTGTTTACCTGACATACACTCTAGCAGCATTTTTTCTATAATTACCAATGCTAGCCAGTTCAAAGCATAGCAAATAGGTGCAATCCCACCTTTGATAGCAATGTTGACTTGATGTTAAAACAAATACCTCACTAATAAGTCCCTGTATTTCCTACTTAGCATTTTTTCCTCTCCAACAATTAGCACCAAATGTAATGAACCTTCCGTATTAGGCAAATCACTGAATTCACTAACTGATTTCAAATAAAACATTTATAAGTACTTCTAGACTATGACCTAACTGTTGCTTTAATTTTAAATTGGAGCACTAAAGTGCTCAACAAGCAAGACTCTGCTCTGACTATATGCAGCTTGCAAACTTTGCTTCTAGCTTATTTTACATGCTTCATCTCAGTAACAGATTCTCGTTATACACACTGAACTCACTAAGCCAACAACACTTTAATGGAAAAATGCACTAACGGTTGTTAAAGTAGGACTGACCTTCTACTTCCTTCTACTTCCAAGTATGTGTTTTCTTCTGGAAGAAGAACTTGATAAAAGCATTCCCTAGTTACAAATCATTCTCTTGACCACAAAACATGTCCTAGGTTGTGCCAGAGAATAAATAGCATCCATTTTGTGTGTGCAAACTTGCCTATAGAACTATATAATCCTCCTTTCCATAGTTTTCCCTCTCCGTAATTGATTTGGGGCCTGGTAGGAATGATTAATAAAATGACAGTGTCAATGACCCAAAGGAACCACTACATTACAATTAAATTAAAAAAATAATAATCCTTCATGGCAAAGACATAACTGATTACAATTCAATCTAGTAAAAGTCCCTTCTACAAGTCAATGCAATCTCTTTGCCTCAATGAAAGAATTGCATTAGCACTCAATAAATTCTCCCTAAGATTATAGTGGCCTGCAATTTAATGAGTCCATACATTACACTGAGCTGGAATGTCCTAGTTATAGACATTAGATGGGAACTTGAGTTAGGGCATTTCTCATTTCAAAGAGGTTTCATGTTAATGGCTTGTTTGTAGATATGTATAATACCAGTTTTAACATTATTTACTTTGGCACTCAGCCTTGAGACCCCCTCTTTCTTGTCTGCATCCTTCAACCTTTCCCTGCTGTAACAGACTGCTAAACTTTCATCTCTTGGACGCCAGCCATTAACAGCTGAGAAATGTACAGCATTTAAGTGTCCAGCTCAAACCTGCAGGTGAAATTTCATCAGATAATGCTTAGTTCCCTCCATAAGAACCTCCTGTTACCTCATCCTCCAAAGACTACTGAACGATTCATAGATTACTGTGCCTGCAAATGGTGCAAGTTGCACCTTTCTGTCAAGGTATCTGCAGTAACAACTGGCTAGTAACACAAAAATCAGGACTGAGCCAGTGGTGATTAATTTGTCTCTTCTGTTCCCATACAAAGAATAACCAAACAGGCCCTGGGTGTCTCCAGAGCTGCAGAGTACTATGATAATGGCAGGGCTAGGCTTAACAGCAGAGCAAAGACCAAGCACTGTGAAGTCAACCTTGAAGACTGATCTCCAAAGAAAGGCAAGGTTGCCTTTTCTCTCAGAAAACCCACACACATGCTCTGAAAATATGCAGATCAGTCAGGAACCTGTAGCGTATTATCAATGGGGCCTGAATGTTGAAGAGTAAGTGAGAACAGTGACATGGTACTGCATCTTTTCATACTCATGCCCTCTCAGCAAAACTGTAACTATCCCTTGAACCATATAACTTCAACCCCCTCAAGGAGAATGATTTTCCCTGTAAAGAGACAAAACTCAACAGATTCGTAGAAGGGATTAGGACAAAACAGAAAGGATAATCACTTACACTAGGACAAGCATCTTCTCCTTGTTGTCCCACCAAGATATACAAAGTATCATCCTTCTGGAGGTCAAAAATTCCCAGTACAGACACGCCATGGGACCGGACCATGGTATTCTTCCCTCCTTTCCCACCAGCAGCTCCATAGCCTGAGATGCTGCAGGAAAAGAAAACAAGAGCGTAACAACTGAGTTGTCCAGGACAGGTGGAAGGTACATAAAGCACTTCTGAGCACTGAGTGATTTGCACACCTGAACTGTACGCAGTGTCACAGAGCCATGCCCTGAAGACCTGACACTCGAAATAAATCTAAACCCAAAGCTTGAAGAGTGAGATTCCCTGCTGTATGTGGACCTATGAACTCAGGTAGCTATAAACCAGCTTCTTTCACATTGATTCTTGGACAAACACTCACTGAGGACAGAGTGAGCAAGTCCCTGTAGTTTCAAACTTAATACATGAAACACACCCTGGTTCCCAAAAGGCATACCCTTGAGAGATCTGCAGCAGGAAGAGAAAGAACAGAAGCAGAAGAACTGGTAAGGGCAGCACATATGGCTAAAGAGAACATTAAGCACGAGATTGACAGAGGGAGATTTGAGAAAGCAGACAGCATAGCTGGTCCTGGTGGCATAGACCAGATGGGAAACAGCTCTCCTACTCCCAGGACCAGAGGAATATAGAAGAGTAGATGGACACGACACTACCTGCAGTAAATAAGAAAGGCAAAAGCCTCCCAGCTAAACTGAGTCACCATGAAGATCTTATTGTCTCCAGCAAAGGGTGGCTAGGTTGCATATACAGACTGCTGCACTCTGCGACTCAGGATTCTGAGGTCCCAAAGATTTGGCTGTACCACTGTGTTGCTCAGCTCCTCCCCCCCCTTTCAAAGTACATAAAAAATTTGCAGCTTTTTTCAAAGGATTTCAAAGCACTTTATAATCATGATAAAACACACATCTCTGCTGCAACAAAAGACAGAGTTACTCAACTTTCTGAGAAATTCACTGGTGGTACAAGCTCAACATAGATCTGAAATAAGCAGGTGATTCTCCACTGACATTAGTAGCTTGCAGCTATTTTCATGAGAGCAAAATTCAACCTGGAGCATATAAACAGTGACTGCAGGGCTGAGAACACAGCCCTCTCAGCCTCCAACGAGTTACAATATAGGCGCCCTGCAGGGCTGAGAGCACAGCTCTCTCAGCTTCCAACCAGTTACAATATAGGTGCCCTGCTTTAACTCTTCCTTTTCCCTAGCACCACCCAGCACAGTCACACGCAAACAGGCTACAGGCAGAACAAACCAGCAGTGCTCACCACATGTGAGCACCTGAACAGGTTGGGTAGCCAGCTCATTCTCAGCCAGCAACTTGCCTTAGTGATTAGCATGAAGAACTCACCTTGTGATACTGCTCTGAGGCAGCAGCATGGAGCAGTTCTGATGTTGAAGGAACTATGGAGCATCAAGCGCTCCATAAAGCACATTAGATCCTCACAGTGTGACACGATTATGTTCATGCCACTGCTGATAACCAAAGCAATCATTCCTCAGTAAGGCTGCATTGGAGACAGCGGGAAAAATGATGGACACAGAGCACTGGGCTACCCTGAACAGATGCTGCATGAATCTGAAGGCTGAGTTGATCTGCTGTAGAATTCTGTAATGGCTAATGAGGTGCACTGTCAGGCACAGTAAGCTGGCAGGGCTAATTGGCTGTAAGTAGGGGCCATATTTTCCTGTGTATGAACAGATTTTGCATACCAGCAACGAGGGCAGGAGAAACCATTCTGGCCTCATTCAACAGCTGCACACAAATAAAACCTGGTAGAGCCAGGTGACAGTCAGTCCTTATTCAAAAAGGGTGTCACTGTTTAACCAGATTGGCTATCTTGACTTCAAGTTTTAGCAGGATCACTTTCCTTAGGCAAAACTTTCTTTTACAGGAGGAATTCATTTAACCATATTGGTCCAGAAGAAAGATTCAGACCACCCTGAGTAGCTATACTCAGAACACAGAATACCTTCCACTGTCTTCCTCCTTTTCTTTTTCTATGATAGTTGTAGGAACTGAAAAAGAAAACTATCTTCAGGAAGAATCAGGATGAGCAGAGTGCATTGGCTGTGTGAACCAGGGCTGGAGGAAAAAAAACACCTCTAGGTAGACAGGTCACGGGAAACACTGGAGCTAGTTTTGAGGATATGAGAAAACCCAGTGCCTGGGCTGGCCAACTTAGGATATTTTTCTGCATTCCACTGTGCTGTGTTCCTGTGTCACCTTACAAGGAGAGACCAAAGAAAAGAGAGGACAGTGGAAATGACAACAAATGGAGCACTCAGCAAAATGAACCAAACATTCTTGCCTTAAAAATTGAAAGAATTTGGATAACGGGTGGTAACGTGTAATTTATTACAGTTCACTTCTCTCATAATTAATCACAGGCCTAGCTACGGGGTGGGCAAGACATTCTGAATGCTGAAAGTGAAATCTGAAAAGTAAAATATTCTTTTATATCGCCTAATTTTATTGCTACAGAATGTGCAGCTCCTTGGGAGCAAACCAGATGATGTCCATATCAGCACTGCAGCATATAAGACTCCAGTCTTCAAATGAAGCCACCTACAGTGTTTGGCAAACCTTCATACATGGTGGGATTTTCTGGGTGTGGTTACCTTGTGCTAGGAGAGTTCTGTGCAAAGTTGAGTTTCCTGTCTTTGCACTTTAGTAACACATATCCTGCCTCATGTCTACACAAACTCTATCCTTCTCATGCAATTACCAGGAGTGTAACTCACTGCTCTACATTACACAGTGTAAAACACACTGATATGGCATAACAACTTTCTTAAGAGCCCAACAACCAGCTGGAGGGTTTTATCTCAGGGTCAGCTATATTGGAGATGGCTATCAGGATAACTTAGAGCATCCACAGTGCAGCAAGCCTGAAGGGGAGAGCTAAGTACAGGCAGTGGGTCCAGACTCTGGAAAGCCCTGGAACTGATACTGCAACTTGACATTTTCCAAGGGCTATGCTGTACTGGGGGACTCTGCTGCCTCTTCAGCAGCAGAGAATCAGGAAGATGTCAAGTTAATTTAAACTCACAATTGCCGTCTCCTTTCCCCAGGCTGTGAATTCTCTACCAGAGCCTTAAGAAGTACAGAAGAGAATGTCATCCATTTACATATAGGTTACCAATGACATTATCCATCTATTCACTATACAGAGCCTAAAAGTCTATTAGGTCATTTACAGGACTTAAATAGACAGGCCTTCCCTGCAGGACCTGTGGTTTGCATTGCGTAGCAAAAATCAGCCAACAGTTGCACTGGAATTCTGGCTCTTCTTGGGCACTGTGATATTAAAGAAATGACAATGTTGTAAGTTTATTACCTCTTCTCTTTTGGGCTATACTTTATAACCATATTTACTGAATGCTGGTCCTGAAAAATTCTGTTCACCTCAGGCAACTCATTTTTGATAGCTGAGTAAAATATCATTAATGCTTTTTTCATTACCATCAATCCTTGCGGTAATAGGCACTCAGGCAGATCTTGTGCCTAGCCTAGTCTAGCCAGTTTCTCAAAACTGCAGCAGGCTTGTTAGAGACTGACATCCATCCTCAATACTAATAATTCTTTTTCAATAAAGAGAAAAAAAAAAGAAGTTGCCAGTAAGTTCTAACTGAAATTTGTTCAGAGCCTTCAGTGGAGTGCTCTACTTTGAAATCCTTCATACCATCATTGGTTTCAATAGGGAATGTCGCATAAAAACCCCACCACTAGTCAGTCATTGATTCAAACAGACAGTTCTGCTTACAAACTGATGCATGTAATGGCTCGATGTTACCATTCAGATACAGTGAATTGATCTTTGATTTACTTCTTCCCCCAGCAAGAGTGAAAAGAAAAAATGATTGGTAAAAATCTGATTAAGGAGCATTGAACTGTATATGATCATCTCCCTTTGAAAATAACTCCACAGAGGGATTTAAGCATTAGAACCCTCAGTATCACAGAGCCCAACATCTATGTGACTGGCTTCCAAAATCAATTCTACAGCAGTGAGCCAGGCTTCAGGCTCAACTTACCATGCCTAGATTCAGGAAAGTCAAGATCCTGAGCAGATCTTGATGCAAGCTGTGCTGTAAAATATGCTGACATAGATTGTGCCTCCTATGCTAGGTGAAGAGTGGGAAAAACTCATGCTGATCCCAGAATTCAATCTATGTCATAAAGGATATGCATGCCTCTTGGACTGGGGAGGTCAAAACACTTGATTTTCAGCTACTTCTAAAGCCCTCCTAACCTGTTACCATTTAGCCTGAAGATGTGCCTACCTCAGATGGTCTCTTTCTTTTCCTCTCTCTTTCACCAACAAGTTGCATATTCCAGACAACAAATCTGAGACTGGAAAGGCTGGAAATAACAGGATCAAGGAGAAGTAAAACCCAAGCAGATCAAGGCAAATTTCTGAATATAATACTTCACATGTGCCTAGTGCATATCTGCAGCTTGAATATGTTTCAAACACCAAGATATATCATGACAACCAGAGATGGTTCCCTTACCTGTATGTGTTGGTTGCTGGTACTCTCCAGATCTGAATGCCTTGGAGAATCCCTTCAGCTCTTACAATTACACTGAGGTTGGAGTTCCTGTAGGCATCGTTGCATTGGCTCTGTGTGGGGCCATGGGGTCCACTAGCACCACACGTTGTGAATAACCAGTGTTCTGAAATAAGCACGTGTACAAAGCATGACCCAAACACGCAAAGATCAAGTAGCTGTTCTGCTCTTTATTCATTCTCTCTTGTCAGAACAAAGAAGAATCTGGCCCCTGAGGTTTTAGCAAGGACAAATACACAATTTTTTTAAAAGACTCAGTACTGTGTATCTCAGTACTTGACAGCTTTTCATCCACAACTCCTGAAAACTACTACAACTATGAACACAGCTTCACTTTTTCTAATGCTCAAAAAGACAAAGATCATACAGTAGAGAAAAATGCAACACAGACCACCCAGTTTGGGGCTCTGCTCTCTGGGCTGTTAAATGGCACACTGATAACCTCAAGACTGGTGCGTTATAGCCCCTTCCGTTCCTACAGATACTTGATTATTGAATTTATTTTATATGGGAAGGCAACTCTTAATTATATAAAACCCTGTACATACAACATAATCTCAGTGATTAAAACATAACAATAAATTAATTGTATTTTGAATAATTACTTGCTTTCGAGAGATGCAAGTTAAGCTTCAGAAGGCAAAACACCTAACCAAGGCCTGTAAAACCAGCACTCGGCTCTCTGCATGTTCTGTGGGTGTAAATCAGTGCATCTTTATTAAACCCATTTACACAGCATCTGGAAGTACCAGCCCTGCACAAATAGATTTCTAGAACAAAGCTTCGCTAATCTGTGCCTCAAAAATCTCATTTTTTAGTTTGAATACATGATGCTGAAAATGCTGTCCTTCACCTTAAAGATTCATTATTAGGGCTGACACAGCTGCAAGCCCATAATGCTCTTGTAAAACCAACCTTAACATGTTTGCTAGTTTATCAACAAATATTTCACACACAATCAAAACTAAGATCTAGACGGTAAATAAATGGACTAAGCATTTCTGGTGCACGTTACATGATCTATCACTCATTAACAAGCTAATATATAAAATCTAATCATAGAAACAAAGAATAGTTAGGGTTGGAAAGGACCTTAAGATCATCTAGTTCCAATCCCCCTGCCATGGGCAGGGACACCTCCCACTAAACCATGCCATCCAAGGCTCTGTTCAACCCCGCCTTGAACACTACCAGGGATGGAGCATTCACAACTTCCCTGGGCAACCCATTCCAGGGCCCCACCACCCTCACAGTAAAGAATTTCTTCCTCAGATCCAATCTAAACTTCCCCTGTTGAAGTTTAAACCCATTACCCCTTGTCCTCTCACCACAGTCCCTAATGAAGAGTCCCTCCCCAGCATCCCTATAGGCCCCCTTCAGGTATTGGAAGGCTGCTATGAGGTCTCCACGCAGCCTTCTCTTCTCCAGGCTGAACAGCCCCAATTTTCGCAGCCTATCTTCATATGGGAGGTGCTCCAGTCCCCTGATCATCCTCGTGGCCCTCCTCTGCACTTGTTCTAACAGTTCCATGTCCTTTTTATGTTGAGGACACCAGAACTGCACACAATACTCCAAGTGAGGTCTCACGAGAGCAGAGTAGAGGGGCAGGATCACCTCCCTCGACCTGCTGGTCACGCTCCTTTTGATGCAGCCCAGGATATGGTTGGCTTTCTGGGCTGCATGTGCACACTGCGGCTCATGTTCAGTTTCTCATCGACCAACACCCCCAAGTCCTTCTCCGCAGGGCTGCTCTGAATCTCCTCCCCGCCCAACCTGGAGCTGTGCCTGGCATTGCTCCGACCCAGGTGGAGGACCTTGCACTTGGCATGGTTAAACTTCATCAGGTTGGCATCAGCCGCCCTCACAAGCATGTTAAGGTCCCTCTGGATGGCATTCCTTCCTTCCAACATATCAACCGAACCACACAGCTTGGTGTCATTGGCAAACTTGCTGAGGGCGCACTCAATCCCACTGTCCATGTCACTCACAAAGATGTTGAACAAGACCGGTCCCAACACTGATCCCTGGGGGACACCACTCGTTACTGGTCTCCAGCTGGACACTGAGCCACTGAGCACTACTCTTTGTGTGCGGCTATCCAGCCAGTTCTTTATCCACCGAGTGGTCCACCTATCAAATTGATGTCTCTCCAACGTAGAGACAAGGATGTCATGTGAGACAGTGTCAAACGCTTTGCACAAGTCCAGGTAGATGACATCAACTGCTCTGCCCCTGTCCATCAGTTCTGTAGCCCCTTCATAGAAGGCCACCAGATTGGTCAGGCAGGATTTCCCCTTAGTGAAGCCATTAGTTAATTCTACTGCCATTTAAGACTTGAAAGACTTGAAATACATATAAAGAACATTATTTCTACTTGAAGTTGGGCCAGCCAGCCCTCCTTATGGCTTTCATGAAGGGCACCCTTTTCCTCCCCAGCTTCAACTAATGTAACACAACACATGCAGACTCTTCATCGCTGGTACTAATCAGCTTAGAGCTTGATCTGCTTCTTGGAATTTGGAGCTGTTGTCTAAGCCAATCTGATGTAGAAATGATGGTCTGCATGTGTCTGGATGAGCGAGGCCAGCAGTTCTACCATCACTGCTACTGGAGGGGTTCTCCCAGCAGAAATACAAGGAAAGACATGAGTTTAGCCAGGCACAAGGTCTGAATTCACTTTTCACAAACTAACCCGGATATTGAGCTAAATTCTCCCTTATAAACAAGTACGATGCATGAAATAGACCAAATAATTTGGCAGTACTTCAAGAAGTGAAGTGGCTGTGATTTCTGGGGAAAAAAAACCCAACAAAACCAAACACCCCAAAACCCAAACCTAAACCTCAAAACCAAAACAAACCAACCAAAAAACCCCAAAACCAAACAACACCCAAAAAACAACCAAAAAAACCCACACATACCAAAAAAAAAAAAAAAATCAAAAAAACACCAAAATCCAAACCAAACCCCAATCTTTGTAATAGTGCCTTTACTACTTCAAGAAGCAATGCAAAGTTACTACTTTAGGAAAGCTTCCCAATCTAAGTACTGCTGAGAGAATAACTTCCTTCTTACTGCAAAATCTATGCCATTCCTCCTCAAAACTCCCCTGCTAGGTTCCTCCAGAGATTTTGATACCATTACTCGTTTTATATGGATACTTACATACTTATTTTACTTCTTTTTCCAATCCTTCTGCAATGGATGGCAGTATAAAGTCTTAAAACTAGTAAACAGCAAATGGAAGAATCTCCTTCTCCCCCTTTGATGCCCATGTACCCCACAAAACCACAAGAACAACAGGGAAGAGGAGAAAAGCACCTAGGAAAGCAAAGTCTAAAAGTTCCTAAAGCAAAATGCTTCAGTAGCTCCGATATTGACAGTCTTGCACCAGAAGTTACTTATGTTTATTCTTAAAATAAAAAAAACCCAACCTAAACCCAAAACAAAATCTCACACAAAACGGAAGATGGGAGACTCATTCTGTCAGCTATCAGAGTGATATAACATTGCAATATCCCAGTGGGCTAAGCCACCTGCATTGAAACATATGTTTAGTAAAGCAGGCAGGTAAGTGTGCTTGTTTGGAACAATAAGAAGCCATTTGGATGTCTCCGGTGAAACATCAAACATGTTCCCAAAGGTAGAAGCAGGTGACCTTCAAGGGGACAATAAGCCCAAAATATGAGAGAATCAACATGGAAAACTGGAAGTGATAAAACCTAGGACAGACCACAGCATGTGCATACTGCTGCTATGGTGAAGTTTTACATTTCTGACTGACTCTCTTTAAATAAACCTTGTTCCTGACGTATCTGCTTACCTGGGTTTGGCAAAAGTATCTCTAGACTATCACACATGTAACACACAGCACAGTGGGACCTGAAACTGGCAGCTCCTGGCTCCCACTGGGTTCCAGGTACAGGGGATCAATGAACTATTCCATATTTTGTCCCTCTGCTTCTCATGGCCCTCTGTTTCCTTAAAAGACCAATGCTCTGGTAGAACAAAATGCTTCTGGTAGAAGAAAATGCTTCTGATAGAAGAAGAATGTCCTTCTGCAAATGTTATGTCTTCAGACTTTGAGCTGAAGTAACCAGAACAACTTTTGTATTTTCTGCCTCTTGGACAGACTAGAGGGGGCCCACTTCCAGGGAAGAAGCAGTCTCAGAGTAAAAGCACGAGAAAGTGCACCTAAGCTCTTGGAATCTTGCCTTTAAAAGCATGATACTAATGGGAATGAATACCACAGATACATTAGGTCAGGGACTATGAAGTAAGGAACCTGGAGATGACTGAGCACAGGAGCTACTATCTTAAATTTCTGAAGTGGTCCTACTGTAATCTTGTATATACTGTGGTATATACAAGATTATAGGCAAAGCCTCCCAGCTTCTGCAGCCGCTGAGATCAGTACTAGCAGATGTATTTACTTGCTCTGCTCAGGTAGATTGTAGACAGGAATGGGAGAAGACAGATTTCAGAAATAGCAGAGCAGGGTAATCTTTGCAGGAGGAGGTCTGGCCCAAGGTGAAGTCCATGTGGAGACTGCACCTGATTTGAACTAGCAAGGATTTCAGTAAAACCTTGAGCCAGGTTGCATGATCTCATTTATCACTCCTGCACTGACTTGCAAACAGTCCTCCTCCTGCTTATATGCACTTTGATATGTGACACTGAAAGCCAGTCCAACATGTAACAGCTTTGCTGCTAAATTAAATGGGACAGAATATGGCATGTGAGTAAGCTGCCCCTCATTTCAATGTAATTAGGACAGATGGGTCTTAGTTACAATTCTGGATACAGACTAAAAACCTTGCACTTCCCTCCCTCTGCTTTCCTAAATATTCCACAAAGCTAACCCTCAACCTGCAGATGTAAGAGGAGCCGAAGATCTTAAACTACTAACCTAGTAGCAGAACAGCACTGCCCATCTTAGATAACCCACCCCAATTTTTTTTTAATCTAAAAATACCCATTCACTCCCTGGGAAGCATTGATTTTCTCCTGATTCTAGAAATGACTACAGCACGTCTCATGATCTCAAAGAGAGCATTTCTACAGGTTGTTGCATGCCACAGCAGTTTACAGTAATTCAGTCTGAAGCATTACTTTGATCACCAAAGACTAAAGCAGCAGCAGTGAATGAAAAATCCTTAAGCACAGATTTTTTCCACTGGTGCACAACTGTGGTCTGTCGCATACTGCAGAGCTTCCTTCTGCAGCATGCGACAGGCACCTCACACACACATCATGGGAAAAGCAGCAGGACTCTCCAGCTTCTCAGCTTCCCAAACAACTAGTATTTTCAGAAGTTTGCCCAACTTCACATAAGTTACAGGTGTCCAGTTTCCAGAAACAGCTGAGCATTCCCACTATGAAAACTAACAGGTAATTAAATGTAGGGCCCCTACATATTCTGTCATTGGCAGTTGCAAAATGTTAACTGGGATTAGAAACGGGAAATTCCTGTTTAAGGCAGGGGAAAAAGAAAAGAAGTGGAGATTACACTGAGATTCAGAATTGGGGTACTTGTTTCAGTGAATAATTTATACACCAGCTCATTATCTTACAAGAGAGACATTTTGGTGCTGGAGCAGGTCTAGAGAAGGTCAAGGGAGCTGGTGAAGGGCCTGGAGCACAAGTGTGATGAGCAACGGCTCAGTGATGTGGGAGGGTTTAGTCTGGAGACGAAAAGGCTCGGGGGGGGGGGGAAGGAACTTATCACTCTCTACAACTACCTGAAAGGAGGATGGAGCCAGGAGGTGACTGGTCACTGCTCCCAAGGAACGAGTGACAAGACCAGAGGAAACAGCCTCGAGCTGCATTAGGGGAGGTTTAGAATGGATATTGGGAACAGTTTCTTCCCCGAAAGGGTTGTCAGGCATTGGAACAGGCTGCCCGGGGCAGTGGTGGAATCACTATCCCTGGAGGTATTTAAAAGACCTGTAGATGTGGCACCGAGGGACATGGTTTAGGGGTGGACTTGGCAGTGCTGGGGAATGGCTGGACTTGATCTTACAGGTCTTTTTCATCCTGTTCAATTCTGTGATTCTATGATCCCCACTTTCACAAGAAACATGGCAATGGAAACATTTGGTCTTCTGCCTGTTCACCCGCACACCTGCCCTCCTCAAGCTCTCCGGCAATCTCCTCAGCACATTTCTGAGGTCTCAGCAACGACACTTTGCAAGAAATGACATTTTGGCTAAAACAGAACAGATTTTCTTCCTTTTTTTTTTTAATCTTTCTTCCCATTTTTCCTTTCCAAATGAGATTTCCGGATCCATTTACACACACAGCCACTCCCATTTTTCCTTTCCAAATGGGATTTCTGGATCCATTTACACACACAGCCACTCCCATTTTTCCTTTCCAAATGGGATTTCTGGATCCATTTACACACACAGCCACTCCCATTTTTCCTTTCCAAATGGGATTTCCGGATCCATTTACACACACAGCCATTCCCATTTTTCCTTTCCAAATGAGATTTCCGGATCCCCTTTCCAAATGAGATTTCCTGATACATTTACACAACAGCCACTCACGCTCATTTTCTTTTGCACTGCAGAAATTCTATTTTTCACACAGCTTGGCTAGCTATGTAAAATATACAGCAATCAAGGCACCGGATTGCAGCCACTGCAAGAGGAATGATGTTCTGCTCTTGGAAAACACAAAGAACAAAACCCCACAAGACTTAAAATGACTAATTCATTTGAAGCGCTGATACTACTTGCAGCCCAGGGCAGAAATGCTGGCCAACAGCAATCAGCAACAGTGAAAGAAAACAATGGAGCAAAGCCTAAAGCACATTTGTACTTTTAACATAGAAGGCAATTTCACTGGCACATACAGCACAAAAACTCCATACCACAAAACAGACATAGGCATTTTAGTTATTCCTCAAGGGCCTGAATGTATTAACTGGCATTTGTTAAATTAAGCTGGTTTGAACCAAGGTTCAACTCTTCCCAAACCTAAACTTTACTGTGATTTGAGAAAATTACCAACCAAGCCACCATGGTACTTGCCTTATTATGGAATCTAGATTAACGCACTACTGAAATGCATCAATACTTACAAATAATGTGTGGGCAGTTTGTGGAACTTGCTGCCACAACCTCTATTCAGGCCAAGAGGTTATTCCTACTTTCAAAAGAGTAAAAAAATACATTAATAAGGGCTATAAGGTCTCATGCTTCAGGGGCATAAGAACCCCCGTAGCTGAACTTCTGAAGGCAATTAACTGTTAGTTTATTTTACTTCTTCCTATAAGGCAATTATCCTCAAACTTGATGCCATGAACAAGCGGAACTCTTGCTTCATCTGTTTGTAAAAAATATTTACAAGCTCCCTCACAATATTTGGCCAATATGGGAAATCAGGTACAGTAAACTGCCCATCTTAATCTCCACTAACATTTGGCTGCTGCTAGCACCATGGTATGTGTGAAGGGATATGCCTTTTACTCGGTGCATGAGCAACCTCAGTTATGTATTACCAGCAATTCCAAAATTGATCTATGCTGCATGTCACAGTAAAAGGTCTGTCTGTAGGCAAAATATACTACAAGCATACATAAGGAACATGTTCATTGATGTAAGGAAGGAAAAAAACTTTTAATTATGCTTTGAGTTCTGCTGCTTAACATGTCCTGTGAGCAGCAATTTAAGATCAATACCTTTTCCAGGATGAAGTTTGCCAGAAATTAATGGGGCAGGGGTTTGAAAGATGATGGTAAATAGCAGAACTAGGTTGTGCTCACAATGACAATGTGTCTATGGAATGATATTGATGGGATATAATACGATCATAGAAATTAGTGAGTCTTGCCAGCAATACCAGTACCATTTACACAAGTGCAGCTAGACTAAGAGAAATCCAGCTCTTCGACTATTTAGGGAGTTACCACTTCTACCTGTCTTTCTACTTTCTAAAAGAGGGCAGTAATGGAAGACTTGGACATGTTTTCCAGTTCAACCAGATGAGCATCTACAGTGATGACAAGTGTATGCAGATTGACTCCGAGTATCATTTCAAAGAAATACTCAAAGCTTCATTCAGGCTTTAAGTTCTTCTTAAGTGTCCATATAAAGGGAACACTATCAGGGCATCCTTGTAGGAAATGATCTGTGGTCAGTATAATAGGACGAGAGCATAGCTGACTTTGAACAGCAATGAGAACAGCTTGTTTCTTGCTACTTTCTGGAACCAGAAACTAAAAGAGCAGCATGAAGAAAACTAATTTCTTTTCTCTTTTATGTTTCACTTAAAGAGATAGCAGGAGTCCTCCACAAAGGGTGTTGAGACGTACTAACTTTCTGCAATTTATTTGTTCACAATTACAGAAGATAGTAGAAATGCATGTCAGATAACAAAGACCAAGTTGGGTGGAGGTGGCAAAATTCTGTCAAAAACTTTCCAGAGATTTATAGCAGTTTCTACACAGTTTAAACTGCTATTAAGTATGCGGAGCTTTAAAATCTAGGTCTAAAATGTGCGAGTTGCCCTGTTTATTTCAATTGTATGATTAACTCTGGAGAACAGTTATGCCAATCCAACTTTGCTATGTTGTGATCTGTTTGCATGTTGATTTTCAGCATTGCACTTTTGCCGTTTTCAATACTACAGAGAAAGCAAATGCAATAAAATATTTCATGCCTACATAATCTGAGATCCTACCATAAGTCTCTGAACATTTCTATCACTATTCAGGATGCTGTTTGTGGTGGGGGGTGGGCAATGAGCTGTTATCCACTGTGTTAACTGACGCTTAATACAAAAATACAATTCTGCAGATACCTTTATTGCATTACGCCAACAGTTCAGTTAGTATAATTGCACACAAAGAGCAACCAAATGTAATTTTCTTTTACTTAATACTCACTCCACTGTTCCTTTCAGCTCCTTCATCTGATTAACTAATGTGACCCAGAGTTCTTCCGAGAAACAGCCATGTAAGTACTCAGAAGAGGACTCTCCCTCATGCAAAAGACAAAATCTGTGCAACCACTAAGAGTTGTGGGGAAGAGACTGGAGCTGAAGGAAAACAGTAATCTGGCTGGGATGAGAAAATGATTTTATGACAGTTTTCATGCAAGAAACCATGGTCACACAATGGCTGGTGGATATATAGATCAGAGGGAACAAAACAATGCAAGATTTGAGGGGAAAAAAAGGTTGAACTATTTGTACATTTCACAATACACCATTTTTGTCCTGTGTGCACTGGGTAAGTTATCAGTGGGACAGGTGAGAAGCTGAAACATGAAAAGGGAGGCTATCCCCATGGTATTTACAGCCCATTCAGAAGCACCAGAAATCTTTAATTAAAGCTTGATTGCTGTGTGTCTTGTTATCTCCTTTCTCCTACTGAGAATCCTACTTTGTCTCCTCCAGTTTCCATGATAGTAATTTGTTTACCTAGGGCTCCTCATTATTGCTCACTGTATCTCTGTGTGCCTGAATTTCTCATACTTCTGCTTTGTCTGTAAAAGGAAATTGCATTGGTTTGATATAAATTGGCTTTTTAATTGGTGGTTGAACTCCCTGTAGAGAGATGCTGTAGTTTGAGTGACTTTCAGTTTTACTTACACTAATACCTAATCAATTTAAAAACAAAGCCAAAGTAAGCTTTGTTTATATCAAAATAAACAGCACACAGCCTTTTGCACAGACTTAACCATTTCAATCCAAAATCCTAGCGCCACTAAAGTTGCTTCAATTTTCTAGTATACTCAGGCTTTCTTACAGTCTTTTTGTAGGTTCCTTCTAGAATCAAGCTTTACCTGCAACCTTGCAACAAGGAGGTGGCATTTCAGCAAATAACATGTCATTCATTAATTGAAAAGGAAAGCATTTGCATGCTCTGTGACCGTCTATCTAATGGTCACCTTGCACTGCAAGTAACTGTGTGATCTGAAACCTACGGGCATTTTTCTGTGTTGGGGCTGATCATCACCCAGGAACTTGGGAGAGCACCAACACCACATTAATTGCAGCAATTTGGGGTTGTTTTTGGATTTCCTGTGATACAAACAAAGTAGTACCTTTCTTTCAGATTGTAGTTCCTGTTCTGTAGGTTGAGCTAGCTTGAGGACTTATGGAGGGCATTATCCTGTTGTCTCTTCAGCTATAAGAACACAGTTCTTAGTTTTAATATGATTTCTTAAGAAGGAAATATTATAGCATGTGATCTATCAACAAGCCAAAGATCACATTAGCTGTAATTACTTTTGGCTGAGCTTACACTGGTCAATGCAGTCTTTGGGACTTCAGGGTGGCACTGATGCTGTTGTTCACTCACACAACAGTACGTACGTGGCCATCAAAGTAACAGCTTTGACAGACTCAGCCTGAGGTTTCTTAAATACATTACAGGATGCAGAAAGATACAAGAGTAAAGCTGGGTAAAACGCATAGCCCAGGGACCAAACATCTGCAGTGCTTACTGAGAGCAGGAACTTGGCAACACAAAAGAAAAAGGTGTTTCAGCGCTGTGGAGATGCTCAGACATGCAATGACTTTTCACTACAAGAAGCTGCAGTATACCTTCTGATTTCTGCTCTTTATGCACCGAGGGCACAAAGCAGAGAAAGTTGCTATAGGAGTGATTTCAAACCTCAAGGGCTGAAGACAATTTTAGACATAACACAAACAGGATAGAGGATCAAGCCCACAAATTAGGCAAGCTGGCTTAGATACCACTTGAATTTTCACTCTGAGGTCATAAAAAATTATCTGAATTGCTCAAAGTACCTTGGTGACCTCTTCTGCATCCATGCAATCTAACTCCCATTGTTTCTACTATCCAAGTATTTCTTTAAAATGCATTCCTCAGACAGGATAGGGAGCAGAAGAGCTAGATGTTCCATCATTTCAGGTCTAGTGAGAAGGAGGAAGCAACAAAATTCTCTTTCAACATATAACAGTCCTACAGCCACAAGATTTCTAGACTAACACCGCTACACACACTTTATACCGTAACTCTGCATCCAAACTTCAGGCCATTCTTGAGTCTGAACCCAATATCTGATGGCTTTTATGTAACTAAAAGAGTAGGTACCCCAGAAGGAAATGTACAGCTGCCTTAGGGAACTACATCATAACCTAAGCATTGACATTCCTATGGAAAATCAGCCATAAGTTCATAATCTACACCTGTGTACAGATCCTACTGCAAGATCACTGACCTAAGAGCAATACTGAAAGCACTTAAAAAGTAAAAGGTGGCTCCACTTACAGGCAGGAAATGAAGATACAGATATTGAAAGGAACACTTCAAAGGATCTTCAAAGAAGACATAAAACATTGGAAATTACACCTTTGTGACCAGCCCAAGCTCATACACAATATCTGTAACAGAGCTAGACACAATCTTAATACCTATGGAGGTCCTCCCAGCCCAGCATCCTCTCATGTGGGCTCATTATATATCTCAGTCTCCCGAGGCTCCTGTCAGTGCTCCTGCACTTTTCTTGCTGTATAATGCTCACTACATAAAACATCAATAAACTCCACTTGATGGCAACTCTTGGCCCATGCTGCAGACTGTATCATCAGCCTCCCCTGGCAGAGCTTGCTTCACAAGGGAGTTCAGGTATCAGCATCAGCCCTGCCACAGCAGCATGGAGGGGGATAGTACATCCAGCTTTTCAGGCAGGCTTTGAAGGCTGTGTGGAGCTTTTGACCACTCTGGCCACACTGCTGCTGGTATCAGAGCTAACACCACTAGTTCACATGTGTTTCAACAGTACACTGCAGATAGCGAAGTAAAACCTAACCTAGAATAGAGCAGACTCAAACAAGTCTAAGACAGAGGAGTGGGAGAGAAGGAGTCAGCAGGAGCAAATCCCTGGTTCTACTGACAAACTGAAGAAGGCATATAGTAACCACACCCCTGTTCTCTACCTCAAGGGTGGCATTCCAAATTGGCAGGTAACTAGCTAGCCCTAAGTGAGGAGAAACAGCTGCACACAGTGTTGAGGGTGCTCAAGGCCAGATTGGACAGGGCTTGGAACAACCCGGTGTAGTGGAAGGTTTGCGTGACTGCGGCAGGGGTAGAAATGGATGATATTTAAGGTCCCTTCCACCCCAAACTATTCTGTTATTCTGTGAAATAACATTGACCATAACCCACCGGTATTTCTAAGTAAAAATCATGTTTTTTAAAAAAAAACCTCCAATGCTGTACTCTTTCAAATGGGCAATGAAAAGCTTACTGAAAAAGTGAAGCTATGTTATGTCAAACCAAGTCCATATTGACTAGATATGGGTGTTCAGGTTACCCCATGGTGGACTCAGTCAATTCACACACTTTGCTTTCATTCCTGTTTATTTTTACATGACTGCAACACGAAACAAACCTGTCTTACAGTTTAAAAGCAATTTTTACTTCATGAAGAGGCTCCTGTGGTTCTTTCACCAGCTTGCAAGCAAAATCCAAGCTACAGTAAACAGCAAAAGGCCATTGCTTTCTAGATCTTGTTTAGTTTGTAAGGGACTTGAAAAAAGCTCTGAACAAAGGCTTTGGTAAAAAAAAAATATTAAAGGAATCACACTGCATTTAGCCACATCTAAGTGAAATCTGTTCTAGTTGTAAACCTCTGAAAATCCTTCACAGACCACACAATTACCTGCTGGACCAGAAATGGGGGCAGTGCTGAGTTGGAGATTTCCCAGAAGCTTTTGTTCCCATCCAAACTTCTTCAGGCCACCTCTACCAGTGAGCAAATTGCTTGAGTCTGGAGGGGTACCTCGACGAGTCTTCTCTCCACTGACTAGAAAGCAAGAAGTTACAGGTTGGTTTATCATTGAGGATGGCTGAGTCAGTACCTAACACAAAACTGAAGCTAAATGAAGGGCTCAGGCTTCTCTGCTAAAAATAAGAGCCTGCAGTCACAGGATATAACACTATTAAAAGGAAAGGGCAGATTGACTTTTTGTTGCTGTATGGGGACTGTGGCGAAAGAAATACAAACAGTAATGAGCTGTGGGAAAACCAGCAAGTGAATGAAGATACAAAGCAGGAATACAGAATACGATCTTTAGCAACTGTTAGAAAGTTTCTTTCTTAGCTAGCAAAAGTATGTGCAACCTTTTTTGATTACAGCCTAATTTTAAGAAGTCTTTAGAATACTGGAACCTGAGGTATGTTGTACTTCTGCACAGAAACTAAGAGGTATTGCTGCATAAATGGGAAGAGTCATACCCCAGCCAATACCCCTACCCAGGGAAGAATTTTCAAGTGTTCAGAAGAGCAATCCTCCAATCCTTATGTAAGTTGGTGGTCTGAGATATACAGTGACACATCATTGAACACATTTACAAATTAAGCAATTCACTGTGCATGAGATTATGAAAGATAAAGCCAGACACAAATGTTCAATAAAGATCTAAATGGGGTGAAATCTGGCAGTAGAGGTATAGACTGAATATATTCTAGAGGCCAGTCAATCACAAAGTCTGGATGAGAATCCAAATTTTTCCCAAGAGAGAGTGGAGACCCAGGTTTCCACTTCAGATTTAAATGTATGTCAGTCCAAATAAAATAACCTTGGTCTAATTTAACTGGAGAATTGTGCCCAGTCTTACTGCGAAGTTAGTGTCAATCACAGGATGCGTCTTTTCCTAGCCAAAGTCCAACTGCCATTCATTTTGATAACTGTCACACAGCAAACCAGGTCATCTGGAACACTATAATCACAAACTGGCTCCTGCACCAGGTTGGGCAGATAGGCGATGCTACTGTCTCAGCTGGAACTTGACTCCCCCACACCATACCTCTTACTGCCCACTTACTGCCAAACTTGGAAGCCATCCATTGGTTGGCTCCACTAATAAGGTAAGCACAGTTATTTCTGAAACATACCTTTACAATTTCAAGACTCCTTTGAAGATAACACCACCAAATCCTTTCCCCACAGCTTCATCCCCTTTCCAAATTTCAATTACATGAGAAATAAAAGACAAGACACTTGCAGATAAAAGGAAAACTTACTTGTTAAATAGCAGTCCAGACTAAGGGAGACATTGTCAAAAGCAATAATGGCATCAGACCCTTCTTCCCATGAAGCGATGATCTGAAACCAAAACCTGCACAGATTGGAAGAATAGGGATTAAATTCTGATAAACAGATGAAACTCAGAGCTCTTCACAATTAAAGCAGTTTTAGAATGGGGAAAAATGGGTTTTCTTTTTTTATTAATATAAAAATATTAAATTGACAGAGAAAGTATCCTCACTAGATCTCAAAGATGATCTGAGGGAACCTGTACATGAATATAGGTAGAAAGTAGATGCAAGTATGCGTGTGTGTGAGGACAGAAAATAAAGCCCCCTGGCTTCTGACTGACACACACACAAAATCAGGCACCTGAGTGACTTCATTCTCACAAATTATTTACACCCTAAACTGTTAAGAAAAATAAGTAGGCTGGGGCTCCTGAAGTAATTTGGAGCTTCTAAAAGGAACTGGCAATCAAAGGCTGAAACCAATTTACAAAGTATTTGGTGTTGATCCACCCTCTAGGAAGCAAAGGATATAACAGTTTTAGCAGTCACAAAAGAGAGGAACTGACACTATGGGTAGTCCATAGGAAGAGCAGAACTCATTATCTCCTTGTAGAAGCTAAGCAGGTTTGCCTTAAATCACTTCCACACTCTCAGCTGGCTTTTGCCAGGAAGTTCTGCCACCTGTATGTTACCAGAAGAAAGATCACTGTAAATTCACCCTCAGTGATATTACAAGTCAACAGGAAGAGCAAAAAAAACCAACAACGAAATACTTCAAATGTGATAACATATTGACCATGCATTAATTTAATGCACTCATGGATTTAGATTTTCTCTTAGCTTAGCAAGTTCATGTTCTCCTGATGCATAACTGCCACATAAAATCATAACATTCTGCTTAGGAAGGAGAACAATTTATAAAAGCAGCCAACCACGGCCCTGAAGTCAGATACAATGCTGAGAAGTTGCATCAAGACTATAAAAACATGAAACTATTACACGCTGTAGAACAAGCTGCAAGAGATCACAACATACTATTTAAACCTCATTCTCTGTTTTATCTTGATGTTTTACACCAGGACAAGTTAAGCCATTCATGGGTCTCTTTAATGTAGATCTACTGCTGATGGTTCCTGCTCTGTCTTCTAGACATAAGCATTTGGCCAGAAAGTGAATTCTTGCATGTGTTCCAGTTCAGACAAGAAACTTATGACAGAACAAGGTATTTTTGAGGAGCAGCCCTGTTTATTTAAATAGGCTATAGAAATCCTGTCCCTTCACTGCAGCAGGCATCTAAACACGATCAGATTTTTTTAATTCTCACAGACTCCAGTCCTTTATTCACAGTGCTGGATCTAAAACACTTACTGCTTCTGCAACTGGTGCTCTTGCTAAGCTATTGATGGACGCACAGTCAGAAAAGCTGGCCCAACCAATGCAAAAACTTCAACAGAAAACCCTCCTGGCAACCCCTGGAAGGTGCAAAGGGTTTAGAACGGAACACGGTCCACCTAGAGCAGAGAAGAATTGAGGTGCAGCCCAGAAAGCCAACCATATCCTGGGCTGCATCAAAAGGAGCATGACCAGCAGGTCGAGGGAGGTGCTCCTGCCCCTCTACTCTGCTCTTGTGAGACCTCACTTGGAGAACTGTGTGCAGTTCTGGTGTCCTCAACATAAAAAAGACATGGAACTGTTGGAACAAGTCCAAAGGAGGGCTATGAGGACGATCAGGGGACTGGAGCACCTCCTGTATGAAGATAGGCTGAGAAAGTTGGGGCTGTTCAGCCTGGAGAAGAGAAGGCTGCATAGAGACCTCATAGCAGCCTTCCAATACCTGAAGGGGGCCTATAGGGATGCTGGGGAAGGACTCTTCATTAGAGACTGTAGTGAGAGGACAAGGGGTAATGGGTCCAAACTTAAACAGGGGAAGTTTAGATTGGATATGAGGAAGAAATTCTTTACTGTAAGGGTGGTGAGGCACTGGAATGGGTTGCCCAGGGAAGTTGTGAATGCTCCATTCCTGGCGGTGTTCAAGGCAGGGTTGGACATAGCCTTGGATGGCATGGTTTAGTGGGAGGTGTCCCTGCCCATGGCAGGGGGGTTGGAACTGGATGATCTTAAGGTCCTTTCCAACCCTAACTGTTCTATGATTCTATGTTCCTCCTGCTTTATTTCTGGTAAAGCAAAACAATGATGCTTCAATAGTGAGATTTCTTGCTCTCTGGAGATATATAAAATTATTATATAAAATTGACTTTTTAAGTTCTAAAGATAAGAAAAAGTGGGTGATTGACATAAAGAACAGTGAATACTGTGATGGAAGAATATCCCTAGCATCAAAGGAAACCCCAAACAGCAAAATACTATTTCCATTGCTAAATGATCTGTCTTTATCAACTCAAAAAGTGGCAGCTCCACCCCAACAAATCTGAAGATAAAAAAAAAAACCTATTGTTTGCCTTCTCAACTCATACATAGTGCAACTGCAGTCTACCACTACCAGAAGCCTCACAGTTCTTACTTGGTATATCCGAAACCCATTTTGGGTATGTCTAGGAGGAAAACTGGAAGGAATGTAAAATCCTTGGATGTTGAACTCATTTCCAATTACACTGGCTGTCCACCTTGCTTCCTCCCCATTTGCTCCACAGCTGACATCCCATAACAACTTCAACCGAAATTACAAGCTGTAGCATAAACAGAAGCTCTTCAGTTCCAGACATGCCATGCGAGTCTTAAACAGAAGCTGTTGGACAGGCAAAGTGGGCTCTGATCTTCTATAAGTTACTGTGCCAGCAGCAGAGATGAATCATATGTGAAACAGGTCCTGAACCACCAGAGGTCCCAGTTTGGTATGTTACGGAGAACCAGGACCTACATAACTCAACTACAGGCCACAGCTCAGTAGAAGCTTCTCCCTCCCTGCTGCGCACTACTAAAAGCTACAGGAAGAGGTAAGGTAAAACTCAGCTACACGACTTCCAGTTGGCTGTATCTGAAAATCAACATCCTGCACACAGTGAATGTTGGTGCCACATTGAAGGGACCACTGGAACTGAGTTTCTGATGCATCTGATCTTCGTCCTGTTTCCTGGGGATACACATTAAGTACCGCTTGGAGATGTGAACATTTTGATGTGTATTGATGTCTGTGAAGTGCTAAAGGTTGGGAAGTGAATTACAAAGACAAATAAGCAGTTCCTCCACATCAGCTTTTCCTTCAACTTCTTCAGACTCTTATCTCTGTTTGCATAAAAGAGACATACTTCTTCAAAGATTACTGTGCACCTTCTTTGTACCTCCAGGCAACTAAATACTTCTGAAAATAGCTTCAGGCAATTTCCTTGGCAGAACCTAAGCTTCATGCCCCAAGGTGTTATCCTTTGATGCACTGTTCCTGTCATGCCTCTTCAGACAATAAAGGATTGCTCCTATGGGAATTACCAGCCCCTGAGAACAGACAGGCATGATCCAAACCAGGATTTCTGTCACTGAAGGGAGTGCTATCTAACATGTCCATATAAGAACACAATAAATTGCTTTTTGCTTTTATTTCAGTTCAATCAAGTTAAAAGACAGCCTTGCTGATTTCACCTGCAGGAACACTGGGACCACAACACTTGAGAAGTTGCCTGAAGTTCACGAGGGATGAAAAATATGACAGAAATGCTTCCAAAATACAAACCCCAAAGGAATGTTAAACACTGTTAGGACCATCAGTGCTGCCCTGGTTGCCTACTGATCTGGTTTTTTTTTTCCTAACATGAATGCAGTTTTAGTACAAACATTCTCTTGAGACCAGCATTTCTTCAGCAAATAGTTCATCATTTTCCCTTCTCCAGTTTAATGCCACTATTAATTTAGAAATATAATGTCTTTCAAATTCCACTGAAACCAGATCATCAGTTAGCCAACATTTTAATCATTAGCTTTGGTGGTTTTAGCTTAATGGGCTAATTAAGGGAAATTTAATCAAAACTGAAGATGGAAATGTCACACATCAGTGAGATGGAAAAGAGCCCCACAGACAAACTTGTTCCCTTGCCCCCTCCATTACTTTTTTTTCTGCTTGATCCCTGAAACCAGTGAAACAACTCCCACTGACTTTGGTGGAAGGTGATAGTGAAACACCAGAAGCACGTTACTGCAGTGATTAGGTGTAATGCTGGAGGTGACAAAGTCTCACTGATGTTTTTGCACAAATAGAAACACGGAATAGTTTGGGTTGGAAGGGACCTTAATATCATTGAGTTCCAACCCCCTGCCACAGGCACCTTCCACTAGACCAGGTTGCTCCAAGCCTCTTCCAACCTGGCCTTGAACACTGCCTGGGATGGAGCAGCCACAGCTTCTTTGGGCAACCTGTGCCAGGGCCTACCACCCTCACAGTGAAGAATTTCTGCCTTATATCTAACCTTAATCTCCCCTGTTTATGTTTGAACCTATTACCCTTGTCCCATCACTACAGTCCCTAATAGAGTCCCTCTTGACATCCTTGTAGGCCCCCTTCAGATACTGGAAGGCTGCTATGAGGTCTCCATCAAAGCAGGGTGTGCTAACTGCACAGCCAGGACTTCAAATTGCACCTATTCAGCACAGATACTTGTTCACAGCACTTTGGAAACATATTCACTGCAAACACAAATGTTCTGTAAATGATCCACATTAGTGGATGGGCCACGGAAGTGTATTCCTGAAGGTAATTCTATAGAAGCAGCAAACTTACTGCTGGCTAGTCTGTCATGAATTTGTTGCGTAATAAATCTCAGCAACTTCCTTACATGGAATACAAATCCTCACCAGGTAGGCCTGTGTTTGCAAGCTACATTTCTTCACAAGAATGAAAATACAGCTGTGAAAGGCTTTAATGGCTTGGCTAGTGTCCTGGGTTCAGTAGTATCAGTCATTTTTCTCCTTCTTAGTAGCTGGTGCAGTGCTGTGTTTTTGACTTTCAGCCTGGGAACAGCGCTGATAACACGCAGGACAGCTAGTCAAAAAATCATTACTTGAAGACTGGTGGGAATTACTTCTTATCTGTTTCTTCTTTTGCCCTCCTTGACCCCAGGAGCACAGCTAGAAAAAATTTCCTTAGATGTATGCCAATTGGGAAGTACAAGTTACATCCCACAGGGTTGAGTGTCAGCTGACCTGTGAACACAACTCATACAAAGGCCTTTGTTTTGCTTTTTAAATGTGTTTGAGGCAGATGGGAAATGCTGTACCAGGTGAACACTCCCCCCTCCAATCTCCCCTTTGGAGAACATCAGCTTAGCTGTCTGAAGGATACAAGGTTTAGAAAAATTCAGAAACCTCTCAAGGGTGATTACTGATCAAATTATTTCCAAGTCACAGATAAGAAGTGGTATCAAAGGCATAACAAATAAGCTTTTCTGGGTTTGTTTCTTTAAATTTCTTTGTGAAATTTAAATCCAGATGAACAGTTCCTTGAAAGGTAGGACCAAGAGTATTCCAACTCGGTTAGAGCTGACAGAAGTAGCATACATCAGAGCTTCTGGGCTATAATCTTCCCCATTCCTCAGGATTGTTGTATTTCAGACCAGTCAGTATTTGAGCTTCATCACATCATCCTGGGTTTTCTGTTCAGTTGGGTCTTTTTGCTTGTTTATTTCTTTTCTTGCTCCTAACAGAGAACTGGCACCCCCTCCCACCCCCCCCCCCCGATATCTGGGGCTAATTTATACAGGGAAATAACAGAGTAAGAAATATGAAAACACATCTACAGTTATGTTAGCATAGCCTCCATGAGGACAAACTGGTTTACTTATGTCACCTATCCTTAGGTCTTCACTGAACAGAAATATTAGCTTTTAGGTGTATTATATCCTCCTCTAGAGGGAAATAGAAACCATTCCTGAAGACTTCAGAAAGCCAATTTTGTGCAAATTCTGTAGCTCCCTCCCTTCAGTAACAACTCTAAATTCCACCTCAATATTGTCCCTGGCTCATACGGACAGTTCAGCTTTCCATTAACCACTCAGGCAGCTGTCTTCATGCCATTATTTTAGAAAGGCTTATATAATACTTTTTTTTCCTTTTTATCATAAAGATAGGGATTATTAACCAATATTGAACATAGTCTCTTCTGTACTCAATCCCCCATGCAGTGACACAATCACAGTGTGCCTGCACATGCAGATCCCACTTCCTGACTTGTAATGTTTTGCCTCTGATGGAACTGATTTCTCTGTCTACCTAACTAAGATAATTATAACTGAACCTGCTTGAGACTGAGGCACTTACCAAATGGAGAAGTTTCAGGTCACTAACCCTTATTTCATACAGGTTCCCATTAACTTCTCTGCTACAAATGACACACTGTTAGCTCACTTCACAAAGGAATACTTACTATTTGGGATAAAAGACATACTTAGGTGGAACGAGATTATTTGTAGCAATATAAGCATGTTAACTAAACTCACACTGACAGAATGGCTATGCAGGAAGTTACTTAATAGCTAGTAATAAAGGATGAGATTTAAATGTGTTTTAAAGATGTTATTAAAGGCAACTATGCAGAATAGACACATGTACAAAACCTGTCACAGGTACTCTGCACACACTGTCACCAAAACCCCCTTTTTCAGATGAACAGAACAGCCAACGGCAGAATATTTCAGAAGGAGGACAGTGGCAGACATAGTTAACACTACAGAGCAGAAGAAGAGTGATACAGGCATCAAAGTCTCACTTGCTTTTAACAAAGTAATGTGGGACCACATCAGAGCAACAAGCTAGGCTTGTAGTAGTATAAGGAGAAAGAATAAAGAGAGCTGGGTGTAGACGTGACCACCTAATATATACCGGTGTATGGAGACACATATCTAGCTTGTATGGAGGGTCCCTGTTCCTTCATAGCAGAATGCGAAGAAAGGACAGGAAAAACAGGAGTCGAACAAGCCCCTGGGCATAAAATGTTGCCAAGAACATTTCATTTCTTTTTCTTCCTTCATGGAAAACATGATGCCCAGAAACTTACTAGTTATTTCTTATTAGAAAGAAAATCTGAAAAGAGCTGTCAGGGAAGACAGCAATGCAAGAAGAAATTACAAGACGAGTTCTTAGCCACAGCTGGTGTAGGAACACAGCAGAGGGGTACAATTACGAGACAACTACTTTTTACTGCACCAATGAGCTAGAGGGTCCCCAGCTGCTTTGGCTGCCATTTGGATCAGAGCTGCTGTAGAAGCCAGACTGAACAAAGGATTTCACTCCCAAGGACTGAAAGGGAATCCCACTTTGATAGGCAGATGAAGAACTGATGAGTATCAGCAGTGTAGCTCATAAAAATCCAGCATGACTGGAATAGCTATAGAAGCCAGATTAAAGAAAGGAAGTACAATCATCTGGACGTGAATTTCGACTTGTTGCAAAAGAGTATTACCTTCTGGGGTAACCCAAGTCCTTCTTCATCCATACCTATCCTTCCAGGTAAGTCACATTTTCCTCCTCCAATATGAAAAATTCCACAGTTCATGTTCAGGAGAAGATCATCAGCAAGAAAATAATTCTGAAGCTCTCCAAGCACAATGGGACCAAAAAAAAAAAAACCCCTCTTTTTACTTTCTGGATGTGCTGCCTTGTTAAAAGGACACAGGGTCCAAACTTGCACTCATATGTGCTGCTACTTATGAGTCAAAATTTAGTTTCTAGGGACCTCGAGTAAACTCCTCTCATTCCTTCTTCCCCCATCTGACCACTACTACTTAAGACTATACTTCAGTACAGTAACAGGTTGCTGTTACTATTTGCCATTTTTACCATGGTCATCTCACAGAAGTTACAGTGAAATCTTTAAAGGAAAGGACAGGTTTAGTAGAGAGTACAGGTCTTAAAAGGCCAGAGACTGGCTGCGCTGGCTCATGTGGAGTCCACTCCCAGGCAACTCCAGCCAGGCTGTAGATCCTACAGAACATTTGTTCTACACACTGCTCCAGGTGGCTGACCTCAGATTCACCAAAAGAGCAGTTAAATCAAGAGAACTGGGACCTGTGTCTTTAAAGCATTAACTTTTCAGAGCACCTTCAGCCTATTAGAGCTAATTCTTCTCCACCTTTCACACTGCGTAGCAAAGAGTAGCTAGGCAGATTGGTGACAAGCATCAGCCTACAGTAAGCTCCAGAGACTTTGTTACACGTGCTTGTATCTTATCTATGTGCTATGCGTTAACCATACTGTTAAACTAACAGGATGTCTAATTATTAGCTACACAAATCACTCATCTTCAATTACATCAGGGTTCTGTTTGCTCCTGCTGTCACATCCCCATGACTATATAATTACTAAAATTTAAACTCACATTACTTACTACTTAAAAATATATGTATAAAAAAGCAAGCCCAAACTACCAAGTGCAACAGAGCTTTCAAGACTCTGTTTCTTACTTGCATTTCTGTGAAGCTGAAAAAGAACAACCCTGAACAGGCTCATTGCTTATAATTGGAAAACAAATAATAATTTTTCATCAAGTACAACCATTTTACCAAAATGGGGTTCTTTACTCTCAACCCAAATATTTTAGCACTGCATTAATGTGTAAATTCCAGTCAGTAAGAAGACCAATTCTCTGGGCAGATTATCATCTGCCAAACAAAGCACAGCAAGGATTGCTAGCTCATGCTGAGCGTGTTTAAGTGGCAAGTTAAAATACAGCACCTCTGGAGACTTTGCCTTTTGTATCTGGTACGCACAATCCAGCAGTTCAAGGAGCTCTTGCCCCAAAGTGGCTTCTTTAATTGTAGCTGCTTTGATGGCATATCCTTCACCAGCCTTTGCCCATCCTCGCCCACCCACAGAAGACAGAGCACTTGGAACTGGGTTACAGCTCTGGTAATCCACACACCACATGAGCTGACTCTCCAGACTGTTTTGACAACACCTTCCAGAGAAAGGAAGGATAGGTAACTTTGGGAAGATGTATAAAGCCAGAACTGCAGCCTTTTTTAAGTCCACACAGAAAAGGTGAGACCTCACGCAGGATGAAACTGCAATTGGATTCTTTGCTATGGATCAAATGGTAGGAAAGAAGACAATCCTCTCCTCATTTTACTCTTGGAAATTAAGCATGCGTCCAGGGTTGCCCAGGCTACTGCAGTGCTAGACATCTAACACCCCTCAGCGCCAGTTTTGCTTCTTTGTCATACTTCTCCCTCCTTTCTGTGTCTGCCAATTCACCTAAAATGTTCTAGCTGTGGTTTTCTGCCAAAACGTAATTTTCCCCCAACAGCCCAAGGGATATAAAACATTTAAGAAATATCTGTTTCTAAAGATAGAGCTGATCTAATTTCTTAGAAGTCTTCCTAATGATTCTTTGAAGTGCTATAAGCCAAACATGGAAATTATGGCTAAGCAGCTTCTGAACAAGCAAGCTTTTAAGCCGTTTTAAAGCATATTACCTTGTTATTAATAAAACTTTTCATTCAGCTTCCCAATCACAATGGAACATGCTTTAATTTTTGTGGAACTGGTGCACTGGTGTGCTTTATTCAAGAGCTTTACTTCTGTGAGGTGATTTAAACATTCAGCTCCTCCTGTAGGAATATCTGCAATATCATGCTTCTCCTAACATAGACCCTCACAGCTACTGACACAGGAACCAATTAGGAAAAGAGAGACACAGCAAGCTTTTAGCAGCACCAGCACTGTGTTCACATCAATTAAATGCTTCTTATGGCTCAGCAAAACTGCCATTTATATCCTAAGTTCATTCACTGCAGCCCCCCCAGCACCATTTCAGTTTACACCTCCACAGAGTTCCCTCCTAATTTGTACATCAGTCCATATTTCCTAAGAAGCAGGTTTTGAGATAGTGAAAAGACACCTGCAGCATTTCCAAGTCTCACAGGAGATTTTTTCCTACTCAGAAAAGACTGGTTTCAACTAAATTAATCTTTAAGAAATAAACATTAAACAGTGCATTTTCTGTGAATAAATAAGGAGAAAAACTTTGCAAGAGACACCAAGACTTCAAAGTTTTTCTTGCTTATGTCTTAACCTCCAGCAAGCTCCCTTCCCTCAGTGAACACAGCTGGCTTTCTCTGCAAGTAATGGGAATTAAGGGTGGCAGCACCTCATACATATAGTCAGCGCCGTTTTATCAGTTGAATCTATGATTCCACATGAACCACTCCTAGCCTGGCTCCTAAGATCAAAGTATTCTCTGCCTTACTGTGCAACCAGAGAGAATTTAAAGGAAAGCAATAGTACGAGCACAGAATAATTCAGGCAGAAAACATTTCGCTGGCAACATTAGGAAAGAAATCACATAAATAATAATGGCAAAATACACCATTCTTCAAAGGAAACACAGCTGAAGGGAAAGAAGCAACCAGGTATTTTTACAAAGGGTATTTCAACAGTGACTGCACAATAAGCCTAATGCTGGTATTTTTTAAATATTTGACATGTACATATTAACTATACATTCAGGGCTGAAGTATTGACAGTGTCCCTGTTGTATCTGAGGCCTACATGCATCCCCAAGAGCCAGAAGACAAAAGACATCCTCATATAGTGTTTGTTCAAACTTCTTATGAGGCAAACTATATCTTATTGAAATCTAATATTTCTAGGGCACAAATTTCCAAAAATACAAAGGTCACCAGTGGTGATGACACAGTTTGTAGATGCATCTTACAGCCTAAGGGCCAGGGCAGCAAGAGGTGAACTATGTCTCTGTCTTCTCTAATAAACTTCATAAGCCAGAATACACACAAAAAGTAAACCATGAACAAGAGCATTCCCTTAAAGCTGCGCTTGTAAGACACAGCTAAAACAACACTCTAAATAAGCATATGCTACCAGATTAAGCATATGCTACCAGATAAACTTATGCTTAAAGCCAGACTACAGTCACAACTGAGACAGCTCTTTACTAAGCTAAGCCTCCTGCTACAGCTAACACAAAGGTGTCCAGATGCATCCTTGTCTGATTTTGCAGCGAATTCTCCCATCTCTTTCATCCTCACATCTAGACTCACTGAACACTGGGGACTGTGATACCCAGAAGAAAAATCAAATATGACGCTCACATCCAATTCTAGCAAACCACGTAAGAGGCTCAAACACGTTACATAAATCAGTGAGTGTGGAGACACAAAAGTTCAAGCACCTTGTTGTAGACTACCCATTGACCCAGTTTACAAACCAAGACCACCATTCAGGAGTTCTAAAATTGCGCGCTTTGCTCTAACTTAACTACTCGGTTATTCTCATTCCCCACCCCTAACAGAATATACAAGAGCTTCCTCTCCCTAAGGAAACAACTTCCAGGAATGATGCTGGCCATTTTCTTTGCCAGGTAGCTAGCTGTGAAAGGACTGATCACCATGAAGGAGAATAATGAAAAGATTCATACCTATCCAGTATATCTGGGAGAGGTAAGATCATCCACTGCCATATTCCCAAACCTTCGTTGTTATCTGAATGCCAGAATGTCCGGCTCTGTTCCTTTCCTGTCTTGTTCTCAACCAGCACCAGGGATATATTTCCCAGCAAGACACCTTGGATGAGCCATGCCATTCGTAGCTAGAAGAAAGAGAACATACAAAATTAAATATCACATAAACATTATCCAAAAGTTAATGAAATTCCCAACTCTTATTTCATCTCTTCTTTTTCTAATTACCAAAAAGTTGGTTCTCTCTCCTTTATCTCACGTAATCCTCTTGGAAAACTCCACAGATGTAGAAGCCTGTAATAATTAGTATGCGCTATTTCATACTGGAGCTACTGGCCTTTCTCTTTGGTAAAGTTGAGTCCAAAACATCTTTCACATGTGTCTGTAATTTTAAAAGGATAAGCTAATACTTCCATCATATCATGTGCAGTACGAAGATCACACGCCCCTAAGATGCCACCTAAGAGTTTCAAGTTAAGAGTAACAATTTTTTCAGCAATAAACATTTATATTCTGGCAGCAGCAAAACCACAAGGAATAATAGTTGCAATAAGCAGGCACTATTTATAATTACATCCTCATTCCCCAGATACTCTTCTCAAAAATCATCTTTTCCTTACCTCTTTCCAAGTTTCTACAGCCTTTCCAATTAAAGTTCAGTAATAATTAGCATTTTTTATCAATTAAAATACCTGAGGGAGCTGGTTTCCCTAACATTTTTGTTACATTTAATGTAATTGAGTCCATTTCTATGCATTTATCCCTGTATGCAAAATCATTTCACGTAGTTGTCTCATTTTATGACTTTCTCTCCCTCCTTGTATGAAAATAAAAACAATCCTTTAGACATCAGGCTAGTGTCAGAATCCATATTATGTTAACAGTCTTCTAATTTTCTTGGGAAGATGACCTAGGTCTTTGTTGATAATAAGCATAAGTAAAATACACATATATATTACATGCAGGAGCTGGATCTCATCTCAGTTAAACAGTAAAGGTGAGAATCCTGAAGGGACACGTTTGTTAAAAGTACATTAAAATTGATTTTTTTTGGACACAAAGTATTCAACACAGTATCTAGCATCCAAGCATGTTAAGAAACAGCCCTCTGGTTTCTAACACTTTAAAGCAAACACTTCAGTCAGGAGGGCTGGGAACTGAATTTATATTTCACACAGGAATGCTGGGTAACAGTATTTACTTTCTTGCTTTGACAGCACAGACTATTCATATCCATTTCTCTAGTTCTCTAGATTTTGTTTGCTGTTCCTATCTCATGGTGTAAGTCTGTCTTGGCAGTCAAGACAGATTTAGGCGTCGAGAGGACAGAAGCGTTGCTATTATTCCTAGCTGATGCTTACAACATCCCAAATATCCACGGTAATAATTATCAGTACTGACCGTAGGTAAAAAATGTAGTTCACCCCTCTGTCTCCAAAGCTACAAAGACAGCAGTGACTGACTACACTGCAAAACTATCACAGAGACTGAAAAATCTAGATGTGGTTCTTTCTCTCCAGTCCAAAAATCACTGCACTTGCCTGGAGTAATTCCTGAGCCTGTTGCACTGTTAGTGTGTATGACACAACTATTGATAGGATGTACAAACTGATATGCAAGTATGGGTCCATGAATCCATTTTGTTACATTATGACCAGACATTCAAGACTGATGGGTAAGGTTTTGAATGGTTCAGCAAACCAGCATAGGGGCCTTCCAAAGCACAGCACTTCTGGTGACAAGCCACTGCTGAAGTCTGACTACCAGCTCACTCTCACCTTTGGGAAAGCACTTACAGAGTCCCATGTCCATTTCTATAATGACAGTGGAAACCATGGGATGAACTGAGGATTTTCACCTCACAGACACCAGAAAGAAAAAGCAGAGTCAAGCAAGATTGCAAAGAACTGCTTCAGATACAACACAGTAATGGCTGGGGAAGCAGCCAAGGAGGGCTGAGTTTATGCCTACAAGTTCACCAGAACCAACACTGGTAGAAAAGGCTGCTGACAAATGTTTATGGTGTAGGAGGCTGATGCCTTCAAACTTGCTATCTACATGGCTACTCCTAACTCTTAGTGCATGCCGAGTCTTAATGACAGGTGACAATGAAGATGAAAGAACTTGTTGGGCATTTTATATTTCAAGTGCCTATGAAGTGAGGTTATTGAAATCTTAGTGAAAATTGCTCTCCCCTAAACATTACTGCAATACCTTTCAGACCCACTTAAGTCATTTCCCTTCAGAAAACTGATCAGGACTAAAGCTTGCTGGGATTTTTAAATAACTGCAATAACAACAGACATTTAAAGCACTCTATGGCAGGGAAAGCAACTCTTCTTACTCAGAGTCTACATAAGAAGCACTTTTAGGACTCTAATGCCAACTCTACTACAACACACTAAGTGAAATTTCTAATACCAGTGAGTTGGAGCAACTTCACTGTGCCCTTCTGACTGTTCAAAATTTGAGAGGTAAAGCCCTGAAACTCCTACCACACAGGAGCTTTCAGACCTCTTCCCCTCTGGAAAAGTGCCAGACTGCAAGAGGCAACATCTACATGGTCAGAAGTGAGAAAAGAGTGAGACTTTGATAGTTATTGACATAACACCAGAGCAAAAGCTGAAGCAATTGATAAATTGGAATGAATGCCTTTGCACACATGTCAGCTGTTCAAAGGAAAAAAGTAGCTGGCATTAGATGTGGAGATCAGCTCATTGGCAGAGTGCAATATGCAGACTCTAATGAACTGGCTCTGAGTGAATCGACTGGCACTGTGTCCAAATGGGCATTTTTGGCTGTGACTTCCAGGGTTTCTAAGCTTCACAGCAGGGCAGTCCAGGCCTTTTCACACCTGCTGAAGTGAACCACAGCAGATGATGAGCTGGATACCATAGTAGAGACATCTGAATGGGGCTGGCATTCATTCTACACAATACAGCATCAATGATGGCAGATGGTACTACACACACGATGCCTCCTTTAAGCAGTGCAGTGTCACATTTGGAAAAATCTGAATGTGGGCTGTTGGTGGCATGCCCCTAACATTATGTATCAAACATCTCTCTCTGTTAAATCAGCAGCGAAATATTCAGAAGCTAGAAACATCACTGAGAAATTAATTAAGCATTACAGGTAGGCACTGGCTCAACAGCACCTTGCTTTCTGGCTTTAGAACCCACCAGAGCTGGTGATTAGCGGTTCAGATGCACTGACTCAGTAAATGAAACACTCTAATCTGATTTGGGGAAAATTAGAAGGAGAGATTGCCCGTGGTAAATACACAGCAGATTGAGGCAAACCTCAGGTCAGATGTCCACACGCGCTGTACTGCAAACACCACCTTAGCCTCCGAGTTTCTCCTTAGCCACTGAGTTTGTGGAATTTCTGAACTAACAAACAGGAGACTCAATCCAAAAAGAACAAAAAACTAATCCTTATGAGTATAAACAGGGTTTGGCAGTTTAACAGAGAGGTGAAGATAAACAAGGATGGTAGATTTTCCAGCACAAACTGCATAATTTCAAGACCACCTGATAACTGAGACTTGCTTTTTCGTCCCTGTGTAAAAAAGAAATAAAATACCAAGAACCTTCTGGGTGACTTTTGGCTTACACCTGTGAATCTAATTTAATGACTAGAAGCATTCCAGTATGAACTAGTGTCTAGATGTCTGACTGAGGACCAGTGACACACATAAATATCAACGTTCCTCAGTGGCACTCTAGAGAGCTGCTGTTTTCTTTTTCCTCCTTTTCTAAGTGGCAATGCCCCTGACTATTAACATTATGGTCCTACCTGGCAGGAAACACTGCTTGTCCATTCTCAGCCAAAGTAACTAAAGAAAGGGGGAATGATGAACATACTCCAGAGCTTGGAGTAAGGTATTTTTATGGAGAAGAGCCAACAGGCATCCTGCTCCCAAGCAACTGTAGAAGTTAAAGCCCACTGGCGGCTATCTTGCTGCTCACGCCCAACTCTGCAGCACAGGCTTACATCTTGTGAGAGAGCATATCACTTTGCATTCCTGCCCAAAATCATTGCTCCCCACCTATAATACTCGCTCAAAGGAATTGCTCAAAATTTTCCTGACCCAGAACTGTGTATCATTGAAATAGACATTTATTTTTCTGAAGAAACATAACTCTTGTCTTGGGTCTTGGAATTCCCTGTCCAGAAATTTCTGGGCAGGAAACAGTAGTTGTTGTTTTCAGATGGGAATGCACTGGCCTGGAAAATGTGAGTCAAGCATTAAAGAAGCTCAGAAAACACCTCATGATAGCACAGAAACTGAAGCCACAAGTTGTAATACGGTTTACACAGAATTAGACAACAGCTGCAGAAACCTTTGCCAAGTCTCTAAGTTTTGCACATGAACAACGTTTGAAGCATGAAGTTTATTATGGTGGCAATACTGTTTTTCTTACTAGAAATGAGAAATGGTTTCACAAAAGTGTACAAAAAGACATCTATTAAACCTGCTCAGCAATTTAGACTTGGACCCTTATTCATAAGAAAGATGACCAAAAGGTCTTGTACCTGGTCTTTGGCCAGATCACCCACTGTGCATGATCCCCGTCTCTTGTAGAGCCACAGAAGCATAGAATGGTTAGAAGTGGAAGGGACCTTAAAGCTCACCCAGTTCCAACCCCCTGCCACAGGCAGGGACACCTTCCCCTAGACCAGGTTGCTGCAAGCCCCATCCAACCTGGCCTTGAACACTGCCAGGGATGGGGCAGCCACAGCTTCTCTGGGCACCCTGTGCCAGAGCCTCACCACCCTCACAGGGAAGAATTTCTTCCTCATATCTAATCTAAATATTCTCCCTGTCAGTTTAAAACCCTTCCCCCTTGTCCTGTCCCTACATGTCCTTGTTAAAAGCCCCTCTCTAGGTTTATTGTAGCCCCTTTTAGGTATTGGAAGACTGGTCTAAGATCTCCCTTGAGCCTTCTCTTCTCCAAGGCTGAACAAGCCCAGCTCTCTCAGCCTGCTGGGAGAGGTGGGCTTGTTCAGCCTGAAGCGGCTGCTGGCACTTCAGTACACTTGGAGTCTGCTGACGCTTCTGCTTTTGCTCAGGACTCAGATGTACAAGCAAAAACCCCATGTAAATACTAAAATCATAATTAACTCATCTGATCGCAGAGCTTTAAAATACCCAGGCAGGCAAGAGAAGCTTGTGTTTTATATGAACAGATTCTCATGCTATTTATTCTCACATTACTTTTTACTTCTACAAAATCAAGAACCTAATAAAAGCACCTTCGTTTCAGGAAACAAACATTAAAATAAAGACAACAACAAAAGAGAAAGAGTTCCTAATTTTGCTGCCAGAATACTGTGGGGTGACCAGGCCTTCCAGAAATTTCCGCAATTATAAAACCTCTAATCCAACGACGCAGAGGCCAAGTGGCAAAGGAAACAAGACAAAAGCCTGATAATAGTGAATAAACTACAGATTTTAAAAACAACATTTTAAAATAAGGCAGGATGCAAACAACATTCTGCAAAATACAGCACATGAAAGGCTGCGCTAGGGGTGGAGCTATGTTGCATTTTTTCGCACTCAGAAATGTTCTGAGTCAATGTTATTACCATCTACCTTTCTAAGCTATTTAAAACTGAAGGAATAGAGGAGAGAGACACGCTCTGCAGGTGTCAGTGTGGAGCCCAGAATGCACTCAAGGAATGATTTATGTTACTGACTTACATGCATTAAAATAATACAACACCCGTGCATAGAAGAGAGACGTGAATTAATAACCACAGAGGATGAAAACATCTTTATATCTCTAAACCAGAAAGAGAGGGCAAGCTTCACCTATGCTCTTTTACATGGACATATTATATTTATTTTCTAGAGAGAGCGTGTTTACATTCAGAAAGTAATTTCAGGCTTAAAGGAAGCCAGGCTCAGTTCAGTGCTTACTTACATAACATAATGGTGCCTTTCAGGAAATAGCCAGTTGAAATGTCAAAACAGCATCAGAAAAAGATTTTCATTATTTTAAACTTGGCCAAAGCACAAAGCCCTATTACGTTCACAGGGATCTGTTCTCACTGGTTTTCAGAACAACTATACCCTTTACAATTATTTAACCCAGAATCTAACATAAAATTGAAATAACCTGGTTCCCAATCACAATGTAGTCCCTCTTGCAGAGTCACATTCTTCCACAGAGATGTGATAACATTTAAGGCTAATTCCAAATTCACTACCATCCAGGCAACACCACCCTGTTGTCATTCTCCTCTATTATGGCCTACACAAAAATTGCTTGCGTAGCTTTTACTTCTGAGATACAGCATGAAGGTCTATCACAGATTCTCTTGAGCTGAGCAAACCACAGCCTTTCTAAAAAAAAGTGTCCAGACTGCTGTTTCTGCAGTGACTTCCAAACAGAAGTCAGAGTCATAATCCACCACAAACCAAAATCTCACAGGATAGATACAGCTACTGCTGCCCAAGAGGTACACGCGGTACCAAGCACTCACAATAGTCCTGGACCTGATCTTACAACTTTTTATGACACTAGCCCAAACACTTTTGAGGAGACACAGGTATGACTCTTATGACCTACAGGCACCACAGCATCCCTTAAAGCCTGAGGATGCAGACAGCAGGAAGCACCACCTAAAAACGAAATGAAAAGCAAGTCCATGTACCTGACTCTGCACTTTAAAGCAACAGTGCTGGTTGGAACTAGATGATCTTAAGGTCCTTTCCAACCCTAACTATTCTATGATTGTATGACTGAGGGAGACAGGACTGCCTCGTTATCCAGACAGGGGGGACCGTAACTGAGTCTCCAGTTTCCACATGAAAACAAGTGCTTCCTGCCCATCTGCAACACTTGCATCAGCTCTCTGACATCTTTGCAAAGAACTTAGAAGTAGGTGTTCCTTATAGTCTGGAAACTGGGCACACCTAGGGGCTCTCAACCACAGCAAAGAAATTTAGTTTTGCGTAGGTGGTGTCTGAGTGACAGCACTTGGACTTTAATTGCAATGTGATTCCCCAGATTCCCAAATAGCAGCACAGCTACTAATGATATGCATATGAATTTCTTCTTCAAAATGAGGAAATGTCTAACCACCCCATGATCTTCTGTCCTGTTGGCCTTGTGTAGGCCAACTGATTCTGATTCAGAGTGTGAAGAGAAGGGGTGAATAATGCTGTGCTTTACTGTCCAAACTCTATAAATTCTGCCTTTAAATCAGGCCCCTGTTTGGATTAATTCTTCACACTTTATGTGTCTTCCTATGCTCAATTACACTTGCTTTGTTTCCAGTGAACTTTTACACACAGGTTTAAAGATTTTCACTCTTGATTACTGTGTTGCAGTTCAGTTCCTGAAGCATTTCCTGAGCTTTTTATTGCATCTCCCTTTTCTGGCTACTTCAGGGTAATGGAGCATCTCTTCATAGGCTATGTGTACCACTTCCTGCATTCCCTCAAGATTTACTAAAAGTGCCACGTTTTCCCTCTTTCATACAAATTGAGTTTTAAACACAGAGTTAATGGGGTCAAAAGGCAAAAAACTCTACTGAATGTGCAACATGAAAAAGGTAACAAAGATTGGACTGCAAATAAAAGAGATTCTTTGAAGCCAGAATGCTTCAGCAAAGATTTAATAAAACAACAAAAAGAAAAACTTATTGAACCAAGAATAAAGGGCAGCATCACAAACTAACCACTCTGACCTGCCAAAAGCACTGAAGAACAAAGAAAATGAAAATATAAAGCTGCTCAAAATAAACAGGAGCAAAATGCAATACAAAGCCACATACAAACTGCAAGGCCAATCCCAAACATGTGGAAAAGAACAGGCTGTGCTTATTATGATATCTCCTGCATGGATTTTTACCCTCTTCTCATCTTTTGATGCATGTGGGGCAGAACAGAGTACATCAAGCTGGTTTTTCCCTTTCTCAGTTAACGAGAAGCCTCCTGCAAGGCATGGGAAACATGAGGGGAGCACAGCCTGGAAGGCAGCCCAGCATGCTCCTGGTGACCACCTCAAGCTCCACAAAGATGGAGTCGCACGTGTCCTGCACTCAGTGGCAATCTATACACCAAAGATCACCCAGGCTCTGAAGTATCCAAGTGCCAGCAGCAGCCCTGCTGCACACAACTGCCCAGAGGTCAGCAGGGATGGTGTTTGGCCAGGATACCCCACGAGTCTCCAGCGTGTTAGCAGTCATTTTCTCAGACTGCCCAGTTGTCTCTTGCCAGTCTATCACAGTGGAAGATTAAACAGCCAGGCTGAAGGAGAGAAAACAAGCTTGAAGCATTAGCAAACTCTTTGCAGCTGGCACCCACTGTGGACTGCTTGACTGCTACCTTATCAGCATTTGGAACTGTTGGAACAAGTCCAGAGGAGGGCCACGAGGATGATCAGGGGACTGGAGCACCTCCCATATGAAGATAGGCAGAAAAGGTTGGAGCTGTTCAGCCTGGAGAAGAGAAGGCTGCGTGGAGACCTCATAGCAGCCTTCCAGTATCTGAAGGGGGCCTATAGGGATGATGTGGAGGGACTCTTCATTAGGGACTGTAGTGAGAGGACGAGGGGTAATGGGTTCAAACTTAAACAGGGGAAGTTTAGATTGGATATGAGGAAGAAATTCTTTACTGCGAGGGTGGTGAGGCACTGGAATGGGTTGTCCAGGGAAGCTGTGAATGCTCCATCGCTGGCGGTGTTCAAGGCGGGGTTGGACAGAGCCTTGGATGGCATGGTTTAGTGGGAGGTGTCCCTGACCACGGCAGGGGGGCTGGAACTGGATGATCTTAAGGTCCTTTCCAACCCTAACTATTCTATGATTCTATGAGTCTATTTGAGTCCTGGTTTCACGGACATTCTGTCCAAAATCCACACTCCTCCAGCCTGGTAAACAGCACTGCAGCAGTTAATGCTCCTGATGCTCAGGTTGAAGTGATTAATTCCTATGAACACCTCAGGCTAAAAGGCAGGGCATCAGCATTTGCTATGGTGGGTGCATTGTCAAATATGACAGGATAAAAGTGAATTGAGAAATAGGGGAATAAACACTAGCTTCAGTAAACAGTGGGTCTAGTAGTGCCCCAGAGTTTCAACATAGCAGGGAAATAAGAGAGGGGAGTCAAGATGAACAAACTGGGGACATCTGCTAGCCTCCTTGTCACTCTCAGGGCTTGCAGCGTATGGCCTGTGCTAGCCCTGTGATAGTCCTGTACACAGAGCAGCTGAACTCGGGTGTGGAGCTCAGCTGAACTGGGCATGTTGATATTGGGGCAGACATGGCATACAAGGAAGAGGAAGGATGTCAAACAACAGGCTTAAGGACAGCCTCTATTATAACACATATTGGTGCAAGACATGAATCTGAATCTCTCTGGAGTATTGAAACCAGCTGAGAAAGCCACTATGTAAGTGAACACGCAAGGAGAGCAAGCAGATATACAAAAAATCATGTGAGCTTCATCAAACACAAGGTGGAGGGCAGGCTTATGGCTTGCTCAGACAATGAATGAACAAATGCGTCTAATTTGCACACACTTGCTGAAACCCCTTTGCCACATGAATCATGAGTTTTGTCAGTGGGATGTCAGGTGCCAGAGAATCTGTCCTGGTTGTGACACACCAGGTGGAGCTGTCAGCAGCAACAGGTAGAAGAAAACTCATCTTTTAGTGCCTGAACTTCAGCCAGTTCAGTCAGGAAATGATTGAAGATGGATAAATAGAGAACAGCATTATGGTATTTTCACAACCTCTTTTCTGACTGTAATTTCAATGTAAGGAAGTTTGTTGGCACCTATTGAAGGAATAAGTGCGTAGGGGGGAATATTTCCTTTCTCCTCTTGTTGCGCTGAAAAGTGGAATTAAATTATTCTGCTCACAGACAGATTGTTCCAGTAAAATAGAATTTGAAGCCACCAGGGGCTCACTGAGAAGAGAAGCTTTTACACTATATGAAAAGGCAAGAGACAAAACCCGTGCCAAGCTCCTTCACTCTTTATTACCGACAGCTGCAATGCTGGATGCGTCTGGATGCCTTTTAAGTGCCAAGGGGAGTGACGGAGGTGGGATGGCATGTGAGCAGATGAAATACATGGCAGCTTCTCCCCCGATGGCAAGTTTAATTATTTGCACTGTTGTATACACAAGAAAAAAAAATACACATATTGGGGAATCATTCACTGATTCCTGTGTCAGGTGGATTATGAAAAACACTTGCTCTTGCTGGTCCATGGCAGAACAAGGTCTTAAAATATTCAGAACCTCCATACACCTTTGTCACAGGAGGGAAGAAAAACAATGTAGAATGCATTTCCTAGAGAATGAGGACACGAATATATCAAGAGAGCAAAACCATATGCGCTTTGCTATATGAACCCAGATATACATCAGAGGTGAATCAAACCAAATTTTAAGCCAAAGAAACACCACCTTTACATACTCTCATTCCGGAGGATTTTCTAACACATCTGTTCTCACCCTTTCTGGATTTTAAGATCACTGGGACAGGGAGAATCTGATTCTTTTGTCTGTTCAGTACTCAACCAGCAAACAACAAATTGTACTTTGTTAGGACTGATTTTCCCAAATCCTTTTGGCTCCAGGATCTGAAAGCGTATGTGACATTTCAGGCTGACCATTCAAGATGTGAAATGCTCAAAGTCACCAAACATGGTTCAAAGCCGTAAGCTACAAACATATCCTATCAGTGATAATACAATCTGTGAAGCTATAGCCTGGAGTAAAAAGATGTAGACAGGTCATCTTTCTGTAAACGCAGTTTAAGGGTTAAGTACAACTGACTCGGAAATGACAATCATGTGCAGGGTTGCCTGGCAAGCCATGATATACGTGCTTCAATTGATGTTTCATAATTGTCAATAGCTTTTCTATGAACCTGATTCCATTCTACATTAATTTATCTCTGTTGCTGATAACTTCAGCACTCCTCTGAATAAGGCCCACCTGAGGATTGGCAGGTTTGAAGTACAGCATTATGAGGACCTGCCAGCAAAAATCCCAGCTGTGCTACAGAAAGCATGCACAGTATTTCCTGAGCAGCTCAGGGGCAGTCCTGAAGTGTGTTCTTTCTTGGATCTTGCAAATACAATGTTTGTTGATGCAGCAAGCATCTTCGTTTTATTTAACGCTGGCTGCCCCACCCTTATGGCATATACAGCTAACTGTGAAGATTGTAATACATCATGTGAGGCCATACAATAAGATACGCCAAGCTTTTCAGAGCACATTTTGTAGCATTTTGAGCAGATAATTGTATCTTTCCCCTGCACACAAGGACATTAAATAAGTACATTTCATAGACAATCCATTGGAAAGCAGTTGTTGTGCTACTGACCTAGTGCCTATATTTGAAAACCAGAGTCAAACACACAAAAAAGATACGTGAATTGCAAAAGAAAAGAAAATATCACAACTTGCCTCACAGGGGGAGTTCCTCAAAGGAGCTGGAAATGTAGTGCTGGTCATGACAGTGTTTGCTACTGCTGGTGCTCTGCTGGTGTTAAGGAGGAGTGCACAATCTGGATCAAAGAACAGGAAGAAGGTCAAACTGCAGCACTCGCCTTTTGGTTTCAGGGTTTGTGAAACCTCTCCGGAACCCATGTTAGCTTGCTCCCACTACAGCAAAATGCCAGAGAGCAGAGACTTTTTCAATTTGTTAGGGATGCTGCTTCACCTATCCAACAAATATACCCAGGAAACATGTTTACTTTCCCCCTACAGCCATCTTCTGTTGCTTCATGACTTCACGTTCATCCTCCTTGCAAGACTGAATAACAAAACGTTTATTTTATGAACAAAACGTAACCTGGAAGAGAATATTTATCTTTGCCAAAACCAAAACAAAATACAGCTATGGCAAAACACCACTAGAGTAGCATTAATGCAGCTGCATTAAAGGAGCCTCTTTGCTTCTTTAATCATTTGTTGTAACAAGAGAAACAAGGGCAGTTGTAACACTAGGGTTTTTCCTTGGCAGCTTTACATGAGCTGCAGCACTGCTCTCCAGCTTAGGAGGGTAGCACTACTTAGAGCCCATTTGGGCTTTCATTGAAATTGCTTCTACAGCATAGACAAATCATAAATGAGCAGCACTTGCCAGCTCCCCACATTATCCTCTTTGTGTCTCTTTGCCTTTGTGTTTACCTATACTCACATCACTTCGTGGTCTGTAATACTATGGACTAAACCACCAGATGGCCTAAATCAGATTAACTGCATTGTAGCCTATACCAGCTCACACAACAGTAGAGAATCTTGTTCTTCATGTTTAACTCTGGATCTAACTTTCTAAAATAATGTTGGGATTATACACCATTACTGTTATTACTGTATCCCTTTAGATGCTTCTGTGCTCCAGCAGTAAATGCCTTCAATGATTTACACTACTGCAGTGGGAAAAATCTTACCCTGGCAGGAAGCCCATTTGCCAACACTTCAACCAGAAATAGTTCACTGCCTGAAGTATAAACCTTCAATGGTTTGTACAAGAAGGATTAGAAATGAACTACTGGGATTGGGTAGGGCAACTAAGTATACAGTATTCATACATAGAAGTGGAATTCAACAGACCCTGGAGCAAAGAGGAAGAAAATTAGTAAGTGAGAGGGTAAAAAGGAGCAGTACAGAGAAATGGAGGAAGTAAATGAGAAAATTGGAAAGAAAAAAAGCAGATCAGGATGGAGGAGGGTCATGCAGATGAACACTTGGTGTGAAGCTGCTTAGGAAGGGTCAAGATTTGTATCTAGTGTCAGCTGTGGAGACCTGAGGTAGCACTCTGTACTCTCAATAAAGGAAGTGAGCAGGATAGTCTTTTGCTCAAAGCACATACAGTAGAAAGGTGGCTTTTGTTTAACTGAAGGCTGAATATGTAAGTACACCAGAAAACGTGCCTTGTATTTTATTCCCTCTCTCCACCATCTGTGTATATTTTTTGCTCTCTGCTGCTCATTCTCTGCACTTAACTATTTACTTAACACACACCTTGTACTGAAGGAAAACGGTTGTGCTCTGGGCTTCCAATCCGCCATGGAGAAGGATGGGACACAGAGGAGCCTTGCACCCAGCCACAGTCCCCTTCTTCAAACGAACAGTAAAAGCCAGAGGGAAGCTTTTCTGCAAGTGGAACAGAGAGACAGACACACACACTAGAACAACACAGTTGAGCTGAGGAGGAGACTCCTGAGCACACAGAGAAGCTGCAGCGACTATTCTGACCCGGTTTGCCAAGGGCATGTGGGCACCTCCACAGCTACTCAGTCCTTTTGTGTGGAGTCATGCTCAAGCCTGACAATGAAGAAGGTGGGGGCACGGGAAACAGCCCCAAACTGTGACTGACTCCCCACACACTCTGACCAGCCCAAGTGAGAGGACATCTCGGGCTACACTGTGGGGTCTCCTAAGTACCTGACCTCTATAGCTCCAAAGGTATAAACCCAATCAAGGTTACATCTTGGAGATGATTCCTTAAGCACTGCTTCTCCAGCCTCACAGAAGGAAATCTTGGAGAGGGGTAAGTTCCTAACATGATTCCCCTTCCTTACAGTCCAGGTCTCGAGTCAGCCCAGCTCAGCGATGTGATCTCTTCTCTCTGAGAGCATTGATGCAATCTCAGGTAAAGCAGTGAATCCTTTTGTGCCTCAGTTTTTTGCACCTGAGGATCTGTTTGGTGAGACAAATGGATGAAAAAAAAGGATACTTTATTTTAAACCATATTTTCAGGCTTTGAAGCCCACTCATTCTGTCACTGGCTTAAGATTTCAGGCAAGTTTCCAGCTCGAAACAGTAAAGATACACTCGTTTTTCGCGTTTAAATTGCTCAGTTTTAAAGTAACAGTCACCTCATTCAAAACAGAAGGCAACTTTATGCCTTCCGTCTCCTTATCTACCAACACTGCAAATTCTTCTTACAAAGGGTGCAAAGTACTGCTCCCTTTGCCCTGCACCATACACTCATATTGCCATATGTGGACATCATCTGCTTGGCCATGAATCACCCACTTCCTTCAGAGCTCATAAAACATTTTTTCCCCATCAATCTCAATAAACCTTCACTGGCTCCTCCCTAATATCTTCTGTTGTCTAGTTCCACCTTTGCATTTCTCTTCTTCAACATGAGGCCAGATTCTGTACTTATTAAGTACATTGTAAAATGCCATGTAAAATCACTACCATGATAACATGATTTTCACTTCTAGCGAATCACTAATGATCCTTACTACACATTCTGCACCCAGGGTGCAGCTGAGAACTCTGCCAGGTAATAAAAGGGCACAAACTGGGTTTTATGGGAAAAGAGGTAGAGCACAAACCTAGCCTGGGTGAAGAAGATGTCCCTTTTAATATAGAGTTAATATTAGGCATTAGAGATACCAGAAGAGAAGTAAAGCAAAATGACCAGTCATTATATACCCTGCTATACAGACTAACCAGTCCTTGGGGCTGGCAATACAAAGCCCCTGAACACACTTGCTCAGTGGAGTTGGTCCTTCATCTAATAAACTAGAAAAACTCCTGTGCTGAACAGATGTAGCAACAAACATGATGATGATATTCTTGACTTCTCATTGCTTTTACACCACTGTGTACTCAACTCTGCACTAAAACCAGCTTAGCCCTAAGTCCATATTTGTTTTTTTCTTTCCCTGTTCCCCTGAACTTCTCCTAAATCTATCTTTGGGCTTTTTGGGGGGTGTGTGTGTGTTTGTTTTGTTGTTGTTGTTTTTTTTTTTTTTTTTTTTTTTTTTTTTTTTTAAGAAAGGGAAATGATACAAGGAATACATTTAAAATTGTAAGACTAAAAATAAATTTCATATGTGAACACATTATGAAACTCCATAGCCAGGAAATCAGTTTTTTCTTTCAACCACTTGTTAAATTTAGAGTAAAAAAATCTTCATTTACAAAATGTAGGATAGACTACAAACTCCTAAAGCAAGAGAATCTGCCCATCAGGTGATACTGGAAATTTCACTAGCTTCCCTGTGAGAAGAGGATGGTCCTGAACTCAGATTGTGCTGTGATTATTGAGAAGTTTTCCCTCTGAAATCTTCTATCTATATAGAAAATTTGCATATATGAATTTATAGCTGTTAAGACACTGAGACAACAGTATTCAAACTCCAGATAATTCAGAAAGTTTAAATATCTGCAGAACTCACTGGCTGAGTTTGCAGATCGATCAAATACCTGCTCACAGAGCTTAGCTTTGACTCACACACCTCAAAAGGCAATTCACTGTCAGCGACACATGCATGTACTCCGTAGTATATCCTGAGAAGACACATCCCTAATGCAGCATCTAGACCAGCAATATTTAATTTTCTAGGAGCCTGAATCACAACTGACTTCATGGAGGAAACTGAAATAAATTTTACATCTGTGGCTTTTTAGTAGGGCCAAATCTGAACCCGGAACCTGACATGGAGGCAAGAACCATGCTTTACTGCTACTTTCTGCAAGCATGCAAATCTGCAACTAAAAGATCAAAACCTGGACTGGAGTTACAGCTTTTTCAAGCTTTTCCTTTTAAAAATCTCCCAACTCATTCAGCCTGGGCTTTAAATGTGAAGCTGTTAAACAGAGAGTTGCTTCCTTGTGTTTTACCCTTCAACAGAACTTGATTATATTTCATTGCGCAGCCAGAGGCTGGGATCCAAAGAAAATGACAAATTAAAATGTGTCCTGAATTCCTACTGAAACAGCTTGGCTCGGTGCCCAACTGAATTAATTTCATGGCCATACGCTGTCTAGGATGATGTAAACAAGTCCGAGCAGCAGGAGGAGTCATATAAGTAGCAATCCCTGCCTGGAGAGCAGAAAAAGTTCACTATTGATGAAACAAGTAAGGGCATAAATAAGAAGCTATTACTTTCCCAGAAAATTTCCTTCCCCTTCCACAAATTATTTTTTATGGGTTTGCAGATGTCTTGTGTACTGGATGCGTTTTCTTTGCTGCGCTTTTCCACTTTGAATACATACAGCACCTTCCACAAAGACCTCATTGGCCAGCACTTCTCTGTCGACATACGCTTCTCAATTTTCTGCATATTTATAATTCATATTCACATTAGTGCAGACATGGCGCTGATCAGGGAAAGCTATCTGACTTTATTGCAAAATCAAGTAAATGAGGGGGCAGGAGTTACACATATTGAAACCTGCCATGTTAGATATTATCATGAGTGACAGAAACCTTAAAAGATTTAGACTTCAGTGAGATTAAGATACAGCTTGTGGATATGGGGTGAAGGACAGAGTCATCCAGTGAGACTGGAGCACTGTGAGAACATGAGAGTCTCTGCTTTCGAGTGATGAATTAGAAAAAACCTGTAGGGTGTTAAACTTGTTCCTAAGTAAATATTTTCAAGCCTTCAGAATGAATTACCTTTTAAGTAACACCTAAATAAGTTCTTTTTTTTTCTGTCATCTCAGATTTCTCATCCATTAATAGCAAGAAAAATTACCAACTGACTGGAAAAATTTATAAAGCAGATGGAGCATGTTCTTGATTGAAAACTAGGTGTAGATGGACTAGCTACTACAGTTTAAACTTTTGGGTGAGATTCCAGACCGATATGATAAGGACAAAAGCATAAAAGACTACTCTGGTATGTGTGGACCTATACCAAATTTAAGATGAAATTTCAGCAACCAAATAAATCAGCTACTCAAACAATTCAAAGGAGCATATGAATCTTACACATGAGTTTGTTTCAACGGCTGCCTCCATGCTAGCAAAGTTGGTCAGTCAAATTCTACCAGGAATGAAGCATAAGAAGGCAAAATACTTTTCAACAGTCAACAAAGAGTTATACTTTACTGCCAAAAGGCTTTGCTGAGTTCAGAACTGCCAGAGGTTAGAATTTGTTGCTAGAAGTACAGCTGTTGATCAAGAAAGAAGCAAAAGGATTAGTGCATGCAAGATAGGAACCTTAAGAGAGAAGAGAACAGCAACAGGTTGCTACTTCATCAGGGAGACTGTTGGGCTGTATCTATCACTAGGATATAAATTAATCCAGTGGTTTCTTCATGCATTTTTGCCTGGAAAGTAAACTGGCCCCTGTAGAATTAATTATCTATGGTTTTTTGGTCACTTGCTCATGTTATCACAAATTCAAACTTTATAGGTTCCTATTCTAGCTGCCATCTGGTCTTCCGACAGATGTGTGCATGCACTCTTCCAGCTACATAGCACAGCCTGAGTCACTCCTTTCACGAATCAGATACTAGTCTTCCTTATCTCACCTCATAATATGTTTAACATCCTTAAATATTCATTGAGGCAAAGAGTGAAAATTACTCTATAACCCAGTGATTATGAGATTTATTTGAAAGATGGAGGACATCACTTTCAATCCCTCTTCCAGGTAAAACTTCAAAAATGTGGAAGAGCAATCCCAGGAGAGACTTGAATAATCATTTTCTTCTGAATTAGACCAGAATTTCAGACCACAGTGCTGGAAACTCTGCATGGAGAGAGGAAATACGGGTTCAAATTCACTTAGGCAGAAGAAGCAGCCACCCTGGGTTGGTAATATCCTAAGTGAATCCTCTAAGTTCTGGGTCCCTACACAATAAATACTCTAATCAGTACCTCTATTTTTTATTTTTTTTTAATATATCCATTACTTTCCTAACATAATCCATACATTGTAGGATTTGGTATACTACATATAGAACTTGTTTAGCATAACTTGCTTAGCGTAAGTAGTTAAATTTGCTGAAGCCTTAAGCTGCAAACTGTGAACTTGCACCTAGATATGTCGAACTTTTAGCTAGTTAAGTAATAGAAGGCCCCAGAGCCAGTTCTAGCCACCAGATAAAGAAGCTGCCTTCATTAACAGAAGCTGCAACCTTAGAGATAAGAAATGGCCCTAGAGACAATGAGAAGACCCAATGTAGAATGGGAAGATCTCAGGCCCTAATAAGAAAACTGGCCTGTTTTGTTCCATGAAGGGTAGGAATTTAGATTGTAAGGGAATAATTGCTTGTGGATTTCTTTTCTCGAGGTCCCTCATCAGAGGAACCCCCCTTGAGCTGCAGCACTATTAATAAAAAGTACTTTTTTTCAGAGTTGCTGGAACACCTCCCATATGAAAACAGGCTGAGAAAACTTGTTGTTTATTGGGCTGTTCAGCCTGGAGAAAAGAAGCTGCATGGATACCTTACAGCAGCCTTCCAGTACCTGAAGAGAGCCTACAAGGATGCTGGAGAGCGACCCTTCATCAGGGACTGTAGTGGTAAGACAAGGGGCAATAGGTTCAAACTGAAACAGGAGATTTAGCTTGGATATAAGGCAGAAATTTTTTACTGTGTGAGTGGTGAGGCACTGGAACAGGTTGCCTGAGGAAGTTCTGAATATGCCATTATTGGAAGTGTTCAAGGCCAGGTTGGACAGGGCCTGGAGCAACCTGGTCTAGTGTAAGGTGTCCTTACTCATGGCAGGGGGTTGGAACTGGATGATCTTAAGGTCCTTTTCAACCTAAACTAGTCTGGGATTCTATGATTTTATGATCCCTTGGCTTATCAATTCAGTAGGAACCTAGAGTTGAACCCTGCTATCGTGGCTGGCATGTACAAATTCCATACACGCAAAAGCATGAATTTACTAGCAAAGACATAAGACAGCCACTATCTTCAGTTTTAATGTGTGTCTGCAAAGCCTGCTTCTGCAAAGTTGTTTCCAGGGCCATGCTTCCATCAGCCTGTTAAATCTCTATGTCTGATCCCAAATCAACGCAGTTTGTCATCTAATTCCACATCTGCCTCTTTGAAGCTGTCGTTTGCTCTTGCAAGATTATTTGATTATGACTCAAATAGCAACATGTTTTTCTCTAGGGGTCATCCCTCTCTGATTTTACACTCTCTACACAGATTAATTGGTTGCATGCGGAACAAGCACCATGACATTTCCTTGGCCATTAATAAGTAAAGAGATGTTAACAAACAGCAGGCTTTAGGGAGACTTTTTTCAGCTAAGAAAGGAACAAAATCAAATGAATAGGAAGAAAGAAAGAAACAAACAAACAAAAAAATGAGGGGAAAAAATCAGTACCTGCACAACAAAAAGACTGTGAAAGATAAAAACATCCCAACATCTCCTCGAAACTCAGATAGAAGCCTTTGGTTAAAAGTAATCTTAGGAGCTCTCCCCTCAGGTTTTAGCACAGCTACATCTTTTTCTGACAGCTCTTCTGTGCAAGCAGAAGCATTCGGGAACTCCCTTTCTCTGCTTTAAGTATCTGAACCACTTTTTGCCACACTTGAAAAAGCTGATGAAAACACCTATGTTGCTCAGGACTAAAATGACAACTAAAGTGCTGGAAGTTGACAGATGTTTTGTGTTAGTCTGCCATGCAGATGTAACGTATAAACCACTAGATCCTTTCTCTGCTTTGCGTAAGAATTCTTATGCCAACAATATTCAACACAGTAAGAGGTAAAAAGAGAAATTAGCCATAGGGTTGAGCAGGCTTGTCAGTGGATACAAAGACATGCACCCAATCTGAGCTCTTGCGAAGGAAAGCCTGTCTTTTTTTGCTGCTTGGGTGGAAAATGGTGCTTTTGGGGCCTTTTGGCTGGGAGTAAGAACCCTCATTCCCAGTACCTGTGGGAATAGAAGCCTTGTGCTCTTCTCAAGCTAGGGACTGATGCTCCCCTAAACAGGCAGTAAAAATAGCTTCTGTTTTTTTACATTTTCTCATTTACATTCTGTGTACATTCTTTGATGACACATCTGTAAGTGCTATACTGCTTTATGGAAATAGCTACAGATGAATGCTGCATGGAGAGGGAAAAGGCAACCAAATCAGCCCCTGTGGATAATGTGTGTGAGAGGGATCAGTCACTTTACCAGATGTCTTACCATGAGATACAAGAGCCTTCTGATATGTGAATGTGGACGAGACACCAGCCACATGTGCATCCAGTGTCTGAAAATAACATTTTAACAGGTAAGCATGTTCCTCTAGGCCTACCCCATCCTATGGTGGTATTTAGTTTGCATCCATGATTGGTACAACTCCACCTTGTGAGCTCTGCTGTTCCCACTGGTATAGACAGGATTACCCTCCCATGGCAGAGCTTTACAGCAGACAGACATAACAGTGTATCTGGATGGTAAACAGCATGTTTGCCTCCTTCCAATGAAATGGAAATGCATTCAACCTACTGATTATCATAATATACCAAGGTTTTTTCTAATTAAGATCTAGAGCACAATGGAAATACCATTATGAGGCTTCAGAGCTGTTTTAAAGCGCTTAGGCAAAAAGGTTTCAGTATTACCAATATGAAGCATTATTGGTTCTAAGGAGCTGCAACTCTGCAGTGACAACACCCTCTATGAAACTGAATCTAATGTTCACTGAGTGTGTCATTAACGAACATAATTCCAAATTGTAACAACATCTATCTAGCATGATGGAGTAGCACATCATTTCAAGCTTCTAACTACTTTATTAGATGATCTCAGGTCAAACCACTCTTCTCCACACCAATAAAATCTGTTATTTAATATTTACTAGCAGCAAAGAACTGGAATTTGTGAGAAGATGTGTATCACACTTAAGTTTATGCTAGAAACTGCAAAAGTCTACTAAGCCTAGACATTACCTATATCAACAGAGCTTGTCTGAATTACCTTACCCAGATTCTCCCCTGCTCTATCTGTCACATATGAAAGCTAAACTGAGAATAATTGCCTCTTCTATTCCAGAGGCTTTTTCTGGTACTGATATTTTGGTCAGGGAATACATTTTTTGCATACGAAATCAACACAGCTCTGCCAATAAAAGTCCATAGGCCAAATCAGCTGTGACACATACACTTTAAATTGGTAAATGATGAACTCTCAAAGGCTATTTTCTTGATATATTTGCCCTGTGGATAACCACATGACTGACAATCCACCACTCCTAACTCTCTATAGACTGGCAAAGGGGAAGATGCTGGAAGCAGAACATGTGGAGGTATAGAAAAAGCAGTAAGGCATCTCTAAGATGGTTAAAGGAAGGTCCTAAAGCATCTAGGTTATGCAGTACAGTAACAAAGTATTCAGGCACAGCAAGCTCTCAGAAAACTCAGGCTGCTATCTATCTTCTGCTGTATTTTATTAGACTACTGACTGCTGAAGAGAGGATAGAAAACAAGAGGAATTACAAAGACACTGGAGATGGCCAAAGACTAGCTACTGGCTCCACTCATTTTTCATTTTGGAAGTTCTCTCCTTTCTCTCCCTTCTGCTACATGCTGTGCTACATTTTGATTAAAGGCTCTAACAAACTTCACGTTTCATAATTCTGTAAGGCATCTAGCTATTCAGGCTGTACTTCCTTTGCATTCTTGATCAAGACTTTGGAAGAAATGAAGCACTAAGAGCGTCTTAAGAACCTGCTGAAGTAATGTGGGCGAGTACAGGAACACAGAATCATAGAATAGTTTGGGTTGGAAGGGGCCTTCAAAGATCATCTAGCTCAACCCCCCTGCAACAAGCAGGGGCATCTTCAACTAGACTGGTTTGCTCAGAACCACATCCAGCATATCAAACAGTCTATCTGCTCTAGGCAGACATCCAGAGTAACTGCATGTACTATGGAGGATACCAGCCTTTTGATAGCACCAAAATAGTCTATTAACGCTAAATTCCAGCATTAAAATTCAAAACAGTCAATGCTTTTGCAAAAGGAGGGTGCACCCTGAGGGCTGGATTTACTCACTGCATAGATCTCCCTCATCTTCTCCCTCGACGCAGTCCTTGGTGAAGTCACACACCTGCCCCAGCCTGATCGCTGTTCCATTCCAGCAGCTGAAGGAACCCTCCAGAGCCATTTTTGAGCCAGAAGCAGACCCTAGAGAAAAAGGAAACAAAACCCACTTCTGATTACTGAATTACCTTCCTCTTAACCAACAGGTCATAGGATCCTGGAAAACATCTTGTGAAATCCCCTCCTTCCAATAATCACTTGATAAAGTACTTACTTTGTTTGACCTGTTTGATCTTGTCAAATATCCAATGGTACATCTAACAGAGAATTTCAGTTCCACAGGCATTTCTAGTGTTTTAACTTGGAAGGCATCTCTGACCCTTGAAAGGAGGGCTGAAATCCTTCAGCCTGCTTTGTGGTACTTCCCAAGAACAACACAATATGTATGATAGATTTTTAATTGTGTATGAATTTACTGCTAGACTGACAGTCCTGAAGATGTATATCCTCTCTGCCTAGCTCAGGCATAACATAGCTGCAGGATTTGGAAAGAATACAAGCTTTCATCATGCCCTCCTGTCAACATGTATTACCTATGACTTGGGTGTATAATACTGCCATCTTCTCTCTGCAAGACAGAAAACAGTCTGATCTCTGCTTGTAGTTTTCTTTCTCTTCTGCACCCACTCCTTCATCCCTTCCCCTCAAGTCAGGGAGCTCACAGCAGACTACATCTACCAAGATAAAAATCACTTATTAATTTTACCTATGCTAAGCAGCAAAAGGCAGTCAGCAATGTGGAAAGGAGCCAACTCTTATGAAATGAGGTCACTGAACATTACAATTAGAGGCCAGTATCATCCTTCAGAAATGATCCTGAGTACTTGTCGCTTAGCACTGTCCTTTACTGGAGGCACATGATTCCTTTGATAGGTGAGAAGTCAGAGATCATCCAGCCTGATGGGCATGATTTTCCTTACCGTTGGAGTTCTTACAAGGGCACGCATGGATAGGACAAGGGGGAATGGGTTTAAACTGGACGAGGGTAGATTAGATATTAGGAAGAAGCTCCTCCCTGTGAGGGTGATGAGGCGCTGGCACAGGGTGCCCAGAGAAGCTGTGCCTGCCCCATCCCTGGCAGTGTTCAAGGCCAGGTTGCAGGAGTCTTGTAACAACCTGGTCTAGTGGAAGGTGTTCCCGCCTGTGGCAGGGGGATGGAACAAGAAGAGCTTAAAGTCCCCTCCAACCCACATCCTTCTGTGATTCCATGAATTCACTCATCCCCAGAGATACTAAGAATAAGGCCTTTTTTCTTTTTTTTTTTTTTTTAAGACACATGCTGTAGATCAGCCACCTCAAGGAGGCAGTAAGCAGTTCGACAACATCCTATATCCAGTACATATTGAGGAGGATAAACTCAAAAACCAGCAGAGCTCCTTCCACAAAAATCTGGGTGTAGATGCAATTCACCAAAACCTTCCTGAGTTTCTGCAGAGAGATCTGCTTCCAGTCACTACTCCTAGAAGGCAAACCCAGAAGTTCAAAGAGGTCTGTGCTGCAAATTCCCCATTGCAACACCTCCTGCCCTGTCTCATATTAGATGAGTAAATGCTCTAGATTAAACCAAAGCCTCTGGGCAGAGTGAGCCATTGTTTGCCTAACTCATCTGTGCTTGCTGAACAGCACAGCTACATCATGTTCTCTGGTACTACAGGGAGTTGGGAATCACTGGCAATTCAATTAGATGTGCACTTGATACTTTTATTTATATTGCCTGCCAAAAGTAAAAATTAATGAAGCATGTAGGAAAGCAACCACTATTTCTCTTCAAGCCTATTTTATGGTGCAAATGAATTCAGGAGTGGGGGGAATATATGCCAACCTTTTTAATAAAGGACCCCAGGTCCTGAAAAGGGTGCTCTATGTGGCTGTCACAGCTCAATGTTTTTCAGTGCCTCAGAGCAATTCTGGCTTGCTGCATACAGGCTGCACAGTGCCCCTGTATTTCAGGCAGGGTCAAAGCATGACTACAGAGGAGAGCTTTGCAGGAAAAATAGACCAAGTAACTCGGAGCTGGTTGCTGACAATTTCTGCAGGCCTCTGGGCAAGGCTTTAAGGCAGAAAGAGGATATCTATCTTCCTTGGCTTTGCTATGTTCCTTGTAAAAAAGCACTCCTAGAGACACTGCTGAGAGCCTTCCTTATGTCACACGCAAAGCTCTTTGCATGTCACAAGCTGAATGCAGCAGGCTCAGGCCAGTGTGCAAATGGATGCTAGAGAGCTGTCAGAAGTCACTGGTAACTCAGGAGGTATTCCCTTCTCCTAGGGGTATGCAATGAACCTGCACAGCATCATGTTGCTGGAAGGACCCCTAAAGAAAAGTTAAGAGACATGTCCCAGGGCACTTCTATGAGGTTAGTAACATCATGACACTCTTGAGAAAAAAAATACCTTTAATTCCTAGTCAAATTCTGAAGTACTTCTGTCTCTCTGAATTACCCCACAGATGGTTTTGAACCCCACATGTCCTACTCTGTTTATCTGTGATCTTTTACGCAATGTCTGTTTTATCCCATCAGCTGCTGGGATAAGATACGCAGAGATTCAGAGGAGGGGTTATTGTAGACAGTGGAGTTGTTCTGTTTGCTCAATTCATTATAACCTTGTAAAGGAATTCAGTTTTCCAAGCGCATGACTGCATTATTACTAATTATAATGGAATCAAGGCATTCAAGAGCACCTACTGTCTTCCCAGATGTCTTTGTTGCAGCCCAGGAGCACAAATCTCCTGAAGTCAACCGACTGTACTGTTTAAAAGTCCATGAGCTTTTCCTCTAAAACAAAGCAGCAGATTTGCATGCTCGTTCATCTCTGTGGAGACGGGGCTTGAATTAGCTCAGATTTGCATTAGACTCATATATACATGATCCTTGTATAGGATGGAGAACACAAATAGCAAAGCTGCAGCCTGGGGAGTGGCTGGGCTCTGTGACAGTATATGATTCATTCCTGTCTCCCGTTTGCTTGCTTACCATGTGCACAAAGGCAAAATGAATTGGATAAAGGAGATGATTAACTAGTAAAACAAATAGATAGCAAAAAAGCACCCAAATACAAATGACCCTTTTAATGGGCCACTTGATGCAGCTGTTTGCATCCAGGCTAAAGGAAACTTAATTTTTAATTAAAATATTTTGCAACAGAAATAGACATCTGATCTTTTCATTTCCCAGCCCAAACTGCCCTTGGCAAGGTGAGCCAGAATGACCTGGATTTCTGAGTGAAGTGGCCTCTACTCACACACAGATGTGTAAGGAAAGGAAATGAATGGTATCAAATAAGTATGGAAGTAAAATTTGTGGGAGACATCCTTTATATTTACAGCACTGTTTACATAGCCAGTGGCATCCATAAATTATAGCAGTCATTAAGCTGCACCACGGCTGGCTTGGAGTCTTATAAATCATTATTTAAACAGCAGCATTAAACAAATGGCATTTCAAGCTCTAAATTGGAAGGAGAAACAAACAACTCCTTGGGGAACACGTGCTGACTTTATACCTCTCAGGTTCTGCTTCTGAACACAGTCCAGCCTTGGCAGTGTTTAAATCCAGTATCAGACTCTGGACACAAATGACAGCCTGGGCTCTTTACTGCCCACGCTTTTGGACTTAGTTTCCATATAGCAGTATGAAAAGGGGAAAATCATGTGGCTTAGCCTAATGCAGGGTAAACAACTTACTGCTCAGACTGTAGAGTCACAGGGGATGTATTTCACTCCTCAGCAGATTCTCTCTGTCTTGGGTTGCCTCTTCTTTCCTCCCCTTTCCCTTGAGAGGAGCTGGCAAACTCTGGTAGATCTTCCTCTGAGGAATGTGGCCAGAAAGATCGTGATGTTTGATCACCGCAAAATAGGAACCTCCAGCTTACTGCCACCACACTTGGCCAGGTGGGATGGAAGACTGAAATTTTTACAGGCATTCACAAAGATATCCCTTATCTTGCAATATGGCTACACTGCTAATTATTATGCAGGACTAGTCAAGCTGAACATAATTATACCTTCACATGTTACATTCAACTTCTCAGGCCATAATTTATAATGCTATTGAAAGCTCTTGGGACCAACACAGCCAAGTAAAGCCTTCCCACTCAGCACACATGAAAACAAGAGAGCTTAATGGGGCAGTATTTGGTTGTTATTCAAAAACCCCGTCATTCGTATTCTGCAATAAAAGGTGAAGAAAACTGCAAAGACCTGGGACGAATGAGCATGTTTCACCAAAAAGCTCTAGGCTGTCCCTGAGGAGCCTGGTTGGACACAGCTGAATTGATTCCAGCGGTTCTTGAGGCAAGACCCTGTATGCACACAAGGTGAAAAACTTCCATTTTTAAATGCATGTATGTAGTTAAGAAATCTCTATCCATGGAAATCCACCACATCTGCCTCACCATGTGCACTACCTCTCAAAAAAGAGAAATCTTCCTACTATTTAATTACAGCTCTTCAAACTATTTTTAATGGGCTAGAACTGCTAGTCTAACATTCCGCCACCAAAAACCAGGGATTGTGCAACCTTATTGACAATGCTTATCTGTCACAAGTATTTGCCACTAACTTTCCTCTCCTCCTCCTTTGGTTTAAGGCTTTGATTCAGATATTTAACAATAGCATTTGGGAGATTTAAAGGTTGTGCGAAACACACAAAAGCTGCTGTCTAGCTAGAAAAAGACAGTGAGAATTCTGGTGAGTTTCTGATTATTGATTTTTCTCCCAGGCACATAATTTCCTCATTCAGCATCTCCATCCCTCCAGCCTTACTGCAGCGCAGAGGTTTGAAGGCTGATGGCTCACTTGGCACTGAGGATAGCCCTGCTCCAGGACAAAGACCATTTTCTAGTGCTACGAGTCATTAATAGCCCTGCTTTCACCATTACAGAAGTTGAAAAGTATGAAATAAAAGAGGTAGGAAAGTGAAAGAAGAGAAAAATGAGTTCATGTTTAAGGGAACTAAAGCCATCCTTGGCAAATGGCTATTGAACTCCAACATGATATAGGGCAGATCACATAAATCAAAACTTGCACAGCCAGCTACACTACCCTCATTTTCCAGGCACCCACCCCAGGACACCTGTATTCAGATCTGCAAAGAAGCCAAGTGGTCAGTGAGACAGAGACTTGGAAAACAGAATGTCCTCAAAAAATGCTTTGAATAAAGACAGGACTCCAGGTTTCTTACACCAGGCAGCCAAAATTACTCAACACTTCATAATTTCTGACTTTAATCTTTGCAACAGCATTGTTACTGTTGCTGTCATTGCCTAAGGATGCAAGTGAAGCCACATTTGTAGGAGGAAGTGATCTCTTTTTATTAGACTGCTTATATCATGCAGAAAAAGCAGCCCATGTTTAGATGTGCCTGAAAGCTTGCCCATTTTTTTCAGTTAGATAAATTGTCTTTAATCTTATTTCACTTCCTATGCATAAAATGGGAATAAACTCCTCACAAGAGCTCTGTGATGCCCATTTCATTAACATTTGTAAGGAACTAAGATGTTACGATAACAGCCATGAAAAAAAACTGTAAGGAAATTATTTATCTTTATTATATGTCTTCACAGTACAGATTGAATAATTTTATGGTATAAAATGAACAGGATCATGCATTTGATGAAGGGAGGACAGAGGATCGTAAATAACTTCCCATTGAGGGAGCATCCCCCCTATCCTGCATGCTTAAGGGTGAAGCATTCCTACGGTGAGCTGCTCTAAGACCAGAAATCTTGCTCATTAGAGCCATGTGGAAACAGGTTTCTCATTTCACAGGAGATGTCAACATTTCAAAATGCATCTACCTCTAAAACAAAAATGCCCAATTTTCTCAAAAAGTTTCAAAATAATTCTCGGTTGAAAATACTGACCAAAGAGGATTCAACACATAACTAAATATTGTCATAAACTCAGGAAATTTGAAAAGATGTGAATTCAGACAAAGATAAAATGTGAGGCAGGAAACTCAAGTGGAAACTCACTGGTCTGCAACTCGCTTTTGTCAATAGTTCAGCCAGCTCAGTGCTAACATGCTCTGCCTCTCTGCTGCTGCCGTTTCAAAGTAGGGATGCTATGCTCAGTGTACACATTTGAAAACATCAGCTCCTTCAGCTTTGCCTAATGCTGGCAGTATGATTGCTTACACTGAAGAAAGCTTCACAGCACACCTGAGGAGCCAGCACTTGTTCACTGCCATGTTTCAGCAGCATGAACTTTCTCCAGAGCCATGCAGCACTCAGACTAGCCAGGTCCCCCTCTTGGGAACCTTTTTGACCAGATATACTTACTTGTCCTACCTTTCGACTGAATAATTTCCCAACATTAACATTGGTGTGATGTATTTTTAATGAATTTACAGCAATAAGTACCTTCCTTAAAACTACAATGAAGTACGAATTTGGAATAAAAAAAAGTTAGCTGTATTTCACACGTTCTCATCTTTCAATTAGGAAAGTTGACTGAGGATCTAATATTTATATTCATGGCTCCTGAGACAGCAAATAATTGCTGAGCACAATAAATGACATGATAATGTTTTTCCCTATTAATCTTGCACAAAATCTCGATGCTTTCTTGGGTTTTTTTGCTAGGACTCATGTTAACATACATATTTTTTCCTGTTGTTTGCTTACTAATGAATAAGCAGCTCCAACACGACATCCAAAAATTAACACTAAGCATGCAAATAGCGGCAAGTTCTGTAAAGGAAGAGTGGTTTTCCAGCATGCAGTAATCCCAACATACTCTGTGGTACCTAGAAAATTGAAAAAGGCCAAAAGAGATGGAAAATACTTATTCCCACATACCTATGAAACACTGTGCATGCACAGAGTTTGGACTTTGTTATTTTATCTTACACAGATCTTTAAGGTTTCCATCCCCAAATGTGAGCATCCTGACTTAGAACAATACAATGGGATAGACGAATTTTGTTTAAATTCAAAATCTCATTCCTTTTGGTTGCTTTTTGCTGCTCCTGTTTCAGTATCAGATTGCATTTGACCTCCTTTTCTCTCACGTACCACTGCAGCTTCATGAGATTAAAAAAACCCAACAAAAGGTCTCCCTGCCTCCAGCTGTCATGCCTCTCCTAAAAGCAGTGATCACTATATTTGCAACAGTAAGCAACTGGTTAAGAAAAAAAGACTAAAAAACCCTTTTCAGTGATTTTCTGTGAAATCTTCAAAATACAAACCTCGGAGAGGGAAAATAAAAAGCTCCAACTTCCATTATTAGCTCTGTCATCCCCATCATAGGCTTGGAGACCAGCTCTCACCCACAGGAAACACTGGCCAGACTGATTGCTAGCTCACTGGAAGATGAATGTTGCTTGCCACATGCGATGGATGCTGTCAAAATCATGAGGTGGTTAAGATCTCCAAGCTTATTTATAGACAGCAGGAGTAGATTTAATGCAGGGCCAGTCTCAACATCAGACATGGAACTGAATATGAAATAAAACAAGGCTACTGGAGAAAGGACATGAACATAGTGCTTCCAAACTTCATGCATGCCTCTTGGGTATACTAAAGAGCTGATTAAATAGGAAATACTTGCAATTTTCCACATTTTGCTTCTTAGAAGGCTTGGTTCATATCCAATTTCAATTAGTACGGCAAGTTCTATATTTGCCTGCTTAAGTTCCTAGTCCCAAGCACAGCCAACACTGCCACTACACACAGAAGGTTTTTTTTTACTTCTTGGTTCCTAAAAAAACCCAAAAACCAAAACCACCCCCTAAAAACAAACAAACAAACAACAACAACAAAACCACACAAAAAACAGAACACAACCAAACAAATAAACCCCCAAAACAAAACCCAAACCAAACCACAACCAAAAAAAAACCCACTAACAGTATTTTAAAGATGAGGAAACTGAGATACGCGTCAACTGATTGCACCTGCTTAAATGAGACTGTAAATTGCCCAAACCAGACTCACTCACTCCTGTTGCAACCCCTACCAGTTGGACTGAAGTTGCCCAGATTCATTAAAAAAGCCACAGAAAGAGACTGGAGAAAATTGCTTGGCTCAAAAGCTGATTCCACCCAGGTCAGACATGAACCCTACAGAAGTAGCATCTCAGTAATCTCTCAATCATGCACTTTTAGCTCTGCCAAGCCAGTCAACAGAGGTATATGCTTTGTCATGAAAAACACAAATAGATCTATGACCCTTAATTGTATTCAATCACCATTTTAGATGGGAATCATATTTTTCATTTCTAAAATGCAATTCTGCTTCTATAGCTGTTTAAAGCAGTATCTCTCCTTTTGCTGTCAGCAGTATTAAATGAAGGTTTATGTCCTTACTGCAGATCAGTTACTGGAGGAGGTGGGTGGAATGTCACAAATCAGCACAATCACGAGCATGTGGTGGTCCCTTTCAGCGGGTGCAGTAATGCATCCTCACATCACAGCCAAGTGCTTTACTGTGCAAAGCAGTGGGCCCACAGGCAAGAGTAATAGTTGTTCTAGGTAGAAGCAGCAGCTTGGCGAGGAAAGAAGGTTCACGTTGTGCCCCTCTCCACTGTGCCAGCCTCTGCGTAACTCTGCAGTTGTGCAAGTGCAACAAATTGTTGTCAAGGAGCCAATTTCCACTTTGTTAGGAAACTGAGCAACAATGCCTCAAAAACTCAAAGCATAAACAAAACTAAATTGCAGATGAGCACTTGCTGCAAGGGAGACACTGGTGACACTAAAAGGTTTGCCACTAGAAGGAACTTAATGTGGATGGTTTCTATCCAGCTTTCAATTCAAGGAAAACAAAAGGAACCACTGCAGTGCCACCCCTACCTCCACACAACTCTGAACACCAGTATGTTGGTGAATGTTATGACTCACTGGTGACTCTTCCAGACGAATGCACTAAGAACGCCTACATCTCAGTTCCCTGAAGCCAGTCCAAAGGGATGAAGAAGTAGCCTATCTTTGCTCTTGTGTATCAGGCTGTGCTTCAAGGCCTTCCTACACTTGAATGAAATTATTCCAGGAGCAAAGCTGCTGAAGGTCAACGGCCCTCAACATCAAAAAAAAGCCCGCAGAAAGACTCCTTTCTGCAGTACATGTCTCTGCAGAGGATCTCAGCTGACCCTTGAACATGTGGAAGACTTAGGAACTGGGAACACTTACAGAAAAAAACCCAAATGTTAGTGAATGAACACAGTGCATAGCTCTGTGTAAGCCAAGCTATGTACTGAAGGTACAGGAAAAAAACACAAGAAGGGATGATAAAGCAATTGAAAGCTACCAAGGTTTTAGACAGTCTCTCTACTGTCCTATAGAAGACAGGACTAGAAGATACTTTGGTTAACGCTTTCCACACAAGATCTCCCTCCCAAATATATATATCGAGGTGCAGAGACAATTGTATGAGTTGACCAATATCATTATTCAGAATTATCACACGCTGAGGATGAGATGCCTGTAGATTGCTAGCCACAGAACAGCTACAGTGGTTTAAGCCACTATAACTCATGCTGTCTGCTCACTCACTCCCCCCTCTTTCTTCCCCCCAGCTCCTGGGGGGATGGGGAGGAGAACTGAAATAATGCAACTCCCACAGGCTGAGATAAGAACAGTTTAGTAACTGAGGTATAACACAAACCACTACTGCTACCACCAATAATAATAATAACAAGAGAAATACAAGGGAAGAGAATACAATTGCTCACCACCGATATCCAGCCTGACCAAGCAGTGAAGCCCCCTCTTCCGGGTCTCTGCCCTCCGTTTTTACATCCTGGGAATAACATGCTGTGGTATGGAATACCTCCTTGGTCAGTTTGGGTCAGGTGTCCTGTCTCTGCTTCCTCCCGGCTTCCCCTCCTCCCTGGCAGAGCATGAGACTCAGAAAGTCCTTGGTCAGACCAAAACATCACCAAGCAGTAACTGAAAACACTGGTGTTATCAGCACTGTTCCCAGGCCCAAAATCAAAAACACAGCACTGCACCAGCTACCGAGAAGGAGGAAAATGACTGCTGCTGCTGAACCCGGGACAGTCGGCAAATGTTAAATAATATTAAAATGTCTTTTAATTTTTTAATACTGTGATAGGAATCTTAAAACAGTTGTCTGTGTAAAGACAGATCAAGGAGACAGAACATACCCTATGTCCCTCTCTCTAACTCCAGGTTTTCTTTAAGATCTTTACCCTTCAGTGAGCAGACTGTGCAACCAAACTCTCGGAAGATTTTACACAGTTACTCAGAACTGACAGTTACTTCTTTTACAGTTCTTATCTTCCAATTTGGCACCATAATTTGCATGCCACCACAAAACAGTCCTTTGTAAACAGGCTTCCTGTTGAGTGCAAGCTCCCATCCAACCTTCTTCCAAACCCTTTTCCCTCCATTTTGCTAACTGATTCAGTAAGCTTTTAGTTAATCTCTCACCTATCCTCATCCACAGTATTAAACTCTCACAAATCTGCTACTGTTGTTATTATGCAAAGTGCTCCTCCCAGCTGCACAGATTTCAGCAAAGCGTAACACCTTGTTGACTCTAGATAAATCTATTTATTCAGTGCAAATGTTCCTCTTCCTGACAGACTAATCCTTTATAAGTAAATCCTTTATAACTGCAAAACAATTCATTATACAAAATACAGAAGTAGGAGGACACACAGCTTACTGCTCATTCTTTATCAAGGCCTAGCAAACAAACGTTTGGGTACAAAACAAGTAATAAAAAGAGAATATGAAACAGGGTGTGCTAGCCCCACTGCAAAGTAAATAGGGTCAGTCTGGCTTTGTGGCAAACAGGTGTAGTATCCCATCCATTAATAATTCCAGAAGGAGGAGTGGAGCACATGGAAAGGACACACAGAACCCAGCCTAGCCATGCATGCATCGTATCCTGACTGGCTTGGAATCAAAAAATAATTAGGCATACACAGAACCGAGAAAAATAACCCAATTTCAAGAAATAATGAAATCCTGCCTATACTCCACCAAAGATCTACTGGACCGTGGTGCAGTTTCCAAGGAGATTTTGGAAAAACCCCATCAGTTTAGGGGAGGGTTACAGTTAACAAGCTGCACTAGACAGGACTTGCCCAAAAGCACAACCTGCACAAACACACTGAATAATGGAAAAAAACAGCAAACTTTCTTTTGGCAATAAAATAGACAAAGGGAGACCTAAAAGGTACTTTACACATACCTGTGTCTACATTTGGTCTTAAATTATCAATTCAAAAGACCAAATAATGATTAACATGGATTTTCTTACGCTTTTCACCAAGTCTTCCCTCAGCGTGGTGGCCATCTTGGGGAGCACAAACTCCTCCTGTTTTTTACTGTTATCCATTGCTTTGCATTTGTAATTCCATTCATGTTAAGCTGCACATGGTCCTCTCTGTGGTATACTTAAGTTATACCAAGTGCAGAGGTTTCAGCTACCTGCTATATATGTTTTACAAAGAGAATAGTTGAAATTCCCGACTTCCAGCCCTCCCGGGGCTTTAACTTAATGGGATGTGTATACAGTTCACCAGCTGTAATGATTGTCACTGGCCAGCTACTCAGATCACTGTAGTACCTCAGAGCCTGGAATGCAGCCCATAGTACATGGGGAATCTATCGTAGCATCACGCAACGGTTTGAGCTGGAAGGGACTATAAACCCATAAAGCTCCTCTTGTTCCACCCCCTACCATGGGCAGGGACACCTTCCACTAGACCAGACTGCTCCAAGCCCCATCCAACCTGGCCTTGAACACTGCCAGGGATGGGGCAGCCACAGCTTCTCTGGGTACCCTGTGCCAGGGCCTCAGCACTCTCACAGGGAAGAATTCTTCCTAATGTCTCATCTCAGTCTCCCCTCTGTCAGGTTAAAGCCATTCCCCCTTGTCCTGTCCCTACAGGCCCTTGTCAAAAGCCCCTCTCTAGGTTTCTTGTAGCCCTCTTTACGCACTGGGAGCTGCTCTAAGCTCTCCCCTAATCTTCTTGTCTCCAGGCTGAACAAGCCCAGCTCTCTCAGCCTATGTTCAGAAAGTTCAGTAAAATACTATCAACAAAATCAACTGCACTGGAATCTGTACTTAAACCAGGAAGAATGCCTTGCCTCTTCTTCCAGGATTTCTTGATAACCAGCAGCAGGACTTTCATGTGACAGTAGTTACAGCTCTCAACTCTAATGTGACCATGCCCTTCCTTCCCATCCCACAGGTAATTACTGCTGCTTTTTAGTGAGCAATATAACTTCAAACGTTCTGTCAATGAGGTACCACGGAGATGATAAAAGTGCCTTGCCCTAGCATCTAATGTGGATAAAATCAGTGATCTGCTGCCCCACAAGTGGTAACATAGTCAGAAAGCTCAGAAGCCTCTGCGTCCACTGCAGCCAGCTCTTTATGGGCAATGCCATTGCAAGGTTTTCAGCACAACAATAGGACAGCTAAGCAAACCAAGACCTGGCAAAGACATGTGTGAAGCAGTTTCAGTACAGATGTAGCAGGTCAAGTTTTCTCCACACTGCAAGAACTCATCCATCCTATTTTTCATCTCTCTCTCCTGTCCAGCCCAATGATAATCCTGCCGGGATGGTCTCTGGACAACTTTGTCTGCCTCTGCTAGCAAAAAGTAGAAGTGAAAGGTATCTCACAGCAGTCACTTGGTCTTTTCCAGGTAGACCATGACTAAGTTACCAGCTCATCCAGCATATTCTCAGAAATAAACCTGGCATCCTTTTCCCAATACCCAAAAAAAGGAAGAAAAAATTACATAACTAGGGACTGAGCACAAACAGCCAAAAGAGAGCAGCCCAGCATAATTTTTGAGGTACTTCAAACCAGCACACCATTTGTGTGTGCAAGGGCCTTGAATTGCTAGCAAATCACCTTCAGAAATTCTGCCTATCAAATCGGGAATCTGACGGTCAGGATTTCCAAATTGGCTCTTCCACTGTGACCTTGGATAAGTCTCTTAACTTCTTCAAGTTTCCATCTCACTTCTCGTGACAGAAAGAAGTAACACTCAGTGGGGAAAACGTGGCCTTGCTACTGTTTAAGACTAGCACGGTGTGAATAGCATATTTTTATTTGCACAGAAAAGAGACAACTTATTTTTAAGAGCTATCTAAAATGAAAATGTCCTCTGCAAAGAAAAACGTTTGCTCAGCATTACTCCAAAAGACTCTGTCTGACCTGAAATAAAACCCTGGTGGGCTCCAGGAAACTTGCTATTGTTCAAAATAAAAATGGAGATGCTGCTTATCCTTGTGTACCCATAGAGGCTCTCAAGCGAAAGGCTATACTGAGTGCATCACTAAACATGAAGCACAGAAGATGACAGAATCACTTGAGTCATCGCCAGATGCTAATGCAGCATTGGTCTGAGGAAGCCCTGGGTCATTTCAGCTTGGTCCTGTCCCCTCAAATCCACCCACTCAAGACAGTGCACTAAAGAGACAACTTTTCACCACATTAACACTGACAAGACTGACAGCATTCTCTGCGCTTGGCATGCATTAAAACATGCAAATGCTAGCGAAACACAGATTTATCTGGGGGAACCTCAGATTTTGAGAGCAGACAAAAACCACCATAAAGCCTACATAGCTTCACATGAGCACTATCGAGGTAGCACACTGCTACTGCTTCCTCAGTGAGAAGCAGCATGAAAAACAGTTAATGTAAACTCAACATTAAAAATCTCACAATTAAGATGACAGATTAAACTGATCTGCATGCAAACTGCAAACTGATATGGCATTCACTGATTAATGCAGTAAATTAGATACTAACTCACGCGATATTATATATCACAAACTTCACTCAGCAATGTATATGTGGTGTCAAACATTTTTGATGCTGTGTAAGTTATTAAATTTTCCACAGGCAAGACTCTGAGTATCTACTGCAGTTGTAGGATGAGATTATGAACAGAGACTTTCAATTTCTGACCAAAACTACTTCCAGACTTTGTCACTGGAGTACTTGATACTATTATAACTGCTCAGAATTCAAGTAGAGATTGCTTTCCATTGTAGTAGAAAATAGCAATAGAAGCCTACCAGCACCAAGTCTGGACCCAAGCTCTTTTCCATGGACATGCATCTGAAGGTGGAGAGATGCTTCAGACGTGTGATTTATTTCTCCAAAAAGGTGTTTTTGAGAAATACCCATCTCTGAGTTCTGCATACACTCAATGCAATTCAGAACTGCTGTCTGAAGAAACTGCAGCAAGAAATGCCACAGAGACCCCGAGATCTCTTGTAAGTAGTTTGCATAACTATGCAAACAAGGTAGAGTCCCCCTCTCTCATGCTTTTCAATGGATGTTACTCTGTGAGTCAACAGACCCCGAATACTTTCAACTACACAGTCGCAAATTCACAAGGTGAAGGTATTCCCCTCCACAAATCCCAGCCAATGTGAGGCTCTAGCCTTAGCAACAACAATTCATCTCACGGGTGTCAACACTAATGAGTTAAACTGGACTGTAATGAGATTCTGGAGTTATTTGTAGCTGTGGTACAGGTAAGTCCCTTTGGTTGCAGGTAGACATCCTTCCCTAGCTGAACTGGCAGAAGAGGTTATTGCCTCCATCTGTTCAGAACCACTTTTCCTCCCAGTCATCTGGTGAAGAAGCATGTGCAAGTACTCTCTAATCTATTTCAGCCAAAGTCAGTCAAGTGAGACCAAAACAACAGTTCTTACCTACTCCAGGATTTGCTGTCAACCTTTCACTTTCAAGTGGCAGCTGCTCTCTGGGCTGCATGAACACATCTACAGACTGTTGTGACCTGCCTGAAGACTAGAGGCTCAAAGCCACAATACAGTGGTGCTACAAGGTAGGGGAGCAACTCAGTGCCTGTGCTCTAGTCCCTTTTAAAAAATGTCATTTTAATATGTGAGATAATTCTGATACATGATAATATTCTTACTATTCCATGCAAAGCACTTTCTGGAAGAGGGAGTATTTCCCTTTCTCTTTACAAAACAGGATATAGGGCATTTTGTGGAACATCAGACCGCTAACTCCCATTACCTCTGCAGCTGTGGGAAAACTTGTGAACACAGTTTGGTCTTTATCTGAGATATTCAGCTCAAATCTGACACTAAAGGAAGGAGAATGGGAAAAGCATCTGCAAGTATGCTCAAGTCCAGAGGAAACCCTGTCTCAATTTAGAACTACACACGAAGGACCTTCCTTAAATCAAAGATGGAGATAAAAGGGTGTGTTTATGTACAAGAACTCATAGCAGCTTTTTCTGCAGAACAGTATTTAAAATTATTAAAGCACAATGTGCATATAAACACCCCAAAACCCTCCTGATAGTTTTCTGTTCAGAAAAAAACAATTGTTTTAAATTGTCCTGGCAAAGAAGAAACACTGATTATGCTAACATAATGGAATAGCAATACCCTGACATAATTCTTAATAGCATATCATGCTTAAGAAGTCCCGTCAGTTAAAATCTAGGCTAGAACTCAATGATCTCCAGGAACTGGACTTAATATTACTAGCTCCTGAATGTAACCAGATAGCCTTGCAGAAGCAGGACGAATTAAGGTTCAAGACAAATGCTGCACATAATATAGATCTTAACCTCATTTAGAAGCAATGCTGTTTAAGACTTTATTAAGGGATTGAGTTACCGCTTCAGCTTAAACAGAAGTGACGGAGTCATTCACAAGGGTAATAAAAATAAACCAGATAATGCAAGAGAGGGAATTGCACCTACTGCTAAGGAAGTAACTGAGAAAAATAACGCAGACCTTCTATTACCGCTCTCTGGAAAACGGCATGGGATCCAGTGTCCAAATGCAACTCAATTGAAGCAGATTTTCAGAAAAGCAATCATAAAAGTCTCCCATAAAGGAATGTGGTCAACAACAACAGGAAAAAAGAAAAGAAAAAATCAAAGCTTTTACGTATAAGTGATTTTGTGGGGATGCAGAGAGGCAACGTGATCTACAGGGCTCCATTAGAAGGCTCTCCGCTGTAGCTTTTCTCCTACCAACAACCACTTTACTTTTGATGAACCACTCCTGTATCTGAATGTTCTGTGTGAAAGAACTTTTTTTTCCTAGAAATATACCTTCTTTTCTAGACCCACTCATAAAATATCTACAGAGGGTAAAAAGCTAAGGCTAATTTCTGGTTTATAATGCATACACGTTGACAAGAACGGCAGGTGGTTTTAGTTTTAGTGCAGATATGCTTCTAGGTTTGACTGGAAGCATCCTGCCAGTGCTGCAGGAATGAAGCTTGTTTTGGTAATGCTGATATTGTAAAGTATTCCTGGATAGCACTATTAATCTTGCACTCAACAGCCATTTAATTTTTTTTTCAGGGTTTATCCTAACAGACTGAATAAACTCCTGCAAAATAATTACTATAAAATGATTTATCTAGCATGCTAACCAGTGAGCGTGGAGGATGTTCAATAGAGAACCCGTCTGTTAAAGCTTCCTTGCCTGACACTATTCATTTGAAAGTGAAGAATTGGTGAGCAGACTTCATTGAATACAGGTATTAAAGCACCCACTGGCTTTAAAAGGATAGTTCTGTTAGAAATTCCAGCCTACAATTCTTCAAGCAAAGCATTGTCCTTGTTCTGACACTCTGATGCTGCTATGATGTTAAAGGTGGAATTAATTGCTCTCTGAAGTGCCTCTTTTTCTCTCTGTTGACTAAAAAGGGACCTCAGGGACTAGCTTTGACATGATGCCTAACTTTCAGATAGTTGAAGTCATGAGAGATGAATACCACCTTGTCTCACTTCATACAACAAAGCCACATGAATGTCTGAACTAAATCTTGCCTAGGGAGATTGAATCCTGTGATGTCGCGAATTAGATGACTGGTTTATTATACAGATTTTATTCCCTGACAGTTCAGTTGAGGTCTAGACTGAGAATCATGCTGAACTGCTTGGGAATTAGCCTTGCAAACTGGAGTTTGTCTCCTGTCCACAGAAAGTGTTTTCTGGCCTTTACTCCAATGCTAAGAGAAGCAGTCAGCATCATCAGCACATAGATGTGTCAAAAAAAGAGGCCTCCTATACACTATTATGAAAAAGAAATAAAGGGACAAGACCATTGCTCGGCTTTGGAAACTGTCTTAATTTCATCTAATGCCTTTCCTACACGCTCTTTATGAACACTTGGCACTTAGCAAAACCCACACCAGTATAGCAAGATTCCTTAGGCAAACACAGCAGCTCTGCCCTGACCAAGCTCTCTGCCTGAGTAACTTTTGGAATGAGTGCAATTTCCTAAAGAGGAGTCTCCAGAGACAGCACAGAACTATACCAACATGGTCTCAGCTTTGGCAATGTCTAGCATCGACTAAATACTCTAAGCTGACAGCAAGCCTACGCTTTCCTGTTTCATCAGTCAAATCCCTCAACTTAAACATGTCAGAGATGCACCAGTAACCTGCTGGTTAGTGCTGCTGCCACAAATGGCCTCATTCTGTTCACTCACTACTTCTCTCTTGTTTCTAGGATTGATGAAAGGGCCACCTAAAATTGTTCCCATTTCCTCCAAACTAATTCCACCCCACATGTCAGCTAATCTAATGCTCGTTTGCTACAGCCCAGCCAAAGGGCCTTGGCTCATCTTAACTCTACTGTTGCTGCTTGCCTCTGTGGTATGGAATTCACCATCTGATTTCTTTCTCCTTTGCCTGTACTCAGTGCTAAGCACAGGCCAGACTCCTCTGTGAGGACTGCTCTGAGATGGTATAGGAATATGCATAAGTGGAAGCAGTAATAAACTCCTACGTAGTATTTACACAACACTGTCACTCTGGGCTTGCAGGACAGGAGGAGTTATTTTGCTTGACTGACTTCCATTTGGTGGCATCCTGCCTGGTCACGACACTTCAGTTTCATTTCAGCAATTACCTTAATTGTCCAGGAAAGAAATGCACTGTTTACTCAAAAAATCAAAAAAAAAAAAAAAAAAATAATAGGAACCAGAAAATGCTCTAACTGCTTTATACTCGAGAAAGGCAACTCTAATGCATTATAGACACTGCTGATGTCTGGAAATGCTACTAACAGAAGCAGCAAATAGAAGCACATTTATTATCATTTAAGGGGAGCCACATGAAGTCACAAATTAGCCCATATTCCACAAATCAACAATTAAAATGAAGCCTATTTGCTACAATCTAAACTCATAACGGAGAAATAATTGCCCTAAAGATTTCATGGTGAGATTAGATAGGGAGGAATGTTTTACAACTAAAGGGCTTTCCCTTTAGGGAACAGGCTTGTTCAAATGAAAGAAACTGCCTGATTTCACTGGGGAACAGAGGAAGTTGGAGGTACTCCAAAGACGAAATTAGAAGAAAAACACCACAAGCATAGAAGACCCCTGCAAAGATGACCAGGTCAAACACCTCCTGAAGTGAACTTTGTTCCAACACAGAATCATAGAATAGTTAGGGTTGGAAAGGACCTTAAGATCATCCAGTTCCAGCCCTCCTGCCAACATACCCACAAGGAAGCTTATTTTCATTTCTATTTTTCTTAATCAGTTTTAAGTTATATTTTTAGAAAATATACTTTGTACAAAGTGTACTTTGCAATCCAATTTAAAAAAAAAAAATCAATGTAGCTTTATAGTAACACGTATCATTGCAAACACTGTCAGCTTCAGCCTCCTTTACCTACAATGGAAGAAAAGCTCTAACTTAAACCCAAATCCTCTGTTTTCCAAACCAAACTCTTCTGTTGGCTCTGAAGAGCCCAGCAATGGCACGAAGTGAAGTCCAAATCAGTGATTTGTCTTGTTTGACTCTTCCTTTTTCAAAAGCTTTGATAAACATATAGGGGCAGATCTTCAACTGATACAAGTAGTTGAAGCTCCAACAACAAACAAGATTATGTGCAATGTGCTTTACAAGTTTTACTGCCAGAAGCTCCGCTCAGGTAACTTCAGTGTTACTCACTTCCTCTACTTGGCGAAGTAGCTTGCACACCGTAAATACTTCCATTAGTTTGCTGTCTAAGCCAGTTGGCAATTGCTATAGACAGGTGAGTCACTCTACTGCTGTTTTGTTACTGATGTGTACAATGAAAGTGCCTGATGAATTAATACTGTTGCCCAAAATTCACACTTAACGTTTCCGATCTTGGACTGCTTACTTTATTTTTGTTATGGTTTCATTAACGTATGTTCATAACCACACGTACGTACACTGTTATGCCATAAGATGCTTAAAGAGTCAACATTAACTTTCTATAGTCTGATAATATTACAGAAATATTGAGATCCTTTTCATATTAACAGATATTTTTTGGTACTGTGTAACATGATGCTGCATTTATGCAGTTGTTGCTTACAGCTCTAAATGACATCTTAAAAATCCAGGACATAAATTAGGCGTAAGTGCATGGAATATTCTGCTGTAGTCTCCACAGAATCATTTACTCTAGATTGTGGCTCACATAAATCAATCAAAACAGCTTAGATTCCAGTATGCCACAACCCATCATCTCACAGAACCAGACAGATTGCCTCTCAACCCTCAAAGTTTTTATGTCTCAAAATAATAGCTTTGTTCATCTCTATTCACATCAAATAAGAAATCCAGCACCGACATTATTTTTGGAACATGATAAATCTCTCTGTGAGAGTTGACTAAATTATATTTCCTTGTAGATCTGAAAAACATTTTCAAACCTCTTATTTTGCTTACAAATCTGCTGATGCTTCATCAATCATGCTCCATGAACAATACACTTCCATGTGGGACTGGACCCAGAATCCAGCTGACTCATTTAAGTGCTTGCAATCTCCCAGTTGTACAAAACTTCAGCACTTCAGCTGGCAATCATTTAAAGAACTGGGGGGAAAAGGTATTCTTACAATTTCTTTCATGCAATAAAACCTGACTGTAATTTAATACCTTGTCATTCGTGTGTGACTTCGGGATCAATATGCGTTACTACCAGGGCTTTCAAAGGCTCAATTCATAAAAGCCTTGTATGCCTCATTTATGGAGGTACTCCATAAAACTGCCTCCATGGAAGCACGGCGCACAGTTTGCCCTTTCTCATCCTCACATCCTCAGTGCAATTCAGTAATGATGGCATTTTTGAAAACTCCTGGGGGACTAAGGAGCGTGGTTCCCATTAATTTGTGCTCCTAAGTCCCCTGGCAGCTTTTCAAAGTTCCTCTCTTTCCCCATGTTTTTCATGACTTCAAAGTATAAGGATCTCCTCATAGAGGTTTAATGATCCTGACGCACAGCTACTGGTTGTGAGTTTCCAAATACAGCATAAAGAGTCTCATTTGCTGAAAGGGCATGCACTCCTTTTCAAAAAACTTTCGTCCCGTTACAGATTCTTAAATTTTTCAGGGAAAAAATCAGTGTATTTGGTTTATGGTATTTCTATTTATGTGTTATGTATTTGATTTGGAATTACAAGGTAAAGGCTTTTTGGTTTCAGTTGTTCTATTGCAGAGTGCCTACTGTGTCCATCACTGCTGACACCAATGTACCACACCTCTCCCATGGTACACAGTGCAGAATTATTCAGCAATGCCTGCGGTTTACTGCAGTGATTGGTTTGCTAAGCAAGGCTGCAGGAGACCATGCACAAGCAGAACAGCACGACAAAGCAAACAGAGCTCCCTGAGGCAGAAAGAGGGAGGTTTGGGACAAGGAAAGAGAAGAACTGGACTGGGTCTTATAGCAAGACTGGGGCAAATGTGCCATGAGACCTCTCAGACACAGAGAATAATCTGAACCTGAATACTGCACAAGATAAGATCTGAGGTATAGAGATGCCCTGAGCCAAACTCTAAAGAACACTTCACTGTGGTAAAGAAAGAGGAGTTCTACCTGTCCTCAAGCTTTTACACGCTGCACCACTGAAGAGCAGTGGTACCTCAGAAACAGTGTTGGTATGTAGGACACTGACGCAGGCCTTTAGAAAAATAAGGTTCTAGCTTCTGACATTATTTAATCTTCTACAACCTGCAAGCACACACAGAAAATTTTCTTTCCGCCTTGTCCCATCATTTTATTCTTGTTCTTCACCTTCTACTTTGCTCATCACTGCCCCCTCAGGCTCTGCTGAGTCATGCCAGAAAAAGGGACTGACTTCCACCGGAACATTCCATGCATTTACCTTTGCATTTGATAAGTTTAGATGTTAATTATCAACCCTTTTGCATTTCACTCAGCTTTCACAATTCAATGAATTTCCCTCAGTCCTACTTGGTTTCTTTGCCAGTTCAACAGATTATCCCTCTAGATAGTTCAGTCTTGGTGACTGCGTGGCTATCTGATTAAGTTTGATTGCTCTAGTTACTTAATTGGATCGTAAATGTTTATTCCAATCCCTTTCTAACTTGTCAAATGCTTTAATCACTTCTACTATCTAGACCAATGAGCCGGCAGTGTGCGCTTGCAGCCCAGAAGGCCAACCGTATCCTGGGCTGCATCAAAAGGAGTGTGACCAGCAGGTCGAGGGAGGTGATCCTGCCCCTCTACTCTGCTCTCGTGAGACCTCACTTGGAGTATTGTGTGCAGTTCTGGTGTCCTCAACATAAAAAGGACATGGAACTGTTAGAACAAGTCCAGAGGAGGGCCACGAAGATGATCAGGGGACTGGAGCACCTCTCGTATGAAGATAGGCTGAGAAAATTGGGGCTGTTCAGCCTGGAGAAGAGAAGGCTGCGTGGAGACCTCATAGCAGCCTTCCAATACCTGAAGGGGGCCTATAGGGATGCTGGGGAGGGACTCTTCATTAGGGACTGTGGTGAGAGGACAAGGGGTAATGGGTTTAAACTTAAACAGGGGAGGTTTAGATTGGATCTGAGGAAGAAGTTCTATACTGTGAGGGTGGTGGGGCCCTGGAATGGGTTGCCCAGGGAAGTTGTGAATGCTTCATCCCTGGCGGCGTTCAAGGTGGGGTTGGACATAGCCTTGGATGGCATGGTTTAGTGGGAGGTGTCCCTGCCCATGGCGGGGGGGTTGGAACTCGATGATCTTGAGGTCCTTTCCAGCCCTTACTATTCTGTGATTCTGTGATTCTGTGATTTGTTTCCAGTGTTACTGGTTTAGCGCCATCTCTCCTTTCCTCATCTCTCCCTCTCTGATTTATTCCTTTGCTCGTGCAGTCTGACTCCTACCCTTTTTGCTTGATCATCTCCCTCTTCTGTTCTGACTTTCCAAGCTTCCCTGCTGTCTCTCAACTCTTCTCAAAGACCATTGTCATTCTTCACAAGCATGAACCAAGTTGCACAGCCAGGTCTTAACATCTTCAAACATAAGTCCTGTTTAAATTAAAACCCTTTCCTACAGCTAACACAGACCTTCATGGATCTATATAAAACAAAACTCAGAGGAAAATCAAGGTTCTGCACACCCTTTGTTACAGGCCAGCAGTCTTTTGAAATGTAGAGGTTTATTATGGAAAGAAAAAGGGAGAGATAAGACTGTCATCTACTTACACAATGGAATCAGCTTGTATAAATCGTTGAATCTGGAGTAATACTGGTTTAAAATCATTGGGTCATCCGCAAACCATCATTGTCCTCCCCATTTCTCAAGTGATAATAGCGAATGCTATGATTGTTTCAATAAATCCAAGCAGTTAAAACATCACAAGAACTAAGTGGCAGCAATTAATAGTAATAAAAATAAGTTCAATTTGGGGAAAGCAGATTACAGAGTTCATTTTCTTTCACTGAATCAATGGTTCCCCTGTTGAAATAAGCCTTAATTAAGGGAGAAGGTCAGGATAAAAATCATATAAAGCATTACAAAGATAATGTATTGGCCAATTCTTCAAGGTGTTAAAAAGTACTTAAGACCCACAACTGCCAACATTTGCAGGGGAACTGAGGGATTTTCAGCGTCTCTCAACAGTTTCTAGTACCTCCTTTGAGCAGGCCCTTCTTTTTTGGTTATTAAAGCTTTGGATTTTCAAGGCTGAGATTTCTCAACGCTGTTTCTTAACCCAAATCACCTAACCTTTTTTAAATTACAGTTAGATGAACTTGCCCACTCTGGCAAGATTGCCTAAGAAACACCCACACTGTGTTGTGCTGTGGCAGATGCCATCCAGCCTTTTCACCTTCTGTATGAAGACATCAGTTTCAAAGACCAAATTATAATCATTGTTCCACCATTTAAGAGATTTCTTTATAACTCCCCTTATCATATCTTAAAAACCCTGCATATACCATCAGTAGATTACTAAATAAAACAACAGGTCCCATTCACCAACATACATGACAGACCTATGAAAACCAAATGCTCTACACATTTGGGTTCATTTCCCCCCTCCCCCTGCCTTTAGTGAGTACATTAATGCTCTAAATAGATTATTTAACACAACCATCACTGCCTAAATTGGGCTCCGCAAGAAGTAGGCGCTCACAGTCAGCAACAGAAATGCATAATCACTAATTCATTACTGTAAGAAGCTACTCTACCACTAATTGAGTTACTGTGCCTTTTCTAGAAGCAATATTAAGACTAAATTTGCTTAATTTTTTATTCCTAGCATTACTATAACTTCATTTGAAAAAGATGAAATGAAAAATGAAAACAAAGATAAGCCCCATAACAAGTGCATTAAATTTATTCTACTTAAATGGGCACAGACCACAAGTGAACTAATTTTCACTCTGGAATTATCTTAAAGTTATTTAACTTCCCTACAGCCACCATGCTCATCTGTGAAGCAGCTTTCTTCCTCCAACACAAGATACCTAGAGGATTAAAACACTACCAGTTAGGGATGGTTTTCTGGCACACAACCGGAAGTCAGAGTAATCAGTCTTGCTTCATGGGAGAGCAGAGGTGAATTGAGAGAAAGGTGGTTGCCAAAGAATTTGGAGGCAAACATTCTTAAAATAGTAAGGCTTTTCCAAATGCCTACTTACTGAAATTAACTCCACAGGAAAACCAGCTCAGTGAAGCTCTATAAACAGCACAGGCCCCTCCAAGGAAAATGCTGCCAATCTGCCTCATTTATATATTTATATTTTTTCAAATGAAGGATAATGGGGATTTAATCCAAACACACTGAATAACTCCCACTGACTTCAATTAATTCTGGATCTATCCTCTGGCTTCGTAAGCTCTTTAACCATGGCAGGAATGCCAAAGGAAGTTTTCCAGTTTCCTATACACAGAAATGACCTGGATAGACCAAGTAAGTATTACGGTAAATGTTGGTCCTAAACCTCAAATAGAGACAACTACTTCTGCAATTTAAGACTACCATCTTTCTGTTAATCATGTCCATTTTACAATTTTATAAGAAAGGCACAATACTGACTGTGCTCATTGTCGTGTCCACCTGGTCCCCTGAATTTCCGGGCAGTGGTGGATCTCCAGACCATGTAAGATGACACTGTTGGTTCCACTGAAGGGATATGTCTTCTCTCCAATGTCCCATAATTACAACTAAGCAAATAATTAATAATTAAAAATCTTCAACACCATTTAGGTGCTTCATAAATCTGCTGAAAACATCTTGCAATTTTACTCACGTGAAACTTTCTTAAAAGTTACACAAAATTCTGTACAAATTATTAACTGTTAACATCTAAATTAGCTTTGTGTCATGCGGGACTTCAATTAGAAACCCGTGAGAACAATCACTAGAACAATGTCCCCAGGGATGTGGCAGAGTTCCCATTACTGGAGGTTTTCAAGATGCAGCGGGACAGGGTGCCAGATAATCTCACTTAGGCTCCCTATCCCACAAGCAGATCATTTGCGCTCCTTTCCAACCTGGGCTCTTTCATGTTTCTATTAGATACAATGATATTATTTCTGCTCTTGGTTCCAAAGATGTTAACTTTTCCAGGCAGTTTTCCAGTAGGAAGCATCAAGAATTCATTTTGAAAAGGGCCTCACTGGTATTTTGTTAAGTTAGCTAACCACAACACCCTGTCAGCAAATTAATTTATAAGACAAACTGCTGAAAGTGAGCCTATGTGGGAAAACCAAAATGATATATATTTAGGTTTTGTCCGAATACACAAACCCATGATTTCTGTAATGATTCACATACGTAAGTAATCCTGCCTGGAGAAAGCCCTTATTGATTTCCTGCAGCTGATTCATAAATCTGTTGCTAGATGATTTATCAAACGGAGTCACGGAAAATTCTACATAACAGTTGCTCATATTTCTCCATGTATGTTGCAAGTCCATATTCGTACTCTTCCTTCACTATCTTTTTCCAGCAAAATCACCTTCAATTCTTCAAAATTCTTCCTTTCTTGAGAGGTCCTCTCCTTTGGATCAAGGATTTTGCTTTTAGTGAAGCCTTAACTTCAACCTTCAGGAATCTGCATATGTACAACCATGAGATGATTACAGAATTATTTACCAACTCTGAAGGCGATGAGTGTGTTTCTACGTACTTTCAGTAGCTACTGGAAAATGCTATTGCTGAGTAGACAGAACCATTAACTTAATCAACACTACATTGTCTCTCCCTCTCCAAAATAAATACGTTTTTTATGTTGCTTACTGAGGTTGAAAACCTGAAAGCTAAGTGCTTCCTCTTGGACAGGCTGAATGCCTGAAATAACTGCTTTTAACAGCCTCAGAGCATCATTAAACCTTTAACACGTTTTAGAAACATTTACTCTCCGTGCCCCTTACTTTAAAAGTTACTTTGAACTGGTAAATCAAACACTGCTAAGTAAAACAATGCCTTGTCATTTACTTGTGCTTACTACTAAGTACTTTAATTAAGACTTTTGGAAATAAGTTAGCAAATTAATTCATTTACAACTGCAGTAAAAAAAATCAGTAGGAAACCCATTAAATATCATTAATAAGTCAATACATTACTTAAGAAATGAACTCTATTTTTATTACTAGAAATTACCATCAACTATCAAATGCCACTGTAATAATTACTTCACTTGCAGAAGGAACAAATTCTTAACTTGCACTATTAAATTAATATATTACTTCTCTGCAATTATTTTTTATTTATTCTTTTTTTGCTTTGGATACTGCACTTATTTACTAGTAAGTTGTAAGAAAGAAAATTAGGTAATCAACAGTTTAGGTTTTACACACTGACAAACACAATCTGTTTCACATTTAAGACAGTAATGGAAAGTCAATTGGCTGTAGGATGCTGGGCAATGCTACCTGTTTAACTGTCCTGATCCAAAACCCATCAAGTTCCAAGCAGCCTTTCTATTGACTGAAGGGGCTTTCTGATCAGAATCTAATGATAGGGCTCAGGAACTTTCTGCAGTAAAGCCAAAAGCACTTACAGGTGTCAAGGGCTAACAAGCCCTAAAAGAATTAAAGCCAGAGGATAGAGTGCATGACAAGAATGGTAGTGATGAACTACAGCAATGATAAAAGATGCACCAAATAAACTTTTAGCCTAGCCTGAGCAGAAAAAAACCCAACAGAACCAAAACAAAGAGACAACCCTCACCACTACACAAAAAAACCCAAACCCTAAACAAAAATCCCCAAGCCACATAACCAACCAAAACCAAAGGAAACCCCTCAATCTGTAAGGGCCTTCCTTTTTTCTATCAAGCTAAGCCAATCAAGAAGCATTATATGATGGGAATTAGGAAAAGTGAAGATACCCAAATGACAGATCACTTTGATTTTCTAATCTGCTGCACAATTGAATGAAGAACGGGAAATACGGAGCACAATTAAGACCCTGAAATGATAGTTATGTTTCAACTCAACAATTTTCGATTAGATGGGATCTGAATCTAGAAATTTTAGATTTCAAATTCAGAATTTTATCAGTACCTGAATTTTTTTTTCCAATTCAAGTGCAATCAAAATCTCACCTTTTCCATGATTAAAGAACCCCAAAAATGCAATTTCTAATGCTCAAAAGTAAATCCCAACATCAAACGTCTACCTTCTTCAAGTCCCTGTTGGCATCTAATTTAGATCCAAACCTGTATCCACCTATGGAAATGGCGGCCTATTTTCCTGTCTAGGTACCTTAATTTATTTTTAAATTGTGTCTATGGTCTTCAAAAGGCTTAGAAAAATTAGGCTGTACGCTTCTTATTGTTCCTCAGTTGTTTCTTTCCGAAGTTCACCCATGCTTTAGGTGCTTAGTGACATTAAGGTATCAAAATAGCTAAGCTGCCTGAAAGCTTCTAATAGCCACAGAAAAATTAGATTTAAATTAATCTTTTCTTATTGCTTTCCTTATTTTCTCTAAACCTAAGGTGCTGCCCTTGGCTGCTCATCACCACTTTTGATCTTGTAGAATGACACAGCACCACATCTTCAGCTGGGGGTAAAATGCTTAGTGGCATCAACCCACTGAAAAAAGAACAAGTGGTTTTATTCCCTGGTGATGTTAGCCATATACTGTGTCCTGCGAGCAGAGCAGGGGAGTAGCCAATTCTTACAAATCTATAGACAAAATGGGATATTTGTTCTTTTGCTCACAATATGCCTTAATAGCCTCGGCAGCCACCATCTGTCATCTGCAGAGTAGTGTCCGGTATTGGTATGAGCTCACCCAGCTAACATTATTCTGTCACTCCACTGTCCATCACTACGGCTCTCCTTCAAGTGCTCCCAAGAGAAGAATTCCTGTACCTTCACGGGAGCTGAATATCTCCCACAGTCTGCCATAAAATTTTTTTTCAACGAATTCCCAAAGCACTGTGGATTTGAACGATTTCTGTCTCATTCACCTTTTTGGTCTGGGGAGTTGAAATACTTTCTTGTCAGCCTTTGAGAGCTACCAAGATGTGTTCTGTACATCAGCAGCAGAATAGGTTCTTCCTCTTCTGCTTTCAACACAATGTCAGGCTATTCCTTGTTGAAGCTTAGGGATCACCTTTATGTATGGACAGTGCAATGAATCCCTTAATACAACTGACCTTTGTAGACAGCAACGTAAATAACCAAAATAACACATTCTCCAGCATATTTCCCTGGCCTATACAGACTGAAAAGAAGGATATGTATCTCAGCTCAGCAGAACTCCAAATAAATAAAATGGACAAAACGTAATGTGTTAAGTGCTGTAAGTAACAATATTCTTCATTGACACTCTACCTAAAGATTTCAGTATGATTCACAAGCTCCATAAAACTGGCAAAACTAAAATGCAGCTGTTTCTGGTGTGAAGTACTAAATTTACATACTTGAATTGATAATGGAACTTGTATTTAAGGAAGCAATCCCCACTAAGGTTGCCCATTATTAAAATTCCATGCACTACATTGAGCTATTAGGGGTCACTCAGCAATAACTGCTTTGGAACATGGCCAAAGATAGGTTTATTAGAATCATGTTTTCCACCATTGTTTAAAAACACAACCCTGAAATTTGTTATCAGGAAGGTCAAAAGCCATCACAAACAGATAGTTGATTTGACAAGAAGACTTAACTCTGTGAAGGTTCTCTAACAGCCAGGAATCATGCTCCTCTCCAGAAAGGCATCAGAAGACTGTGAGCTAGAAGCAATAAAATACGTTACCTGTACTGCAGTTCTTCATTGCAAAGGAATCTACAGCCGCTATGCTCTTGTTCCCATGAGCGACATACTCCAGTGAGATCCGAAATGGTTTCTCTAGATGTCCAACTCTCCTTTGAAGCAGCACCCACCTGGTCTCACCATACAGTGAGAGGAAAGAACAAAGAAGAGCGGTAAGAAAGGCTACTTTACAGGGACCACATCCCCCAGAGCAGCAGCTCCACACAGAATTAGTCATAGCATCCCTCCTACTACAACCCTCGCTCCTCTCATGGTGCTCCATGGTGAGGGCCTTTCCCTCCCATGGATTTTGCAACAGCAAGCTTCTAAGCACCAAGATTTCCACGCAGCGAAGGTGTGGAAAACCCAGCTAAATAGTAGCTTAGTGCTTTCTTCTGTCACACTTCCATGCTCTCAGATTTCTCACAGATGTCTGCCTGCTGTTTAAAAGAATCCTGACTTTCTTTGCAAAGCAACCTATGGAATCTGCACTGCACATGCACATCCCCTCTAAATAACACTCCTCCTGCTTCTCCCCAGTAAAGTTTCTTAATCACTCAGGCAATAAGACAGCCTCCAGGGTTTACACAATAGCTGTAACTCCCACCACCGTGTGGCTGGTTGAAGTAACATGCTCTGCTTCTAATGCAGCTGGCTGGAACGTCCTCATGTGCAGGAAGCACTACAACTAAAACATGCCATTTCTTCCTCCTCCCCCGTGGCTCCCAAACAAAGTCCTACCAAGTTAATTAAGGACCTAAGGAACTAGATTAGGATTAGCAACCCTGGAGACCGACATCAACACTCCAAGTGTTTCAACTTAGTCTGTTTGCTGCCAGGAGTAAATGAGAATAACAAGTCTGTAAGAGCGCAGTTTACTCTGAGACTTGAGAAGACGTCATCCCACGCTTTATGAGTCTGTGCTTATACATGGGCTGTGCACAAGAACACATTTTTCTTGGGGAAGGGAACCCCCTGGAACAGGTGTTCTGAATACAAGAAACTACACAGTTTATCTAGCATCCATAACAAGAACCTCTTTTTCCAAAAGTATGTCAGAATCTGGATGTTATCAGGTTAAGACACACTTCTGACAGGATCTACAACATATGTGAATGACATCTGCACCAACCAACCATCACTTGGGCTTGCTACAAGCATGAATCAATCCCAAATTGCAGATCCTATACTGCTACCTGCTAGAATACTTTGCTCCATGTTTATCTCATCAGGGACACAACAGTGTTATTACACTCTGCTGAACCGGACAAATTTCCCAGCAGGCAAGGAAGCTGCCAACAGGTATGTTAAGGACCTGCAGAAAAGGCCTCAGCAGGAGCTGCATCAAGACCCTGCCAACAGCTAACACAGTTCAACTTGCAACTCGAAAACAAACACTGCTTCTAAGTGATTCACTTGGTTTCCTCCTCCCTCCTTTCTTGGCAAGAAAAGTGTAACTACACTGCTAAGTTTCATTTGTTGTTTACAGTTATTTTTATTTCCACATCTCATCTTCTCACTCCTATGCTCAAAGTTCCTGCTTACGGAAGGGGATGTTGGCATCCTTGCTCCCTTTCTGTCTTCCTTCCCCACTAGATAAATCTGCTGTTACTGGAATGAAATTAAGTCAAGCACTGAAAGTACTTTAAATGCCTAGCTTCTGTGTGTGTTATTTCTTTTCATGTCATCTCAAGTTAGGCATATTATAGGGATTAGAGGATTTGAATTTCCCTACAAATAGAGTAGAAATCCACCCTAGATTTAATTTTGATTATGAAATACAGAAGCATCTGTATGTCATGAAAATCATTCTCCTCAGCTTCAGAAGACTGATGGATTTTAATTCCAAGTGCTCTGTGGCTCTCAACAATGACTTCCATTTCTGTACTACTGCGAACCCTCTGGATAAATGTGCCAGGAGTTTTAGGAATTGCTTTTCTGAGTTACTGGTGCAATAACTTTAGTTTGAAATTCTCAGGCCTCTCATAGTTTACCACAGAAACTTTATTAACTCCCGGAGTGGTTGCCAGGCAGGTATTTTATATCACCACAATGCATGATTGGAAAAGGCAGACTCACTCAAGTCCAGATTCATTACAAAATACACTCACATTCTGTGGTACAAATTCCTACAATAGGCTGTCTGAGAGTCAAAGATTCATGTGAAAAGAAATCCCAACTATCAGCCTTTTTCTTCGGAGACACAAAAATAAATAAGCTAAAGATTATGCTAACCGGAGGATTTATCGGGGACATTAAAAATAGCCACTGGGTAGTAGAGACCCACAGGCAAATTTAGATGGGAGTCGATCCTGCTGTCATTCCATGCCAGAACAGGGTCTCTGATCTCCAGACCTTTCAATATAATACCCTGTATTTAACAGACCCATAGTAAAGGCTACCTGGCAGCAGCAAGATCTACTTCAGCATAACAGATACACATTAAACATTAAGTAGTAGTAGCTTTACTAAATTTGTATTAGAGGCCTGCATGCTACAAATCTAATTTTAGAAAGTGTTTTAGCAATTACTTCAGTCTTTTTTTTAATATTTTGAGATATTCAGGGAAATATTACATGTAGAACCTCTTCATAAATCATACTTAACCAACCTGATAGCTTTCTGTGCTGAGAAGATCGGCTTGGTTAATGAGGGGAACAGTGGATATTGCTTATCTTGACTTTAGCAACGTTTTCAGTGCTGTCTCCCGTCCCATCCTCAGTAACAAAATGATGGAAGTACCAGCTGTAGAAGTGGACAGTGAGGTGGACTGAAAACTGGCTGAACTGCTAGGCTTAGAGGGTTATCATCAGTGGTACAAAGTCCAGCTGGAGGCCGGTCACCAGTAGTATACCTCTGACAACCACTACGGGTAGATCTCTGGGCCAAAAGTGGGGCCAATAATGTCTTCTGACCTCATTAATGACCTGGATAACTGCACAGACTGCATCACCAGCAAGCTTCCAGGCAAAATGGGAGGAGTGTTTGATACACAGGATGGCTGAGCTACCACGGAGAGGGGCCCTGACAGGCTGGAAAGCTGGGCCAACAGGAACCTCATAAAGTTCAACAAAGGGAAATGCAAAGTGCTTCCTCTGGGAAGGAACCACTCCATGCACCAGCACAGCCCGGAAAGTGCCTCTGCAAGACTCGTGGGTCCTGGTGGACAAATGGCGAACATAAGCTAGCAATATGTCCCCAGTGGCAAGGAAGGAAAATAACTTCCTGGGCTGCACTAGGTGATTCTTCCTCTCCATTCAGCACTGGGGAGGCACATCTGGAGTGCCTGGAGATACTCAAAACCTGATATGGTTCTGGTTAACCTGTTTTAGCTCTCCCTGCACTGAGCAGGGAAGTTGGCCTAGTCAATCTCAGAGGCTCCCTCCAACCTTGACCATTTTGCAATTCTATGAAACGTGGGTCCCAAAAGCAAATTACAGCAGATAACAGATTGCTCCTGTTATCCTCTGCATAACCTCCAAGCACTATACAGCGTGATGAATCAGCCTGGTAAGCTGACAACTGCAAGGGCAAAGGCACCAGTTACTGCACACATAGCTATCATCTTGACACAGCCTTCAACAGCAAAACCTTTTTATACCACAACACTAGCTATAATGACCATGATAATCACTCTAGATACTGCCTCAAGCAATAAAAAAAGACCACAGTTTAACATTTTAATTTAATCCTTTATGCTGTACAGCAACATGTTATACTGCATTCATAGAATCATAGAATCATAGAATAGTAAGGGTTGGAAAGGACCTCAAGATCATCGAGCTCCAACCCCCCTGCCATGGGCAGGGACACCTCCCACTAAACCATGCCATCCAAGGCTATGTCCAACCCCACCTTGAACGCCGCCAGGGATGAAGCATTCACAACCCCCCTGGGCAACCCATTCCAGGGCCCCACCACCCTCACAGTAAAGAATTTCTTCCTCATACCCAATCTAAACTTCCCCTGTTGAAGTTTAAACCCATTACCCCTTGTCCTCTCACCACAGTCCCTAATGAAGAGTCCCTCCCCAGCATCCCTATAGGCCCCCTTCAGGTATTGGAAGGCTGCTATGAGGTCTCCACGCAGCCTTCTCTTCTCCAGGCTGAACAGCCCCAATTTTCTCAGCCTATCTTCATACGAGAGGTGCTCCAGTCCCCTGATCATCCTCGTGGCCCTCCTCTGCACTTGTTCTAACAGTTCCATGTCCTTTTTATGTTGAGGACACCAGAACTGCACACAATACTCCAAGTGAGGTCTCACGAGAGCAGAGTAGAGGGGCAGGATCACCTCCCTCGACCTGCTGGTCACACTCCTTTTGATGCAGCCCAGGATACGGTTGGCTTTCTGGGCTGCAGGCGCACACTGCCGGCTCATGTTCATTTTTTCATCAACCCACACCCCCAAGTCTTCCTCTGCAGGGCTGCTCTCAATCTCCTCCCCGCCCAATCTGTAGCTGTGCCTGGCATTGCTCCGACCCAGGTGGAGGACTTTGCATTTAGCATGGTTAAACTTCATCAGGTTGGCATCAGCCCACCTCACAAGTGTGTCAAGGTCCCTCTGGATGGCATTCCTTCCCTCCAATGTATCAACTGAACCACACAGCTTGGTGTCATCGGCAAACTTGCTGAGGGTGCACTCAATCCCATTGTCCATGTCACCCACAAAGATGTTGAACAAGACCGGTCCCAACACCGATCCCTGGGGGACACCACTCGTTACCGGTCTCCAGCTGGACATTGAGCCACTGAGCACTACTCTTTGCGTGCGGCCATCCAGCCAGTTCTTTATCCACTGAGTGGTCCACCTATCAAATTGATGTCTCTCCAACTTAGAGAGAAGGATGTCATGGGAGACAGTGTCAAAGGCTTTACACAAGTCCAGGTAGATGACATCAACTGCTCTGCCCCTGTCCATCAGTTCCGTAGCCCCTTCATAGAAGGTCACCAGATTGGTCAGGCAGGATTTCCCCTTAGTGAAGCCATGCTGGCTGTCACCAAGCACCTTGTTGGTTTTCATGTGCCTTAGCATGCCTTCCAGGAGAATCCGCTCCAAGATTTTGCCAGGCACAGAGGTGAGACTGACTGGTCTGTAATTCCCTGGCTCATCCATTTTCCCCTTCTTAAAAATGGGGGTTATATTTCCCTTTTTCCAGTCATCAGGAACTTCACCTGACTGCCATGATTTTTCAAATATGATAGACAATGGCTTAGCAACTTCATTTGCCAGCTCCTTCAGGACCCGTGGATGGATTTCATCCGGTCCCATGGACTTGTATACATTCAGGTTCCTAAGGTGGTCCCGAACAAGATCCTCCCCCACAGTATTTGTTTAGGCACTGCTCAGTGTCCTGACACAGCAAGCCAGATCCACCCAACAGGACCCGCACTGAAGTCACAGTAAGAAAGAAGTCGGCTCAGATGTCTTTAATCTGCAATACAATGAGATTTGGACAGAAGCTAATAACACTGTGGTCCTCAGTGACAGAGCAGCTCAAAATCCTAGATTCAAATACTTACAAACTTTAGAAAAGTTCAGACCTGGGTATATTATCTAGAGAGAATTCATTGCTTAAAAGAAAGCCTAAGCAACACCCAGAGTTTCTCTTACAGGCCTGTACTGGTTTTCTCCAAAACAGAGAATGCACCTCATAGACCTGAACCCAGTTTGTTTTTCTCCACATTGGGCGTCGCACAGCCCTGCAAGGGTTACGTGCCAGACCCCGAACAAACCAGAGCACTTCTCTGTAATTTAACCTTTCCTAAACCTCCCGTCCATGACTTAATTTGCCAGGTACCAGGTTTTGCTCCCTGGCTTCTATTTCACATATAGTTACCCAGTTTCAGAAGCCATAATCCAGTTTTCATGGAAACTTAATTTCCAAGAGATATTTATAGTTCAGGCACTCTTTGGTTATTCCTGCGTGTGTAGCTCCAGGAGGAGCACATTCCTGATTAATTCTAATCAATACACTAATGCTTTAGGTGCCATTCTGCATGCTCCTCTGGGTAATGCTAGCACTAATTAACTACTGGAACTCATAAGTAAAATCTCAACCCAGAACACTTGCACCCTGCATTTGTCTGTCTTCATGGATAAGTGATTTTGAATCCAATTAACACACATATACTCACTGGGTGCTCTTTCATCCTGCTGAAGAGAGGTTTCAAAGCATTCAATTCTGGCAAGATTTGGGACTTGACATCCCATCTACAGCAACCATCTTTGTGACATTCATCTACATCTGGAAGGTAGAATTAATTTCCTTGTTGTCAGCCAGCCTCATCACCTGTGTTGCCACCTTCAGTAGAGTGCATTGCTGGCTTGCACCAGCCCCTAGGCATAAGTTAAGTTTCACCCAGAACATTATCCCAGCCTAGCTTGGATCAAGCCACTGCTTTCTCACATTTAGAGGCCAATTGGAAAGCAAAAGTCTTTGATGTATAAGAAGAGTATGGAAACAATTATTAAAACCCAAATAAGCAAACCTTAAATCCTGTTGTCTTGCATATAATAAATGAGGTCAAAATGCATCTGAGCTGTGGTGTAGGAAATGAAGAGCTGCATGGCTCCTCCTGGGTGACAATTCAGCATGTGCACACCCAGCAGCTATCAACAGGAGGCTGAGGAAAGAAAAGAACCTCAAACTATCTCCTTTCCTTAAGAAAAAAGCTCTCCAAATACAAGCTGCATTTTGCTCTCTCATCTCCACTTGCCACACAAAAAAAAACCCTGTGGAATTTAATAGACTTCTCATACCTAACTTGAGTTACTGTGTGATTTCATTTCTCCAGGTCCAGGCTCTCTCTCATGTAAAACACTCCTATTGTTACCAAAGCTTATCACGGTATGCCTGGGAGGAAAGCACAGTCTGTCTTGACAAAAACTTAGTTTTATCTCTTTGGTAAAAGATTCAGCAATCTTCGGGGAATAGCAAACTTAAATAGCAATAACAGCAGCTCCATCAGAGTATCTCACATCAAAATCCACCTGCGACACGACAAAGGTAGGGAAAAAGTTAGAAGCTGTTTTTTGAGAATGAAACCTTGTTAAGGGCAGAATTAAAAACTATCAGTAGGAATCCAAAAGAGACTTTTTCCCCTTTACTAGATGAATTGGTGAAAGAATGTAACTCTCTCCATCTCACATGCCACTGCACTGTTATATAGGAGTTTATAACAGGTTTTAATCTTGCCTCCGTACTGCTCCAGACTTTCCTTTCCTTCAGCAATCAATAGGCACTGCAAAAAGGAAGAACCAGACTATACCTCTTCAGGTGGCAGCAAACAGCAAATGAAAAAATGCTTTCAAGAAGAAGCCCATACAATTCTAAGAGACAGAAGGAGAAAACAAAATGACCCATAGGAGGCTATGTAAATTCTTCTCATTAGTTTAAACAATACAATACACTGTCTTGTAATTAATTTTAATCATCAACTTTGAATTAATTTCCATTTACTGATCTTAAAATTACTTAAAAGACATCAGAGCCTGAACTTGACACACAATGATGCAGTCCTGAGAAAGATCTACAGTCTAAAATAGCAACAAATAAAGGTACTGTATTTTAATGCAAGAGATTACTTAGCAGTAAAGGGATAATTCTTGATGTGCAAACCTGCAGTGCAAACTCTTGCTCATGCCTCATTCTAGCTGATAAGAGAAAGAAAAATGGTATGCATTTTCCCCTATTGATTTAATGCCAGTGGGTTTTGTACCCTTCTCTATGGCCTTTTGCGTAAGCAAGACAGAATAGTTAGTGATAGGTTAAATACAGTTAAGACCTTTATTAGTGTCATTGGAGCAGACCTTTAACATTCCTGTGACTGGTTCCAAGAATGCTTCTCTGCCCTTCCCTCACACTATAAAGATTTAATAATTGTAATTCTTTTCTTTCCCTTTACTCTTTAAATGCTTCCAAGATAAAACTAATAACACCACCAAGGCCCACAGAAAGTACTCTGTAATTCTGCTAGGTTTGACCGATGAGTCAGACATGGTGTGTCTGTTCCTTCCCTGAACAGGAGACCAACAAAATCTGGGCTTCAGACTGCAATGACATGGCCTCACATGTGCTGGGAAGGAAGCTAACTCTACCCTTCTTTCAAGATTACAATACTGGACTCTTTTGCACAGCTGCTCTACTGAGAACTGGACAACTGGGGAGATGGAGCCAGAAGGTGGCAGGTCTCTTGTCCCTGGTAACAAGTGATAGGACAAGAGGAAACAGCTTCAAGCTATGCCAGGGGAGGTTTCAACTGGATATTAGGAACAATTTCTTCCCCAAAAGGGCAGTTAGGCATTGGAACAGGCTGCCCAGGGCAGCGGTGGAGTCACCATCCCTGGAAGTGTTCACAAACCGTGTAGATGAGGCCCTCAATGACATGGGTTAGTGGTGGCCTTGGCAGTGCTCAGGAACGGTTGGACTTGATGTTAAAGGTCTTTTCCAACCTTGTTGATCCTATGATTCTATACCACAATATGGCAGAAACTGCTTTGGGTTTCAGTGAGATGCAAGTAGCCCATAAAGGATATTATTCTGTTACACTTACTCTTAGGTAACAATGAAAGTTTGCATTGGTAATAGAATCTCCTATATTTCAGGCATACTATAAGACCACAACACAGCTACTCTACATGGGCAAATCTATTAAAATGGAAGAAGATAAAACCTACCAAGAAAAAAACAAATCTATTTTTCCTGTTAACTTCCACAGAGTTTAAAATATATTTGTTTTTTGTGGTAACTACTTCCTGAGTGTCACTTGGAAAAAAACACTGTTACAAACATTTTGCTTTACTGACCCGGTTAAAGTCAATTCCCTCCTTTGAAAATGTGAAGGCTTACGTTTGAGTGCTGTAAAGAATTGAATCAGCAATTACAGCTAGTTCTTGTGATTACAAATGAGAATCTATTAATGGAATTTAATACAGACAGAGGCCTTGGAAGAAAGAGCAAAGAACTGAAGAGGGATTCAAAGACAATGAAATTATGTATTATGGTGGAGGGCAAGAGTCTTTCCAACAGAGTAAGCTGGCACCTTTGCACTAGAACATAACCCACTAAAAATGGCAGGGTTAAGAGACTACTGCCAATGAAAATACAGTAGAGCTAAACAACTTTCACAGAGGAATATGTTCACCTAGCACTGAACTTTCCTTTCTGTTCCCCAGTTAAACCATGCAAAATGGAACTTTCTTCCACCTCTTGACAAAGTTCATGCTTAGAGGCACTCCAGGAATGCTACAATTAGCAACCTTATCCACGATGTGGCAACAAAACTGATGTGAAAATAGCTCAGCATACTTTTCTGATGCACAATGGCTCTTTACTGTCACCTCCTCTTGTAGTCCTCTCCCTATTTGCAGATAAGCTTGGTTACACTTCCTTTAATGGAACTAGTACTGCCAAAAAATGAGGTTTCACTGTATGAAACCAAATTGCAATAACTGCTGGCAGCATGTAAGCCAAGGCAATCCCATGAATGCTTCACATTCACAGAAACCATTACATCTTCAGATGCTTCTACAGACCTCGCAGCCCTTTAGTAAAGAAATCAGGTGGGTCAAAAGGAGGCACAGGAAGGCTGTATGACTCATCTAGTCAATAACTAGATGGTAGAACTAGGATCAAGGATAAAGTTTCCTGATTCTTATTCCTATGTCCTAATCCACTGCATCATGCTGCTTCTGATGAGGGTAATTAAATTTCATGCTTTGGGAGTAATGTAATTGTCTTTGAGGTTCAAAAGGAAATTTCATCTTTTCAACCCAACATGCAGCACTGCTTAGGTGTGCCAGAAAGCAGCTTTCACTTGTCATTTGAATACTGAAAGTAAAAAAATCGAATCTTAATTACAGTCAAGAACAGCACTTCAAAAACACAAGCTGTCTTTTCAAAAGGAAGAGTAGTGGCAACGTGTTCTCCAGGAACTGAGTTCTCAATAGCCATGTCTGCAGACCAGTTAAAGTGGGATTTTTACCTCAGCATTCAGCAATGGCTCTTCACAGCACAGCTAAAGGGAAGTACAACTACTGTGCTGCTCACCATCTATATGGTAGAAAAAAAGCCATGAAGTATTTCAGGTTCAAAGGCTGAAAAAGCAGATGAGAGGGAAGGTTTTACTTAAGGAAACAGCTGTTCGCTTTGAGGATAACTGTATTCTTTAGGGATATGTTGCAATTATCTAGCAGCTTTAATAACCTAGACTTCAAACTAAGGTATCAGTATATTCACAGGAAGATTAAGGACTAGATAAAGGACTGTCTGGATCATAAGGTTCAGAAGTATTTACAGGACATCTACTTCAGGCATTCCTGCCCACTATAAGACAGTCCCAAACCTCCTGTGAGAGGTTCCTAAAATCAAACCCCATATAAAGCTGTCTGGCTAGAAAAAAAAAATTCCCTGACTGGATTTGAGAGATTCCCAGAAACCAAAAAGGCTGGCAGATGCTCCTCAGCAAATATCACCATAACTACAGCTGTTCACAGTGTTTGCCTGCAGCACAGAGGTAAGCCTATGGTTGCATTGGGTATGGGGTGTGCTAAAGGCAATGCAAAATCAGAATCATGAAATCATTTGGGTTAGAAGGAACCTTAAAGCTCATCCAGCTCCAACCCCCTGCCACAGGCAACGACACCTTCCACTAGTCCAGATTGCTCCAAGCCCCATCCAACCCGGCCTTGAGCACTGCCAGGGATGGGGCAGCCACAGCTTCTCTGGGCACCCTGTGCCAGTGCCTCAGCACCCTCACAGGGAATAATGTCTTCCTAATGTCTCACCTAAATCTCCCCTCTTTAAATGAAACATGATGCAAAATAAAAAAAAAAATAAATGTCTCCCATAAAACTACAATACAGAAGATGTCTGTACACAAGCAAGGGATGTCTACATGTACGTGAGTGGTGACATGAGAGGAAACTCCAAGGATGAAGAAGAAAGATGGACTTTCTGATGAGCAACTTCCAATTTAATTTGCCTCCTTCCAACATTTAGGAAGCACCTGAATGGGGAAAGATGAGGCTTGGAATGCAGAAAGGTTGTGTCCATTACTGCTCACATAAGCAGGTATTCTAAGAGTTACCCTGTTGGGGAAAGAGCCTTTGAATTGTACAGCTCAACTTTGAATGAAGAAAGATAGTCACTCTCTCGGTTCTTAACAAAACCATAACCTGGTCAGTGTGCTCAAAGAATGGGAACTTGGGAGGCTAGCATCTTCTTGTCAGAGCACATGGCATGTCAGAAGTCAGAAAGATCACATCACTTCACAGCTGAAATGTTACCTTTAGCAAGAGAAACACCATGAAAGTGAAGTCTGCACAGCTTTCAGCACAGCAGCAGCCACAGCAATGCTCTCAGTTGGTAGCAATGTCCTCACCATCCTACCTTGTTCGGAACATGCATGACAGTAACATCTACTGTGTATGTCCAAATAAAAGAAATGCTGATTACACTCAAGTCTGATTTTTTCCACACATACTGAGCCACTGATCTAATATCCCTCATTTGGCATTGGATATTCTTGAGAAGCAGAATCATAGCAGGCTATGCTGATTATATAATGATTATAATGATAGCAGGCTATCCAGAAGGGAATCTGAGAGTAGCCAACCACATCTGCTGCTGCCTGGAAACACAAGTTTAAGCCACTCTCTGGGATCAAAACTCCCCAGAACTTGGAGCACAGAGATGTTTGAGTTAGCTCAATATACATTTGCCTGGTAGACTCAACACTTGGCATACACACTTCCTTTGAGCACAAATAAGACAAGCCTTGACAGGGAACATGCATACAGAATATACTATACAAGGTGCTCTAGTATAATTTACTGGCTCCTCACAGTTAAAGAAAGAGGTACCTAAACCAAGAAGATTATATCCTTGTCTTAATACTATCAATGAAATTGAAGGTGGTTTTGAACAGTGATTTTAAAATACCATGAAAACATGATGAGTATTTTTAGTGTTTACTGATAAAGAAAATACCTAGACCTTTTCATGCATTTCCAAAGCACAGCAGTCCTGCCAATGCTGTTTGTCTCAGTATCACATCAAACTGTTTTTCAAATTCAAGTAGTCAGCAATTGAAATTCAATACCATTTGGTGGGACAGCTCTTGCCTCCAGACACCATTTTGGGAAGGAGACCATGCACTGCAGCAACCTGGAAAGCTCAGAAACAAGAGCTTGGCCTCAAAAAAGCAAGTCTCACTTGCAAGCTCACCCACATTAGGCAGAGGCTGGAAAGAAAACCATTCCATGATTCCCTGGCAAGGAAGAAATGGGGAGAAGGGTCCCTGCTATGATACTCCAGTGTGACTCTAGAAACATCATGACACTTCTGTGAAGCTAGCTGTAAAGAAATGTATTTGGTGCCCAAGGATACCATAAGGCTTCATTAAGTTAACAACACCCAGCTCAGTGAAAAAGCCCAAATTAATCCAGGCCCCATTCCTAAGGTCTGACTTAAACCCTATTTTGAACATGAAACTCTGAAAAAGGATGCGTTTGCTATTTGAACCCACAACAACCTTTGAGCACTTCAGCAAAGGCAAAAGGTATGCCAAGCATCCCTGCAGGGTACTTATTGTCAACTCACCTACAGGTAGCATAAACTGGGGAGCAACACCAAGGCTGCATTTCCTGACACTAATCTCTTTCATATCACATCAAGAGGCTTTTTCAATGTAATATCTTCCAGGACTGATTCCTTGCTGTTCCTCATCTCCTGAAAAGAATACAACACAATGAGTGCTACAAGCTGACAGGAAAGACAGCAAACTTTCCAGCCCTTTCTTCCCTCCCTTCCTGCTTTGCCACAAGGGCTGCCTGAGTGCTTGCTTCAGAGAAGGATTTTGCCTTTGCATCAAAATTCAGATTTATTGACCCTCCAAGTCTCACAATGACCTCTATTTTCCCTAACAAACATAACCACAAAGCTCCCAGGCTCCATAGCTGCCAAGAACAATCAATACTGTTGAATAAAAACCAGCCTATGGACCACAGTGGCCCTTGCCTCTGCCTTGCTCAAAAAGGTTTTGTGCAGTTTCAGCTTGTTCTTGGATGAACCAGCTCCTGGGTAATTAGCACTTCAGATGTTCCTGTTTTTATAGGAAAACTGCCTCAGGATATAGAATCATAGAATAGTTAGGGTTGGAAAGGACCTTAAGATCATCTAGTTCCAACCCCCCTGCCATGGGCAGGGACACCTCCCACTAAACCATGCCACCCAAGGCTATGTCCAACCTGGCCTTGAGCACCACCATCGATGGAGCATTCACAACTTCCCTGGACAACCCATTCCAGGGCCTCACCACCCTTACAGTAAAGAATTTCTTCCTCATATCCAATCTAAACTTCCCCTGTTTAAGCTTGAACCCATTACCCCTTGTCCTCTCACTACAGTCCCTCATGAAGAGTCCCTCCCCAGCATCCCTATAGGCCCCCTTCAGATACTGGAAGGCTGCTATGAGGTCTCCACGCAGCCTTCTGTTCTCCAGGCTGAACAGCCCCAACTTTCTCAGCCTATCTTCATACGGCAGGTGCTCCAGTCCCCTGATCATCCCAAACTCTACACACTAGGAGGCTAAAGCTGCCTGAGTCTGTGGGATATGCAGAGATGAGCAACGGGCTGGCAGCAATTGTGTTTTAATCAGTAACTCCATCTCCACCACAGCCCTACCAAATACATCCATGTTAGCCACTGCCAGCAACATCCCAGCTTTGCCATTAGCCCACATTAGAATGACTTTCTGTTGGTTAAATGCATTCATCTGACACAGTGACAAACTCTTCTTTTCTGGACAGTAGTTCAGAAATCGGCTGAATACAAGGATAAGGAAAAACAATGGGGAAAGGAAGGCCTATCAGGAAAGGCTATGGGTATACTGGAGTTTCTGTTGACTGCATGAGGTTTTCAGGCTTTATCAAGGTCTGCAACAGCAATTCAGCCTTTTCACTGCAGTTCCAAGGCAAGAGAGAAATATGAGGCTGCAGAGCAACCACAGGCCTGGGGCCTTCTGAATTAGTGTGGACCCCTCCAAACACTGTTCATGTACAGCACAATTCCAAGAGGCTCTTGCCTCTATGTGCTACCTTAAAAAACAGTGCAGAATGTAGGAATAATGACCTTTTGGCCTAGTCAGATTTTACATTCACTTGCATTTTAAGTCATTGAGAATAATAAAGAATTATGGTGTCCGGTCTTATAGGTAAAGTGAATTTAGTCCAAAGAGCATTATGGCCTAAGAGCAGCCTTTCCCTCACCCCCTCCCTTTCTCTTTTGAAAACCGAGACAACACACTTAAAGTCACAGCAAATTCTCTTCATTAGCTCTATCTAGCAAGTGGCTGTGTTTGAGATTCACATCTACAGAAAAGGCCCAGAACATGCCACGGATCCATCAACATTTTCAAAGGTGAATGAATAAAGCACTCAGAGAGCAGAGCAGCTGTTTCAATTATAGCATTAGCAGCCTAAGCCCTAAGCACTCAGTGCTCCTGGAAGCCCAGAGGTGGATAGGGAACAGAGCCATCTCTACGGATTCTAATTAAAAGATGAAGGCCAATTGCACATTCTGAGCAAGAAGGCAGCAAATGCTCTGGTTGCAGTTGGTCATTTTCTGTTTCAGCTTTCCAGACTTTTGGGTTTGCTTTGCAAATGTGAACAAACTCCTTGCAGAGTATGCCAAGTACGAGCAACTCCAGCATTCCCACCCTGCTCTTTTACATGCTTTGCAAGTCCTACTTCATGAAAAACGGGAAAAAATTAAGTGCCTTCTCCTCTCCTGTCCTACTTTCACAGAGACAAGTTTGTATCCTGGGGCACTTAGCGGATGTAAAAAGTTCATTTCTAAGCAGGTAACGTCCCACATAAATGACTGCTTCATCACAACAAGAGAAATGGTGAATCTATATATTACATTTCATGCCTGCTGATGCAAACCATGTAAATTCAAGAACTCGCCTTAGATCTTTTGTTAGTCAGACATCTAAGTTCTCAGGCAACAATGATTATACAGAAAATAATGGAACTGGCTCAAAAGCACGCACAAAGATTCCTCCCTTGAGGGAATTTCTGCTCAAACACACACAATCGAGCGGACAAACAAACCAAATTCAATTTTACTAAGTTCTGACTAAACAAAAAAGTCAGTTTTATTCCTCTGACCGTATTGATACACCAGCATAATGTAGCTACTTCTGGGACGAGACCGGTCAGTGTAGCACCATCGTGTAATGTAATCTCCTGAGCCTGAACAGGAGGTGCCAGGGAAAAGCACTCTGAGGTCCTCAACATACCACTAAAATAAAGCTTTGGATATCCACTTACTGTGAAAGTGGGGAAGCAGAGATGCAACACATTATGTCCACCATAAGACTCTGCTAAAGGCTCATACAAATTACAGCCTGAGGTTAGAGCAGTGGATGTGGCAAGCTAAGCAGCAACACTTCCTAGGATGGATGGGGCAGGCCCTCTTCTGCTGGAAGCCCCAAACTCTCTCCATAAACACCCCACTCCAGACAACTCAGACATGAGTTAACTGCCAGAAGAAGAAAGATTTCTCAACTCCGCAGCCACACAAGGAGGAACAGCTTCCAGATAGTTCGATAAGGAGACATTAAATAGCTTAGGTAATGACAGTATGGATTGGAACATCTGACAAGTCGAGGCTGAGAGAGTTGAGATTGTTTAGCCTGGAGAAGAGAAGGCTCAGGTATCATCTTGCCAATACGTACAAATGCCCTGCTTTGGCTCTGCTTTGGGCTGGACTATATGATTTCCAGAAGTGCCCTTCAACCTCAATCATTCTGTGACCCTGCAAAGGTAGAAGATGCTCCACAATGATCTCCGTCTTCTCTGCTGTTTTCTTTAGCAAAGCCTGCTGATTTACTGGTGCTCCCTGATCAATGGTACTGGAGGCTCAATAGGAGCCATATCTTCAAGTTTTCTTTTTCAGCTATAGACTCAGAGCTCTGGTTGAATGAACCTAACTTGCACTAAAACAGGATACATGTATAAGAAAATGCATATTATTATCAGCTTATTGAAGTAATCTGTGCTTTGCTCCTGCTGATGTAGACCTTGAAAATGCAAAGAGTTAGAAAATCATCAAAAGTTATTACTGAAGCTTCTGTCAGATGTTTCACACTTTGCTCCCCTCTGAAATTAACTGCAGAGAGAAAGAAGCATTTTCTTGTTAAATGTGCAAAAGTTAAGAAGTCTCAAGCAGCTACTCCCTGGAGGGATACACTTCAGACCCTATTAGACATTCTGTTCTGTGCTTCATTTACCTTGCGCTTTGTTTTTCTGGCCACTATTCTCTATTAATAGGGAAGAATGGAGAAAAGGTTGTTTCTCATCATTACTCGTCATTAAATGTTGCAAACCTTGGTCCCCTCTGAAATTACTTTGGAAACAGGGCACTGGAGAACATGGGCAGACCATATCCAGGACAGAAAGCTCATCTGCTGGTCAGATGTCAAAGAGCAGGAGCCAAAGAGAAGGACAAAGGGGGAGGTGGAAAACCATAGCGTCAGCAAGCAGTGTATCAGGCAGAGTACAGACAAGCACATGGATAAGAGCAAGATGGCCAAAATCCATTCAGTAGCACTAACTGCCTCAAACACAGTGCCCAGAGGCAGCCAAGCCTGTGACCACACACACTGTGGCTGTGGTCTGTGGTTCACAGGAGATGGAAAACCAGGTGCTCGCTGAACACTTCTGGATGAAAACAACAGCCTAGTGCAAGACAAACTAAACAGTGTATTTAAATACTTGAAGACCAGCATGACTGGCTCTTGCTCTATGTAAACTCCTGCCTCAGCCTTGTATTGTTTTGCCTTTCCTTTAGCCTTTGGGATGCCAGGGCACAGCCATGAGTCAAGAGCAGAACACCACTCTCTGTTCTGTTTAGCATTCTCTGCAGGGCACCAGGAAACCCATGAAACATTTGAGGAAGAGAGCAACTGAAAAACAGAGTGATCTTTCTAGGGTGGAAAACCGACAGGCAAAATTACAGTCCAGAGGAGACCTCAGCTGCTGTACTTTTCCTGAGACAATCTTTATGAATAATGCTGTACTTACAACCTTCCCAGAAATACCTGTTAATATCTGAAAGAGCACGGACCTGAGACTTAGAGGTGTGAATCAGAAATCCCATCTAAAAATGCCTGAGGAAAAAAATACCATACCAAACGGAGGTTTAAGAGTGAATTTCAACACCATCATTTTCTGGGAAATGGGGGGACAGAGATGGGGACCCACGAGAAAGGAAAAGAAAAAAGAATGGAGAAAAGGTGAAGGCAGCAGATTAAAGACAGGACATAGCCTCCTGAAATAAGCAATCTGTGTAGAAATGGGTGAGACTAGGGAGCTTCAGTTCATTTGAAGAGGGAAAAAAAAATTCCATTACAGACCAGAAAGGCACAGAGTAATGCTTCAGCTCCTGCAGTCCTAGTGATTGTTCCCAGTCTTATGTTCCTAACTTTAAGTCATATGTTTTAACTCAGCCAAAAGCTGATGGTGATCAAAAGCTGCTTGCTTCTAACAGCTTTTCAGAGTCAAAGAGTTCAGCACAGCCAAAGCCTTCAACCCCTTCCTTTTTATTTCTTTTTCTTAACTGTCATGTCTCTAGATTACTAACCCTGATATAGGTTTTCATCCTCTGAGGACAAACTGGACCTGGATGTTGCACTACTGTCTCAGCGAGGTCTCTAAATTAATTCTAAATATGCAGAAAAAAGAAATAAATCCTGGTTTTATGCAAAAGAACTACAAAATTCACTTGAGTTCAATAATCCTTTGTTTCTAAACTTATCCTAAAGAAAAACTAATGAGCATTTGTGGATTATGCATCAGCAACAAAGTGAAGGTGTCAACAGAAAGGTAGGTGCAGGCCAGGGTAGCTGAGGTGACAGTCAAAAGAAGTTAGGAGAGGCTCACAGAGAAGGGAAATTTCCAAAGACAGGAACAAGTGACACACACAGACCTAATCACAACAGACAAGGATGAGGCATTCATATTTATGTGATGCCTGAAGTACAAATGATGAAGATACACATTCTCACCTGAGCTCTTCCTTCCCCATTTCAGGGCAAAGTTCTCTTGAAAACTATGCTGGGCATCTGTGCAGACTGTAAAGACTAAATCCTTTTCTTGCCACTAAAAATTATTCCTGCATTTTAGGACTAAAATGTACTGGCATTGCAGGAAGACATTTCTGAATAAATGGAACACTTCAGTCTTCAAAGAGGGTAGTTCCACTTAATGCATTAGAACCAGCTAAAAAGTGCCAGAAGCATATTGAATGTCTGCAGCCTTTAGGGTCATGCCTGAAGAATGATGAAAAGGGGCATGACTCTGCTGGCCAGCTCGAGGATTACCACCAGCTATGCTCTGTTGTGCCAACCACCACAAGTGGGGCAATGACAAACTCGGCAAATATTTGTACAAGTTTCCCATAAAGTTCAGATTCCCATCTAAATCCTTCTTTCTTATATGAACAGATTTACCTACCCCCAGCCCTAATCCAAACCAAGTTTTTTGACAGGGCCTTTGGAGTGCCGTAACAGAGTTTTCTCCTAAGTTGTTTTGCTTATGCATATTCTCTTCATCTCTCTTCACTTGGATAGAGCAGCGAGCTACAGCTGAATTATTTCTATTCTGCAGAGGTGGGTTTCTGTGGGAAGGATGTACGAAAGCAACAGGTGGCCAGAAAAGCACTTTAAGATGTTCTTTCAGCAAAGCCTGTTAAGAAAGTGCAAACTGACAGCGTGGAGCAGCTGTGCCCAGCCTGTGGCAGACACTACAACTTTAAACATTCAGCAAAACCTGCTAGCACCAAACTTAACACACATTGGAGAAGTTTTCCTTCAACAAACCCACCATTAACTCACTAGGGATTCCACTCACCATTTGCTGGGAAAAGGACTCCAACAGTATCACTTAAAATTACAATCTGGTGTGGAATTAGGGATGAAGTCACCATTACCAGGAGAATTTATTCTTTCAGCCAAACACATTAAAGTTCTCAGCTGCAGATGCAGCCTTCTTTTCAGGGGATGACAAAGGAAAGTTGAACTTGAGTTTCAACTCCTTGAAACTCTTCTGGCAGTGAAGGTGTCCCTTTACAGATAGAGTTGGAATGGGAGAAGACACTCCAAAACATTCCAAACACTTGAAAATTATGCTGGGATACAAACCCAGAATTAGTAAACAGTCACAACTGGTTTTCACCATAGCTTTGCTATGTAGAACTGCGACACTCCACACCAGTGAGAACCAGATATTTTCAATACAAGAGAAATGCTAAGAGAAAAGAAAAATAACATCACAATTATTTATACCTATTAAGAGGCTCTTGACACATGAGGATTCCCAACTTCCAAACATTTGTCTTAAGGAGCAAAAAAGAAGCCTTGATCTTCGCATTGTAACAAACAAGCAAAATTAAAAGCAGTAAAATGACATGTTAGTGGGCATTTAGCATTATTTGGATCATTCCTTTTGGATGCTTCAGGATTCAAACACATACTAGTAACTACAATTCTTCTAAGCAGATGACTAAATATAGGTATGTGCCTACAAAAGTCTTCAACAGCATTCCACAGAAAAAAATTAACAGAAACTTCCAAACCAGGCAAACCATGAAACTAGCAAAACTTGGTTTAGGTGTGGATTCCACTAAATCAGACCAAATATTATTAGGTATCTATACCCTACTGCATTATAAACAACAATAATTTCTAATAATATGGCAAGAATCCACACACAATGCTGAGTTTTACAAATCCCTGTTCTTATAGCAACAGCACAATATGGTCTTTGAAAACATGATGTTGTTGGTAGCATTGTGATGCAATTTATTCGTAAGTGAATTCTGGCCAGCAAGCAGACATTGCTCATTTTGCTTTTTCCAGCATCGCTTCTCAGCAGAAAACAAACTGCTTCCTCAGGCAAGGACATTTGTACTTTGATCAAAATTCTGTGAAAAGATAATTTTCAACATATTGTTTGATCCCGCCTCTGCTCAAGAACTCATGCTGTAGGATGAAAAGCAATTTCCTGAGCGTAACTTCAGGCTTCACATCACTGACTCCTTCTTTAACAAAGAACTAATGTGGAAAGCTTCAGTATCATTTGTAGTGTGCCAAGATACTCCTTTCCAACATTTGTTTGGTGCTTTTCATCCAGAGTCACAAAGGCTCATTCCAAATAGGTGCTGGTTATGAGTGTACTGGTGGGCTAGGAAAAAGTTCCACCTTTCACACTCCCCAGTGGATAACCTCTCACCTTCCCGTACCCGACTACCTGCAGTCAAAGAAACAGGCTGGTGGACTTAACACAGGAGCATACATTTGGAGGGGTGAACTGCCCTGTGTTTAGCATGGGCTCAGCAGGAGGTGTTAGCCTATAAGCACTACAAGCCACTCAAACAGCTCCCAGACAGATGCAGCTGCTAAAAGCATCACCCCCTAGGTTGTCCCTCGTCCACCCTGTCTCTCAGGGAAGGTGCATAGTAACTGCTCCCATGTTCCTTGTTCTTGTTCAAAATGCTTCATTTTCCTCACTGTTACTCAGACTGCTCAAAGGTAATCCTCATTCTTTTTGCTTAAAGGAGTATTAGAAAAAACCCCTGTATCTATCTCAAAACAATCTCATTTCTAACTTTAACAGATGAGGTTCAGTGAAGGTAGCCAGTAAAGTACAAGCAAATCTGGTGACAAGCGAAACAAACTGCAAAATACAGTTTGAGTTCAAAGTAATTACCTTTGGATCAGAGATTTTCTTAACATTTCTCTAGTGAAAACCAAATACTCATTACATGTTCAAGCAATGATTTAATTGACCAAAATCTTGTAACGCTTGTAACTTAAACTTTGGTTCAAGATGCTTTATTTTTTGCCTTACACATAAAAATGTACACATCAAGACCACTGCACAGGCACACAGATATTTCAGTAATTCAGATGTTTGTGTCCTGTCCTTCTGGGTGACTCAAAAGGCATCTTAAATGGTCTTCAAAATAAGGAGAGAGAAAAAGAGGGTGGGAAGAATTCATTTCCACTAACAGCACTGTAATACCTTGGTGCTCTAATCAAGTCTGAGGCACCTGTGTGGAAAGACACTGAGGATACACCTACCCCAAGTACATGAACTAGGAGGCTGCAGGTCTCCTTTCTTTCACAATCCAGTACTGTATTGGCATTGCTACCTCTCACATTTTCATCAGCTATCCTGTTTCAATTGAAAATCTATTCAAACTGACACTCCTATTTCCCCAGCTTTTATTTGAAAGGAGAAAATAATTTGCAAAGTTTCACTTTAAGAAAGCTTTATGTGTAAGCTCTAGTACAATTCCCTCGGCCTCCCTCCATCATTTTTTGCTTGGCTGTGTTTCACTGAAAAGCCTGGCCATTATCTTTAGAGCAATTATGGAGTAGAGGCAGCACTACCAAGTGTTTGTGCATTGCCCACCAGCCTTATCCAGCTATGACCTCAACAGCAGCTTGTTATTAAGAAGCAGAAAGCAAGGCTGGTGTCCAGCAGCTCTTTATTCCTTGACCTACCCACCTGCACTGCAAACAAGACTGCCAGGTTATGTCAGGTGTAAGGGAGATTGCTGTGATCTGGGCATCAAGCCATAGGCTTCCCAAGTGCAGGCAGTGAGATCTGGTTGAACTTCACCCCAGATGAAGTCAGCGATAAACACACCTGCTTCACCGGGACAAGAATCAAACAAATAATCATACTTTGGAGAATCCCACCTGGGTTCATTAAGAGATATGCCAAGTTCACCAACTCATTTCAAAACAAACTGAAGAGCCTTTGGAGAAAAACAATTTTCATTCTGCACAACAAATAATCAATTTTCCTCACATAAATAATACAGTATTTCCATTTTCTATTTAACTCTGTCATGGCTTAAGCCCAGCTGGTAACTCAGCACCACACAGCCATTTGCTCACGCTTCTCCCCTCCCTGGGTGGGATAGGGAGGAGGATAGAAAGAGTGTAAACCACACAGGTTGAGATATGTACAGTCCAGTAAGTGAAGTACAATATAATAGTACTACTAATAGTGATAATAAGGGAAATAACAAGAGGAAAAATATAAAATCAGAAGGGGAAAGGACAAACAAGCAACAAACAACAATACAATTGTTCACCACCCATGAAGTGATACCCAACTTGACCTGAGCAGTGATCAGTCCCATCTGGATGACTCCCTGCCAGTTTCTATACTGGGCATGACATGCTGTGGTATGGAATACTGCTTTGGCTACTTTGGGTCACCTGTCCTGCCTCTGCTCCCTCCTGGCTTCTTGAGCCTCTCCTCACTGCAGAGCATGAGAGACTGAAAAGTCCTTAATCAGGATAAGTACTACTGAACAACAACTAAACCATCAGTGTGTTATCAGCATTGTTCTCAGACTAAAGCTGAAACACAGCACCAGCTACTAAGAAGAAATACAACTCTACCCCAGCCAAAACCAGGACAACTCCCAGTTACTCTAACCTAGTTCATCAGGGAACAGCTCACAACCTGATCCTGAACTTCAACAGAACACCCACGATCAACCAGATCAATCCATTAACTGCAGTACCTCATGCATCTATAAGGCACTCGAGTGACCACACACACACACACACCAGAAAACCAACATTACCCAGAGCTTTAACACCTTCTAAATCCCTCAAAGATCATTTACAAACTGTGACTTACAGTAGGCAGTATCTTGGAGCAATTAGACTCAAGGCACTTGAGAAGCAGACTCTTCCACCCCACAACAAAAAGTTCTTGTTGAGTGAAGCACCATAACTGATGTTCTGCAGCATGGCTGAAATGGCAAAGCACTCACTGGATGTTAATTAGCTCTAATTGAGCTGGGTGCCTACCCTTCATTTGATACAGGTGTGCATTTTCTCCTAAACCCTTTCTGCGAGAAACCCCCTTGCAGGCAATCCAGAGCCAGCCCTGTAAACACCTCTCTCCATCTGATTCTCTTATAATTAAAGATTACAGGGGACACCTGCTGGGCATGTTTCCCTCTGTACAATTCAGTGTTTGAGAAGCCTTCTGTTGTTAATCAGCACTGATTACCAATCTCTCTGGTGGTAATTGGTGTATCATGCTGCAAACCACAGCTCAGGGAGACATACAAAGTTTCAATAAAGGGCGTGAACCATAATCCTGGTTTCTGATCCACATGGATCCACTTGAGCACTGCAACAGTTAGTTAATGCTTACAGTACTATCATGTGACAGAAGGAAAACAAATTTTGTTGCTTTATGAGGCTTTAGAACATGTCTTTCTGTACCATATCTTGCTTAAATCATACAATCACGGAATGGTTTGCAAGGGACCTTAAAGCTCATCCAGTTCCAGCCCCCTGCCATTGGCAGGGACACCTTCCACTAGACCAGGTTGCTCCAAGCCCCGTTCAACCTGGCCTTGAACACTGCCAGGGATGGGGCAGCAGCAGCTTCTCTGGGCACCTTGTGCCAGGGCCTCACCACACTCACAGGGAAGAATTTCTTCTTCAAGGCAGTGTCCTAAAACCAGTTGTTTTATGCTGCCAGTGTCAAACTCGGTTAGCGAGTGAATGTGCTGGCAAACACAGCTTTCGAAGCCATCAATTCAACAATGCTCTACTCTTTCCAAGTTTTCACTGCTTCATAAAATCTTTACATCTTTTCTTGCCTCAGAATAAAGGAGTATGTTGAAAAAATCTTAAAATAAAGAAGTCACTTTTCCTGAGGGAAGGAGACAGTTTTCCCTCTAGTAAACATGGGCTGTTACCTTCAGATTCATTCTGAAACAGGAAAAAGAACAATCTGAGAAATTCTGGGTAGGAGGTGTGCCGCGGCTTTAATGGCAAAATCTCCCACAGCACAGCAAGAACATAACACAATTATTGGATTTTTAGATGTTGGGAGCAAGCGGATGGGACAGAATTTTGACCATCTTTTCCCAAGTGTACCAGAAGCTAAAGCCAAATGCTCAGTTGGCATGTTATGGTCTAACAAAGAAAAGCTGGAAAAAAAATATGCTGTACAAATTAAATACCTAAGGGATGTTACCCTAGAAGAAAATATCTTCGTTTGCAAGTAAATCCTTAGATTAATAATGTTATCAGATGCTGGCGATGTCCAAGGCCGGGCTGGACAGAGCCTTGGGCGGCATGGTTTAGTGGGAGGTGTCCCTGCCCCTGGCAGGGGTGTTGGAACTAGATGATCTTAAGGTCCTTTCCAGCCCTAACTATTCTATGATTCTATGATTTCTACCTATTGTTTGGGAATTTAACCTCTGTCTTAGGACAAACAGAAAGTAAAAAGAAAAGCAAAATGAACAATAATTAAATATAGTTCTAATTCATCATTCCACTTTTTGAGTGACTTCGAACTTGAGCGCATTGAGGCAGTGGAAGGTGGGAGCTATTTTGTCCATGTTCCTTTCAACACAGACAGAATTAAGCTACTCTGATTTGTGGTCCTCAGTCAGTCTGTTCCATGCAACTACACGAAGGCTGCTTAAGATCTCAAAAATGCTGATAGTGTTTCTCAAAAACTGGTCTTGCCCAAAACTCTGGAACACTGTTGGACAGTGCTAAGGACAGTGGCTAAAATGAACTTTAATAGAAACCCTTTTTTTTGGCTTAGAAGGTCAAATCAAACCAATCATCAGCATGAGAGCATTTTGAAACGCACCCCTCTGTGGTACCTGCTTCAGTTTCCGTAACATAGTGAATACCTGCAAGGAGCAAGCAAGCATGAGAGTGAGAAAGGTTCTTCTGATGGGATTATTCACTCCCAGGTTCAGCGAGTGCCCAATATTGGTTATTCAGAGCCGTAGGTACAACGCACACTGGCACTGGTGGCGAGACCTTCTCTAAAATACAAGTTAAGTTTTGCCCCATTCAAACTTCATAGATTATAATTTAGGAAAACGCTGCTGGCTGTCAGAAGCAGTTCTTTCTTTTTCCTCTTCAGCATTTTCTTTCTCTTCCTCCTCTTTTCTTTCCCCAGTGTTGCTGGTGTAAGGAGGAAGAGAAGTGGATCAGCACTTCGGTAGAATCAGGCAATAAAATGGTCTTCCAGCTTTGGTTCCTTTTTTAATTAAAAGCTAATTATGACATTGTTTTTGTCACGCTCTTTTTACAACAGCCAAAAGGTTGAAAACAGAAGAAGTGTTTGGTCAGTGACTCATCCCTCTGTGAGGCACAGAGAAATGCCATAAGGTTTTTATTCAGGGGTTTTGTTTCTTTCTTCTCTCCCATCTTTCATTACAAGATCAGGCCTTCCCTTGCGCTGGAAGGCTCACAGGGTGCTAGGTTATGACTCCACAAAAGCTCCAACCTTGCTGCAGAAGCAGCCCTGAGGGAATATGAAGTCAGGAAGACACAAGGTTTATTTTCAACTCCTGAGAAACAAGGTTTAGGGGGGGAAAAATTGCAAAAGCTGTCTGCCACTCAGCTGAAGAACCTGCAGCTGTGGCAACCGTGGTAACAGGGTCTCCCCAGACCAAAAGATAAAGAAATAAAGACCTGGTTTTGCTTTTCTCCTACCTCACAAATATAATCCTACCCCTCCCTTTAGAAAGTGTCAGGAGGGAAGGATGGGGAACTGGAATGCTCTTTAAAAGTAGCGAACATAACACACTTTTTAGAATGAGGGTAGTAAAATCCGGGTACGGGCTGCCCACAGAGGTGGGGGATGCGCCACTCCTGGACACCTTCAAGGCCAGGCTGAATGCAGCTCTAGGCAACCTGATTTAGTTGAAGACGTCCCTGCTCATTGCAGGGGGGGGTTGGACTAGATGAACTTTGAAGGTCCCTTACAACCCAAACTTACAGCCCAAACTGTTCTGTGATTCTCTCCACTCACCGCCTCTAAACTGAACTAATTCAGTGCCCACCACAACCCAGGTGCTACTGAGGCAACATGTGATGAAAGCAGAGGAGAATGAAGAGACCTGGAGGGAGTTGCTGCTGGCACAACAGCAACCAGGCAGCCTGCTTTCAAACCGGCTGGTGGAAGGGAGACTCTTGTCACCCACAGGAGCTGTAGGTAAACATGTGGATATCACAGAATCATAGAATAGTTTGGTTGGAAAGGTCCTTAAGATTATCTAGTTCTCACCCCCCTGCCATGGGCAGGGACCCCTGGGAAGGAAGAACAGCTTTCAGGAAGGTCTTCAGCTTGTCTTCACACTGCTTGTCCCTGTAGCGTATCTGATTTTGCATGGTTCAGAGATGATACCAATTGCTTGTTCTCTTCTCTTTTTGGGTGCAGTTACAGTTCTGTCGCTCTGAAGAGAATCAGCCCAAGAACACACCCCACCTATTCTGGCAGGGTTCTCAGGTCTCTTAACATCCTTTCCTCAAGTACCACAAGTCACTGCAGATTCAGGTAAAATGAGAAGACTCTATGGATGGGGCTGTGAGGCAGAGACTGATGACTTCAATAGGCTTCAGGGCTTTGAAACACAGAATACCACTCATTATTTCAGCGTTTGCTCAAGTCTATATTATTTTCTTGTTGCTCTTGCTGTTCTCTCCTGAAAATCATGCTGGACTATTTCAAGCCTACATTCTTTTGGAGTTCACATAATATGCCTTGAGCAAAGCTGCAATGAAAGGCTAACCTTTCTATGTTCATAATGATGCAAGAGCAAGAAGGTCTAGCCTATTTTATAGGGTTTTTGTAAAGAACAGAGGGAAAATGATCTTATTTCATTCTCTTCCTGAACTTTTCAACTCCCCAAAAAAATGACTCTGCATCTAGCCTAAACAGAAGTGTCCGAGCTGCTTTGACAACAGTGCCATGCTGTTTAGGAGACAGTGGTTGATAGAAGATATAGATGGGTCCCTCTTAGGATATCATTAAAGGTTAAGGTCCTTTTGCATGATGAGCTTCGGTACTAAGGAAGAACAGATTCCATGGGCAGCACAGGGAAATTCAGAAATTGATTTATATACAAAGAAAGTCCAGAGGGTGTTGAAACCACTGGGATTTACAGCATCACTTGACCTTCTCCTCGAACATATTAGCAAAACCTAAATTGGTAGAATTCTCCAAGGTGGAGTGTTCTACTTTAACACCCTGGGGCTCTTCGGTATCATCATTAACTTGAAAACTAAGCAAATGTCACCAACTGGTAAGAGAAGCATAACAAAAAGCAGAACAATACAACAAGGAATGCAGGCTAGGGGATTGCTGTAGTTGCACGTCAAAGCAGTCTGCCCTCTGCCACAGGCTGCACCTTTGTAAACGTCTGCTGCTTTGCATCTACACAAACAATTTATACCCAGTTGCATACACTGAGGGACTCCACTGAGGTGGACTGCGTTGTCTCTAACATTGGCCTTTTCCTACTGACATGTAGACAGAAATCATTTGATCTTGCAGGGAGAGCCTGAATTCTGGAAAGCCGCTGAGAGTTGTCACCCCCCCTGCCCAGAGTTCTGAAAAGATGAGGATATAGAGGAAACACTTGGATCAACATTTGGGTGCTCAGATTTATCACTCATTTCCAAAAACTCTTAATGAAGATCTGTTTCAACCTTTTTAAAACTACATTTGTTAGTCTAGAAAAATTCTAGATGAAAGATTGTGGGTAAGACAGAACAGTACAAATCAGTTCATAATAGGGTCAGCAACATGCACCCGGGGTAAAAAGGATGGGGAAATTTCACTGGCAGTGCTTAGACAAAACTTGGCTGAAGATCTTGGTGCTAAAACATTGACAATTCCTATTTCGGAAGACTGCAAGCGGATGGCAGCAGCACACAATGAAAAAAGTGTCCTAATTGGAGCAGAGTTACAGACAACTCCAAAATCACTCAATTTTTACAGTCCTAAATGCATAGGGAAAAGATTTATAGGGAAAAGCTACATAGGGAAAGATGTAATCTAAACTTAAGTTTAACATGTCTTTTGTTTCCATTGCTGAAATCTTAGACATTGAAATAAGGCTTCTAGTTAGGCCTTACTGTGCATTAAACATGGCAGATCCTGTTTTCAATCATGCTATCGTAAAAAGAAGGACCACATTAACTGATTCAGTCTGGATTTAGACATGTTTAACAACAGACAGAGCAATGACAGAATGGCTGTACTTAAAAATGTAGCACGCCTAAGGTGAAAAATCACACTATGTAAATAGACTTTCAATGATTAACATAATTTGCTCTCCCTGTCATTTAAGGAGAGATTTACTTTTTTCTCTCATTTAAATGAGAAAGATAAGATCAGATCACACAAGACAAACCTCATTCTGTTTTTTCAAGCAAAACTCTTCTGTGCCAGGAGGGATTCCGAGCAGCTTAGTGGGTGTTTTTGCCTATGCAGAAACTGGTGCATTTAGCCTGTGCCAGAAACAGAAACTCCTTCCATGCAGCTCTAGGGAAAGCCAGTATCACCTCAGAGAACAACATTATGTAGTTCTGAGTATCTTTGCTTTCGAGGTATTTAATGACTTCATACTTTTGTTTCAAGCAGAATGATCACAATCAGGCCAGGGCATTTTTCATGCTGACAGGGACAAAGAATTAAGCACTCGCCAAACCAGCAGTCAATGTTACATGAAGGAAAAGGTAAGGAACCATTTTCAGGAAATCAAAACATGAGTTACAATGCCAACATTAGAGTGGAACAGCTCATGGATGCAATCTCAATCAGTTCATTGAAAGATAAAAGGGAAAAGATAGAGGCATAAGAGGAGTCACTGGTGCTTCTTCAAGCCTCATCTACTGAGCTCTTCAAATGAACTGTACAATATAGGCAGCCAAGATCCAGTTAAGAAATAATTCCTTTTCAAGAAGCACTGTTCTGTTGAAGCGAGAGCTTTTCCTATGAACATACTGTTCAGCTGGGAAATTAAAATGCCAGCAGAGTCTTATTTGAAGGAGAAATCCCCCTTCTCCCCACACAAAAAAGACATAGCAAAATGAAACTGTGGAATGACAAAGCTATTGGATAAGGGCTGAGATAAGCTGCACTTTTGTAATGCCTGTATTCACCAGGAACTATTAAAAAGTTTACAAGAATTATGATTGGAGATACTAGAATGACTTATTAATGCTTTCCAACATCTCTCATAAATGTGAATTTCAATTTTGGGGAATCTTGGGAGCAGATTCCCATCCAGTCTGAGGTTTTCCACAATAAGCACTTGCTGCAAGCGAAGACCAAAAAGAAACAAAAATTCCCAGGTGAATTATTTTCTCTGGTTCGTTGTCAGGAACAGGTCTAATACAGCCACACCTCATTGCCTTCCTACAACTGCTTGAATCTGATTCGAAATACAGTCCCTGTCTCTGCTCGGTACGCTTTTCAAAATCCTATCACTTACTGTTCCTAAATGCTTTGGGCTACAAAAAGTGACCCAAAAGTGAATAAAGATGGACTGTATCAGTCTATATAAGAACTACAGCTTATCAAAAACCTACTAATGCAGGTTTTTTGCAAGCTTCCACAAGCCCCTTTCTTTTTCTGTCCAAATCCAGTCTTTCGCAGGAACTCGGAGGACAAAAGTCTCTGAGTAGCTCTAACGAAAACTCAAACTTTTAGCTCTGTAGCGTATGTTTGTGTCTCCCTCCAAAAAAGTGCACTAAGATGAAACCTTCACCATGATCCCTTTCTTTCATCAGATAGTTTAAGAGGATTTTATGTTCTGTTTGTTACGGTGTTTAGTGATATAAGGCAGGGGTTACCTTTTGTGAACCGAAGCCTGACTCCCGCCAAACAGAACCAACCCACCAGCGGGATTCCACACAACTCACAGAGGGCAACGAGTCATGAGAAGGCAAAACAGTTGGAGGCAATGGAGCTGGGCAATGCACTGATTCCCAGGTGCTGAATAAAGGGCTGTCAGGTTCACAGTCTTGTTTCGATCCCTGGCAGAGTCCTATTTTACTTCTTAGAGGACACTCATGTTCAGAACCCCTGCTCGGAGGTTGTTTCTGTGTGCATTAGATACTCCCTAGGGCTTTCTTTTGAGAAAGTGGTTGAATCAACAGTATGCTGTGAATTATGCTCATTCTTTGAGAGACTTGAAGAGACAGCCCTTGGTCAAAGGTTAGGCATTTGGCTACAGAATGCCCTTGATTTCAGAGAGCATCAGACGCAATGACCTGCACTGGGAGTTGTACCTACAGGCCTGCTGGTGGCAACAGCCTAAAATCAGTGTACTAGATGCTTCTGCATTCCCTTATAACAGGCTAAGAAGCATTCAGAAGAAAACTTCAGATATATCTGTAGTAAAAGAGGCAGCAAAGTCAGAGAGGGGTAAATCCCTAGTACAGATAATCAGTGAATGAAATGTCTAAGACATGCTTCAAATTAAATGTCACTACAGAAATGACATTAAAAACTGGGGACTCTGTTTTTGACTGACCAGTTCATTTCCTGCATTCTCAAGGTTAACACTTATCTATTCTCATTAGACCAGTAACATTACCAATTGCATTGAGGTTCTAATATCCACTGCATAAAACAAGGGAATAAATCTCTAAATACATGGAGACAGTGGAAACCCAGGGAGACTTTAGTGCATATGTTATTTATACCCAGAGTACTTGGGAACAAAAGGCATTAAATGTTTTAGTTCTCCCATAATAGATTGATATGACACAGTTCTGAACGTTTCACAGAAACAAAACAAGAAAACAAAACCCCACAATCGCTTCTTAGTTTTGCTTGTATGCATGTGGGCGCACATGTGTTCTTGGGGGAAAGGGTGATGAACTTTCCATCCAGAACATAAAGACACCAAAGAACTAAAGACAATTTTCCACAGGTGATTATCAGCTGACTTAAGAGACAGTGAGTTGGAAAATGAATGACCTGACCCTGTGTGATCCTCTTCAGCCATGACAGGTCACAGTTACTATTAATGTACTGCAAGGTACGTTACTAGACATACCTTACGAGAAGTATCTGGGTAAGTTACTTCTCCCATCATCAGCTGGCAAGAACAAATACAATACTAAACAGAGTTCAGGAACAACCAGGCATAAAGCGGACAAGAAGAGCCAGAATTCAAACACTTCAATCGGTTAGCGACTTCAGCGGCTGCTATAGAAGGTTCAAGCGAGACCTTGCAACAACCTTCCGGGCCTGAAGGGGGTTCCAGGAAATATGGAGAATGACTTGTTACAAGAGGGAACAACTTTAAACTGACAGAGGGGAGATTTAGATTAGACATTAGGAAGAAGTTCTTCCCTGTGAGGGTGTGAGGCACAGGGTGCCCAGAGAAGCTGTGGCTGCCCCATCCCTGGCAGCGTTCAAGGCCAGGTTGGACAGGGCTTGGAGCAACCTGCTCTAGTGGAAGGTGTCCCTGCCCGTGGCAGGGGGTTGGAACTGGATGAGCTTTAAATGTCCCTTCCAACCCGAACCCTTCTATGATTCTATATACCCGCACTTCCCAAAGCTCAGGGGAATAGTAGCTTCAGAAATCTCAGTGTCTTCCCCCTTCCTTAATTAAATTGAGATGAGTAAATAAGAAATACAGCACAGGGAATGTTCTGATGTGCCTCAGTAAATCTACTGGTTATTTTCAAACAGTACTAAGATACTTTAAAATCGGGTATTTGCTCCAGGCTCTGCACATTTTATTCAATATGGCTTTGTAGGTCATTTTACAGAAGGACAAAACACAGAAATATAAAGCAGGAGTCAAACTTGTAACAGATTCAGACTCTTTGCCTTTAAAAAGACATGCTTTAACAGTAGAAACGGAATTTGAAAGAACAAATATTATGTCTGGATTTTGACAGTTCAACTAAAACCCAAACCTAAAGTCTGCTCTGAAGTTTCGAAGCAATTTAGACCCTGATCCTGAAAAATCTTGAGATCTGTGATTTTTAAATGCTAAATACATAAAAAAATCCAATAGATGTTAAAAGGGCAGTTATAATAGTGCATGCAGTAATGATTGTTATTAGATAGTTATACACCTTCCACACCTCGTTTAGTTCTAATTTCAAGGCAAAAGACATTACAGCAAACAAGACATGGGCTACTCTGGGATAAGGTATTGTATTTATGTAAGAGTTAAAGAATGAAGTGTTATTCTCATAAGAGTCTTACACCTCTGTATAAGGTAGTGAAATGAGAACGCTGAATTTTGGTCAACCATACTGGGAGCAGAGGGTGAGTAATACCCAGCAAGACCAACCCTCAGCTTATATCACTTTAATAATCCTGTTAACAATAAATTAGGCTTGACCAAAACTATAATGATGCATTTCCTGTAAATAAGATTTTAAAATGTTTACTCTGTAATCTCCAAGGAGCCACTAAAATTACTGCTGCTGCAGGCCTTGTTACAGCCTGGTCCAGTTCAGTAAACCATATTATTCTGTGGATGGGGAGAATTACACCCCTCCAAAAGTCATTTTTGCCTTGGGGATAATTAAATACATATTGTACCTTAAAGTTACAGCACCACGAAGCCTCTGTATATTGAACTACTTTAATTAGAATGCAGTTTACATATGTCTCAGCCCCAGTTTGCTGTCTTAAACATGCTGGGGAAAAAAATTAAAGACGGTTAAAATTCCTCCTTCCGTTTTTTGACTTTGCTTAAATTACTGTTTAGAAAGATTACAATGAATCAGGCCAGAGCTTTTCACTTACAGACTGGGGAGTAGTTTCTACTTACAGTTCTCTTTGAGGCAAGCCCTACAACCCTTCTGTTTCAGAGAAGTCTGCTATAGGGTTGGAAACACCCAGTCACTGCAAGCTGGAGAAACACTAGCAACAGGCCAAGATAAAAAACTTTAGCTTTGTTCCTATTAAGCTCCCTCTCTTAATAGGGGACAGATTGAGCTCTATAGTGATTCATAGCCCAGCCTCTGACTCCAGCAATTTGGATTAGATCTTCTTTGAAATCTGTACTTTTTTGCATTATTAATAGGATCCAGCTACACTAAATGAAACAGGATAGTAAAGACATCTGGGATATGCAAATAAGCAAGTAATAAGAAAGTGTGGTGGAATGCTGCATGCAGTAAAGGGTTCACATTGTGCACTGACACCCTACATTAAGTACTGTGTTCAGTTATGGGGCCCCAAACACAAGAAGGATGTGCATCTGCCAAAATGAATCCAAAGGAGGCCATGAAGATGCCCCAAGGGTTGGAGCAGCTCTGCTCTGGAGGCAGGCTGAGGGACCCGGGCTGGTTCAGCCTGGAGAAGAGAAGGCTTCAGGGAGAGCTTAGAGCAGCTTCCAGTGCCTGAAGGGGCCAACAAGAAATCTGGTGTGGGACTTTTGACAAGGGCCTGTAGGGACAGGACAAGGTGGAACAGCTTTAAACTGACAGAGGAAGATTTAGATCAGACATTTGGCAGAAGTTCGTCCCTGTGAGGGTGCTGAGGAGCTGGCTCAGGTTGCCCAGAGAAGCTGTGGCTGCCCCATCTCTGGCAGTGTTCAAGGCCAGGTTGGACGGGGCTTGGAGCAACCTGGTCTAGTGAAAGGTGTCCATGCCCATGGTAGGGGGTTGGAACTGGATGAGCTTTAAGGATCCTTCCAACCCAAAACCCTTCTATGACTCAATGATACTTAAGTTTTCTCCATCACCCTTTCAGAGAAGCATGCATCATAGCAGTTCACAACCCTCCCCTCCAGCTAGACACTTCGCTCGCATTAGCATAACTTGATTCACATCATCTCCTTTTCATCCTCGTTTCACACAGAAGACTTATGGAAAAAAGCATGAAATTCTGGTTTTGGAATGCTTATTTGAGCAGCTGCTTGGGACTCACAACCATGAACAAGCAGCACAAAGAGGCTGTTGAAATGACATTTCACATTAGAGACCAATTTTGCTTCAGCTCCAGGACGTATACAAATACATCTATAAAGATAGAAGAATATAATGCAGATAGGAGAGACCTGTCCATCAGAGCCCAAGGAAGCATCCCCAAGCTGAGAGGATGTGGTTATAGCAGAAAAGCAGAGAAAAGAACTGATGTGCTGCCTATTCTACTGTTAAGCTGACCACAAGTACATTGAGACCCCCTCATTTTGAGACCAAAAGTGAAGCACCACAGAGAGCTGCGCTCACTTCTCTTCTGCCCCACTAACCACAAAGATAGCTGCTTTGAATTAAATACAGGCAGTGAATTTTTGGGAGGCTGGAAAGAATGATGGATTGCAATTTATATGCTACATGATACCTTCAGTTTAATTGGACATGTGTACTTGATGTTTCTTTCAAATCAGCGTTAACTGTAGATGAATTCAAATGGTCAGCAGTCTGATCTGAATGCAAACTGAAATACAATCAACGAGTTTGAGATGTTCACATTGAACGTGCAGACTGGGCCCACTAAAAGAAAATTCAGCGGCATTTGATATCAGGATATGGAAGCGTTCAAGCGATTGGATCCAAGATTTTGAGACCCTACCACTAACCTTCACCAATTTCTGAAGAAGAAAAAAATGCTATTGAAGAAAAGATTAGATAAAACAGAGATAAAGACAAAGATGATAAAGATAAAAAGATAAAGCAGAGACATATGAAAGGAGAACTAGAAAAAAAGCACTGTCAATTCTGGTGTGGCCATTCAAGCATGTGGGACCTTAGAAAATTCCCTGCTTTCATGCCTTGATTCCTGGTAGCTGCAGAAGGTGACTAAAATGCTTATCAGCGTTATTCTGTTTTGGTACCCAGGCCAAAATCTTACCATTTCAATGGTTGTTTGGAAGGACAGGAAGTCAAACGCTTACTGGTAGCTTTAAATCACATGTCTTTTGTGTTTATAACCAGAGTCAGCACACTTTTAGATAGCCTGCCAAATCATTGCAGCTTGAACCACACTGCACTGAGACAAGATACTGCACAGAATGAACAAGCAAACATTTTGCTGATGGTATAGTCTAATACTGTATTAAAATCAGTAAGCAAAGACTTAAAAGTATACCAGAATGATGTATTTCACAGAATCATGTTTAGTACCACATCTCCCTGATTACAGATATTTACACTGAATTTTCTTTTCCCAGATGTTAGGGTATTTTTCTTAAAGTGAAAATTAAATACAGGAAGTGTAAAACGTTGTGCAGTTGGAAACTCTAAACACTAAGAGCTGCAAAGTGCAAAGAATAAGAGAAGGAGCCTAACTTTGCTTTCCTTTGCTGTTAATAGAACATAAGTTTAAGTAAGTTCTGATCAAAGAATGGCATTTGTCATGTCTTTGTTAAAACCAAAACAAAACACAAAAAGCACAGTGTCACAAATGGATTCATCTCATGGTTAAAGTCTAACTTACCCTTGAACTTGGAACCACATAAATGGACAGACAGCTGTAAAATGAAATACAAGTTGTCTGTAAGTCCTTACAAAGCACATGACTGTAAACCTCAGTCTAATCCCTGAAACATTTGAATTATTACTCATTAGTATTTGCACTGCCACAGCACTTACAAGGACTGTATTAAGGCACTCCTGCTCCTCCCACATTATCCCGGAACTCTGGGATTGAGAGCTCCAGAAGGTTCAACACTTTATATGCATGTCCTTCCATTTGTGTGCTAACACAGAAATGAAGCTCCCTTTGTTAAAGCTACATGTTGAGTCTTTGCAGACGCAACCACGTGTTGACAGCAGCAGAGATGAAATGCTGGGCTGCACGGTGGCAGCGACATCTGATACAGTGCCTGAACACCATGCTGGGCTGCAGCCCACAAGGAGCAGTCAACTTAGCAGTTAGAGGATAAGAACATCACTTTGCTGATCATGTAATATGTTGGTCTTCTGTCAGAAAAGCACAAGCAACAGTGTTGGCACTAAGTACAAATGGTTTCTGTTGTGATAAGGAAAAAATATTGCTCTTGATCGCATGATAGATTTCAGACAGGCTTTCAAATGTGGAAGCCTCATCTGTAACCAAAACAGATCCCTCAGGCTACAACCAAGACAGATACTTCGATGTGAAAATGAGCAACTACTGAGTGACACTTTCTGTACACAGCTACTTACTAATAATTTAGAAAAGTGGATGTAATAGGTACATAGTCATCTACATCTTCAAAATGCTCTGCCTTGCCATCCCTTGTGAATGCATTACAAGCCTTGCAGTATTTGACATCTTTCTCAATGCCAAATAACTATTTATCTCTAAAAGTTTCTAGTCATCATTGCTTTGGGGAAAAAAATGTTTAAAAATGTGAGGTATGGTTTTAAAAGCTTGAGGCAAATTAACAGAACTTGCCAACAGTATTATTTTCAAGCCAGATGCATGATTTATGAATACCAGGGAGCGGAGATATTACTAATAAAAAGAAACAAGAGAGAAGTGTAGTACAAAAGCTTATGCTTTATAGAGCTCATGGTCTAATTGAGAGTACTAGGTACACAAAATAATTTGAGCAGATAATCATATAGAAGAACCCAAACCAGAGCCTCACTCTCCATTAATAATCATTATAAATCACAGACATTTTTAAGGCAATCTGACAATTAACCTCCAACACCAGCAGGCGTTAGGTACAGATGCTTGGGTAGCTCCTGCCCCTCCTTCTTGCAGAGCTGCAAATTGAATTGTGGTAGTGAAATGAGTGCAAAATAATATACTACTGTAAAATTCCCACTGTGAGAATTAACTCTGCTTTCATTGAATGTCCCAGTTCTGACCGCTGCTGTAATGACACAAGAAGGAAGCCAGATTTCTGCCACCAACTCCGAAACGATCATTTTAGCACAACTCAGTGCTAAGGGCACTGATGTACAGCTCTAGAGCACCTAAGGCATTTGCCCAAGTCTTCTCTAGGAAAAAGCATGACTAAATCAAGCCGGAGCTCCCCAGAGTCATGGCTGGTGAGGCCAGAGTACTGCGTGTAGGGGTGACAATATCACAGGTACGCTGGTACTTCCCTGACAGAGTTTGGTGTATTTGATCTGGCAACCTTTGACTTAGTTTTGAAGGTAATTGAGGCTGGAGAAAACATTCATCCTGTGAATGTCTCCCCTCAGATGGCAAGTTTTTCAGGCAATTCTCCTCAAAGATGCCTTTGTGATGGCAATCCACAGCGTATGAATCTCAATACAATTGCACACCACGGGATTATGCTGGATGAAGAATACCAGGATTCCAGAGAGCAGTATAGAAAAAAACATTTATCCCCAGCAGACCAAGCTGTTGAGGACTTGATAAAACACAATGATTCCTTCTCCTCCACAATGACATGCTGACCCTATGGGTATTTTCGCCCATGTCTCCACCCTCACAGATCACTCTTGTTGATAGAATTTCAATAGATGGGGTAGCAGGGAACATAAATCAGAGCCAGCAGCAGCAGTATCACTCTGATGCTGATCAATAACAGCAGAGAGCTCCGCGGGGCTGTATTCTGTTTTGCCATTTTCTTTTTTTGCCTTTTTTTTTTTTTTTTTTTATTTTCAAAAAATGAAGATGCTCTCAGTGAAGTTGCACAGAAGGCAGGAAAACAGTACCTGGCCTCTCCTGCAGCAGGGATGTTTATGGAACTGGACAGCTTGGGTGATTCCCAGGCAAGAGGTGGCACTGATCTAGAGGTGTCCATGTTCAAGGCCAGGTTGGACAGGGCTTTGAGCAACCTGAGCTAGTGGAAGGTGGGGTTGGAACTAGATGACCTTAAGGTCCTTTCCAACCCAAACCATTCCATGATTGTATGATCTTGCACAATAACTCCTGGGAGAATCGTATCTTGAGTTTCACTCTCCGAGAACAAACACACCTTCATGTTCAGGCACAAACTGTTCCACGACTGTTTCATCCACCCTCAGCCACGGCGCACGTAAACTCCTACTCCTAATCGCTGCAAAGTCCTGCCCTTAGCTGGGCTTGCTAGCAAGACTCAGTGCCATGCCCCCAACCAGACCAAGGCCTGCAGGCCCACAGCAGCAGCAAACACCACCATGGACCATCTGCCTACCCAATTCATACCAAGGCCTGTATTAAAGCAGAAGACCAAGGCACCTGAAAGAGCCTAAGAGGAGTGAAGTGTAAGAATGAAAAACACCCCACACCAACTTCTCCAGTGAATCTCTACATTAGTAATCTCTACATTACTAATCTCTACAGTACTAATTGCTTCCGTTTTACATGCAGGCTGACTTATCCAGGACTGGTTAGCTCTGACATAGATGACAGGAGCCCTGACTTTGCTGTGTCCTCTGATATTCCACACCACACATTCCACACCACAGTAAAAGATGTACTTTGAAAAGACAGGGACTCAGGAGCTACAATGAGAGATTGCTGGGGCAGTAGTTTAGGGTTAATGGAAACAGGCCTGGAATGTGAAATCAACTTTTTGGTGTGATTACACTGACTTCATTGCACTGAGAACTCTGGCATTTCACAAGTATTCTCTCTTAAACGTATTCACCAGATTAGGAAAACAGCAAATTATTTTTTAATTATGTAATCCTGAAAATATAATCATCAGTCTGAAATTTCTGTATTTTCTGTTTAATCAAAGTGCACAAACAGCAATAAAAATATCCTTCTTATTAAACTGAGAAGCCTCTCCTCATTTCAGAGCTCCTAGAGCTTAAGTATACATTGAAACATTTAACAGTACGAAACCGTAATATGTTATTGGCAAAATCAAACTTCACATTTTTACACCAAAAGTAGTAGTAAATAAGCTTACTTTGTGCTCTAGAAGCGCAATATGTGGTTATCTGCTTGCTGTCACCTGAACATTAGATGTGCCACACTATTGATCTCAGTAGTTCTGCAGTCTGCCCCTAGCACACAGCCACTACACAATACTCTGGAAACAGATAAAAACCACATGAAATAATTGTTACAGCACAATAAACCAAAAAGATATCAACCTTTTCTGACCTCTGCAAGACACTAAGTTCCCTGCATTTATTCTCTTCCCAGGTACCGGATGAACTCAAACTCAACAGCCTCATACCAAGATTTTCCCTTTTGAATATGAATTTGTTAAGGATAATAAAGACCAAACACAAACTACCAAAGCTGTAACATGTAGCTTCAGATCTGACTTCACTTTTCTGAGAGTTCACAGAAATTCTGACTATGAACAACATCAATTTGAGGCCATCACAAGTACACAACATTTAAGGAGAACACAGCTGAGGATACAAAACAGAGCTTTAGCTGAAACAAAGAGACAAAAATCAGAGATCAGGGTTCCATTTTCAGCCAACACAATCATAAAAATGCCGGTTGGAAGTCATCTAGTCCAACAGACTCTAAGATGATGTGTACCATTGCCCTTTCCAGGGATGGGAGTGGAGTTGATGAGTTCCCCTCTCCTCCACTTTCTTGCCTTTCTGAAAAAAGTGGTGTCACACTTGCTATTTTCATCACCAGGAATTTGCCAGTCTCCTTCCCAATTAATGTAATTTGTCACAGACATTATACACCAGCCTTACAAACACACCATCTTGCTTTTTCAGGACCCTTGGGTACATCCAGCTCCACAGATTTGAATACATCCACCTTCTGTAAGCAGTCCCTGACTTGCTGCTCTCCTCTGATGTTGGCTGCACTTCTCCTTTCCAAGCTGTACTAACATGCACATTGGCATCAAATCAGGTTTTGCTTGCAAAGGCCCAAGTTACAAAAAACACATTCATTACTCTTGCCTTTTTCCTTTTACCAGTGGACAAACACTCTTGCTGAATTTCCTTGTACTACTAGAGTACCTACTTGTTAGCATTCATATTTGCTACTCATTCATCTCCAGATGGGGTTTGAGATGGAGAAAGAATCATAGAAAGAACAAGAAAGAATGAAGGATAGCTCATTGTATATAGAACGAACCTTTTGCTTGTAACTAAGTGACCTGGACCCCAGGTGGAATCTATAACCATGGTAAGGAAGAGAACTCTTCAGTTAATGTTTAGGGAAACAAGTTAGAACCAACTAAGGAGCTGGCAAACAGACAACAAGGCTGGCCAACTCCAAAGTTCAGCCAAAGAACAAAGTGATGAAGAAGAAGATGATGAAGAAATGAGCACCAGGGGTCCCAAAGCCCACTACCACATGTTAGTGTGCATGCGGGAAGAATTTTCTAGAAGTATGATGCAATGTATAAGTAGCTTCATAAATATGTATGTAAATTAATGAATATGTATTATTAATGACAATATAATCACAGCTTGCTTGGTGCTCCAGTGAGACACGCTAGGAGGAGCTATCCCCTATGTCTCCAGGCACTGCAATAAAGAATACCTGCTTGTCAACTTAAACTTTGTTGGTGAGTTCTTGAAGTTTTTCTACGAATCAGGTTTGATATGAGTTTGGATGAATTACTTAGGTCAACATTTTCACAAATGCTCATTATTTTGTGAGCATTGACAATTTGACTTGAAGGCAAGAACTGACACAAGCTTAGGCTATAACATAACTTGGGGATGTACGTAAGGAACCTAAACCCTCAAAAGACAAAACAGTGAGGTTGGAGCTTGTGGAAATGGTGTGACAATCCCTAATGGCATTGCTGGCCAGCCAAAAAGTTAGGCAGACTTAGCCGACAAAGGTGTGTCACAGCACCTCGTGACCATGATTTCTGTGAAACAAAGAAAGTAACTCCCAACAAGGGCCTCATTTCAAAACTACATGGTGTGCTCAAACATTTCCAGAAGACATTGCAGTTGATGCTTTGGGTGGTCCAACACCACATATTCTTTAACAAGGTCCTAAAGCTCCTAAAGGCTGAGGAAATACAGACAAAAAGCCTCACTAAGGATCATCCAGTGGGTCAACAGCCAAGCTGGACCCAGACCTTCGTTCTCTTCCCAGCTCAGTCAATGATACTGGAATACACTGCTTGTATGCCAAACTGAGAGCACAATATGTTATTACAAAGCAGAGAAATGTTTGCATACTAAAGATACACTGTAAAGGGCACACCACATATTCTGGTAAACCACATATTCAGGTACACCACATATTCTGTAGCTTTTCATGGAGACACAGTGAGAAAAACCGACTCAAAAAGCAATTGGGACCCTGGAGTGGCATAAATCTGTGATATACCACGTACACATCAAATGTTACAAGCTATCCCCAGACTAAGTAGTAAGATCCCAGTCTGTCAGACAGAAGATGCTAACAAGCATTAAGAGCTACTTGAATTTAATTAAATGGATCTCAGGAGGAGTCTGAGTCGGATCCTCTCGCAGGGCAATCCCACATGAGAACCTTCAAGCCACTGGCATCAGCATCATGACAAAAGTTGCATGGTACATAAAGGGTAACACATGTATGGACAGCTCAGACTAAAGTCAATGAAGCATCAACTGGGGAGAGAGATGGCAGTAGCGCATGCAGAAATGCTCTAGTGAGTCATGTTGGGAGAACGGGAGCAGACTAAGCTGTGAACTCACTGGCATAGACATTTACTCATTCCCCATAAAACCAACACGCAGCTATAACAGTTGTCACAACTCAAAGCCTCCTTCCACAGTAATGACAATTATTCATACTTCCAAACATTACAAGCTGGGAGACAGGTAATGTTAACAAACAAGCTGTCAGTTATAATACATGGCATTAAAACTACCAGGTCAGAAAAGGACTAGATCTTCATAATAGTATCTAACATTAAAATTATTAAGAAGAATTTATTAAGGATACACTGTTGGGAATTTTCTGGCTGAAGACATTTTCATCTGAAAATGGAAATGTAACAGAACAAACCTTTTGATAGAAATCTACCCATCTCAATTATACTTCAATCTCTAAAATGCTTTTTATTTCATGGTGGAATTTCTGTTAGCAGAAAGAAGGATGAATACTCACTTCACCCCAAACACCACTAGAACAGACAAATCCCAGCTATGCTCCAGACAGAACAGTATCACGAGGCTGACACTCATGGGAAAGTGAGTAGTCTGGGCTGTGGGCCTACTGCGTGTACCAGGATATATCCCAGGCTGTTCTGCAGGGCAGAAGAGAAAGGCCTGACAAGAAAACACATACCTAAGACTTGAAAAGGTGTTGGCTTTATTACAACATAAAATCATTGCAGGTAAAAAAAAATGAACCAATGACAAACAAAAACTTTCCCAAGATGCTTTTTAACTTAAGTCTTTCAAAGTCGAAAGCAGCTTCTAGCTATAGAAAATACTAGGGTTAAAAATGAGGATAAAAACAAAGATACAGAAAAGCAGATAATCCGGCATCAACTTAATGCAGTTTTTTGAAAAGCCTATTCCACTCCTGGAAACACAATATTAAACCAAGAAAGATCTGATCCAGACTGTTCCCAGTTACCCTCAAAGCCTAATCTCAGCTTTCGCATTTGGGCCAGCTCCCATGTTTGGCCAACTCGCTCAGTCCACATGGGAAAACAGGGCAAGCCATGTGGCACATCCGCACAGTCCTACCACCTGTGTGTTTGGATCGCTCACAAGATTTTGGCAGCCTGCAGAATGTAATACAGACGGCTAAATGCCCTCCAAAATTGCTGCATGCATTTCTGATTGAATGCCATGTGGGAGATCTGTACCCTATACACTAGAAACGAGAAAGGGAATGGTAGAAAGGAAGGATACCTAATTTAGCTGATTACAAGTGGCCACATCTCCACTGATTCAGTCAAGAGCAACGAATGAATGATTTTCCAGAGACAACTTGAGATTTGAAGAAACTGTGTGTAACTTAAGGACATGAAAGTTTTCAACACCAGCACTCTGTGCTGTGAAGCATCACCTCACACTTCTGTATGAGGCTGAACTAGAAAGCTGGTAATAAGTGAGTGAAAAAGAGCTAAGGAATAAGAAGAGAGCTCAGACAACTTTAAAATGTAACTCTTTACAACTGCACCTCTGCACCACTGGTATTGCCTATCTCTCCAGAACACAGCTTGCCTGCCACTTGTTTTGCTCAGGGAAACGTGGATTGACCTGGCACTTCTATCAACCACAACTCAGAGATGGATGTCAATAGCTGTTATAATTAGTAGAGATTTGGATTAATCTTACAGTCTATGGCAGCAGAGACCACATACAGACTGTTCAGGATTGGTCTCAAGTTTAATTACTGAGTTTTATTTGTTATTCTGGCTTGGGGGGAAGATTCCCTACGCTAGGAGAAAGAGGAGCACAAAACGGAACAACAGAGCCTGTGGTCCCAAGTCTGATCTAATCCTCCCTATGCTGTATAACTATCAGGTATTTACATCTGAAGACTACCATCTTCTCATGCAAGGCAACAGCAAAGGTTATGAGCAATGCTGGGAAGAGCACATCCCAGCAGCTCAAGTGAGCATTTTCAGCTAAAAGGAAAATATTATATCCATGTCACCATACCGACTAGTGCTGGCAACCTGTATCCAGACTCGGAAAGAGCCCACCCCCACCACTGACAGTTTGTTGAAGGGATTGCACTCACCATTGCGACATAGATGGATTATAATGATAATGAAGTATGAAAGTCGCACAGGCATGCTGTCCAGCCTCTTCTAGCCTGTCTGAAGGCACAAAACATCTCCAGCCTCAGTGGTGGTGGTGGTACAGAGTATGTAACTCTCTCTCTAGGAATCAACCATTGCTATAAATACCATGCTTGCCCAATTTTGGAACTAGGGCAGGTTTCACTTCATGCAGACAAATGTCTCTGCTAGTGTTTCCCAATGAACTCTGGAAGACACTTTAAGATACGATACCTGCTCCAGGCAACAGTTTATCCTGAACAGTGAAGTGGTTCCATCTGTTCCAATATTTTATCAGACTGAAGCCATAAAATGTCTCATTACAAAATTTGCTTTTAGCACTTGGAAAGCTGAAGGCTGGGATCCCAATTATGGCTGAAGAATTGGGACCATTCCCACTCCGTGATGATGAAACGGCACTCCCAGAGAACAAAATAAAAGGCAGTATGAACAATGTGATGACAAAAAGGTTCAGAGCAAGTGTTCAGCAGGACATCAGCTCAAAAATGAAGTTATCTACCACCACCACACACAGCTGTGATACCGGACTACTGGGCTCCGAATTGAGTTGTGAACAGTCGCTTAACATGCCTACACTTGTAAATAGTTATTTGTAAGACAGCAGTAAAGGTATCATCAAAAAACTTATGATTTGGTAAAGTTCTGCAGATTTTTGCCTGAAGGGTGTTGCTGAAGTGCAAAGCACTAAATTATAACTTAATAAATCAGCGTAACTTCTTTGTTCCTGCAGCAGTTTGTCTTTCTGCATGTGACATTTAGACAGGTGAGGTATTTCCTCTCTTTCACTGAACTTAACTGCCACATGTTGCATAGGTTAAAAGAGAAAGATGTAAAAATACTTCATAGATGCAGCCCCTGTTTCTACATATCTCAAAGCATATTAGGAAAGCAAAATACGCATAGTAGTAGAGCAAAATACATCTAAAATGTGGCTGCACTCCTGGCTGATGATTTAAGACTTGACTGAAAGACTAGTAAACTCTCCGGACAGATTCATAATCAAGAGGGCTTGAAATGGGCACTGAAAAGACCTCATGCTGGCTGTTGAAGGAATACAACATAAGACACCCATTTTTCTAAACACTGAAATCCTCAGGCTCCACTTAACCAGTACTACACACACCTGATGGCACTCTTCCAGTTGTCAGTACTTCAAGTGTTTTAACACATTGCTGAATTTAGCCTTACAGCACCATACTTGACAGGTTATTATCTACAGAAGAAAGCAACAAGTATATTTTCAACAGCTATTTCATCTTTTAAAAACACTTTGGTTTAATTCAAGTTGTACCTGCTCCACACATGCTTCCTACAAATACCATTATTAGCATCTTTACTGATATAAATGGTCATGGAAGAGCAATTTTAAACGAAACAGTATTTGTAGCAAGCCCATTTTGGTCTCTCTTTTTTGGGAATGATGAACACCATGGGAAAAACCTGATTTCAAAACATCAGGAATGTTGAAGGAATGAAGGGGGAAATACAAAGACCTTTCTTAGATCAGTTTCTGAGTCAAGCCACTTTATTTCCAGGCAGCTGGACACTGACAGCACCATGTAATAATACTGTACTTGGATCACAGATTGGGCAGTCACATATCCTCTACAAAATGACATAGTTTTGTCCCAGTACATCTTCAGTGCAGTGCTAATTACGATGTCCTCATTCACACCTGAGCTCCAACATTAACCTACCTTAGGTGGGCAGCCTCATGGCAAATGAACACTTGAGTTACTCATTCCACAACAGCGCTTCACTCTCACCCCAGAACTTTTGGGGCTTGCATCAAAACAGCATGGGACTGCAAATAAATAGTGGCTCAGATCCTCTGCCAAGCGATTGTGAAGAGGAAAAAAAACACTCATTTTGAGTACAAAGGCAGGATATGTGGGGATGCCACTGTGACTTGCAATCTCAGTGGAAGAGAAAGGGAAGTTAACTACTTTCATCTAATTAGAGTGTTTCACTGCTTTGCTAGAAACCATTTCTGACTAGCAATAAAGTACTTAGCATATCTCTTTCAACAAGAAGCTTTTTGAAAACACACTGATAAGGCTACACTATAATATCACTAAGATGTTAATGATACTGTTAACATAAGTTTAATGTGAATATAAATACAGGAATAGTATTGCTGACACTGATCAGACATCCTACTGTCTTGATGCAGCATCATTAAGGCACAAACCCGAGTAGTACGCAAGATGTAAAAGGCAAGCATTGCACAATGCTTCTTTAGAGACTTCTCCAAGGCAACAATGTCCAGCTTCCCATTCTGCCAGGCTACAAAAGCACTAATTGTAAGAGCAGAATGAAACCAACGCTAACTGCATTTCTTGATTTCTGCTAACATCAGCCTAGGTCTTCTGTAAGTTCAGAGTGATTTGTGAGTCAAAGTGTTAAAGTGTTACTTTGACCCCATCTTAAGCCAGCCTGACAGTCTGCCAAACTGAAGAACCTTAAAATAAAACACCATTTCTTCCTCCTACCTTTTACATAAGCTAATGCAGAAATTGGAAACAGGACCAATTGCCCCTTGACTCTGTTTTTGGGAGCTTAATGGGGCAAACAAAGAACCAGCAACTTTGGTGGCACATCACTTTTGGAACAACTGTTATCTCCAAGACTTTTCAGTTTATACACTCAGAAACTAACAAATTTAAAAAAGAAATAATAATAATTTCCCTCTATCCCTTTCACACATATTTGAAACAAATGTATTTCACAAATATTGGAAGCCAAATTGCAAAGTGCAAGCATGTATCAATAATTTCCTTCAGAAATCAGAAGATGGAAACTGAGGCATGCAGTCAGAGCCAACAAAACACCTCTCAGAGACGAGCTGGAAGCTGCTTCTTGGGAGCATAAAGAGAGCCAAATGGTGGACCACTTGGCTCTCCACTCAAGGAAGGACAGTAGATGAAGATGAAGAAGGGGCACTTCTTCCTCTATGAAGGAGGCTAGAGGAAGAAAGAGAAAAACCAGCCTAACACAGGAACAGCTTTCCACCAGCAACATGTTAATACAGAAACTCTCAATGATATTTTAAACTTTCTTCCAAATTGCTGAAGACAACCGTGACCTCTGTGCAAGGTCATAAAATTAATTACAGTGCAAGAAGAAAATGAAAATAACCAGTGTTATTTTCATACACACCCCCCTCCTGGGTGGGGACAGGGGAGTGGGTGAAACAAAGCATTTAAACAATTCAAAATGTTTAGGCATGGTGGGGAAAATGCAATTTGCACTCAGAGCACAAATACTGTTATTTAGTAATATCCAACTTAAAAACATAAGGTCTGTAAATTCAGTGTGGGAAACAACCCTTTACTAGATACAGCCCATCATTTTCACAGTGGAATACCTTCTTCCATTGAAGCACAGTGAAAGTGAAGATATTCACATATTCAGCTACTATTAGTGTAACCCAAACTATGTATGTAAGTCCATCAGGTATCCTAGGGACAACTGCTGCCTCATTTTGTGAAAGTATTAACTTAAATTAATATGGTAGAACTGATATAGTCATATGCATAAAATGTTAATTCTGCTTACAGAAGAAATACTAACTGTATCTTTCTTTCCTTGCCCTTTAATACACACAATTCTCATTTGAAACAATAGCTGAATATGCAATAATAATTTGCAATGTGAAATACTGTTAATGTGTTTCCTCTGGGAGCTCCTTTTCCAGAACGCAGCAGAAACTACTTTTATTGCTCAAGTTTTCATTACAGAAATGCCATAGTACATATATCTTTGGTCTCCCGTGTACTTTGCTACAGAGCATGACAAGCTAATGACAAGGCTTTTTTCTTGCCTCCCCCGCCACCCCCCCTTTTTCACTATCATCAGTGCACCGATATTTAGATAGATTTACTTTAGAGCAAATAGTAAATGACTAGGAAGCTGTTTCCATTTCTCATTCTCATTCTGATTAATGAGCTAGAGGAACACTCCCTCACTTCTTCCTCCTTCCGTGGTTGAAAACATATTGAGCTTATGCCTCTTTTACACCATACAACCACATTCCCTAGCAGATTGATGGGACTTTTGTAACACTGATGGCTTTTCCAAAAGGGAATAAGGATCAGCAAAGTCACCCTTCAGCAGTCATTCCAGGGTGAAGAATGTAAGGAGATACAGTACCAGACTGTTGAAACAGAGTCAGAAAGCAAAAAAGTATATACACGAGTGTGTTAAACACACACACATACGCAAATTAGGTGCATGAGCTATGACCAGCCCATAAACGAAAAATTCCTCACTCCATATAAAATCGAGCAAAAAAGGAGACTGAAAAGAGTAAATTTATAGGAAGTGAAAGAGGAAAGGCCATCTATATATATAAAATCAATGAATGGTTTGGGTTGGAAGGTACCTTAAAGCTCATCCAGTTCCAATCCCCTGCCATGGGCAAGGACACCTTCCACTAGATCAGGTTGCTCCAAGCCCCATCCAGCCTAGCCTTGAACACTGCCAGGGATGGGGCATACGTATACACACACTGTATCTAGTATAATGCATATATGAGGGAGACACACAACAAGGAAGAAAAGCAGGAATATCGTATACAGAAAAGAGCAAACATCAAATATAACTCAGCAAGTACTAAGAGTGGCCCAGGAATAAGACTAGAGAGGCTTCTCAGCTACATGAGCTGTGAACACCACATTTTCATCGTGTTTGATGTCTCCATTTTTCAGGAACACAAGGCTTTCAAACCAACAGGATGACCAAAACCACTGGCCTCACTGCCAACTTTTCTTCCTTACAAAGACAACCTGTGGATCTTCAGCTCTGAATAACTATTCTGGTTCAAAAAGGGTAACTGCATAAAAAGACCACCAATAAAGGCTATGTCTTTGCCCATCAAGAACATGCTGAACCTTCCAAGAGGATGTTTAAAACACTTTTCTATGGCAAAAAGGCATTCAAATCCATTTTCATACCTAAACGCTGAAAACAAACCACAAACCCAAGCCACTCTCCCTAGGGCTGTCACAGGCAAGGAACAGAAAACAAGAGACTTTCTGATGGATAACTGAGCAACAGCTGAGTAAAGAATCACATTAACCTGCAGAATTTATTACCACAGTTTGCTGTGCCAGTGCTGAACAGCCGCATTACAATGAATGTTGTTTGTAAAACAAACTCTATATCAGTCAGTAGATAATAACTGAGCATGACCATGGCATAAATTATTACAGAAGACTACAAGCAGAAGTCATTAAGAAAAAGTCAAAACTGGGAAAAAGCAGTCATATCAGTCCTAGAAAGAAAACAAGTCAGTAAAAGACAACAAATTTCAGGTTTGAAATATAGCAATTTGACAGACAACTTCTTTCTCATGCAAAAATTAATATATTTGTCCTATACCAGGGTGATTTTTCTCCACAAATTAACTTTACTCCATATGGGACCCTTTGGCTTTGATATTACACTTCATTAAGCTCCAAAAACAATTTGTAAAGTCACATCACAGTTGCATTTTAAAGCAAAATATGGCTATTGATTTACGAGCATGTTTTACTTATGCTTTATATAGCTGATCTACAGTATTTCCCTCAGAGCCAATTCACCATTCAGTCGCACCCTCTTATGATGCCATACTCCTGTACGGCACAATCGTACACAGGCACCCACATAGTGGTGTTATTCCTTGTACAAAGCATTTTCCTATGGGCACTCATGAAGATGCTTCTCAAGACATGCAACTTCCATAGCTGAAGAAGACATTCTGTACCATCACAGGGATAAAGAACAATCCCTGTGAGAAAGGACATTCAAACGTGGTTGTGCATGAACTAAGGCAGCAAAACGCCATACTGAACAGATAGCAAAGAAGGTATTTGGGGTCAGTCCAAGAAACCAATGTTTCATCTAGCTTGCCCTAAGGGAAAACAATCAAAATTGAATTTCTACCATTAAAAGTTCTGATTTCATGGAAGATGCAACTTCTGGATAAAAGAAATTGTGCTATTGTCCTAAATGGCTTTTCAGTTGGATACAACATGCTTCATTCATCCTTTTGCCCCCTCCATGACATGCCTGAGACTCCATTACATATTAGGGGTTTCAATCTTCCCGAATGACAGTCTCCACCCTAGCTTTGATGTCCAGCTTCAAAAGGGACAGCTCTTTTCACTGATCTCCAGCATCTCTCCCAGAATGTAGGCAACACAGAACACATTCCCCGTTCTGGAACTAAAATGTAGCTTATCCATTGCAGTTAAGCCTGCAGAAATGTCAGAAATGGAAAGCTAGCAAGACATTCGCTTGCTTTAAGAGAGACAGAAATCCAACTCAAACCCATAATATTCAAGTTGACTGCAGAGGCAAATAACTAAAAGAAAAAAAAAAAGCCATCAGGATTTTGCAATTTTAATTTCTCTGCTCATTGAAGCTTTCTACTTTAAGGCAATTAAACCCAAGCATCAAAGCACATGTAATTGGAATTGGGTAGTGATTAAATTGAGAAAGAAATGTTCACAGTTCAGTTAGACCCAATTCAGGCATCCCTGTCCTAAGAATATGGAGCATCAATGCAATAAGAAGAGCTGGGAAGGACATGGGGAAGGGGCACGGGGAAGGGGCACATGGGAAGAGTGCGTGCAATGCCTGTCCCCTGCACTGTAGCAATGTATCTCTTGTGCAGCTCATGATGAGGACTCATCTGAGGTGAAGGAGATAGAAATTAACATCTCTGCTAGAATCAATTCCTTTGACTTTGAAACCCCAGACATAAACATGATTTCTCCCCATTAAAACCTGCACTCTTTCTAGTCAAAATAATGCCATAAAAGCAGAGCTGCTCAGCTGCACTTCTGAATACCAACCTCACTAATGATCTGCTAGAATATCTCTTTAATGCTGGATTTTGTCCATCTGTAAAGTACCACCTACTTCAGCAGGGTCTTCACGTTTTAAAGAGTCCTTCAGAACACTTGATGAAAGCACTGCTGGAGAGCAACAGCATCACTTGCCTCATTTGCGTGGGCCTTTCTGTGAAAATTCACTTCAATGAGGACAGTTTCCAAGCCTCCAACCAGCTGATATTTGTGTCCTCTAGGCAGAGATGTTCCTCTGGAATTGCACAAGGGAATTCTCAGTGTCCAGTGCTCACCCTGGACTGCAGCAGACAGTACCAGGCCTGGGTACACAGGAAAACCTGCTCTATGCCTTCTGCAGCCTCTGGACCCAGAATATGTGAAGAAGAAACATACCTGAGCCAAGGGCAAGCAAGACAGGAGCAGGAGACAGGGAGTGAAGATGAGAGAGAGAATGAGACCTACTGAGGAGCTGGAAAGCCTGTTTAGAAGAAAAGCTTGGAAGACAAAACTGGAAAGGAAGAGTATCTTGAAACAGAGGTAGCAGGGAACAAGTGCGAAGATATAAAAGAGCTGATGGAAAGACAGAGATTCTGTTGTCTAAGTTTTCAAATTATTAGGGAAAGAAGTCACTACAATTGTATAGGTTTTTTTTTCCCCTCTTTTGTAATAGAATACTGGCGGTAAGTGAAAAGAAAGAAAGATGTTCTTGATAAAATAGTAACTGATAGTGGTTTGATTGTTGATAAACATTGAAGCTGATGGTAGTTCTCATTTTGAGAGGGGCTGTTTTACTAGGCACTGCCAACTGCAACTGCCTTGATACTGGCAATCAAAATCCCGTATCTAAAACAGAAATAGTAAGAACACAGTCAATTCCCTTTCAAACAGCCCAGATACATGCCCCAGCCTTGACCTGGAGAAATTGCCTAAAGGAATGAAAGGAGCCCAAGTTCCCTGACAGCTAGCTTAAACAAATAAAAAAGAAGAAAGGAATCAACCTGTGCCAGATGTTATCTACAGACCTCTAAGAAATGAGCCTCTGAATAGCTCATCTGGCATGAAATAACAACAAATTGCAATCATCATGGGTTTGATACAGATCTGAATTGTCAAAAGCATTAGCCCACACTTCCCACACCATGGTCTCCAGAAAGCTAGGCATTTAGAAAAAGAAAGGAGCAGAGATGCAGAAAACAATTGCTAGATTCAAAAAGACTGTCTCCGTTCAAACTACAACAATAGCCAGATGTATTGTCCCATGGTTTTATTTTCTGGTGTGGCAGTACATTTTGCTAGACACTCTCAGGATGTTTAACATCCTAAAAATGATCAGGTCATCCACTGCACTTAACACTCAGATAGCAATCTTCTAACTAAAGTTATCCTCATAACTGAGCAAGGACATTGCACAGCAAAAGCTCTTCTGCACTTTGTATCTCTTCTGCTGAAGAAAATCAGATTATTTGGCTTCTTTATTAAAAAGTATTTCAATCTAAATATTTTGATAAAATCTTCCCATTTGTGTAATTTTGTTCTGTTATAAAGGCATCATAATAACTGGCCACAGATGTGAATAGAACAGACAGCTGAGCTAGTCCCATTTACTCCGCTCCTTGTATTCTTTGCTAGGTGGAGTCCTAAAACCTTTAGTACCTTGTGAAAGATTTCAACTTGAGCCAATCTTCTGCAGTCTCATCCTCCTGAGAAGTTCATCAAGGATGGCAGACTGTGCTTCTGGTTCAAGTCCCAGTTCAGAACAGCTTTGCCTTGTCAAAAGGAACTTTAATATGTGTCTTCGTGGCCTCAATCCATCAGCATGAACAGCACACCAAGCCAGGGATGAGCAGGAAAAGCTCCAATTACATTCGGTAAACAAACTTTGCTGCTGCTATTTCCAGTAGAAAATCATATTTAGTCAGCCAGATACAGAAGGTAATAAATATCATGAGGTTATGGATTGATGTTTATGAAGAGCTGGCAACTGTACTCAGCAATTCAGACAACTCAATGTCCATAAAGAAAACCAGACAAACACAAGCCCTGCAAACAGGTAGGGAAAAGGCAAGTACTTCCAAATGTGACACAGAGGACTACTCATTTCAGTATATAAGAAACCAGAATGTTCCTGTGCAAGCCGTGAACGTTCATGGCTTCACTATATTGATTCATTTTAAGAAAAAGCATTATCCAGCACAGCATGTGGAAAACCTTCCACCACAGTGCACAAGTCAAGAAATAAGCTGTATTAAGCAGTGTATAAAGCAGATCTGACAACCCTGGCTGGTTTTTGCCAGACCAGCCACTGACATTAAGGGTTTGCCACTGCCAGTACAAAAGAGCCCTTGAGACAGTATTTTGTCACAGGAATCTAATTTCTACTGTATACGAGACATGTGCCATGGAAAACAACAAAACTGCAAAGCAAAGGTAGCTGTTTGACAGAAAAATGACAGAAAAATGCTTTCAGGCATGAGCAGTACTCTTTAACCAACACGGCACAAGAAAAAGCCCTGGAAAATGCCTCACCTTCACACTGATGTCAAACACCACAGTCCTCACTGTATTCCTGCTGAAATAAAGTCTGTTCAGTACTTTCCTCAGCCATTGAAAAGAACTCCAAAACATCCTCCTCTGCCACCGCAGAGACATCAGAATCTAAATAGCTACATAGCCTTTATTCCCTTTGATTTCCACCTAAGAATTTACTGAGAATTAGCTTGCAAATTTCTGTTGAATAAATCTTCGCTTTCTTTTTTTCGTAAAATCACCAAATCCTAGACTGGTTTGGGTTGGAAGGGACCTTAGACATTGTACAGTTTTGACCCCCTGCCATGGGCAGGGACACCTTCCACTAGACCAGGTTGCTCCAAGCCCCATCCAGCCTGGCCTTGAACACTGCCAGAGATGGGGCAGCCACAGCTTCTCTGCGCAGCCTGTGCCAGCGCCTCAGCACCTTCACGGGGAAGAATTTCTTCCTAATGTCTCATCTGAATCTCCCCTCTGTCAGGTTAAAGACATTCCCTGCTGCCCCACCCCTGGCAGTGCTCAAGGCCAGGCTGGATGGGGCTTGGATGAAGCAACACAGTACATACTGCAGGTATCCCTGCCTGCAGTAAGGGGGTGGAACGGCAAGAGCTTTGCGGTCCCTTCCAGCTTGAACCATTCTGCGCTTGTGTGACCCTATAACCCTGTGGTGCGAGTCAAGGAAGAGAACTGAGAGAATTTAAGAGTGATACCGGAGAACCTGGACTAGAATGCAGAAAGCACTGCATTACCACTACACAGACGCTCTTAGCAGCTGCATGGTTCAAGGACATAATTTTTAAGTTTTGCAAGGTTATCAGCACCTAGCTCACAATCTCTCTCTGAATTTGAAGGGAGGAATACTACCTTGTAAATCTTTTATAGTACATACTGTGGCAGAGTAGATTTGCCTTGGATAAGGAGGAGATTCCGAAGCATTAGCAAGGAAAGCCCCAAGGAAATTGCTCCAATGGGGGACAGCCACAGAGGAGGCTGCACAGAACTCCAGAGGTTTTTAAGGTCAAAAATAAGCAGGAGATACAGAAAGCAATTATACCGCAGGCTAGTTACAAAGCTTTGCCAACAGCGTAATGAGAGAGAGCTTAGCTTGAGGAGAGAAGAAAAATAACTAGAAACAGGGCTGGCAATATTAATGAGGCATGTTGTCTAGTTTCTGGAAACAAATGTTGGAAGCCTTTTGGCTGTGGGAAAGCATACTCGGATGCTAGAGAGTAAAGGATCCTGAAAAGACTGCCTGCAATTCTTTATAATAAGAAGGGACACCTAAACGAAGAACAGAAAAGAAAGATGACAAAGAGGGTGTGTGTGTGTGCTTGGGAAGAAGAGGCTGAGTGGTTTGTGTATGTGTGGCAGGCTGTTTGCTTGTTCGGATTTTAGGAAGCTGAAATTCACCCTGGCATGGCTACACTCACAGGAGTGCAACATGGACTAGCATCAACATGGGGCTGTAAAGATTAGTTTGGGATGACTGTTAAAAATTGAAGTAGAAGCCTCAGGCAGAGAACAAGAGATCTATAAAACATGGGAAACAAGTTAAAGGAATGAGAGAAGGGGGGAGAGTGAGAAATCCAGACTTTGGCAAGTCAGAATAGCAGAACAAGCAGAAAAGAGGAGCCTGCAAACAATTCTGAAGGGCACAACATATAAAAACTTAAGATTGTTGTGCCCAGGATTTGGACAGTATAAAAGCTGGATTAGGTTGCTCAGAGCTGTCTGAAGGAATCTTTGGTTTCAAAAGAACAAATATGTAAACCAGTCACTTTTATGGATGCCCCAACTCTCACTGTAGTGACACTGGCACCATTTCTACAGGATCAGATGTTCCAGCCTCTGGGGTTTCATGCACAGAAGCAGCTCCCAGAGCCCAAAGCAGTCACCAACAGCTGCTGTGCTTATTTGGTAAGCCACAAGGATCCTTGTGCCAATGCACACTGGGCACCCAGCTCACCCTCCTCCATGACAGCGTGTTCAATAATGTGCTAAAGAGGCAGAAAAGGCTACTTCACTATGTAACCACAGACCTGAATTTCACTCTTAAGTGTATCTTTCTTCTACTGTTCCATTCTTTACACATTAAGTAATTTGCTTCTGTAGAAAGGCAAATGCTGATGTTTGACAAAAATTTTCCTCATTTGCTACTTTCATTGCAACTTGAAAATGGCTTTTCTTCCCCTGTCCTTTTTTATCATTGTAACTGGAAGCAGACCACACAACCTTGGCCTTCCCATTTGCATTTGAATCTGGCAAACATAATAAAAGACAGCACTGCCACATAATAACTGTCTGATAATATGTATTACAAGACAAGAAAGAACGCTTCCTCCCTCCCCTAATGCTCCAAACTGATTTCAAATCAGTTCGATTGGGACTGTAATCAACTGCTAAAACCCCAAAAAAGTAATTGCAATTACTCATTACTGAAATTACATTGTTTGGCTTCAGTTCGTTCAAGAGACTGTACAATACTGTTGCTTCACAATATAATAGACCACAATAGTGAATGTCACTCAAAAGTCAGTTTCTGGAAATATTAATACATTATTCTTTGTAATAAATAGTTCACTTCCATATACATGTCTGTAAGAGGAAATAAACTGCTACAGTCCAAACTCTATTGAAAATGCAGTAAATTCTTCTGGAGCAGGCTGAAGCTCCTGCTTTGTAGTACTGGAGGTTACATGCTAAATTAAGGCATGCTCTAAAGCAAACCAGTGCTGCATAAAATATACAAAAAGGATCCAATAATACAACATTTCATCAGCAGCAAAACCACTAAGAAGTTTAAAGCAGAAGTGTATTTACCTCTAGTGCTAAAGTAACAACTTCATCTACATAATCTAGCACTTACGTGGAATGGGAAAACAATCTTTCCACATCTGCGGACTTTTGTCTATCAGGTTCATACTGCTGAATAAAGCTTTGAAAGGCTCCATTTTACCTTACACATTCTGAAGGATTTTGATTCAAATCTCCTCATCATAGAATCATAGAATAGTTAGGGTTGGAAAGGATCTTAAGATCATCTAGTTCTAAGCCCCCTGCCATGGGCAGGGACACGTCCCACTAAGCCATATCACCCAAGGCTCTGTCTGACCTAACCTACTGAATCAAGAATAAAATCATACTAAGGCTTATTCCAGCTGGTTTTATTAAACCATTCTCATTTCAGATGTGAGAACAATCATAATTTTTGAGGCAAGATTCTCGAGCATAAGTAGGATCCTACTGAAAACAAACTAGCAATGGATTCCTCAAGGTGCCACAACCAACAGTGTTAAAGCTTTCTTCAGATCTAGACTTGAGATACAAACCCAAGGTTTTGCAGGCAGATAGGAAAAACTTCTTTCCAAATACAAGCATCTGCTATGGAAAGGACTGATTCTTCACAGGTATAAAGGACAGTATCTTTTGAAAGGGGAAGGGGGAAAAGAAACACCAACCTCTGCCCCTCCTTCTCTTTTTCTTTCTTTGCATGTAATTTGACAGACTGAAATGGACTGAAATCTGGCTAGTGGGTAACAGTGCAGGAAAGAGTAAATGCTAATTTTCTATCTAGAACAACTGAAGCTTCCTCTCTAAAAGCAGGGATTAGTGGTGCCTGGCTACCAAGACAGGACAGCTTAATTTCTAATGAATCCATAAATAGAGATAATTTTCCTGGATTACTTGAATTTCTTTAATGTATAGGCTGAACGACTTACACTCCTTATTCTAGAATCCTCTGAGAGTAAAATGTGCAATAAGTTTTTTGTGACATTCTGATGCATAAAAATGAGCTGAAGTGCCCGTATGAAGTACCCCAAATACACACAACTTGGTCTTTGTTGTTGGACAACCTGGACTATGCTGTAGTCCAGGTATGTTCAAAACAAAAGCTTGAACTTTGTAAAGCATTTGTCCAAGGAGCGGAAGGAAAAGAAATGCCAAGCAAACATGTATTACCACTAACCTGAGGAAGGTATTTTTAAGGTTAAAGGCCTCTGAGAAAGTAAATGCCTTCTACTAAGCTGACGATCTGCGAGACAAACTAGTAAAGCTATTGGAAAGGAGAAAAAAGGAGGGAAAAGAGAGGGGAAGAGCAGGGAAAGAGCGGGGAAGGAACAACACTAGTACAAGAAATAACCTTCAGACTTCAAGCCCTAAGGTCAAATGTGACAGATGCTAGTGGTTCCTTCATATATTTTTCTTGACATCTATCAATGCAATCAATCTCAAGTGAAGTTGTAGATGCCAGAAAGGGAATAGCCTATCATGATTTGTAGTAAACTTCAAAAACAGGTGCTCTTTCTCTGTTGGGAGTGCCCTGTGCAGAAATATACACGTACCTACTAAAGAACTGGCTATTTGTAGTAGTAGTGTTTTATGGCATCCTTGCTCATGCATGCACATTCAGATCTCAGATTTTATTTAAGAGAGACCTTTTAATTCACATGTCTACACATAAGCCTTCAGATGAATTCCAGGTTTCGTTAAGGTTCTAGACTAGTCTAGAGGTCCTACTCACAGCTCAAAAATTACATATAGCTTGCAAAATCCTTTTATGTGGTTTATGCAGTTATGCTTAAGACAAAAGACATATAGTTCAGTGCCAACAACTCCGTAAAGGGATTCTACAGTCAAGCAGGAAATGTGGGATAGATGTCAGAAGTGAACTCAATCCAGCATTTCAGACCTTATCTTTTGAACCTAGATCTGAAAAATGCCGTCATCCTGGTACTCCTGCTGAAGTAGCTAATCTGAGGATATTCCCCACCTGCCCTCTTTAGAAAGGCCTCAATTATCTTCATTCACGTGAACAATGTTACATTATTTTTGGGGGCAAGAACATGATAACAGAGTTACTGATGAGGGAGAACTAAATTGAAAGACCAAATTGAAGTTATGCTGTCATTTGCTATGGGTTTACTAAAAAGGCTGGTTTCATATATAGTACAGAAAAATTCAACCTGCTATTAATAGTGCAGGTAGAGATGTGAAATAATGGTAATTAAAATGAATAATGCTATTTTTGTCTATGAGCAACTCCAACTTCTGGAAAATGCACAGATCTAAAGAAAGAAAAATAATCCCATATTACAAACTCTGACCTTGTTAATAGATTTTCCTTTGTGTTTCCCCCACTCTACTAAGCACAGTTACAATCTTGCTATTAAGATTGCATAACAACTTTATAATTATAAATTTAAGATGGGAAAACAAATAAGAGGTTGTCCTGTGTTCAGCAGTAGCAGTCATTTTTCTCCTTCTTGGTAGCTGGTGCAGTGCTGTGGTTTTGACTTTCAGCCTGGGAACAGCGCTGACAACACCGATGTTTTCAGTTGCTGCTCAGTAATGCTCACTCTGACCTGGGACTTTCTGAGCCTCATGCTCTGCCAGGGAGGAGGGGAAGCCGGGAGGAAGCAGAGACAGGACACCTGACCCGAACTGACAAAGAGGTTATTCCATACCACAGCACATCGTGCCCACTCTATAAACTGGGGGCGGTTACCCGGAAGGGTTAGATCACTGCTGGGTCGGGCTGGGTACCAGTCGGCGGGTGGTGAGCTGTTGTATTCTCTTCCCTTGTTATTTCCCTTATCATTACTATTATTGGTGGTAGCAGCAGTGGTTTGTGTTATACCCTAGTTATTGGACTGTTCTTATCTCAACTCACGGTAGTCACATTCTTTTGATTCTCCTCCCAGTCCCTCTGGGAGCAGGGGGAGGAAGGGGGGGAGTGAGCAAACAGCTGTGTGGTTTCTGAGTGACAGGCTGGGCTTAAACCACGACAGAGGTGAAAAGAGATCAGTGGCCACAGTGACAGGCTAACAAGCACCCAGAATTCAACATTTTAATTGCGGAAATAATTGCTTTGATAAATAACCAATACGCTATGTAAACATATTTGCTGCCTCCTCACCTCCAGTAGCATAGGAAAGGAAGTACACTAAGTAGCAGCAAGAAAGGATTATGTACACACCATGGGAGTGGGAAAACAGCTAAAGACAGTATCCCACATCTTTTAGCATTTGACATAAATCAGAAAGTGCTGTGCTCCCTGGGAGGAATTCCAGCAACTCTTTGCCATTACAAAGGATCAACAGCACTGCACTGATTCCCTCCCTGTGTCTTTTGCAACTGCTTATAAAACTCAACAGAATTGCAAGAGATGCCAGAAGACATTAGCCATATCAAAAACACATCCACAATGTCAGATCATCTGGAGGCTCTATCATGCAACAAATCTGATTCTAAGAGAATACAGCGATGTGCTGTTCCCCATAGAGGAGTCCTACTGATTGCTTACAAATTAAATTAGAGGTCTAACTAAGGGCATTCCAAACCCCATAGATTAAATACACAGAGTAAGATCCTTCTGCTCTTTAAAAAAATAGATATACAATCCTGTTGAACTGAAAAACAAGGACATAATTATCTTCTGAGTAGCAAGCATTGTTGCAAATATTCTGTAGGAAATTTATTACTGTACTTCGCAATGTTTCTGTATAATACAAAAACAAGCATCCCTTTGCCATCCTCTGGTGTTTCATCACTGAAGAAACATTTGCAGCTATCACTTCTGGCATATCCTTCCTGGAGCCTGTTCCATCTGCCCTATCCTGCTGCTATGTAAAGCATCTTGAATTAGTTAGCTTTCTTCCTACCTGCAACAGCTCAGCTGCAGTGAAATATGTCATGTAAGAAAATAAAACAAACATGCATCTTCCAGACAACAACCTCTATAATGACTATGCCTCATTATGGAATTGGTACAACTCTAGTCCACAGGCTTGGACTATTCTTTTCTAGAGAGAATGATACCAGAGGACCAAACAGAACATCACTAGTTCTACCTTTGATGCTTTATGCTTGCTGAGTACCCGCTGAAATCACACCTGGTATTCTGCACACAAACACATCAGGGCTGAACCTTGGTAACAAATAAATAGTGGGTCCTATGCTGTGTCTCCCTGAGTAATGACATTTCATAACTTTACATATGCTCTACTTTAAATCAGTTCCAAGTGTTGTCGACCAAAACCTTTCTTGCCTGGTTTCACCATGAGTGAAATAGCAATACCTGTCAGCAACTACTTTTTTTCCCCTTGTAAACGTAGGTGAACTGTGAAGACCTTCAAAGCTATTAATATATGCAATTCAGGTTATGCAGTTAAAAAAAGAAAAAGAGTAAAAAAGACACTGACACTGTGCAAAGTTTAAGATACAAAAAATATCCACCCTGGAAATAAGTTATTGCTTTACCACCCTTCAGGTGCTTTGTTTCAATACAACATCCTCTTCCTGCTATGAGCTTGATTTGAAGCAATGGCATGGACTCATTACTGCATATACAAGTCACTGTGAGCTAAACACACATTACACCTCTTGTTTGCAAAACAGTATCTAAAGTGCATAGAATCAGAGAAGTCACTTGCGAAACTTTAGAGTGGTTGTATTTCCAGCACAGGCTCATCACTGGGGAATTCAATTACCTTGTGCCCTGAGCTAAAATCCTTATAGCATTTTAGGAATCATTTGGTTATAGGAGGGTCAAAGAATTCATTACAAAACAATACAATCCTTTACAATTTCCGAAACAAAATAAAATATTCAACAGAACAGACTTCCATTGTAGGAAATTCTAGCCCATTTAAGAACTTTACTGAATTATTCTTGACTTCTGATCAGCTATTCCTGATTCCCATCTAAAGAAAAGAAGGTTTTTACAAAAGTGCAGGTTTTGTTATCAGAGCTGGGCTAATCCAATACCATTGCTCCAGACACTTTGGGGGTAGATACTTAACTATCCCTGTGTGACATTTATGCAGCCCAATAGCAGAGCCTTTCTGCATTGCTGGGCTGGGGAAAGAGCTACTACCTCTCACAGTGAAGACAGAAGACCAGAGTGGAGCAACTTAATCAACAAGTTGCTCCAACTGCAGTTCTTATAAGCACACAGAGTACCAAGGAGTCAGCCATACAAAACCATGAAAGCCACAGACACAACCTTACTACTCTACAAGCTACATAAATGCTGTTGGGGAGCAAGCTACACTTCTTACAAGAGCATGGGACAGCCAAGCCATAACCAAGACCACCTTCTTTAGAAGCACAGACCCTCTTTACTATTGTGACAACCTCCATCTGCCATCTGCAACACACAGCTGAGTAGCGCTATTATCTCCAGCAGATGGCAAAGGTAGGCATTTGTTATCGTAGTTAAAGTCATCTTTCCTTTCCCTTCAAGGCTCCTTACATTTGGCACTAGCCTGTGCTCCTTATGAATTCTGCCTGCCCACAGATTCAAGCTGGAGCTACTCCATGCAGTACAGCAAAGCATTTTGCACACAGCAGTATTCCCTGCAAGTGCCAAGGAACAGTGGCACTGCCAATGCAGGAGGCACTTTGCACAAAGCATGTTTATTAGCTGTGACACAGAGCGCAATGTTTGCAAGGAGCTAAGGAAGAAGACAGCTGCTGCAACTCGTCTAATTACCTTTCCCCAGACAGCAACAGGAATTTACAATTTGTACGATGCTGCTGGAACTAAGTATGATCTAGATCCACACACAAGCTCCCCTCCTCACTTTTATAGGCCATGTGTTACATGAAAATTAGAACTATTCAAACTGTTCCTGTGAATTAGATTATCTCCTGTAAGGTTTTTTTATTGCGCATTCTCCTTTTGCTACTGGAAAACACAGAATTTGCTGCAGACAGTAATCACATAATCACATCTTGTTACAAGCACGAGCCAGCAGGACTTGCTGTTAGCAACTCTATTCTATCACATGAAAACAAAGAACATTTGAGATGCTCAGTAAGAATTATGCTTCTTAACACACATTTCACAGCAGAAGTAAAATATAAAAAGAAGAAAACAGTAACAGGTAGAACATTAGCCTCACATACATCCAAATTCAAGTCTATGTTAGTCCACTACTATAGCATTTACTGTGTTCAGCTCCTGCTGGTTTGCTGCTCACCAAAACTTAAAAGAATGCACAGGAAGTCTGACAAATTAAGACACCGTGAACAATTAAAAGGAACCGCACAAAGAGGACAAACATTTCAAACAGTTGCACCCTTGAAAGATCAAAAGCTTTTCCACAGCTCTGAGCTGCTTTATTGACAAGACACAGCATTTAAAAAACAAACCACAAGTGCAAGACAATACTTAAAATGTACGCAGACAGGTGAAACTGCAAAGGCTCAGGAGATATTTTAAGGCCAAATGTATACGTGGGTAAAGAAGTAGTAAAAAGAAATTGAAGCGAATTAGACAGAAAAGCTTTAAACTTAGGATGAGTATCCACACTACATCTGTACATGCAAGCACTGAGAACAAAGCTGATACTGACTTAGAGACTCACTGTTACATGGATCCAGTACTTTGCTGATGCTTTGTGTAACAAGCACCAATCTCCAGCTTCTACAATAATTTAGACACATGCAAGACAAGCACCCACTCAGTGTGGCGTCTTGCTCCCCTTAGTAGTATGTGCAGCATGCACTTTGTGGCTGTGCTGCTATGCAGTTGTGACTCTTCTCACTCAAGCTGTGAGTCAAATGAGGAGATGAGACTTACCCATGTTTCTCTGAGCTCTCCACTGATAAGATTTCACTGCTGCTTTCATCAATGGGAAGGACACGAGCAATATATTCACCGCTCTGCTGGTAAAACTTATAAACAGCCACTTGAACTGTGCATTGGTCACCGCTGCTTCTCAGCCAAGGGCTCAGGATGACAGGGCTTAGCCTCTCTGACGCATTGAGAAACAGAAACGAACCTAAACAGATGAGGCAACAAGAAAGCCTTAAGAACACAGAAAACCAAGACAAAACACAGAGTGCAGATGAACACTTGTAATTTTTATGCCACAGCTCACTCTGCAACCCTTTCATATTGCCCAAAGATTATCTTTGTCAACTGGTTTGGAAAGTTTGCCCATTTTGTATTAAGCCCATTAAGATCCTCCCAGGCAGGCAACATTTCGACTCACCTTTGAACGGTTCAAAACAAAGATTACATTTAGATTTACCTCCCAGAAGAAAAGGCATGAAATGAGAAAAGCCATAAACATCAAGGGCAGGGAAAAGTACCAAACAGTAACAATAAAACTCAATCAACCAAGAGACTTACAAAGTTAAATCCAGGCAGGTGATTAAGGAGTTTTAGGTTCAGATTCTTGCTTTCATGTGCCTATTCTTCCTGCACTTCATCCCCATCTCTGACTTCTCAGGTGTGGCCCAGGCCCAAATATTACGGCCTTAGTTCAATGGGATCCTGATTTGATAGCTCTGATATGATGACATTTTATATCTATTTCTCTGACCCAAATAAAGAAAACAAATTCAACAGCTTTACTTTTGCTCTTCTATAAACAGAGAAGTGCAGCATTTTTAAGTCATTAGAGTCAGGATAAAGGCCTGACACAGTTTTATTTCTTCAGCAATTCATTCTAAAGTATTAATTTTATATGTAACTAATCCACATTACACATTTCATTATTATCCAGTACATTGACTCCCTTGGCCTAATTCTATTTCAATACAATCTGAGGCTTATCCACTGGGACAGAGATAATGCATTTTCATCACACTGTTGCTCATTTTCAGGTAAGTCACATTGCTCCCTTTTGGCATCTGACTAATTTACCAGTTCATCCACAGAGCAAGCACACTGGGCTGGGTAGTTAGTTGGTAAGTGCAAGGTGCAGTTAGGTAAATGAAAGGGACCAACTCCTGAAGCAAGAAAAATTGTGATATCCCACATATATTAGCAAGACCTGTCAGATAATCAGGACAACGAGATTTCATTTCCTGGAGCCTCCATTAATAAAGCCTTTCCATTAATACTTAAAACAGGAAGATCTGATGAAGAGTTTAATTTCATAGAGGGAGAAACTAAGGCTTATCAGGGCTGTAATTTAAACCGCTTTGTAAGTGTGCTGTGCATGCATTTTAGCAGGAGCAGCAGCTTGGTTTTGAAAATACCGAAGCTGAATCTTCAGGGAAATGATCTTCCAAATCACTGAGCATGGCTCAGCTGAGATCCAGGGTGTCTAAGAAATCCTATGGCAGGGCCACAAATGGATCCTTCTCACCTTCACCTTGGTGTCTAAGTTGTGGACAAAAAGGTATAAGCCAGCCACTCTGAGCTCCTACGGTAATTCACTTCAACCTAAAACGGATCTAGTGAGTTGTTCTTTGGTTGTTCCCACTTCTCTCCACTGAGCAAGAGCACAGACTGGAATGTCTCCCTGTCAGATGCCAATTTAGAACAGGGGAATTGTGCTCGTGCTCACAGAGGTCCCCTCTGAAAAAGTCAGATTTGGCAACTCATCTCAGGTCACACACAGGGTAATATTGGAAAGGCTAAAAATGAACCCTGGATTCCTGCCAACCACATTTCCCTCCTATACACACATTTCTCATGGGCAGCATTTTTGACATACTTGTCAAAAAACAGTGTTCTTGACACTGGCATATCTAAAACTAGAAAACATTTGTACCGAAAGAAACACACAGAAATACATGAGGTACAGTCTGCTTAAATCGAGGTTTGTAAACAGAGAGGTGACATGTAGTCACAGCATTTGGGGCTTTTTAATAACAAGATTTCTTTATGTGAAACAACAGCCTTTACTCCAGTTACTAACGGAATGGTTTGGTGAGTTTAAACAAACTCTTATTGCCACTGGTTACACATGCACAGTATTTTTGCTGGTCAGCAAAATAAAACCAAAAACCCAGCCACATGTATCATCCCTTCCCTGACTCCCCCTTCTGTGGCAAACAAAAAAATTAGAGCACTAAATCTTGTGGCTTTGACTGTACCATCCCCATAAGAACACTGAAATCTGTGACATGAAGGGGAGCGCAGAGACTTCTGGGGGTGGCAGAAAGACACTAAGCACTGCAATAACTGCTGATGGTAACTTGCCAGGTGCAAGAGCCATTTGCTCATCTTACTGCCTTGCAACAGGGAGTCAGATTTTGAAGTAACAAAGAAACAAAGGCAGCACCCATCTTCTTCCAGCAGTTCTAAATAAAGACAGCTTCCAAGGGTAGTCCCTCTTATGCTTATGCCCTGACTTGAGGCCAGATTTAAAACATCAGCAAAGTCTAGTAGTAGACAAGGCTAGCTGCTACAGCACATTTGAAAGACAGTCTTAGTCTAAGCCCTTTGGTTTGGCTTTTATATTCCTACTCTGTTTACAGGGCTCACACTTTGCAGTCGTGGCTTATTACCCATCCTATGGCCAGTTTTCCCTGATAAATCACACTGCTAAAAGGAATACAATTGCCATGATGGGGGCTACCCTGGCACACCTCCCAGGACGATGCACAAGTCCAGGGATGCACAAGGATTTAGGAGGGGACAAAGCCAGGACAGCTGACCCCAAGTGATCCAAGGGCCATCCTATACCGTATGGCAAGCTCAGCATATAAAGCTGGAGGAAGATGGGATGTTCAGAGTGACAGTGTTTGTCTTCCCATATAACGGTTACATGTGATGGAGCCCTGCTGTCCTGGAGTGGCTGAACACCTGCCTGACCATGGAAGTGGTGAATGAATTCCATGGTTCGATTCGCTTGTGCACACAGATTTTGCTTTACCCATTAAACTGTCTTTATCTCAACCCACAAGTTTTATCACTTTTGCTATTCTGTTCCCCATCCCACTGGGGGAGAGTGAACAAGCAGCTGTATGGTGCTCAGTTGATGGCTGGGGTTAAACGATGACACCCACAAAGGAATAATTAATGTGTTTAACTAATGTGTCTGAAGTGAGGAATTACACAGTTTGAACACAAATCCTTATATTTCTCCCTTCCCTCAAGGGCACAATCTCCCAGTCACTGCTTGCCACTGTTTCATGTATTGGCCAGCATGGAACCAATACGGCCATTCTTTCCAGGGTCAGATTAGAGACAATTACTTAGACTTAAAAGATCACATGGATATCAATTCCCCAAACACACTGAGGGACAGAAGAATATTGTTTCACTCTAATGGACCTTCTAGACAAAATTAGAAGCTACCTGTTCACTGGTATGTCCCACAAGTGGGAAGAAATCCATTTGCCATGCTCTACCTGACATTACTACGTAGACTCAGAAGACTCAAGCTTCCAGCTGTAATTTCCTTGCACTTTTTTTCTCCTGTTAACTCACAGCTCTAATAAGGCTCTTGGATCCTCCCAGATAAATAGCTAGAAAAAGCACTGCAGCTTCAAACAAACTTCTGCTTCTATTTAGATACCAAGGGACATAAGTAGAGATGAAAGGCCCCTTCATGGTACATGTTGCCAGTGTCATGTTTCACTGCTCAGGACTCTGAAGGGTCTATTTGCTTTTCATTAAGATGTTCACCAGTGAGCCATTTCAGGAGTCTCTGCTGCAGGTTTTATATTGGACTCTAGCTGCACAGCCCAATGCTGATATTAAAGAGATGCAGTTAAAATAATGAGATTGTAACTAGATATGCAGCCACAAACCGTGGCACTTAGCAATTTCTGAGTCCTGAGCTCATCCATCAGCATTGCGTAGAACTCTGCGGTTGAAGTAGGAAGAACACTCAGTATTTTGCATCAAATACACCTCTGTATTGTATGAGACACCCTACTAGCTGGTATTGCTCTGTGGTGTCTCAGAAACCGCTGGCCTAAATGAAAATACTTTATTTTCCTCAATCTCAAAATTCCGCACTCACGAACTGTGGGAGAAACCTATCAATAACACTCAGCTTCTAATGCTTACGCTTAAGCACAGGGAATTATTGCAGTTGACATAAAAGGAATATTACAAGACAAATTAATATACCCTACATGAAAAATTGCTGTTGATCCTTTGGAAACTTGTTTACAACATTTAAAATTCATGTCACAAGAAGGAAAGGATGGCTTAGCAGCTTAGCAGCAAGATGTTTTTGAGATGATGAAGACAGCTTCAAGCTGCACTGTTCAGGACTAATGAGATGACAGAGATATTTGTAAACAAGAAAACTGATGCTAATGTACTATGCATGTACAGACACATTACGAATAAATCACCTGTCCAAAAAAGTTTTCAAATGAAGGGGTATACACTGGTAAGGCTACAAATCAAAACCACACTGGCAATGAAGCCCATTGCAACAATCTGCAGCCCGACATCTTTGTCTGGTACAGATGCACAAAACATCTAAAACTCATGCCAGTGAATGCTGAGGGAGCCCTGTTCAAAAGACAGCCATAACGCAGCCCCGGGAACTGGCCAAACTCAGCATCCTATTGCTAGCCCCTTTAAAAGCTGGTCATTGATAGCAGCCCAATAGCTTTGAAGGCACCCTCCTACCTGCTTATACCCTAAATCCTTCCTCATCAGTCTCCGGGCGAACACAGCTCAGAGCCAGGTCAGATTCTTCTGCTAAACAACATCATGATGCTCAGTGAGGGCAATGCACCCTATTGAATCCCTTCACCTTCCTAAGGCAGCAGTGTAGGAAAGATGGCTGCAGCCCAAAAAGGTGGCAGCCTGATAAGTTACAGTGGGAAATAAGGTTGTCCAGAAGAGTGCTCGTTGCGGAAAACAGCAACCAGCTTCTCTGCGACAAACACATGGAGGCAACTCCTCAACTTGCACCCGAGGCCCAGGATTTCCAGCCTGAGATATTCTTGTACACCTGATATCACACAATCAAACAAGATCCTGAAGACATGACATCGAGCAGGGCAATGGAACATACAATTCAGTTACAAAGGTGGCATGCATTAGGATTCATGAAGAGGGAAGTTCACATCATTTGGAAATAATATTTAGCAACACAGCCAAGCCAGCAGCACACACAGAGCAGCCACTCAGCTATCTGATGGAAATTAAAGTGCCCCCATGCCAATTCGAGCAGATTTCTTCCCAAATAACTAAAGACCTTAGTTTTGTAATTTTAACTTACTTTCTTGAAAAGCAAGGCTCAAAACACAGCCTGGCTGCCTCAATCTGATCACAGTTATAAAGCAGCAATTTAACAATCCTTTGCAAAACTCATAGATTGTTATTCTGAGCATAAACTCCATCTTCCTACTAAAAGGTTTTATTACCTTTCATGTCCAAGTTCAATACTCTCCCAGATTAAATTAGAGCTGTAAAAACTATTAACAGTTAACGTCTGTTGGGGACTGTACAGTAGAAAAAAAATTTAAATCAAGTTTTATGGGCTCTGGAGATGCTGACTGGAGAGAACGTTGCCACTGGTATCACAAAACATCCCACAGAGATGGTCTGTGGAGCCTTCGTTTTACACTTAACTCCCAAATTAACTATTCAAGCAAAACTCTTATAGCAGGAGCTCAGTAGCTGGTAAAACTGGGCACTACCTGAGTGACAACATTAGGAAAAGATACTGCTCTGCTTTTCCTGGGCTTATTTATATGGCTTTTCTAATTGCCTCATGAAGGCTCTGAAATGTGCTGAATGCTAAGAATGTGAATAGTCTCCAGTGCCGAGTGCAATGTGACTGCATAAGCACCAGAAGATTTGCAACATGCTACACTTGCATCTGACTTTAAATTCATGAAGGGAATGGCCTTTGAAACATTACAAAATTTGGAGCTGAACCATTCTTAACAACGTAATTATGGTAATTGGATGAGATCTTCCCTCTTTTGAAGTTGATCAGGGTTCTTGCTATTAGCTTAAATAGAACCAGAATTTCACTGCTAATACCTAGCAGATATGTGAGCACATTTCTCTAGATGATGTAAGAGCAATTCAGAAGTGCTAATGAATTCATACTTACTCTTGTGGGCATGTAATACATTTCACAAATGGACAAGTTAAGGCAGACACTAAACAACTGCAAAGAGCATGCGGCCAAGATTGGTATCAGAGCAGATATGCAAGTCAAAGGTCTTGAAAATTACCTCCCATTCAAGCATTTCTCACTTCCTAAGTACAAAGGGGAAGGCCGATAATCCATCAAAGCAAAATAAAGACAGTTTTTATCCTCCTCCTAAGACATCAGGCAAATTTGATTTGCCCCACATGATTTGTCTTGAATTCAAAGACTTCACTGCTACAAAACTTTCTCCCTCAAATAAACCAGTATTCACTGTGATCCTTGGGAACTGCAGCAGCGCTACAGAAACATAACCGGCAGTTAGAAAAGGCAGAAGCCTTCCCCTCTTCTCGTCCCTGAAATTTTCCTTATCAATTTACTTCTTCTCTTGGAGGCAGCCCTGAATCCTTACACGCAGAGGAAGCAGTCTCCCAGCAGTGACCTTCACACAGCTCTGTTACAGGTTTTCCGTGTTGCTTCCCTGAACCCTGGTGTAGTGTGTGTGTGTGAAGCCCAAAGGAACACTATCAGAAAATGTTATTCCTATTTATCAGGTTAAATTCCAGTAATCCTTAGCATATTCCGTATGAAAACCTGAATCCCATCATGGTACTTACTTTAGATAGAAAACCAACAAAGGACGTTTTTCTTACAAAGCTTTTTGCATCCAGCTTTTCAAAGGAAGTGAGAAGGAAAACAAAGAAAACAAAAGCTCCAGGTATTGCCTCCTGTAACGAGAGCTAGAGCCAGATGCTCTTACAGTCTAATTCCTAAATGACTCAGCAGTGTTTGCTCCCAGATGAAAAGCACTGAACTGAAAAAAGTAGTCAGTTAATTAAAAACTTCAAATTCAATGCTGAAATGAAAATCTTTCCTACAGAATGACAAAAGAGTGTTTAAATAATTCAGCCTTGCACAGCTGATTAACCAATATGCATCTTCTCTTTTGCTGCTGACAGAGGCGAATGGCAAGTTACTTCTGAGATCTCTGCTCTGAGACTAGAGGATGGAAGAATTTTCTGTCACTGTGAGCAAGACAGACAGACCTAAAGGGAAAGCTAAGAGGAAGCTGGGAGCGTCAATAAGAATGGAGAGGCAGATGCCTGCTCAGCACCTCAGTGTGTGCAGTAGTTAAGGGGAGGGGGTGAAAGGAAGCCTAACACTTCTAGTTGCCACTTTGCTCTCAAGTGTGCTTATTCTATTACACTCAGGAGGCTAGAAGCTTAAAACTTAAGAAGTTTGACAATACTCTGACACACAAGTACCTGAATAGAAACATGACTGGGACAGAATGGGTATTGCAACAACTCACAGCTCAGTAACGTCAGAAACCACATTAAGCAAGTAGAGAGTGCTGCGAGCTATTCCCCTGCAGAACTACAAAAGCCACAAGAGAAGGCTCATAATTAAATCTAAGTCCTCCTCCTTTTTCATTCTGTGCCAGGATTAAACACATCACATAGGGGGCTGCCATTATGTCAGCTTTAAGTGCACAAGAGTCATAACTCAGAGCATCAGAGAATCATCAAATTGGTCCACAGATAACATAAATACGATAGGTCTTGAGGAGATGATGTATTTTAATGTCTTGTACATTTTAATCTGTCCTCATCAGCCTCTCCTCTACACACATACATGTACATCCATGCACACCAAACAAGGAGACAATTACCTGCCCAGCTCTCACTGGAAGTATTGGGAAAGGCAATGATAGCACCCAGAGCTTGATGAATGCCTGACAAGATACAGCATCTGTTGCCAAATCCCTGCACGTCCTGAGGCCCAGCCATCCTTCCTGCCTCTAGCCTCCTCAGCACTTCCATCCCAAATCTGCCTTTCAGTATCAGTTCTGCACTATCAATTCTGCATGCCAGTTTTGCCTGGCAGACCCCTTTCCACTCATCCTGTGCTTTCCTAAGTCATTGATGCAGGGATGAAAAGGGAGAAGAGTGCCTTGGCACACTAAATATAGGCTGGAAAGAAATGCAAATGGTAGAAAGCTTTTGAGGACCACTCTGCTCTTCGATGAAAACTGCACTGGCTGCTGTTTTTGTTTCTGCTGGTTCAAAAAACCCACTTGACATTCACGTATAAGATAAAAGAAAACTTCACCCACACACCACTCTTCAAGGAGCAAACAAATGAGGGGGCAACAACCCTTTCCCCTAGGTCTAATAATAGGTTAGAGCTTCTCTGAACATTGACAGACATGTTGAAAACTGATGTGGCAATCAGTGGAAGAAAACAGGAGTCCAGGAGCTTACACAGAATGACTTTCCCCTGGGCCTTCAGTTCATTTATAAAAAGTGTTCAACACCACAGTTAACCTTCACATTTTGATAGCATTTCAGAAACTCAAAACATTGCACAAACATTAACTCATTAAACCTCAGGACTCTAAAACTCCATTTTTCCAATTGAAAAAGACTGCACGGAAGTGAGGGGCTTGCCTCCTTAATGCAGTAAGATCAGGCACCACGCAGAATTTGTAATTTGAACTGCTTAAGTGCCAACAATACTAATTATGATGGCAACATTCATATGAAAGAGATGGTTTCATCTGCTTCTTGCAGTTTGTTCTTTAAGTAAAAACTCTACCTAATCTGCCTTCCTCATAAATTAAAACAGATTCTCCTTTCTATTCTAGAGATAGTGGAAGAGGTGAAGGACGGAGGACGGTTCAGATGAAAGCTACATGTCCTGGTGAGATCCGACCACAATAATCTGGACCCCAACTATCTGGTCTTGGTTCTGGCCTCTGGAGGGCCTTGCAACACAAGGAAGGGAATGGCCTGCCCACTGCTGGCACTGTTTTAAAACAGGATCACTGAACCACAAACTGGAAGGCCCCTTCGCAGGTGTCTGTTCAACGCTCTGCTCCAAGCAGGACCATCACAAACACCAGATGAGGGTGGCTGCAGCTTTGTTTATCCAAGTCTCAAAACCTTCTGGGCATGGCAATTTGACAGCCTCTCTGGGCAACCTGATCCAGCACTGCACCCCCTCCTGGTGAAAATGCCTTCCCTAAAATCCAAGTTGGACCTCCTAAACAGCAAACTGTCACCACCGCCTCCTGTATCGCCTGCTATAGCTAAGCAGTATTTGGCTCTGCTTTCTTTGCATCTCTCCATCAGGTGGCTGTAGTCACACTAGCTCACCTCTCAAACAGCTACTTCCAGACTAAGCAAGCCCAGCTCCCTCCACCTGACCAGGGTGTACCCAGAAGTCCTAGAGGTTGGAATGCATCTAGCTTCTCTAAGTAGTCCCTAACTTTGTGCTCTCCCCATCCTGGCTGCTGCTTTCTTGAAACCACTGCTGTTACATGTCAAGGTCTGGGGGCTGTCTTGGCCTGTAAATGCAGAAGAAAGTCACTATTTCCACCTTCCCAGCACCACCTGCCACTAGGTTGTGTTGTCATCTCCTTCTAAAAAGGCTTTAATAGGTACCAAGGAAGACCAGTGGACAGTATTTAATACTTTTGACAGGGCCTAGGAGTGTTACTGAAGGCCAGACCTCTTTGCAGAGAACACCTTAGAAAGTCACTGAACAAAAGAGTCCAAGAGAATAAGGGAAAAAGACAGCTGGCAGCTATGAATGGACAGCAGTGACAATGGCACACGAGGAAACAAAGAGGAGTTTCAGTCATGTCAACAGTGACCATTAAAGCACACGTATCTCAATATTTCCACTGCAAGACCGAACCATAATTCCTGTGCCTTGTCTTTTCTCTTCAGTTTGCTATTCTTCTTGTGATTGCACTGGGATTCACTTAGAAATTACATTTCTGCTGAGGAAGAGTCATTTCTTCTTTACTTATTCTGCAAACTACCTATCACTCTTTTGGGCTCCAAATACAATGAACTGACTGTAATAATAAGGCCACTGCTTTTTCCACCACAGACAACCAAGCCCTTCACTCTTCTTCTTGCAGGCAAATACCCGTGGGGCTTTGATGTTGGTTTTGCACGCGTACAGACTGCAGAAGTTCAAGCTTTCAATGAATATTATGGATCAAAGTGCAGCTCTTGCTCTAAAAAAAAACCCCACAGCCACTAGGATCTGCCCACTGAACAGGACATGCCAATCATCTCACAGGTTGTGATCCTACCTTCAGTATGGCTTTTACATCAATCCTCAAGATACGTTTATCTTACAAAAGTACCAACTTCGGACAGCACAAAGCCTAGCAATAATGGATAATTTTTACATGCAAGTCAATTAAACACCACTAACCATTATACACCATAGGAGTTTTCTTCTTCATGGGAGAGTCGAAAAAGAACACTTACACATCTCTGAAATGCCATCACAGCCCTACCAAGGATTTCTGCCTCAAAATCAAACTGAGAAAGTCACATACATTATTACTGGGAGACATATCTGCAAAAGGGTACACGGCTCTTTTGACCAACTGTATTCACTTTTTCAGTCTTACTAAAGCTACCTAATGAGAGAGAAAAAATATCTAATAGACAGACATAACATTCTGTTGGCATCCTGAACAAATTACCTTTAGCTCACTGACATTCTAATTTTCCAGAAAGAGGCACAGTTATGCTAAGAAGGTTATGACTTGTGTATCTATCTTGGTTACAATTATTCCATCCCCTTTTCACTTCCCTAAGACACAGCATAAATGAGAAATTCCGTTCTATTTGTTTTCTGTTGGGTGTAAACTGAGAAAACCACTGTCTTATTAAAAGACTACCTCCCTACTCGAGTTTTAGCCTGAAGATAACAGAACAAGGATTGGATGGCAGGGTGAATTGGAAACGAATTGTGGCTCATAACGTAGGTTTTACACAGCCCACGACAGCACTCGAGTTTAGGAGTTGGCTCTGCCTGATAGAGTGATTCCAGCTAATGGTTTCAGTGAGTCCTCGTCTCAAAGCCATTACCATTAGCAGTACTGCAGCTCCTGTACTGCAGATACACAGTGGATTTTGACCTCAGTGCTGTCTCATTCTATCTACACTAAGCTCTAAATGCCTCCCAGCACTTACCCCTATGGAGCAAAACCACAGTGAATGTTACTTCTGCAATTAACAAGCACATCAGAAAGCAAGTGCAAGAGGTAAAGAAGTGATCTAGGGGCCCAAAGAGATCTGACCCATCACTGGGGACAGCTTACTTAACACAACTATCTTTGCCCTCAGCCTTTCATTCTGACAACAGATGAGTTACCTGCTAGGGACACACTAGCTTCAGTGAGGTGAAGCACACCTCATTTCACAAACTGGTGTAGTGTTTTACCCATTATGGTATAGATGAAAGTCAAAAGTAAGCAGAGTGAATTTAAGTTACTTCTGGGAAACCACCCATGTTGTCTTTAAATTCACAAAGGTCACTGATGTTCTACAGAGTAACAGGCAAGATGCTTAGGACTTAGTTTTAATAAGGCTGCTTCTAAAAACGTGTACTTGAAATCACCGTATTATAAAGAGAGGAAAGATCCTACCTGTTAATTCACTTTTACACCATCCATGTAATTTGCCTACGTTCTGCATTTCACGTGTAGGTCAGCCTTCTTTGCATGACTATGCTGCCTCCCTTTCCTAATTGGAAGCATTAGTACAAGGCTGCCAAAACTTGTGGCAAGGGATAAGTTATTTAAACTCAAGACAAGATTCTGCTTTCTTTGACTTCAAACAAAACCTTATGACCATTTGTCAAATGATCCAAGGTTCGATAAACCCATGTTTATTTTAAAGCATCGCTCCTGGCCTTAAATCAGTCTGGCAGCCCTCTTTTAAGGACAGAATATAAACTCCCTTAGGAATAAGTGGATGCAGCAGACATGCAAGCTGTAATACAACACTGAAGAGCAAACAGAGAGTTCTCCTATTTCTTGTGACATGCAGCCGGACAGGATTTACTGCTACGGCTTTTCAATAACCTGAGTCCTACACAGAGCCAATGTGCCAACAGACTGTATGAAGGGCTTGGCAGAGACTCCACAAAGGTTACAGGAGATACCCAAGCTTCACCAAATAACTCTCCCTCTCTCTTTTCCTTTTAGATAAAGGTAAATATCACAAGGTCATACACAGTAGAAATACACTGCTGACAGCAACCACTATGGAGGCACTAATAAGCCCACAGGTATTTGTGCACATATGTCATACCTGACAGCATGCACTTTTACAGTTCCTGCAGGCAGTATTTTTCATCCTAACTGGAAAGGTTTTAATGGCTTTTATTAAACAGTTTTTTAGAAGAAGGGAATAACATGTTTTTTCTGTTCATTACAAATGCAGAACTGATCCTGAAGGGAACATTGCAGAGACTTTCAGACCAAAGAGGCTTTCAAACCATTTCTATCTTTGAAGATGAGCTATCAAGGTACTTTATTTAGTTAAGTCTCAGTATGGCTGTAGCTCTTGTTCTAGATACAGTTGGTAGAGCCTTCCTTTAGGACAGATGTGTTGAAAGAAAGAAACAACTGCTGAAACAGAAAAAAGCTGCCTTCTTTTGGCGGCCTTCAACACTGAACAACTGCCCCCCAACATGACCTTCATCAAGAGAACATGTACAGTTGCTATTTTCAGCTCTTGGTGTTCTTATAGGAAAAATCAACTGAATGGGAACTCTTTACACAAGGAGATATAGACACGAACAATGTTGGTGAGATGCATGACACCAGTATGCTCTCTTCAGGGCTATAATTGAGGGTTCAGGCACTCAGATGAGATGGGAAATCTTGGGATCTTTGTGGTTTGAAATACCCGATATTCAAAGGCTCTGCCAGCAGCTAAGCACCTCTAATACATGACAGTCAAAAAGGGCAGCCCTGGCTTAGTGACCATCTCTTGCTATCCTATAGACACTGGCACCTTCTAGACTGCAACCAAACAGAACATTAATACATGCATCAGTAAATCTTCATTCATTCTTAAAATCTGCACAGAAAACAGTATTAAGGGCAGTATGAACACTGGGCCTCAGACTTAGGAAGTTTAAATAAAACTAATCCAACAATTCTTTTTGCAGTGGCTCTTACGTGGGATCATTTCCTAGCCTTCTGTTTCAAAGACAAAGGCCTTCACACACTGTAGAGACTCTAAGGATAGTTTCTGAGGTCAAGTTTGAAGCACAACAGTAAAGGGAATTTTCACTGCTGTTTCATGAATGCAACTTGTCTGGTGAATGTGAGAGGCATTATTTGCAAAAATACCAACTTAGTACCTTCAACTTACTTTGCAAACTAATGAAAACGCACAAACACTTCCCGGGTCACCCTGAAACAAATCACCATAGAATGGTTTGGGTTGGAAGGGACTTCAAACCTCATCCAGTTCCAACCCCAAGCCATGTGCAGGGACACCGGTTCCTTGAAGCCCCGTCCAACCTGGCTTTGAGCATTTCCTTCCTCTCTTAATAATATGGTGATTTATAGTACAGGTTTTTAGAAGCAGCCTTATTAAAACTGGATGAGGCAGCCACAGCCAGTGCCTCACCACTCTCACACAGAAGAATTTCTTCCTTGTACCTAATCTAAATCTCCCCTCTGTCAGGTTAAAGCCATTCCCCCTTGTCCTGTCACTACATGCCCTTGTAAAAAGTCCTTCTCCAGATTTCTCATAGGCCCCCTTTAAGTACTGGAAGGTTGCTCTAATATCTTCCTGGAGCCTAATTATGAATTATGTTGCATATATTTTTTTATTCCTTAAAATATTGTATGAGCTTTACCACTTTTGAAGGCTTCAAATACAAATTGCAGAATGCCTTTAAGCGGAGGAATGTCTTCCTTTATTGGGAACGGCAGACAACTCAAACTTGGCAGCCATTTTACATCACCACACAGCCCACAGTGCCAAGAAAATGTTCTCTTGAGAAAATACTAACCTGGTACAGCTAGATGGAAATCAGATGACACCTTGTATTACAGTAAAGCATCAACTTTGTACTAAATGAAGCATACAAGATCCAAACCACACCAAACAGGGTGGTGAGGAATGATATACAAAGCCATAAAAGACAGCCTTTATGGTCCTATATAGTTCAGTCTGCAGGCCTCAAAATTAAGAGGGCAAAAGAGAGCAAACTCAATTTGATGCTGTAGAAATACTAAAGGGTGTTCAAGGATTTGACATCAGCCTGCTTGTGCAGGTTGTAATACCTCATGTGGGGGAGATGGATGTTGATGAAGGATCACTGTTCGTAAACACTCAGAATATAAACCATTCTGAAATATAACAGCACTCAAAAGAATCAAAATATTTCACATTTTCTTGGGAACATAAATAGTGGGTAAAGTTAGCACCACCTACACTGCAGCATACAGAATAATCTTGGGTTTATGGAAATAACAGCGACAATTTGTTCCTTGGCCTCTAGACTTCCAGCAGGGCTATCAATTTATGACGGAAGGTTTCTGTCATGTGGATACTGACTCAGTTGGAAACTGAGTTGCAGCTGCTGTTTATTTCATGTAGATCATCCTAAAACCTTCACAGCTGGTAAATTTTGGTCTTAATAATTCAGCTACTTTTAACATAGTACCTTTCCTCCCCAGCCAGCTGCTTCAAAAAGAACAAAATCAAATCAGCTCTGCCTTTCTGTTTTGTCAGTGATACACTCGCTCACAGGAGCTGACACCTACTTTAACTTCTCAGTTACTATTCCAGATAGATTAGGAAGATCCCCCCTGCTTTATCAATTGGCATACCAGGTGAGACTTATCAGATTTTCAATTTAAGATAATTGTTGGGTTTAGGGGAAAAAACACACTAATGTCCTATCATAGTTCCTCAGTATCAGGGTCCACTTGAAACTAAAACCTTTACATATTGAGAAAACAAAGACACATTTATCCCACCTTTCATCTTCCCTACAGTTAGAAAACTACCCCGCTTCTTTCCTGAATAAAATTAATCTTAATCTACTATAAGCAAAGGAACAATCCACACTTTCTTGCCCTCTTTGAGCATACACTTTCATATACAAAGTACTAAGCCTACTAACTACACCATCACTCAGTGTTCAGGAAAGAACAAGGAAGATCACCAAATGCAGGGACTATGTGTGTACTGGTTTTGCCTGGGATGGAGGTATATTTCTTCACAGTAGCTAGTAAGGGGCTATGTTCTGAATCGTGCTGATAACACAGGGATGTTTTAGTTACTGCTGAGGAGTGCTTACACAGAGTCAAGGCCTTTTCTGCTCCTCACCCCACTCCACCAGTGAGCAGGCTGAGGGTGCACGAGGAGTTGGGAGGGGACACAGCCAGGTCGACCATATGATGTCTTGCTCATCTTACAAAGCTGGGGGAAGAAGGAGGAGGACAGGATGTTCAGAGTGAAGGTGTCTGTCTTCCCAAGTTATGGCTACATGTGATGGAGCCCTGCTATCCTGGAGTGGCGGAACACTTGCCTGACCATGGGAAGTGGTGAATGAATTCCATGTTTTGCTTTGCTTGCGCATGGAGATTTTGCTTTACCCTTTAAACTGCCTTTATCTCAACCCATGTGTTTGCCCCTTCTGATTCTCTCCCCCATGGAAGAGGAGGATGTAGCTATGTGGTGCTTAGCTGCCCATCAGGTTTAAACCATGGCAGTGTGTAACTGGACAAAGTTATTCCTATAAAGAAATTATATTAATATATAAAATATAAATAAAAGTTGTAGTATACATTTATATAATAAAAAGTTATATAATAAAAGTTGCATTTCTATAAAGAATTTCCAGCACCAGGCGGATACCTGCTGATGCGGTAAAATTACTTAAAAGACAAAATGCTGACATCCCAACTATCTGGGGACATTTCATATATCTCCCGATTTGCTTAAAAGGTTGAAATACACACACTTGTGTACTGTGTCAACCTACAACTTAGCACTGCTCTTCCCGTTGCATGCAGAGGTAGCTTCTAAATATGTATTTCTATAAATGTAATACTCCAGGTACACTGAAAGGATATATGAAAAAATTCTCTCTGTGTTTTTCCATTAAAGCAAATAATTCCTTCCAGCCCGCTCTCCTTAGCTCACTGTGCCTGGAACACTCATGTTGACAGACAACTGCTTTGTGCTACCTTGATAATAAGTCAATTATAAAGTATTCAAAAAAAAAAAATAAATTGCTTCCTATAAAATTACTCTGTAGTTAATGAAGCACAGATACTGCCCCTAAGAAAACCAAAACCAAGCCCCAACAATCCAGAAGCCTGACTATTAGATGTAGTAGTAATCTGGTCATGAAATGATAAAGGCTTAACATCCATAAATTGCAAGCATCCAGTTTGGCTGTCGGGAAATTGCTTGCATACAAGTCACCTCAAATCCAATAAGCTTTCCTGAAAGTTTGATTATAAGTGAGATTACAACTCTATTATATTAATCACTGCAGAAGCAGCAGACAAAAAAACCCAAACCCATAACAGACAACACTCTAATTGAGAGCAATAAGAAAGATGAATAACATATAGTAGTTCACATAGGTGCCATGACTTTGTAATTGCTAAATTCAATTCAAGGAAAAAGAAGTTGGAGATTCTGCTACTGCTGTGATTTGCATATTACAGTTCAAAAAAGAAAGCTTTTCCAAAACTAGACTGAACTGAAATCAATCCTACAACACTAACAGCAAAAAAAGAGTCTGAAAATTTGTGGATAATAAATGTCATTATGAATTTGCAGTGAATATGCATACATTACAAGAGAATTGTACATAAAAATGGTAATAAATATTTTGCATTCCTGTAGCACTCTTTATCTGAGCCTTAAAAATGTGATTCATAATACATTAATTCTTAGTACCTACCTCATGTAAGCAAATGTCATATAGGGATTTAATTTGCTTGCCTGGAAAAGCAGCAAGGTTTGAGAAGAAGCCAGCAAGCCTTTAATGGTGTCAAGTAATACTAGGAAATGGGATAAGAAATGAAGACACTCTTATCCAACCAAGTGAGATACAGAGAGGGGAACATACCCCCATGTCAAGACCTCAGCTATTATCCCCAACCACCTTTTACTGAAACATGGTTGTCTGCTGCTTAGGCAGGAGAAACACGACTCTCACACTCTCATAAATGTTAGACTACAAATCCGCAAACACGAGGATTACACTTTGCCATTTTGCTGCTAAAGGCAGCCCACCCCCTTGACTCATGTCCTTGCTATGGCAAGTACATAATACACTGACTTACAGGCTGACATATTCTGCCCCAGGGAGAAAGACGGAAATGAAACAAAATGTTACTGATGTGATTGCGATTGGTCATTCAGAGAGCATTACTCTGACTGCCAGTACACCTCATAGAGATGTCCTACAGCAATGTGCTGACCCACAAAATGAATGGAGGGGCTAAAAGCCATTTAACTGTCAGAGTGCACAGACAGGAACATGTAATCTGACTGAGGACCTGCCACAGCTCAATTATAAAGGTAGCAGACCAACGGTAATAGGATGCAAGGTGGGTACCTATAGAACAAAACAACCACACTCACAGAAACTTTAATTTATTCTAAGCCGAAGGACACTGAAGGTTTGGCTGTGGGTAGGCTTGTCTCAAAATATTTCTTTAGTCTTTTCCTAACATTAATTTTTAGAAATCTAAACAAAAGAATGACTTAAAATGAATTAGTGCTAAACACACCAGATTATTAATAGGCTAAACAGCAATATGCTTTCAGCACACCACGCCACCCTCAGCCAAACCTCATTATCCTTCTGAACTCTGGTTAGAGAATAAATGGATTGACCTATTTATTTCATGTCTAAATTTTATTAGAGGATTAACTTATTTATGTAGCATGATGGCAATGTAAAGCAGCAACAATAGTATTTGTACCATCGGTACAATGGCAGCAGCAAAGGTATTTGTACTCTGTTAAGTGGCCTAGGAGACGTAAAGGGGGCAACCCAATGAACTTGGTTGGTGCAACTGAACTGGTTTCACAGAGCAAATTCCTCCAATCAGGATCACTTCTTGTACGTGCCCCTCTCCCTGCTCTAGCTGCTCACACACAGCAGCTCTCTTGTGGTCTCACACTCTCAGCCTGAAATCATTTTGCATGTTTCTTATCTCCAGTTTTGCTATTTTTCCATCCTGTGCACACTGTTTTCTCTTTAGCTGACACCTCTGCTGTATTCTTACTGATACTTCACTGTCTCTACCAGCTTCTAAACCCTGCTTGCCTCCATGACCCTCGACTAATTTCTTCCTCACTCCCTTCCTTGGGATTCAGCCATGAAATCAAAAAGAATCAAAAGTAAATCAAATACCAGACATATACATTGTTATCAGATTAGATTTATCACAACTGCATGTTCCATTGCCTGTAATGAGTGAAGCTGAAGGAAAAAGAAAACGTCATGAAACCTCTGGCAACCACCCAGTTTCTCTCTGTGACCAAGCTATGCTAGAAGGGGTACACAGCCTAATAAATGCATAATAAAGTGTATAGAAAACAAGCCATAACCAAATGCTGTCTGGCTTCTGGCACAGCAGACACCCAGCAGCAAGCGTCGCCTTTGAGGAAGTACAGCTAACATGCAGTTCAAGTCCCACTTCTGAAGCATACTTTGTGGTCTTTAGCGAGGCCTTTCTGTGTGCTTGTTTTTAAAAGCAACTGAGGAAGGAATCCTAAGGAAGGCAGTAACTGAGCGAGTAAGTTAAAATGTTGCTGGGTCTGTGCAGCGCTTCATCAGGCTGCTAATGCCCACTGACCACTCATGCCCCAAATCCTTCAGATCAAGTTCTTTTACAAGTTTTTCTACGTACTTTGGATCTCACAATATTGCCTCAGTCCTCCTTCCTACCCTGGCAGAAAGGAGCCCTTATTCCCAGCTACATTTGATCCTTACAACTTGGTGCACAGATAGTCATCGTGTGAAAATCTACTGGTGTGCGGGAACAAGCAGGTTTCTCTGCTACAGAATCTGCTTAGGAAGGTGGTGGTATCACAACAACAGTTGCAAAAGCAGGAGCGCTCAAAAAGCATTTTCCCCACCAGACTTAATTTGTAAAAATCAGAACTAGACTTTCTTTAAAGAAATTTATATGACAAAAAATGAGTTTCAGGAGCTCTGAAATAACCTTTTTCGTGTAATCTTCTTCTACAATAGGAGTGGGGTTTGAGTGAATTTAGTCCTTCCACAAGGATACAGATCCTGGAAAGCACTGTACTACAAATAATATGTGTTATGAAATGTACCTCTGGTGCATCACTAGATCTGGTAGGTCTTGTTTTGTTTTAAATACAGCTGGCCTTTGTAGCACATCTTATCAAGGCATTTCTAAAGGTGCATGTTGCCATAACTGAGTAACATAGTAATATTCTATTAAGTTAGCCATGAATTATCTGCAAACAGATGGAAAGTTTTTACAAACATGTTGTGTACTGGAAGCTATTTGATGGATGTTTTGTATGCAATACAGATTGCTCTTCCACTGCTCAGGAAGGATGTCTTAGCAAATTCAGAGTGCTTAATTCACTGCTTAAACTTTTATGTTTGCACTGTAATGCAAATACACTCTCTGACTGAATTAACTCTTAGGAGGCAATGCTCCTTTCTAGGACTGACTGACTGAATGCAACATTGCTGTGCAAAGGAAGAAAATGTAAAGGACAGCTCATGCCTAAGAAAAGCCAGACAGGAGGAGAAGAATAAGCCACAATACAAATGAGCTATTTCAAATAGAAACCTTTAGGTGACCAAGCAGCAGGCTTACGACAGTGTTTGGAAAAGCATTCCATTCGACATTCTCTAGAAAAGAGACTGCTCACTACATGATGGTCATCTTATTACTGGAGACCTCTCCTTTACTAGTCAGGGTGCAGAATATTCATCTGAACCTGGACTGCAGGCTTTCCTCAAAAATCATCGTTACCAGGATCCTATCCTATAAGTCCCTCCGTCATCTACTACTGATTTACTGCCACTAGCCAGCTATGCAGGTACAAGTCAGTGTTACTCCACAGTTGCGCAGGTGTGGGGATGTGCCTCCTTCAGCTGCATCAAAGGAAAACACAGTTTCTGAAAACTGTCCTGTATTTCTTGGAAAGAGGTTGGAATAAATGCAGTGTTCATGGCCAACCTCCCAGCTCAAAGCAGGATAATCACTGGGTTTCTTATGACAAGTGTATAGGTCACAATTTAAGAAAGTGTCCCCACGTACTACCTCGCTACCATGACATGAATCCGCTCTAGAGACTGACAATAGCTCAGAATCTTTGGCTTCACTGCTGAAGCTATCAACAGGGATGGCCAATTAATGCCAGCTCCTGCAGACAGTTCTTTGATGGAAAAGACCTCTTCAACACATTTTCCATTATCACTCTGCTGATGGCAATGGCTTCTGACATCTTGTGACTGGCTGCATTTGAACCAGTGACCCAGGTTTGGAAAGGTCCCAAACCCATTACCAATCTCCTGTCCTATTGGTATTTTTATAGCTGCGAAGACAGAAAGCTAGTCCTACCAGTTTGCCATGCTGCACTCAAGCACTCGCCAGTACCGGCAAGGAGGCAAAGAGCACTTCTCCAAACACTTTGTTTTGAGTTCCCCACTTGGGAAGCAATAGAGATGTTAAATAGAAGCCTTGGCCAATTGCATAAATCAGATTTCACCTAAGTAGCTAATGTCAACCTTGAGGGAAGTGGTGGGAAGGAGATTAAGTGCTCATTTCCAGAGACCAGCACATCTTCTGTGCTTCAAAAGCATCTGAATGAATATAAATCAAAGCAGAATATGAACCGGCAAAGCTAATTCACTGCCTAGCTGTTTCATTTCAGTTGCATCTTTCTTCTCCTCAGCCAGGTAACATGGCCTTTCCTTGAAAGTTACACAACAAATCAAGTAAGTGGGTGCTGGGAAGAAAAGAAGGAGAAGAGAGGTAAAATTTATTACTGCCTAAAAGGGAAGGTGACTCATAAGAGAGTGGTATTAACAAAGTGACAGTATGAGATGAAGAGGGAGCGCTTTGAAATCATTCTAATGATCTAATGACTAATATAATCCATTAAGAAAAGCAAGGGCAAGATTTTTTTCACTGATTAACGTTGTACCTTATCCATGTTTTTAATAAAAGATTCAATATATACTGCTCCTCAGCTATCTGCATGTTTAATTAAAACATTGAAAGCTTCCAGAAAGCGTTCATTTCACTCCATCAGATGAGATAGTGAAGTATCCAATACTTCACCATGGATCTGGAAGCAGCAGGAGAAAGTGAGAAGGCAAGGAAAAAAGGAAGAACTGTATCATAATACATACAAGAACACCCACTGGCTTAGCAATGTGTCTGTTAAATGTGGTGTGTGAAACCCCTAGACAAATACTAGAAGAATTTAACACTAATATTTTATGAAGCAGATGTTTTATTGTACCTAGAAATAGCATAAAATATATGAAAAATATTAAAATTCTGCTCTGATGCTTCAATGATGTATAAATTATTGTAATTTACTTTTAGGAACATACACGAGCTTCATACAAACATACACACAATATTTAAACAAACAAACCCGCGACGAACTCCAAACTCATCATTTACTCCCCAGTTGTATCTGTAATTCTAATGCCCTCAAATTGAAATTAAGGAGTAGACCCACCTTCTTGATGTCTATCCAAGCATTGTGCAGTCACTTTAAAACTGTGAGTTTCTGCCATCAGAAAAGACCCATGAGCATGTGTGCCGCTCAGGTTCTGCTGAGCGCTGTATAAATACCTTTCCTGTTCTGACTGACCAACTGCTGGCATGCGATTTAAAAGCAAATACATTATTAAAACAAATTTAAGTGAGCAGTTGAGCTATTTCCGTTTCAGAGATCCCATTTCACCCTGTTGCAGCTAGACTACTTGATCATAATCTTGAATACATTCAAAATGGAGGCCTCTTGCCAAGACACTGCTCAGCTGACTGCCTTGAGTGCTGGTGAGCCAAAAACTTGTCCAGCCACAGTCCACCTTCTGAGCACTTTGCTACAGTTAAGCCGTCACACTCGAGGCCTGATTCAGAAGTAGACTTCAGCAACAGCAATTACAGCTTGGCTTTTTTCTCAGGTGCCAAAGAAGGTGGGAAGTGTAAGAAGACTGCTTGCTAATTGCAACAGTTTTAACATTTCGGCAGGTCGTCTTCTCATTCATAGATGTTTTGCTAAGAAATTCAAGCACTTGTGACTTTGTAAAGTTTTCAGCAAATCACTGTTCATTCAACTCCTTCTCCCTTTTGCACACCCCCCCCCTTTTTTTTTAGAGGAGTTCTCTAACGTGTTAGGAGTTATTAACCATAAAATCTGGCAGGGAATTCCCAAGAGAAACTCACCATTACACCAGCATTTTTAAAAGGTTTGCAGAGGTTATCCTTGCATTCTGAAAACCAGAGAATCAACAGTGACCGGTTAAATGGCTTCAGAGCTGATTGACGAGTCTTACAACACGATAGGCAGGAGATGATTACAAAGTGAACATATTTTCATAAGGGAGAGGGGCACAGGTCCTGCTATATAATATACATCAAGAAGATTACAACAAGCAATAAAGTCTGCAACTGACATAAAGGGAGGGTAATCATAAATAAAAGGTCAAATCATTGATTAAAAAGAAAACTAGTACAAGCAACCTATATTTTATTGAAGTTCAGTGACAAATGACATGCAGGAAGACAGACCTGGCAATAGTGCCCAATCTGTGCTGCTCTGACACTATGACTGCACTGGGCTTTAAGCACAGTCATGCTGAAGTTTCATGAAGCTGGTACAGCTCTCAGATCAGCAAAAGGGGTTTGGGCCAGGCAGCAAGAGGAAGCGGAGCCTGAAAGAAGTTTGACTGTAGCCAACTAAACCCTTTTAAATGGAGAGGTCCTGAACATGGCAACTTTTAAAACTGTTCTTTCATAAAAGGCAAAAAGAAACATTTTCAGCCAAGTAATGAATTTCTTTTCAGGACAATTGCTGTGTAAAGGATAATCTGTGCATGACCCTTCTACCCCCAAAACCCTTTTACTACCTGTCAATCTGTTGAGATCCCCACATAAATGACAAGTGCAATGTGGTATTTTCACCCTTCCTCTTCTAACAACAGAAACAATGCAAGACAATGGTCACTGTGCTTTGCACACTGCCACTCAACACCACAAGCGAAGCAAATGCTAACCATCACTCACCAAGGTATGTTTTTAGTAAATAACATACTGCAATCAACAACAGAGATTGCCAGATCAACTTCTACACACTACGTACACAGAAGGCCAGATAATCTAATGGTCTCCTTTGGCCTTAAAATCTATTAACTAATTTTTTTTCAACAGATGACCAAACACAACTCCAAGAATCATCTTAACAGTCTATATCCCCCCTGGACAAGGAAAGGGAGAAGCCAAGTTGGTAAGCAAATGCTTTTTACTAGAATGCGTTAATTTTCAACTGATGCCATTCAGTTGAGGTATAAACTGGGATATAAATGTGGTATCTGAGAGCACTGACCTGCTAAAAAGATGACTGATGCTCTAGACGTTTGTGAGGTACTCCCAGACAAGCATACTGTCAGTACTGAATCTTAGCTTAAAAGTTTTATCCTTTCCAACATGAAAAGCTATAATAAAAACAATTAGAAAAGCCCGAAGTCTCTCAGTATATCCATGGCAGAGGCTGTCCAAATTAAAAATATTGAAGATGCACCAAAAAACACAGAGAAGTCCAAAGTAAATGTGATTAATATGAGAACTTTGATTTAAAATACATTATGTGATCACTGGTCTACCTCCCTTTGGGTGTGATCTGTGGCAGATCATAAAAGCAAAGTGTGTGTCCTGTGTGCAATTCAACAGTAGCTCATTAGCCATGGGAAATAACCTCTTAACTGTGACAAACCAGCTTTCCCCAGAAAGCTGGAGGCTGCTATGATACACTACTACTAACAGAAACAGCAAAAGGTTAAGAGAATGTGAACTTCGATTAAGAAATGCAAGGCCTAGCCTTTCATCTGAACTTATTCACCCATTTCATGCTCTGTTACTATATAAACTACCCTGTACATGATGGCATTCATTTAGTTTTACTGTATCTATCATCTTTAACTACTTCCAGCAGTTTTAAGAACCTCATGCCTTAAATCAAATATCATGACAACCACGTCACTCAAAAGCTTTTCCCAAGCTTAAAACAACAGCCTGCAAATGCAGTCTCTCTGAAGGCTAACTTGAACATACTGCAATTACTCTTCCTAACAACAAGTAAGGTTCCTACTAGGAGGAGGCCTCCCCGGCCATTTGAACCTCCCTTCCAAACCAAACCATTCTATGATTCTATGAAAACCCTACATCCCAAAAGGCTTTCAAACCACAGCAGTGGCTTGATTTCTTCATAGGATCGCATCTGCAGCAGCATGGCATAGGGGAAAAGCCCAGGACCTCAAACAACCATTTAAAATGCTGCGCAGTACCATAAATCCTGTGAAGTGTGCCTGGGCACTGCCTGGCAATGGCTTGGGAGTAAATCCACACATCCAGGACAAGAACATTTTGAAGCAGTACTGCCCAGATTTGATAACAACACAAAGACAGTGCAGGCCTGAACGATGCAATTATATTCAGCAGGTGGGGGAAGAAAACATTACACAAGCTCTTTGCTACTTAAAGCAATGTCCATGAAATGAACAAGCACATTTTGTGTAATAATTAAAAATAATTAAAAACCCCTCCAGTCTGCAGGATGCAGACTGTGTTACCTCAGCATGTTTCGCCTCCATCAAAAACAAATCAGTGACTGACTGTACTCTTCTTGCATGTCCAACAAATAATTGGATTTCTGCATTTATATTGATTTCATATGAAGTCATTTAGAAACTGTTTCTGTAGCATATGAGACGATACATCGTACACAGAAGTTATGTGGGGTTTTTGTATTAAAGAGATACCAAGGACATGAAAGCTACGCATAGTTACAGGCAGAGTTTTTAAACACTTCTGTTCCAAGCATAGACTCTAAGCACTCTCAATCATTCATGCCAATTGCTTTTTATGTTTATTTCCTGAAAAGCTAATGATTCAGATTTTAGAATCTATGGTTTTCTGGGTCTCTTCACCCTAACTCCAAAACTTGGCATATTTTTTCCTTAAAAAAAAACAAACCAACCAAACAAAAACACAACTTATTTCCTAGAACACTGAAGATATATAAAGGGTCCAATGTTCTGTGCCTTTGCATATATTGCAGAGTATGCCAGTGAAGGTTCCCACGCAGGAGCTGTTACAGGAGTTCATTTGCAGTAACTGCTCATTTTATGCCACTGAGGGCTTGCCCCCTTTTCCATTTGCAATGCCCTAACCTTTGCAAATCCAGAACTCTTATGCTAAAGGCCATCTCCTTTGCAGTGAATCTCACTGTCACAACATCAGCTCAGTCCCCTGACAATGCTGCTCCACGCACTGGCAGCAGGTACAACAGGCCACAGTTTGTGATTTCAACCAACCTCTCTCCCCTCTGTCTCTCTAAGCTTCATCCTTTCCCTTGAACAGACCTCGAGAAACACAGTTTGGTCTTACATTAGTGTGAAATCTGTTGCCACTTTCTCTACTTCATACTGTTTATGAAACTTCTTATTTAGGTACTGTCCTGGGTTCAGCAGTAGCAGTCATTTTTCTCCTTCTTGGTAGCTGGTGCAGTGCTGTGGTTTTGACTTTCAGCTTGGGAACAGCGCTGACAACACCGATGTTTTCAGTTGCTGCTCAGTAATGCTCACTCTGACCAAGGACTTTCTGAGCCTCATGCTCTGCCAGGGAGGAGGGGAAGCCGGGAGGAAGCAGAGACAGGACACCTGACCCAAACTAACCAAAGAGGTATTCCACACCACAGCACATCATGCCCACTATATAAACTGGGGAGGAGTTACCTGAAAGGGCTAGATCATTGCTGGGGTCAGGCTAGGTATTGGTTGGTGGGTGGTGAGCGGTTGTATTCTCTTGCCTTGTTATTTCCCTTGTCATTATTATTATTGGTGGTAGCAGCAGTGGTTTGTGTTATACCTCAGTTACTGGACTGTTCTTATCTCAACCTGTGGGAGTTACATTCTTTCGATTCTCTTCCCCATCCCTCTGGGAGTGGGGGAGAAAGAAGGGGGGAGTGAGCGAGCAGCTGCGTGGTTCTGAGTTACCGGCTGGGCTTAAACCATGACAAGTACAAATCCACATGCATTTATTTATGTTTTAAAATAGAATTTCCAGAAAAGAGAGAATATGCTTTCCAGACAGTTAGCTACCATTCCGATGGCACAATCTCTTTGCAAATCAACTTTGTTCTTGTAGAATTTGGCTTTGGATCAACTTACACTGTAAATTGCAAACTAATGAATTTGTATTGGCAGAGGAAAATGTCTCTGCTTTTACAGTCTACAGCACTTACTAGTAAACAAGATTACTAGGAGCAATTCCCAGTTTCCCTAGCAACTTAGTTACTCGTCTCTTACAAGGCTCATATGTTGATTCATTTCTCTCTGTGGTCCCAGTGTAATGAGTCTATTCCTAAATACCAGATAAAATTATAGCAACTGAATGCCAAGTTTTATGAGTTCTGATACTCTGAAAAGTTGGAGTATACCTGAGCACAGGACTTGGTTTTATTTTGACATCACCAGAGATCTAGGTTTCAGCTCTAGGAGCATCATCCCTCAACATTTGTATATGCCCTTTTAATCATTAAGTTCACAGTAAGATATGCAGACCAAAATCATTACTTATCTTGGAACTAGATGATCTTTAAGGTCCTTTCCAACCCAAACCAGTCTGATTCTATGATCTTTTCAGTCCTCCTCCTATCTCCCTGTTTTGTAAAACCATGGAGAAACCCTTAGGTTTAATTTATGTAATTTCCTTGAAGCTACAGCTCTCCAAGGCAGTTTTGAAACATGAAAACTCTTTATTCTGCTTCTGATTTTTATAAATCAGGGTTTTGTGTAGTAGTTAGAAACATACTGTCAATTATACAATGATGTCCCAGTCATGTATTGGTATGACCAGCTACAAGCGTGCTCTTGGTAAAAACCAATTAACACCCTTTATCTGTATTCTTTGAAAACTGGTTAATAAAGAATGATCTAAGAGCAATATATTATTTTACCTGAGAAGTTAATTAAGCCACACTACTTCAATAGCGAGCTTCTGAAGCACCACAGATCTGAAGAACTCATACACATTAAACTATTACAATCATGCACTTTCTTTGTTAAACCTCACTCTAAAAGGAAGCACAAATCACTTTGCAAACTATGGAAGAAGACCACCAAATAAGAGCAGTGCTTTGTCCAGATAAAGAAACATTTGTATGAAACATTCTAATTATAGTCTGGCAAGGCTTAAAGAAAAAGCTCAAATAAAGAGCACACATCTGCTACACACAGGTTTTTTACAGGCTGTTAAGTACCTAACAGTGCTCAGGTATTTCAACCCCCTGAAGATAAAGGAGTCAAATTCTGAAAGCTTTTTTTAAATAGAATTCAATAGATCCAGTCTTTTTTACTTTTTAATCAAGAAAAATATAATTTCCTGTATGTTAAATAGATCTGTACCAACATTAGGATGAATACAAGTCTGGTCATTGAAATGTATCAGTTTGAAAACTGATAAAGGAAAACTCTTTTATAAAACACACTATTGGCTTCTAGTGCTCACTGCAAAAAAGTATTGAAGCCAAGACCATTAAAAACAAAAAGAAAAGGAAAAGGAAAAGAGAAAAAGAACTAGCTTTTTATAGGGATAAAAATATCCACAGCTCTGGGAGATACCAATGCTTGGTTATGACAAGGTAAGCCATTCCTGCTGGATATAGCTGGAAGTTGGTTTTAGGTGCTTGCTCCATACCTACACATTAGAGTGCTTCTTGTCTCTCAAAGAGTGTGACAGACTACTGGCATCTGCAGTAGTACCTTAGACATGATGAAATGCTCATTTCATGGCACGAGAGCACTCACTTTCAGTCGCAAAAATATTAGACATGTTATGTTTATTGTTGCCAAATTAGGGCCTCCCCATGGGTTAGTTCACTAAAGGTCACACCACTAACTTTTGGCCTCTTCAAAATTAGCACTTGCAGGAGATTCTGGTTTCATTTCTAACAACTTTCAGGGCCAGAGACATCATTTTATGAAGCTTCTCTAAAAATACCATCCACAGACACCTAAACATATATACTTTCAACAACCTAAGCATAAAAACAATCTAAGGGTCTATAGATTTCTTTGTGCTTTGATGAAATTCTGTAGGATAATGACAGAAATTTCCTACTATATAAGAAATGTTAATCTCCCCCACATTTCACACACCTCTAGGGAAAAGCCTGAATTGAGCTTATATACTTTACATTCACTTGTTTCTGACCCAAGTTAAAGACAGGGAAGGAAAATGAAATTGAACAACTATTACCACATCTCAGAACAACTACGTATTAGCACATTCCAGGACTTGTAGCCAGATTTAATAGTGGAAAGTACTATTTTCGAAAGCCCAGCCTAGTTCTGATGTCTATTTGCTTTTGCTAAAAGGAAAGTTGAGCTTACCAGTGTATTTTGTGTAAGTCAAAGTTCTCTCTATTTCCACTAATTTTATTAAGGCAATTAACAGCATAGTAAGAATTACCGCAGTAAGATCAGATGCAGGTCTCCAGGCCTTTAAGGCCATTAAAAGCCATCAAAGTAGAAGCTGCTACACACGAGAACTCAAAGTATATGTTCTAAGGACAAATACCACTCCAAAAATCAGAGGAGGATGCATTCCTCTCTTACAGAGGATGGTCCCATGTTCAACCATAAGCACCATTTTCAGACTAGGCACAGAATCTAGAAACCATCTAAATCTAATCAGATTTCATTTAGCTGGTAAGCTCAATGCTATAATAACCTGGTACCCACAGACCACAATTACTGCATTATATTTTCCATGTTTGTCAACCCATTTTCAGGCACTAATTTACCAAATGATGATTGCTGTTTTTATGAACCACATTAGCTGGAACATAGAGCCCCTGATTTAACTTCTTGTCTTCAAAAGATCTTTACCAGAACTCTAATTTTTAGACTGAAATGAATCTTTTTCTGAAATTTATTTTCTTTTTATGTAAGGAAAGTGGTTTGTTCCGTGTACAAAACCAATTTTTAGTAGGCCAAAGGATGCTTATACAAGTTCATGTATATTTCTAAGTTGTCTTGCTACAACTTTGAGCAAGAATACGAAAATTCCAGGTTTAGTTCATTTAAACCAGTTACAATCATTTAATTCCGTTCACAATGTTGAGGGTAACTTATAACATTTGCTCATTTAGGATAATGGCTTCTGTTAATATCTTGAACTTGCCAAGGGAGAAAAACACAGTCTCTGGAGGTTAAGTTGTCTCAACTGTCATCTTCACAGGGATTACATTTTCTAAGTGGGCAGCCCTCAATAAAAGTTAATCAATTCAAAAGAGTACAGCTCAAGCAGACATTCATAAAAACCAGTTCAAGTGAAATGCTGTGATGTAGCACAGCTTTTTCTGGCTGCCTGACTCCCAGCTCATGGCAGGCCGACACGGATGAGCTGTGGGGTTTTCTGTTCAATTTACTGCATGTCCACACAACACTTAAGACTGTGAGGGGTAAATGTCTAATTCCTACTTTGGGACTGTAGGATGAGTAAGTAATAAAAATTTCATCTTTAGTTATCACTGGACAGCAACACTCAAACTTTCAGGGCTGCGAGCTCCACATATTGGCACAAAAGACGTTCAACTATGAATGCACTTCAAGAGGGGTGCATGGGTTGCCCAGCTTTTTATTGGGATTTAAGCTGTCACAGGGGAAACATGTTGTTGAGGTGCTTTACTCAGCAAAAATTCAAATCGTAGAACAGCCCAGGCTGGAAGGGACCTCAAAAGATCATCAGGTCCAATCTTTCATGGGGAAAGGGAGCCTAGGTGAGATTATCCAGCATCATGTCCAATCGTATCTGGAAAGCCTCCAGCAATGGGGAAGTTCTTCCAGTGAATGACTGTTCTTACTGTATAAAAAAAAGTCTTTTATCGAGATGAAACCTCTTCTAGTGCACTTGTACCTGTTACCCCTTGTCATCTCCATGTGGCTCTTTGTGAAGAGAAAGCCTCTGCCCTCTTTGTAGATGCCCTTTAAGTACTGGAATACTGTGATGAGGTCCCTCCAAGCCCTCTTTTCTCCAGGGAGAAAAGACCTATGTCTCTCAGTCTTTCCCCACACAGTAGGTCCTCCAGCCCTTTGATCATCAAAATTATGTCCTGTATAAAGAAATCAGGCCCACATTTTTGCACATGGGTATGCATTTTTAATTTCAGGGGAGGACAGAGACAATGCTCCCTGAGAAGAGCACCACTAAAACCGTATTACAGCACTGAAAACCCAATTCTGTTCTGTCTTTGACTTTGCTCACTACTCAGCAAAATGTCTTCTTGTTAATTATCGACTTCATCACCAAGGGACAGTTTAATCACAAGACTGTCTGCAGTTCAGGCTATCACAGCAGTACTAGCAGGGAATGCTGCACTGCACATAATTGGCCAGGTAATTAGAATACAACATCCTTAACTGCTCAGTTACCAAATGTAAACGGCACAGCACTCAGTGCTTGACTGGTGGATGGCTTGGGGGAAACAGTGCAGCTGCCAAGTGCCCACTTTTACTTCTTCACACTGTAGAGAAGTAAACAGCGCCGGTGGCTTACTGCCATTCTGTTCTCCTGTGGGGTGGTGGAAGTCCTATGATTCTGGGATGTAAAAGAAATTCAGCAAACTGGCTGTATTTCAGGGCATCCAAATTCACGTGAGAATAAAATAATAAACGCAGGATTTCTGACAAGCAGAGAAAACCCAGCATGCTGACAATGACAACACACTTGGCTCCGACTTCTCCAAAACAGCACCCCCACCAAAACTGACGTGTGGCACAGGGTGCAGTCGCAGGCTGGGCATTTATTACAGCATCCGCACGGTCTAAGACAGAGAGGTTTTCAGCACAACATGTTTCTGTATGCAGGTTGCTGGGAAGAGCAACCCTTACTTTTCTCTAATTCAACATCTGCATGCCTTTCTTCAAAGATATTTAAAAAATCCATATCTACTCCTCATGTCAGTAGACAAAAAAGGGCCATTTTGCAATCTCATCTGGTATGGCACAATCTCTGCTCCCTAAGCACCATTCTGAGAGCCCTTTTCTAGACCTATTCCCCTTTTAGATTTCCTTTCTCAAACACAGCTGGCCAGACTGGTGGGTATGCAGTCTGCATTTGGCACTATTACTGTTTTACGTGCAATGGCAACAGCATATTCTTCTCTCCCCCAGAAGACCTTTACCTGTCTTGCAGCTGACTGCTGTGGCAACTAAAAGAAACTCTTGAGCTGCTCTTACCCCTTCCAGCCAATAAATCCTCTGCTTGGAACAGAAATTCCTACTACGCTCCATGTACAAGACTTCTTACTTTTTGCTACAGTTTTTGCCTTTGGGACTCTATTCCATTCTCCACTGAAAGAGAACTTATTTTCTATTTCAGATTCATTTAAGTCCACCATCATTAGTATAATTAGAAGCTTTATACCATAGCATAAGAACAAATATCCTGCTCATATTAAACAAATAATTGCCTTAAATTAATGTTCTTCATAAGCAGCTATACTAACGCAGGATCTGTCTCTTGATAAATCAAAAAAACATGAAATTTCAACACAGCTATGTTAAGGTAGTTTAGGATGTTACCCAGAAGCTACTTTGACTTAGTATAGGATGGCCCAAACTTGTCCAAATACCTAGATAAAATTAGCCAAACTATACACATTGCACATCTGACATGAACAGGACATGCAGGACCTCAGAACTCTTAAACCAGCTGTTTTTTTATACTTAGCCACATAATCATGTTCCAGAGCACTGGATAAACAACCTTTACTGAACAGGGATGGACAGCCTATAAACCATACTCATTTAACAATAACATTTTCTTGCTAAAAAATCTAACTTTTTTTGTTATCTGAATTAATGCAACAAAACCAGTTAACAAAGAGAATACTTTGTATCAACCTTACTTTATAACACTTCACAAAGGGTATCTGTTTACAACAGTGGCCTAGACATCAAATAATCTAAAGGCCACACAGGTCAAAACAAGAAACTTATTGAAAGACTTACAAGTTCCACATCTTATTCATATCATTATTTAACTAAATGCAATTCAAGAATGTTCTCATTAACCTACACGAGTTATGAAAACACACAAGTGTATTTGAGGATTCTTAAGACTCTGGCTACACTCTTTATACTTAATGGGAAAAAAGAAAATAAGAAGAGAATCTGGGACTTCAGGTAAAACAAACTGTTCTCACTGGAATCTAACAGACTCCAGAAAGCCCTGATGATAATCTCAGCCTCACAAAGCTCTCAATATTCCTTCTATTTCTTTTTCTAATTTCAGAAATAAAATACATGCTGCTCCCAGTCTGAATACTTGTCCAGCCTTCCCGTAAGGACAAACAACTAAGATGCTCTTCCTATATTTACAGTACTTGGCCTGCCAAAAGACCCCCATGATGTGAAAAGTCATACCTGTTTCACTGGGTACTTTGTACTTTGCAAAGTCACAGTCTCTTTCCTCTGCAAACCATAGCTGAGCAATCATACCTGCAGTATAAACTAATATCATTCATCATTAATCTCCAGCCTTTACAGATTCTGGCACAACTGTATTAAACTTCATGTTTCATTGTAGTATTATTTCAATTCAGTGACCTACCATACTTACTTTGAATTAATATTCACAACTACCCAGGACAAACAGTACTAAATCCACGGCCTGTAGTATCACAATATTGAGTCAAGAGAACAGGAAATAAGTAAAAGTTTGACTTAGAAGGAGCTGGGATTTAACTCTTCTGAAATCACTGCACCAAGACCACTCTTAATGCATTTAGCAGCAATTAATTCTCAAAGCCAAAACAGCTGCACATTGCTGACACTCTCCAGATGCAAGGTAAGGAATTAAATCATGGGATAATTCAATTGGAAAATTGCTTGTAATTATGGAGAATGCTGCGTCTGCTTGACTCCTTGTGGTGATTGGTAGCTGCTTTAAGAATAGTGAGGTAGTCTGCACAATGCATAGTGAGTACAGATAAGTAGCTGTGCTAGGAGAAATCTCATTTAGCTTCACAAAGATATGGGTTTAACATTGTTAAAACTGTATTTGCTGACATTAATGATAATCCATTTTCACTGTCCCATTACTGCCAATGACCCACTATCACACACAGAACAGTAATACCAACTTATAGCACCTTTCCTCTGAAGGAACTCAAAGTACTTCACAAACATACAGAATGTGGTCCTACTTAAAACAGTAACCCAAAAAGGGTTTGTTCTTTCTCACCTCATTTAATACACAGGCAAGCAAAGAGCCTTGTTCTAACACATCATTTAAACCTTCGATGCCACATGGCTGACAACTTAAAGCAATGAAGGGTGCTCCTCCACCTCAGATATTAAAAGTAAAGTTCTCAGTTATGTTTCAACAACAAAGAGCACTTTTTGCCCAAAAAGACTGCACAAATGTCTAGTCAGAGACCCTCCGGTACTGTTGACAACAGGGAGAATTGCAGAAGAAACTGGTCTTTTGGATTAACAGTTACCAGAGCAAAACCAAAAGCCATTCTGTCATCTGTAAACTGAGCATGCGTATCCTTAAAATAACAGGATGAAGCAGTTTTCTGTTCTCTTTGTAAAACAGACTTGCTAGAACTGATCCGTATTAGCATTACAACATTTGATAGAGTCTGCTGACTATTTTAAGGAGTCATGTTCACTGGCAAAATGAAGGATAAAATGGCTGCTATATGGGATCATATACCTACTGAGTCAGTGAGGGAAAGGGGAAAACACCTAGAAATATTTGTTTCCAGATTCCTGGTTTAACTATTAAAACACAGAGCTCAGTTTATAGAAAGCCAGTTCCAGTAGCAGTGGTTTCTATGACACATTATATTATCTGTGCTTTAGCTACTGTAATGTTCTCTACTTTACAAAGCATTAACAGAAAAACCTTTAGGGAACAAAAGATCAATTATTTACAAGTGGCTTCAAAATCAATCATCCAATCTTGAAGTTGAAGTTGTTATATTTAGCACTATTAACTACACGATAATTAAAATTGATTACAAAGTCACAACCCCTCATTAAGGTGCTGTCAATTGGGGGGGGGGGAATTCCTTGAAAGCAATTTTTTCTTTTTTTAAAATGATTGTAAAAAGATTGCCATCAATTAAAGAGACATCTGGGAATACAGAGAAGGCGATAAACGATCTTCTCAGTGCTAGTACTTTGTAGTACTAGCAAAAAGCCAAAGGTGCTCCAGGGGAGAAATCCTTATGGTTATCTCCACTTGAAAAGGAGTGGAAACACCATTGTGCTGGCTCCAGTGACAAGTCCTTCTCCTTCTGTATGTTCTGTGGCAACCAAAGTGCAGGTCTTGGTAGCAGAGACGACCTGCTATCAAACACTTAACATGTTCTGTGATCCCAGTACTGCAAAGAGGCAAGCTTTGTATTTCAATCTAACAAAGCCCTTAAATACATGCTGTAAGATTTTGAGTAGTCCTAAGAAATACAGAGAACCTCTTTGCGTTTATTGTCACACAGCAGATACTGGTCCTTAGCAGGACTGAGCTCTACAGCAGTAACCAAATATGCTGATGTTTCTACACGACTCACCTGCTGTTCCCCTAGTTTTCCCCTCTCTTAGCTACATGCTATTAATTTAGGGTTTTATTCTGAAAAGAAATAAAATGCTGAGTACCATCACATCCATTAGTATAATTTTTCAGATTGCAAAAGAGCTCCCTAAATATAATGTTTCTTCCCTTTTCAGCTTGTTTCACAAGCTTGCAGTACAGGTTGCTAAGCTGCTGCTGGTCTAAGTCACTGGTCTAACGCAACTCTGCCAGGCATCAAAAATGATTGCATGGCTCACACTCAGACAAGCCCTGTGCGGAGGCAAACCTCACCGTGGTCTTTTGCTGTCCCACACCCCAGGCAAGAAGTGCAGCACATCCACATGCATAGCAAGCACTGATTTCTTTCAAGTATACAAAGGTGAAGAAAAGTGGCACCACATTACTTCCTTACACTACCACCCCAGCTGAAATCTCCAAGGTAAGAAAAGCATTGCACCCATGGTAAAAAAAACAGAGCTGTCAATATGCTTGCTCTCACACCTGCAGCAGTGACACAATGCTCATCCTTACCACCTCTGACAGTGCCAGACTTTACGGAACATCCCAAACTTCAGCCTAACATGTTCTTTTTAGCCAGGTGATGAGAGACTGGGAGCTACTTCTGCAATTTCACAAACAGGCCCATTGCAAATACATCTGGGCTAGCAAAATGTCACTTCCGGTGGTCATCCAGCAAGCCCAAGATGCTTTCAGAGGAGAACAAGAGGACATTACCTGTTAAAGATCAGAGGAAGAGGAGGGAATAAGAAGGTGCTTTTCAGAAAACAAAGAAAAAAAACAACAAAACAAGGCTTTGATTACATTGCACAAGTGAAAGTAATCTGCAGTTCACTAAGTGCCTGCAGTCAGTATTCTGAATAGCTAACTTAGCAACAAAGAACTGTTCAGCAACTCAGTTTCATTAAAAATAACAGTCTGGTTTGCTTCTAAGAGGAGCATACCAAGCAACAACCAAGTAACCAACCAAGAAATCAACAGGTCAGTTAATTTTTATGAGTTGTTTAGGTCATTCTTGCTGCAATAGCCATGAACAGCTTCACACTCAGGGTTGGTCTTTGGTGCCTCACCCTCCCGAGGGTTAATGGCTGTAACATTAAATAACACACAGCAATCAATTTGTACTCCTAATGCAGTACACTTCATCTGACCACCCACAAAGCACACTGAAATGTGTCTTTTCATATAGATAAGTATGCAGAGAGCAGTTAAAGACACTGTCTGTAATAGGCATATTTTATATAGAGTTAATTCCCAAGCCTTAATTCAGGGCTACCCCAGCCAAACTCCTCCATGCAAAAAACCTCTTCCCCTGAGGTAGGCAGTGCTTTACATCAGGTGAGGTACCTCATCTCGTTGGAGCTCAGTTATTTCAATTACATGTTGTCACTCATGCTGCAATGAAAACATAAGACAAAGATCACTCAAGCACCGCCCCTACTCCAGCAAGTTCCCCTCACCTTGTCTAGGCTGACCTTCACACCGTAAATCAGCAGAACAAATTGGAAGTACTCAGCTTCACACAGCAGTCACCCATGACACAAATTCCCCAAGCAGCTAAGCACATAAGCAAATGCACAACACCAATGTCACAGAAAGCATATTACCTCTTCCATGACTTTGCAATTATTTCTCGTCACTTGAATGCTCATCCCCAAAGCCTCATCTGCAGCAAAATATCCTTATCCCTGTCCCCAAGTCCTGGCAAATGCCACTGTACAACAGAGGAGTTTATAGAAGCCCAAATTCAATTTCTAAATAGTCAACATTTTAACTTCTAAGTTCTTTAGTTTCCCTTAATTTTAAAGCAATCAGGAATAATACTGCTGATCTCAAGCACACAAATATTCTATTATTCACAGTCCATATTCAGTTCAGCTTTACATATGATAAAAATCGTGGACAGCAAACACACACTATTACCCAGTCATTCTGCACACTGACCACTGCCCACACCAGGTCAAACACCAACCTTGAAAAGGCCTGGAGTACACTTCAGCCATCTCTTGCTTCTAAGCCATCACAATTATTACTACTTCTTCCAGGAAGCTTACAAGTAATTGGGATGCAGATTTTCTGTTCTCTGATTAGGTGATCAACTCCTTCAGAAAAGCTGTAACTTCTTCCACACCTCTATTCTCCTCTCTCCATGGATGGGTAAGACAACCAGCTACATATCCTACACTATTATTCATACATAAGAAAATGTCCTTTAAGAAACTTGCTATTAAAAATGTTTATTATTGCTGTTCATTCAGCTGTTGCCACTACAAGAAAATGGCTTGGCATCTTTACAAAGTAGTTTTAGAGTCTACCCTTGTTTAACAGGTACTCCTCTGGCTTGGTTAGTCACTGGAAAAGCAATTTTGGGTGGAAGCCACTGTTTCTGAATTAAGACACATAATATGTTATAATATCTTATTCTAGGACTCTTGCTTTTAACCCCTAATTGATGATAAAACAAAGATTAATTATCTACACTGTTAATTCCTCAGGAATCTTGATTCGACAACGACATAACACTAAATATATTGCCCTGAACCAGCTGGACAAATAAACCAACTACAGAATTAAAATGGTTTTACACTACTGTGTAATTAGGCAGTGAGGCTACCAGAATGATCCTTCCTTTTCCCCAATCTAAAGAAGTTCAGTATGTAAAATTCAGAGATCTGTATGTCATAGTAAAGTTTCACCTTCAGTGACACGACCTTGCTGACATGCAGGATCAACTCAGGCAGGCAGAGCCTGCCTGATCCACAGCTGCCAGCCTGAGAAACCTGTGATTTTTTTAGGGCAGTCAAACATGGACCATCCTCTTGTCTCCTCCCCAAATACTTCCACACATTCAGGAAAAACAGAACTAAACCTTTGTGATAATGTTGTTTTAATGTGGCCTTTTTATTTCTTCGATGCTCTGAATAAACACCTTGAAACCAGAACATAATTGAACCTTCAGCAGCTCAAAATCAATACCAGAATTCTTTAGCACGTGCTTTTCTTTGACAAAGAGAATTACTGCGCCAGGTGAGAGAGAGTTGTGTTCTAACCTTTATTATGCTGCTTACGTGCATTGCAAGGCTCCAAATGACTGCCTGACCTTTCCACTTCCCCACTGGAAGCATAGGAAAGCAGCAAGATGGCCCACACAAAAAGCAACAAACAAAGCAAGTTATTGCAGTTCTGTCCTATATAAAATTTATTCTTTGAACTCAGGCAATGCAAGCAACTAACCTTCTGGTTCTGATGTTTGAACACCTCTTCAAATCTGGAGAAGTCTACGCATCATCTTGTTTACCTTTGTTTACACCAGGTCATTTAGAAAGCCTGACACAGAGGAGTGGGAAGATCTGCTCACAGCCATAGAATAAGAAGAAGAGAAAACGCAGAACAATGGCCAAACCAAAAGCTCGCTATTACATTTCTTGAATTCTTCAGAAATGCCATTCAGAATTAAGTGGCGCTTGCTTCTCTCATCTCTGTTGTGACACTGGAGCATTCATCTAACAAAGCTGACTTTCATCCAGGTTTACAAGGGATATGAACCATAAATACCAAGTCAAAATTACTTTCTTTAAGATAGTCTTTTTTCATTTTAACAAAAGACAGTCACTCGTATTTACCTTCTTTTAAATTCGTTATTCAGGGAAGGTAAAATGCAAGGGTCAAGCATTCCTACATCACTTGCTTTTGACAGACAAGAAAGACTCTGCCATTGGGACTAAATGGAGTTAAGGGAACTTAGAGAAAGTACCTTTTTTGAAAAGACAGGGACGCGTAATGTGATTCGCTGCACAGAAGGGCAGCATGGCTCAAAATAGGAAGGGAGACCAGGACTGGAGATCCCAAATCAACAACTCCATACTGTAGTATGTATCCCAGCAGACTTTAAACATAACATAGAGGGCTGTATTCTATTGCTCCCCTCAGTGCACAGACTCTGACAACAAGCAGAGACACACAAGTCTGTAGAGCGAGAAAATATTCCAGGAAGTCTGACTGTTTGCTTTTCTCTCCTGCTCTCCCAACATGGCCATTCTCATGTTCCCACATTACACCATCTGTTTAATTACTGTGCTCTCAAAACAAGCAAACAAAGAAAACAGATGAAACTTCAGGGATAGCTTCTCAATTATAATTGAATAGATGATTATTCATTAGAATCCAGGCAAGTTGCTTGGGGCCGGCTAAACAGACATTGCACAGTATTAAGAAAAATTCAGGTTTAGAAACACAAACCAGAATTCTCCCTCAGTATCTTTAACACTGCAATCTTCTCTGGTTACTTTGAGTAAGACATAATAAGCACACTCCGTTTAAGCTGCTCTAAGAGAAAACAGCTACGCTCGTAGGTCTCCCTCTGCTTGAAGGTAACAGTAAATTAAACTTCTTTTGGTCAGCTTTAGCATCAACAATTCCTGTAAGATTTAACCTCTGAAGGCATGTCTAGGGGATGCTTGGGTTTAGCTAAGCCTGCCCTAAGAACCTGACTGAATCATGGTATTTTCTCCAACATAGTTCCAAATTAAGAGTTTTTTACTTCTGTTTAATTAGGTGGATTTGGTTCTTGGCAAGAGTCACAGCAGCAAAATGTCTCAGCTTTCAGAGTTCTGTGACTCTCTTTAATGTATTCATCCAAGCATAGGTAAGATAGTTACTGCAACACGGACACATTATCACTGATGTGAAGAATAACAGTGAAAATATTTCAGTTCTTGTCAATTTACTGATGCTTTTAATATAATCTCACAGAATAGATCTGTAGAAAATCCACGTGATGATGTTTATTTATTACAAGTGGACAAAACCAACTTCACAGAATTACTGCAGAGCGATAGGCATCTAATTATTAGAACTAGTTATGGCGCAAGAGATACAAGTTGGCACAGCTAAGAACACAACTCACCCTGGGTTACTGATTTAACCGCACTGTGCTTTAGTTTCTCTTTGATGGCATGGAGAAATGTTTCTCCCAGTTCTTTAAACCTGTATGAAGGGCCCTATTTAGTATTCAGAGCCTCAGAGGTAAAGTGCTAAAGCAGCACAGGTTATTGTAGTAACTGGCAATGGATATAATTAGGCTGTGGTTGGTAAGGAGGGGCAATATACAGCCAAGTGGCTGCAAGACTTACAGGGTCTTGTCTACAGACCTTTATCATATGTTATGTTTTCATATACAGAGCTGTATATGTGAGCTGTCCCTAGTATGGTTAAAAAATAGGTATACAAAAAATAGAGGGGTTTTTCTTTCTACCCTGCCTGCTATCAAATAGCAATTTCTTAATTCACTGCATATTCCTTCCAGAAGAAGGATTTTTCTAGACTTGAAATGTTCAATTAAAAAACCCCAAACAAAACAACAAACACAATGTACTCATGGATGTACATGAGCATTTGGAGACAAAGAACAATGCCTCTACATGACAGAGGGGGGAAAAATAATTACAGATGTGTGTTAATCCAGTAGTCTTTCCCTACAAAAAAGGTCAAACACGGCCAAGAGCAGAACACACTTCCCTTCAGCTGTCCTTTCAATATGCCTCTCATCTTGCCAAGGAGAAAGAATCATTAAGGGTAAGAAAGAGACCTTTTTTACAACCCATTTCTTCTTCATTGTCTGGACTTTTTTTGGATATGCTTGTTAAAGTACATTAGTCACAGGTATGCAGCAAGCCATTAGAGCATACTATCATCTGATGCACACTGAAGTTAATTTCTCTTTTTCAGCTTGTGGAGCAGAATGTTTCATGTGGAGCTCCATGCAAGTCTTCACTGAATCAAGGAATGAACAAACAGGATTTCTACAATCAATAAACCCATGTGCTTACCTATAGTCCCTATAAATACAGAGCTACTCTATAAACAAACACACTGTCCTAAGGCGAGACAATAATTTGCCTCTTTAGAGCAGGCTCATTAAAGGGAAATCATTTTGTAATAACAAAGCACAAGTGTAGTACTAATGAGAAGAGCAAGCTGCAAAATGCTAAGAACACCTGGTCCATTCCTTGCGCTGACAGAACATGAGCTGGAATCTGACCAACAGAAAAAGGCTGCATTTCCCCCCCACACATACCCCTTCTTCACAGCCCAACAGGCTCTGGAAGGCAGTTTGGTTTGTATTTGCTGTATTAATGCTGCGTAAGTTCGTATGGGGCTGTGCTGTAAAGCTTGATACATGTATGTCGCCAAGCTGAGTATCAAAATTTCAATCTCAACTAGAAGAGCCAGAACTATTCACTGTGAATAGCATTTTCTATTTTAAAACCCTCCCTGTTTACAAAGAACTTCAGCGTCATCCCTACAAATCCATAAATCTCATTCACAGTAACAGAAATGAGTAATTTTCAGTCCATGTGTTGCTCCAGATCTCACTTAATTCTTCTACTGTTTCACTTGTGGTTTATAGCTGATCTTTCAACTCACAGCAATTATTCCTACCAATTCAATGGTTAAATCTTAAAAAGGAAAATAACTAAAGAGAAAACTGGGCCCTACTTTGACTAAACAAAAGTGCAAAAGTTTACAAATCTTCATAGAATACCTGTAGCTTATCCAAATGCTTATAAATACTAAATCTAGGGTGGCGTCGTACCACATCAGTATCTTTCTGAGGACTATTCAGCCATCTCGACTGAATCTATGCAGATGAGGATGATCCACATTCTTCTCCAGCATTAAAGAGAAGGGGACAATAAACATTCAGATTTGCAAGATTTTTGTGGAAATTTGCAATAGGTTCGAAACTATTTTTCCGCTAAAACAGAAAATATCCCAAGAAGACAATTCTGGAGCTTTTCAGACTCACCTTGTCAAATCCTCCAACTCCACATAACGATTACTATAGAAAAGAATACATCCTCTGTTTCCTTGTTTAACAGACACATAAGATAGAGCAATTCTGTAAGATAAAGGCATATCCTCAAACCAGTCTTAAGGATTAATGTAAAGGGAAAACTTTTGTCTGTCCAGCATGAGTTCTTAATCTTTTACCCTGGTAAAGAGCTATCTTTTTCAGAGAGAATCTTTTTCCCTGATTTTTAGTGGAATTCTAAGTGTTACAAGTCTTTTTTTCTGCTTAAAGAGTCCTACATGAAAAATAACTTCTCAACTACTTACTTCTTGCAAGCCCACATTGATTTATTCTCTACTGTTTTGTTAATAAAGTGATAATCGGAAACAAAATATTATTTATTATCTTGTATTATCTGCCTCATTCTTCTTTGTCTGAGGAATCATAAATTAAAGTCAACAGCCATTTTATAGTCCTGCAGTTCATTATCTCCCATTTGCTAATATGCTCAAAGCCTCAGCCTTGCTCCTTCTCTTTAGGAATAATTACAAAAATCAAAACCACATTAACATAACATGGAGATACTTCTTGCATTAGAATTTACACAAGAGCTTTTCAACTACTCAGTGCTGGTCAGGACATTGTCCTCATTCATCTCTCACTCCCCCTGCCATCCTTCAGGAAAGTTTAATCTACGTTTTCCATTAAGGAGTTGTCTCAATTGGTGTTCACACTTCCAGGGTGGCTTATTACTTTTTCAATTCTGATTTGAAATGGTAGTCACACCTCCCCAACTTATCTCTTCATCTCAAATTTTTATCAACTAGCTGCATACTTTCACGGTCCTGAAATCTTCAGATCACAGAAGCAGAAATTCACTTTATCTAGAATCACATCACTACAGTCAGGAGTGGTCAAGCCTCTAACCCTTTAAGCTTAAAACTTCATTTATGGTTGGAAAGGGATTCATCTGACATTTGACCAAGCACACATCTGGATCCACTTTTTGTGTACTTGTTTTGGGTCCAGTTGCTGCTGGTCCTTCCTCCTTTAATACGTAACATTAACTGTGTACTAGTGATTCCTCTCTTCCTCTTCCTTGTAAAATGACTCTGAAGGAAGCCACAACTGTGCTCCCAGATCTGGGACCACAATTACTGCCCTTCACAAGTCCATGGGCAACACAGCAACAGTACTGCTGACAGGAAGCTGGGCCACCGCCTCTCAGGAAGAAGGAAAATCTAAGCACTGCAGGGGGGTGGCAGGAGAGATGGACTCTGGAAAGGCACACTTTCTGACAGCTGTTAAACCACTCTGCTACTCAGAGCCGAGTTATCCTAGAGGCCCTCATAGTACAGAAACCTCTGTGTTTGAACCAAGACTTGAGAGGCACAGAATTTATGGCTGGTTTGAGCCATTCCAGGTTTATCAGAGAAGCAAACGACTCTTTCACTTCAGCATGACAAACACATACATCCACACAGCTGTGAAGTGGAACTTCCTTGTTCCACAAACTGTCATTCTAACCACAAACTGGGTTGTCTAACCTGCCTCCTTCAGAAATACTGCCACAGTTGCAAGATCTGCAATTCCTCATATTTCATTACAATAGACTGCAGCACATTTGCTGGTATAATAGATTATGAAGGATCATAAATAATTAAGAATTAATCACACTTGTCAAAATAAATAAAGGCAGTCAATGATGCAGAATGCTTGAATTTTTTATAGCATCTTTTTGATTATTCATGAATTAAATGAAGTCTAGTAATTCACAATGGATTGCCTACTCATCACAGCACATACAGGCCTGATTCAGAGCCTAACACTGGAGACTTTCCTTTCAATCTTCAGCATATCAGTGGAATTTTAACATTAAATCCCTGATCCTGCAGAAAGTTATGCAAGTGTGACTTTGAAACTCTGGTAGCTCCAGCAGACTTTTACACACTGTGCAGGGCCAAGCTGGCAGATACATTAGTGATTCTATCACCCACTGGTCCAGTTACGGGGCGGGGGGGAACAGACAGGTTTCCCAGGGAAGTAGTGTAATCACTGTCCTTAGAAGTGTTCACAAACCGTGCAGATGAGGCCCTACATGAACATGTGTAGTGACATGGTTTAATGGTGGTCTTGGCAGCGCTAGGGGAATGGTTGGACTTGATGACCTTAAGTCTTTTCCAGCCTAGTTGATTTTTTTGCATGGTTCAATATCATTCACAAGGCTTTAACAGGACAGCAAATAGCAATAAGTGTTAAATAGCACATCTTCTCTCTGAATTGCTCTGAAACCCATAATGCATTTCTCCCCTTTTTCAAAGGGAGAAAAAAGATCTGGGGTGGAATGTGAGGGAGACACACAGCACCACACCAACCCCACCAGCACAGACCAAAGATCCATTCACTTCAGACATATTGGCTCTAAAAACAGACAGTTACAGATACATAGGAAAGAATATATGAACAAGGAGAGCAACAGTTGTAATTTCCCACCTCTGGCCTTCAAGGATCTATTGCACAAGGACTTCATGAGCCAGAAAAGATAATTTTGAGAATTTAGTAGCTGTATTTTTCTTCCCTGCACAAATCCTGTCAATTTGCACACCCACAGAAGCTTTCAGAACCAAAGAAACGTTCCACAGTTTTACTGTTCGTTACATACTGAAGGACCTCCTTTTGTTTTGAACCTGACATCTACTAACTTCATCTGATGCCATCCAATTCTGTATTAGAAGTAGTATCAAATATTCCTTCTGTATCATTCTTTCAGAGTTTCATGAAGTCATAGAATCATAGAATCATAGAATAGTTAGGGTTGGAAAGGACCTCAAGATCATCGAGTTCCAACCTCCCTGCCATGGGCAGGGACACCTCCCACTAAACCATGCCATCCAAGGCTATGTCCAACCCCACCTTGAACGCCACCAGGGATGAAGCATCCACAACCTCCCTAGGCAACCCATTCCAGGGCCCCACCACCCTCACAGTAAAGAATTTCTTCCTCACATCCAATCTAAACTTCCCCTGTTTAAGTTTAAACCCATTACCCCTTGTCCTCTCACCACAGTCCTAATGAAGAGTCCCTCCCCAGCATCCCTATAGGCCCCCTTCAGGTATTGGAAGGCTGCTATGAGGTCTCCACGCAGCCTTCTCTTCTCCAGGCTGAACAGCCCCAATTTTCTCAGCCTATCTTCATATGGGAGGTGCTCCAGCCCCCTGATCATCCTCGTGGCCCTCCTCTGCACTTGTTCTAACAGTTCCATGTCCTTTTTATGTTGAAGACACCAGAACTGCACGCAATACTCCAAGTGAGGTCTCACGAGAGCAGAGTAAAGGGGCAGGATCACCTCCCTCGACCTGCTGGTCACGCTCCTTTTGATGCAGCCCAGGATACGGTTGGCTTTCTGGGCTGCAAGCGCACACTGAAGCCAGCTCATGTTCATTTTTAAATCAACCCACACCCCCAAGTCCTTCTCTGCAGGGCTGCTCTCAATCTCCTCCCCGCCCAACCTGGAGCTGTGCCTGGCATTGCTCCGACCCAGGTGGAGGACCTTGCACTTAGCATGGTTAAACTTCATCAGGTTGGCATCAGCCCACCTCACAAGCGTGTCAAGGTCTCTCTGGATGGCATTCCTTCCCTCCAATGTATCAACCGAACCACACAGCTTGGTGTCATCGGCAAACTTGCTGAGGGTGCACTCAATCCCACTGTCCATGTCACTCACAAAGATGTTGAACAAGACCGGTCCCAACACTGATCCCTGGGGGACACCACTCGTTACTGGTCTCCAGCTGGACATTGAGCCACTGAGCACTACTCTTTGCATTTGGCCATCCAGGCAGTTCTTTATCCACCGAGTGGTCCACCTATCAAATTGATGTCTCTCCAACTTAGAGAGAAGGATGTCATGTGAGACAGTGTCAAAGGCTTTACACAAGTCCAGGTAGATGACATCAACTGCTCTGCCCATGTCCATGAGTTCCGTAGCCCCTTCATAGAAGGTCACCAGATTGGTCAGGCAGGATTTCCCCTTAGTGAAGCCATGCTGGCTGTCACCAAGCACCTTGTTGGTTTTCATGTGCCTCAGCATGCCTTCCAGGAGAATCCGCTCCAAGATTTTGCCAGGCACAGAGGTGAGACTGACTGGTCTGTAATTCCCCGGCTCATCCATTTTCCCCTTCTTAAAAATGGGGGTTATATTTCCTTTTTCCAGTCATCGGGAACTTCACCTGACTGCCATGATTTTTCAAATATGATGGACAGTGGCTTAGCAACTTCATTTGCCAGCTCCTTCAGGACCCGTGGATGGATTTCATCCGGTCCCATGGACTTGTATACATTTAGGTTCCTAAGGTGGTCCTGAACAAGATCCTCCCCCACAGTGGGCCCAGGGTCCCCACCCTCACTGCCCCGCGTCTGCCTTCCAAGACTTGGGTGGTGTGGTCAGAGCATTTGCCGGTAAAGACTGAGGCAAAGAAGTCATTAAGAACCTCAGCCTTCTCCAAATCCAGGGTAGCCAGTTCTCCTGATAGCTTCTGGAGAGGGCCCACAGTGTCCCTAACCTGTCTTTTATTGGCAATGTACCTATAAAATCCCTTCCTGTTATCCTTAACATCCCTAGCCAAGGTTTATACATTGTATATAAAGATTTTATAAAAGGCTGTGATTTTTATAAACTCTGCCATGTATTCCTTTAGATGCCTCTTGCAGGCAGGGTAGCCTTAGTTAATTTAAGTGTTCATAAAAGACAGTCATTACATACTGTAGATCATTCTTGTTTTCCTTCTTTTAATAAGTTCCCCAGCTGTACCAAATGATTTTTGATGCACAGGAACCAGAACAGCATGATGTATTCTTGGTACAGCTGCCCTACACCTTTATTCTACAGCATCTCCTATTTTCTACTGCCTTCCCAGTTAAGTTCCAACAACACATTTACTTTGTGACTGCTACCGAGTTGATGTTTTCACAGCTCTATTCTTACCCTAAAATCAGTTTAAATAATTACAACCAGCTCAGAATCTGTCCTTATATATGCCAAACTCTGACTGTTTCTCCCAACACCTCAATTCAGCTTGCCTACATTGTTTCACCTGCCACTATTATCCAGTTAAAGTATCACTTTTCAATTCCTTGCCAACCAGACCTCCAATCTTTTATCCTGAATAATTTAATATCAAACTGGCACTTCACCATCTAAACCTATTCAGAAGATCAATGATTTGTGTAACACCGCATGCTGAACATGCCAAGTGAGTGAAGCACTCAGATGTGACTGTAACCAATGCTGAGACACCTAAAACTAGTTCTTCCTCCAGGTAGCTTGATCAATGTTGATTTGTTCTGATTCCTTGAGACTGAGTTGTATCATGTTGTGGGGACAGGGCAAAAATACAGAAGTTGTTCCACACATCTCAATACATCATCCAATACAGCCCAGTGATTTCCTACTGAAGCTTTTACAGAAAAGTACATGAAGCACAATGTATCATACCCAAGGCATTTGTCTCTATCAATCTCTTGACATGACTTGATAGTCAAATGACAAGGATGAGCTTAAACCATCCCAAAATCAAGTTATGCTATCTGTTTATCTCTGTGCATTACTGTCTGCAAAAGAGATGAAATGAGATTGAGATAATTGGAAGTACAATTTGCAGGAAACAGTGGGGGTTGGATCTACTGTGCTTAATTATTTCAGATTGAAACAGACCACACAACTATCTGTGCCAAGCAGCTGTAATTAAAGTGATTTAAAATAGAGAGATGCTAGCTCCAAGTGTTGATTTTTCAAATGAGTCTTTATACACACACGAGTTACAGTCATCTATGAGCTGCAGACCTACAGCTCTACTGAGGGGCTTAAGGGAAAATTACCACTGACAATGTCAAACATGCCGGATAATTTAAGCAAACAAACAAGCAAATGGAACATCCCAAAAACCCCCACCCTGGCAATCCACAAATCTAAGTCCACTCAGTGTGACTCCAGGTATTTGTCCCTCAGAATAGGAAAAAACAGCAGAACAGATGCTTCAGCTTAAACTGCCCTTCTTCCAGATGGAAAAAAAAAGCCAAAGCATTGGGCTTAGAAATGGAATTTTATCCCAAAAAGCAACTAGAAATCATCAACCAATACTACCATTTGTTTTGGTCTATAAAGCCAGCCAACAGTCTCCCCTTCTGCTTTGACAGACATATAAAACTGGATACAGACAAAGGTATAACTTTACCAGAAATAAGCCAGAAGAAACATACATCAATAACATGCAGCACTGCAGCAACCCAGCCAGGCTCTTCAGCTGTAGCAGTACATTTATTCTGTCATGGGTTTTCCCCTCTCCAGGAAGGAGACAGCAACCCTTTTCAACATCAAAAAAAGCTCATTTTAATTCCCAAATTTCAGCAGCAGCTAGCTTGCACTAGAATTTAAGAAAAAGGAGAACAACCACAGACATTCTGATTTACCTCAAATTTTTGCTTAATTGTACCTTTGTAGCAAGAAATTTAGTATATGCGTGTATATTCTTCGATGTGAATATTAGAAGGTATTTGCATGCATTACAAAAGTGGTCCACCTGCTTAAACGCAACACAGTTCCCACCAAAATGATTTGTTTTGCTGGTGAATCAGTGCTGAAGCAATGGAACTTCGAAGTTTAATTATAATGGCTACTTGGGAAAAGTACTACACTGGGAGGGGGGGAGGGACTCTTCATCAGGAACTGTAGTGATAGGACAGGGGGTAATCGGTTCAAATTTACACAGGGGAGATTTAGGCTAGATGTAAGGAAGTTGTTCTTTACTGTGAGGGTGGTGATGCACTGGAACAAGCAGCTCAAAGAAGTTCTGAATGCCCAGTCCTTGCCAGTGTTCAATGCCAGGTTGGAGAGGGCTTGGAGCAACCTGCTCTAGCGGAAGGTGTCCCTGCCTGTGGCAGAGGGGTGGAACTAGATGGTCTTAAGGTCCTTTCCAACCCAAACCATTTTATGATTCTACTATTAATATGAATGAGAAAACAGATTTAACGAGTATGAATGTAGCATCACCAAAACTTTTCCCCAGTATCTGTGTGATCATAAGAATTGTTACAAGCAGTCAGACTACAGGTCTGCAAAGTCAAACACCATCTCTGACACTTGCTACTAAGAAAAGGATCCTTCCACTTGCAGCTTACTGTATAAGAGGCTTCTTGAATCAGGACTGTAAACAGCCTACTGCATTAAAGAATCAGTGATCAATGCATTCTGCAAGAATTCATCCGATCTTTCTTTAACCTTATGCATACTCTTGGCCTCCACAACATTCATTCATGCATACATCTTATTACCACCATTTATTCAGGTACTACATAAAAAATAGCTCCTCTTGCTTGTTCTATACCCAGCACCCATTAACTTCACAGCTGCTTCGCACTGCTCTTCAGTGCGCACTTTTATAGAAGTTCTAGCATCACAAAGAATCTTTCTTTGTTCAGTTTTTGCTAGTATAGAAACCGTTCCATATCCCTGATAATCTTTGCTGTCCTTCCCTATATCTCCTTGTTTGCCTGGATAAAGCTTGTAGCCCTAACTCCCCCATTTCCATTTTGTAGCTCCATTCTCATCAACACCACCTGATCCTTACGAGGAGAAGTTTCAAGCAGGTATCACTAACAGCAGGAAGGATGTTCAGAATTTTTGTGCCTTCCCAGGTTTAGCAAAGCACAAACTCACCTAAAAATCTGTTTAGAACTTTGTAATCTTCATAAATATGCTACTATTCACAGATACGAGCATGAGGAGGAAAAATAATTCCAACAACCCAAATTTTCTCCCAAGCAAGGAGCAAAGTCTGTTCACTCTTTTCAAGCTCTCTTGAGAGACAGGAACTTTTTTCTTCTTAGGACAAAACTCATTTTTTGTTCCCTGACCAAACAGAAAACCTAAGCCCTGGACAAAAGGACGTTGCCTACAATGGTGTGTGTATTAGTAAACAGGATCCAGAGCAGAGGTAAGCCCAGGCTATTCTATTCATCTCTTCCAAACACTGAATGACCTTCAGACATCATAGTACTATTCTTAACCAAACACTATCCATAGCATGAGTCTGCCCGATTCAGATTTTCCACAACGCTGTGTTTGGTATTTTGCTTCCCATATATATGATGCAGATTGCTTTTAGACAAGAACAGATCTTCCATGGGCAGAACAACTCCCTTTGTTTTTCACACCACTTGCACTCATTGTCTGCTGCAGTAAAAGAAGGATTATAGCTGTCCTGGGTATTTTAGGAGGACATGTTTGTTTGGGTGGAGTTTTGTGGTTTTTGAGTTTTGTGGTTTTTTTGTTAAGGATTTTTTGGGGGTGGAGTGAGGGTGTTTTGTTTTAAAAATTAACCACTACACTGAAGGCATTACATAGTTGTACTCATCTTACCTTTATGTGTATTCTCAGAGTGATCTCTCTCCGGCCCATCCAGGATGTTTAGCTGTGAGATTTCCTCTGCACTCAGTCTGAGCCAGGCATGGTTGGGGGTTTCCTGATCTTTTGAGGTAAGGGAGTATTCCAGCTCACAAGGAGATTCAAAATTACAGTCAAATACTGGAAAAAGAAAAACGACAGAGAACATACCAAATTAATCAAAACCAGCTTCCTCTGTGCTCGGTGTGTACACATGCTCATTTTATACTTCAGCAAGTTTTTCTCCATACCGAGGTAGAAAGAAATGGAGGAAGTGCATAAACAGACAGGCAAACACGTGTCTGAAATGGACTGCAGACAGAGGTTTGTTATGGAGGTAGCAGCAAATCAAGAGGAAGGCCCAAGAGCCAGTAGTTCCCCTTCAGGACAGATTAAAAGGGCAGCACAGGCTGAAGTGGGGAAAGGCATCATCTAGACTGAAAGGGAAATAGCTTTGTTGATAAAATGGCACAGAAAGCCAGTCTCCTTGGGGATGCTGGTTCAGATTCTACCAGAACCATTATAGTGCAAAGACTACTAACATGCTTCACAGCATGTTCCATCTGAGTGAGCACAGGACTCTGCAAAGCAAGTTATGAATCCTGGGCATATGGGACATGCTGGTAGCCATAGGGACTGGACCCTGCAAAGCAACCTTCTGACCCTTGGGGTTTGAAATGCTTTGCCAAGCCAGCAGAAGCTTGATCTGCTGCTGCAAAGCTTCAGCCTTCAAGCAGCACAGGCAGCATCTGCCTCCAACACAGACCTTTCTTTTTGAGATGTTTCTCTTTCAGAAACCAATTACCCTGCTGGCGCTGCTATGATTCACTTCTCAGTGTCCAATTTACTATCACACCATAACTCAAGTCGCTTAACAAAACATGCAGTGATAACCTGCACAGATTTTACTTGTAATTGGCAGGACTGCTAAATTTTCTGGAATGTCCAGTATACATTTGCTTTTATCACCATAGCCAGCACTCAACAACAATACTCAGTAACAGAAAGAAACTATTTTGGAACTAACTCAATGTTTATGAAAAGGCTATGTCCACTTGAAAAAGCCCAGCAAAAAAATCCAGCTCTTCCTTGGAATTTTCTACTGTCCTGCTGCAGGTATCCAAGTGGAACAAATAATCTGAATTGGCATTAGTGGAATTAACTGATTTTTTTTTTAAATTTCAATTACATTCTCTATTAAGCATCCGATTTCTTCTTAGTGTGCACAGATTTATGTAGTTCAGCCTATTCTCCTGGTGATATAACATTTGCTAATCTGAAGGTTAGCACTGTTGCCCTCGCACTATAATTTTCCCAGCTAATTTGCCTTTCTAAAAGCGAGCTGGAAAGAGCAGAGTCCGTTTTTCCAATTTATATTTGATTTTCTTAATCAGGTGCTTTATCATTCACTCAGCATTTTGAATGCCTCACAACACAATGGAAACCCTGTAATGCAAGGAATCCATATACACCACAAGCACAAGCGATAGTAAGGATTCTACATATTTCCTTAAATTTGAAAATACTCTCTCCAGGCCTCTATGTTATCAATATAAATTTCACGATACATGAAGCACACTTTAATTTAGGCAGGAGGGAACAGTGGATATAGCCATACTATACAGTTTTCTACTGCAATATCATAAAAACCTTAGACCACTTATTTCTAGTCCCTTAGATGATCTTCAAAAATAAAGAAAAACAAACTACACTTTTTTTTTACCCTATAAAGTGTTAGGAGTCTATTAAACTTTGTATCAAAGCCTAAATGGACAAAAGAACAACCAAAGTCTCAACTGCAGAAGATACAACATCATTACTTCATAGTTTAGTTATGGGGAAAATCTTGAGTAGCACGTGCTTTAGGGCACTAACTAGATGATCTCAAGGTCCTTTCCAACCCTAACCAGTCCATGATTCTGTGAAATACAGCTCACACAAGGACAACAGAAGGGAAGGCCCAGGCCAAGATCAAGACAGGGCAACAGTAGTCATTTCAAAGCAACTATTTTATTCTTCACAGGCTTTTCTCCCCATCAGTCTTGCATTTTCATGAGCTTTCCAGCAGTTGCTGCTTGCTTCCACTCCTCTCCCATCCAGCTGCTGGGAACAGAAGCCTTTGTGTTCCCCTACCCTCTTGCCCCCAAGCAGGGGGATATCCACAAGGCACTCTCATGCTCCTCTTCCACCATGACAGCCTGATTACAATGCCTACAAGCACTCAATAGCCAGCTCAGCTCCCCCATTGAGTATCACTTTCCAGAACCTCCTTGTCAAAAGAGAGCTATCAGTTGTGGAGCCCTTAACGCAGCAGGCCTCTGACCTACAACTGGGACAACTTAATTGGGGTATGTGATTAAATAACAGCCGCCACATTTAGCATTATGACCCCTGCAGACAACTAAAGCCTCTGCCTAAAGGGGAGAAAGTAAAGGAAAAAGGCAAGTAGCAATACCATTTCCCTTCCTTGCAATGAATAGCCTACAGAGAAGTGGACATGAATTAACAAGCCTGTTGTGGCCAAGCTGAATGGCCTTCGCAACAGGTTAATCCTTGCAAGAGGAGGAGACTATGTGGCCCATACATCTGAAAGTGTCTGTGATTTAATGGAAACATACTTGCATCTTTAACAGAACTTGATAGTGCCTCCACATCACCAGAATATCTGCACGCATCTTCATGAACTCTTATTTAAATTAGTCTCGCATCAGGCTATTTCAATGCTATTATCCTATTCAGTACAAAGAAAGGATGACAAAGAAATGCTATCTGATGCAAGACAGCAAAATCTATGCAAACAACATCCAGTCTTCCAAGCCTAATGTTAACTTCCTACCCTCAGGCTTTCCTTCTTTCACAATGTCCTTCACTACTGACAAGGTAACCGACTTTATGAAAAAAAATTATATGGAATACATACATATTTTCAGTGCTAAGCTGCTCTTCGTGTGGCAGCTGCTACAAGACCATATAAACCAGATTTGCAAATTCAGAACCTACACAATATTTAACTGCTGCCATAAATCACATGCCATTTTTTATGCCTTTCCATAAAAATAAAAAAATAAAAAAATGTCTTTTGCCTTCCTTTTTTACCTTGGTCTTAATGTTTAAATGCAACACCTGCTTTACTTTGTCCTTGCCCAGCTAAGTACATAAAGAAGCAGCCATGTGCCTTTGGGAGCTGAATAAAAGCCATTCTGCATTTCCTGAAAAACAGCAAACACTGCAAGAAAGGTAATTAGATCTAAAAAAACTTTAAGTGATGGTTTTTTAAACCTACTACCAATGTAAACTGACTAGATACAGAGCTTTAGGACTTCAACAGTCTGCCCTGTCAGTAAAGAGGGGACGGGGGTAAGAGAGCTGTGATTTCTGGTGGGTTTCTCTAAAGAGCAGTCACAGAGATTTATATCCAGCATATGCATTTATGCCACAACTGTATTGACATTATAGATCCAAAAGGCTTAATTCCTCTATATATAGAATTTAAGTGCCAGTAAATTGCAAAGTCTGTTTTTAAATATATTGCAAAAAAACCCCAACTCCTTGTCCAACAATCTTTAGCACTTGCAACCACTGGACTCTAGACAGACAGAACAGCTTATTTACTAGAAATCTATTTTTTGATCATTACACCTTCAAAGAGGAAACAAAAGTGATGCTTATAATCAAATCAATATAAACACCAGTTTAAGAAAGGCTGTAGAAATCAATCATTTCAGTTTCCGGTACATATGAAGATACAGGAAACCAACCATAGACTGGAAAGTAAATTAAGCTACTATCTGATTGAAAAGACAGTGGGATCTGTGCGTGCCTGATGACAGTAGAGTCTGTGAGTGCTCCAATTTATTTCTTTTTAATCAACATGTCTAACAGCAATGATTAGTGCACAAACAACTGAAATATGTGGAAACTCCATCTGTTTCAATTAAACTGATTAGAGTTTCCTAATAAACAAATTACTTAAAATAGTAGTATAAATAATACACCACAACACAGTAATCTGCTTTAACATTGCTGCAGGGTCAGATTATGGATCATTCGCTCTTTGGATCCTCTTAGGTCACATGTGTAACCACACATCACAGAAAGATGCCTTATTCAGAACAAAAACAATCAAATTTAAAGAGAGCTATAAAAAGCCTGTTCTTGTTAAGAAACTATTCTGACTATCTTTTCTTCAGCAGCCTGACAACAACCTAGGCTTGTTTTCAAACACATCTCCTTTCAACCACAAGAATCTCACCAGCAGGTAATTTACTCTTAGACTGATCCTTTCTAATGCTGTTTGTGGCTGACTTAAAAGGGTCCTTTTCCCTCCTCATCTACCAGCTTGTACAAATCACTCCTCTTCCATTACTCTCAGCTGGCCACCCTGGTGTGGTATCTTTCTTACCTCACTGCAACAAGCAAGGGAGTAAGTACAGGTTCTCTGTTCTCAGAACAACCATCTTAGAGACCTCCTAACTGGCAGCTCATCAGCTTAAACATGACTAATTTGTACGACATCTGCAGACACAAACGTACAACACAGAGGTCACCTACACCAATCAAAACAGGACCACAACCTCCCTCAAGCACACACCTCCTCCAGTGGCAGCAATCGCAGCAGCAGTGTACAATATTCTTACACAGGATGCCCTTTTTTCACACAAATATTGACAGATATTCCTTGTGGAGGAGACATAATTTAAATTGTATAGTAGAGATGTGCTCTGCTGAGTGAGCTTTGAGACCCCCATCAATACCCACTAACCTCTATTATACTCATGTTATAAGGCCTATAAGCTTTTAATTTATGACAGCAAAATGACAAATTGATTTTTCAGTTATTAATCCTAGGGACAGAGCCAGTTCCTAAAGCCTTTCCCACTCCCTCTGGGTAGAAAAGGGCACAGGGCATTCAATCTAAGCGTTTCAATTGCCTCATCAGGCCCTTCTGAACTTCTGCCTGCCAGTACAGGGGTACATGTGGGGTGATACATGGAAGCCTGCAGTGATAAGTATTTCTCTGCGACAACGGAGCATAAATAGGAAACTGTGCTCTCTGCCTGTCAGCTTACCAGCCTGCTCGATACCCAGGAGGACACCAAATACAGGCCAGACCCTTGGAAGTGAGCACTGCACCAACAAAGACTAGGTGAAACTCTCTGCAAATGCATCCCTAGTGCCGCCTTTCCTCCGTCCAGCACAACGTGCAACAGCAATTTAAAATGAGCAAATCCATCACAGGATGCAAGGGCACCAAAAAAGAAACCCACAGAAAAACCCCAAAAATCCCAAGGGCAAAGGCATCAATGGTCATGAAAATCAAAAAGGAAAACAATTGCAAGGTTTAACTGCCTTGTTCCTGCACAGAAAGCAAGCCTGGAGAGACATTTCCATCTACTTTCTTCCATTATCCAGCACTAAGCTACATTTTAAGGGATAGTATGACACACATATTCCTGCCAGGCACCCCAGGCCTTACTACCCCTAGCAAATACCTTCACAGACATAACTGCCTGGTCTTTGGGTTGCTGCTTTGGGAGGCGGCAAACATGAGAGCAGCAGCATGGCACGGTAGGCCAGGTGAGGAACTGGGGAGGCACTGAGGTGTCCCATGGCTTTGCGGTCCATGCTGCCTGATGCACCTCAGCCACCTGCAAGTGAGGCAGTGAGGAGAGCAGCCGGGCAGCACACGAACCCTCTGCTGCCCTGCAACACAGCCTCTGTTCACCTTTTAATTTAAAGCTACTTAGCACACGTTATCTTACAGCTCTGCACCGCTCCTCCTCACCAGCAGTCTCCACGTACACTCACCCGGCCCCGAGCTGCTGACGGGAGCACCGCGCTTCCCTCACGAAGCAGATGAGCCTCTTCCCCTTACGCTGCCTCAGCGCCCACTTTGTGACCCTGCAGGGCGGCCGAGGCAGAGAGCTCCGGCCAAACCCCCGAACGAGGTGAGGCTGCCAAGCCCTCCTCTGGGAGATGGGGACGTGCCCTTCCGGCCAGCCAGGCTATGGAGGAGGGCGGGAGGTGTGCCGGTGGGGCTCACAGGTGAAGGCGGACCCCGGAAGGCCCCGTTCGCCTAAAATCCCCCTTCAAGGTGGCGCCCTGTCCTGTATCTGCTGCCGCTGCCCAGAACCTCTTCCCTACCTCCTCGCTCCCTGGAAACCCTGCAGCTCCAATGGGGCTGGAGTCGCCTCCCGGGCTGGGCTGGGAAGCGCAGGGCGGCAAGAGGCGAGCCGGCCCTCCCCTCACAGGTACGCGCCCCTAGCACTCCTCCCTCAGAGCTTGCTGCGGGCCTGAGAGGTTTTAACGCGGCGCTCGGGGGTACCGCAGTATGGTTGAGGCTGGAGGAGACCGCTGGAATCATGTAGTGCAGCCTCCCTGCTCAAACAGGATCGCCTAAGGCACAACGCTCAGGATTGTGTGCACTGCTCTTGAGTATCTCCAGGGAAGGAGACTCCACAACCCCTTCCAATGCTCGGTCACCCTCACAGTAAGGAAGTTCTTCCTCACGTTCCGGTGGAACTTCCTGTGTTCCAGGTTATACCCATTGCCTGTCATCCCACCACCAAGAGGAGTCTGGCCCCATCCTCAACACCCTCCCTTCAAATACTTACACACATGGATTAGATCCCCTCCCAGGCCAAACAGGCCCAGCCTGGGTTTCCCTCTGAAGGGGCTATTAGATTGAATTGGGAAGAAAAAATGTTTTAGAGGAGCAGTACCCCAGAGGAGGCATCATTTCAGCAGGAATCACCCCCGGGAAGAGCGCTCAGGCCTCCGTACTAAGCGCAGGGCTCTCCCCAGGCCACAAGGGCTTAAATTAATCCTCTGAGGAGTGAGCCACAGCTGGATGTGCCACTTAGAAAGAATGACAATAATGCAACCATTCATTTATGTGTTAAGAGAATCTGTAAAATGACAGCATATACTTTATATCTACCCAGCTCCTCAGTGTGCACCAGGGACTGAATCACCAAAATCTTTGACAGCTGCTTTGTTCAGTAGAAATCAAGCTACAAAGAAGATGGCCAGGACTCCTTTATCAATCAATTATAAGCACACTCTTTCAAGACAGCTACAAAGAGAGGTGTGAGGAGGGGGTGTTGGGAGAGCAACCAGCAATAACTCTCATCTTCATTCCTCCTGCTCTAAGAAGTGACAGGGCTTATCCTCCACACAGGAAATATTTATCCACCAAGTCTCCCATGCATGCAGCAAAAACAATAAATGAAAGAGCATTTCTAATGCCAGTCCTGGCCAAAAGACTGAAGCATTGACTAACAGAGATTGTTAGAAAACATGCTCCAGTTAGCGCAACACAGTGGTTGGATGAACTGTCATGTTTTGACAACTCATACAAGGGGCCTCCTGCATGAAGTCTGAGAGATCTCTAGAGAAAATGAATACTTGAGAGACAGGGAGAAAAGTAATTTGTTGTCTTACTGGATGTTGTTTTATTATTGAAAAAATGTTCAGCTGTCATTGGCATATTATCTGCAGAAGAAAGAGGATATAAGGAAAAGGATAACTTGAAAGAAAGTAAAAATTTCTCCCTAATAAGATTTCTTCTTCTTTCTTGCTTAGTACAGCCTTCAGTTTAGCTAGGCAGATGCTGCTTTTCCTGTGATTTTCCTTCCCCTGGATTTCAGCACCATTGCCCATGGCAAAAATACCATCTAACTGTTAAACAAGAATTCTTGCCTATGTATATGGGGTCACAGCATCTGCTATTTTATATGGAGCAATTCTACTAATCTGGTGTGAATAACTGCAGTTAATTGAAGTCTTGCCCCATTATATTCCTAATATTATTTCCAAAACTATGTGAGAGTACTTCTAAGATTGCAAACAGGATGTGTTTGAATTAAGGCAGTACATCATTTTTGCAACATCTTTACTAAGAAAGCACTGATTAATTTTTCCTCTGTGACACAGCACTATTCTCCTCATTGCTTTCCTAACTTTCTCACCTTCCAAACAGAAACTTGTAACAATTAGTTCGTAACCATGCATCTCACTATTGCCGTGCTGAGCCAAGTATAGCGATAGCTTCATCATTCTGAAGATGTCACTATTAGTCTGATTTGTTGTAGATTTATAAAACAAGTAGTCATGGGAACCTAACTGTAGTACAAATTCATCTGGCTGGTGCCCTCTTTCTCTCCATCTTCCCTTTTGTTTGATGTTCAAACCCATTGAGTTTCGTGTCAGCAGTATCTATCCGGTATCCAACTCACATGAATGAAATGGTATTTGAATGCATGCACACGAGTACTTGAATTCAGCAAGTTACACACAGCCTACCAGGGAAAAAACCTAATAATCTGACACCTCGCTGAGCAGCTGCCTTGCCAGTGAGCATCAAATATGCAGCAAGAATGAACCCAAATCATTCCACAGTAAAATTACGCCAACACGTTTTAATTGTTATTTTTTAGCACACCCAATTCAGGAAATCATGAACTCATCACGGATAACATTCTATTAGAAAGTGTAAGAAAACCAATCAAACCCAACAGCCCTGTCAAAGGAGTTTCCTGAAGACACAGAGCTGAGTGAAATTATTAATAAATTGTTAATAGAGGCCATACTTTGAATTTGCTTTTAGTACCTATCAAATCAAAACTGTGAATAATTATGCACTCTTAAAGGTATGTACTCCTCCTCTGCTGAACTCACATTTCGTAGACATTTTTAACCACACCAATCATTTGGTAGCCAGAGCTGCAGTTTTCCCTGGAGTTTTATTCCCAGTGAACTGTGGTATCCAAAACACCACTATTTCCTAACTTTCCTAAACAGCCTGAAAGAGGTACTTCTGTATTTTGCATAAAGCTAGCTCAGAACAGTGGCATAAGAAGAGTTAAAAAGCAAAAGGCATCTCCTATTTCCCAAATGGCCCAATATGGGAAGCCTTATGCCTGTTGTTCTCATGAAACGTGTTCTTTAAAAACAGAATTTAGATGGGCTGAATTGCATTTGGGTTTTTTTCCAGTTGGTAGCACCTTCTGCAGTTGCTGCCATACCCTGCTGGGATCATGTTCCTAGTTCAGGGTTGTTGGTTGGCCTGGGGAAAAGTAGAGGATGGGACAGAGATGGGTACATTAACTGCATGAAAGCTTCCAGACCTTAAGGGGCACCTGTCGTCTGGAACCTCTGTGACAGAAGCTTAATGAATTTCATGCAGTGGACAATTGATTTCTTATACAATACCTATATAGGAAAGAAAATTAATATTCAACCAACCAGGACAAGAAATGAAATATGTGGCTGGGTGCAGTTAATCATGTAAGCCCCAGGACAGAGTTCCATCAGTACTGCAAATGGGAGATTAATACGCTACCGTAAGTCCACATATGCAGAATACATTAAAAGTTTGTTTCTAGACAGGAAATAGTCTGAGTGTACTTCAAAGAGAACAAAAGAAAACACAAAAATATGGAGATATAAAGACTCCTCCTGCCCCGCAGGCTAAATTCCCAGATAATTTTGACTTCATGTGGCTTTTTAAGACTTCTATTTTATGAAAGGCAGATGGATTTTGCATCTCTGAGATGGCAGATGATTAATCAATGCCTGGATAGAGACAAATCTAGAAACCTCTAGACAAAAGAGAAGAAAAGTCTTATGAATGCATCACTCTCAAGTATCCTGTTGTGCCAGTGATTATCTTTTGGGATTGCTGCATATAGTTTCAAAAATCTGATGAAGCACTGTTCCTGCCAGAACTACTAAAAGCAGTCTGTCAGAACTTTCAATTCTGAGTGAAGGAGCAGGAAACTTAGTCTGGCAAAGGAAGAGGGACCCTTCATGTTAATTTACTCAGCCTTTCAATCAAAGAGACTTCTCCAATAGCAGAACATAGGGAAAAAGTAATCAAGACAACTAATATTGCCCCACTTTAGCAGTGTCAGCCAGTTAATGAGATGGGTCCCTTCAGATGATTAGGCAAACAAAGTTTTGACAGAAGTTTTATTGAGGGCTCTGCAATCACAGTCACACTGGGAGCGGTGAGGAAAGCTTTGGCAGAAGAGGGAAACATTTAGTAGTGTTTTCCTTCACACAGTAGTGAAGGACTGCTGGGTTTTATTTCTGCTAATGCTTTATTGTGTGATTTTGGATTAACCACTCAATCAGAAGGCAGAGGTAGTCCTGGGACAAGGTTATTTGCCTAGAGCTTGCATGGTCTAACTTTGTCTTCTGCTTTGCTCTACTGAGCCCCTGCATGACTTTCACAGAGCTGCTTAGATCCAGAGCCAATAATCAGCTGCTGAAAGGCACTGTCCATCCCTGTCATGCTCATAGCAGTTCTGGACAGAAATCTAGATCCCTGGGAAGTTTACTAATAAGCATTCAGGTGGATATAAGCTGCAGGAATGCAGAGGGATAGAGAATAGGAGTTTTAAGACTTGTCCTCTTAGGCCACTGCTACCCCTTTAATTTGAAGGAGATTCTGCCAACTTTTGGAAATGTTAAAGAGCAAAGCTAGAAAAAACCCAAATTACTGCTGTCCCTCTTTAGTATTCTCCAGTAGTTTCAAGGTATCTGCCCTGAATTACACCTACTGAAGGATAAATCAGTTTAGACCTGTCCTGAGTGAAGATTGTATTTTGTGTAACACCTCATCAAAACCCTGCATTTCCTTGCAAAACAGATGGTTGGGATATGGTAGAATTTGGTCTTGTGCAAGCAGCTAAAATCATAATAAAACATTTCTGCTTAGATGCAGTACATTTATCTTCATGTGATGCTGTCAGATGGAATCAATGCTTTTAGGTTTTAAGAACAAAGGCTTCCCTTAGTATAGTACTACTGAGAAGCTGAAAGAGTTTAGGCTAAATTAAAAATCATTCTTGCAACTTCTGAGAAAAACAAGTGAGTAAAAAAGGATTGTACTACTGTCCCTTCCGAAATGAAACTGGTGTGTCCTCATCATTCAAGCAGATACAACAGCTAGAAGCAGATATTGTATGCCAATGGAAAGAATATATATTGCACACATAAAAGGCTGCAACATAAATTTGAAGAAATATGGGACTCCTTCATATAGGTAGGTCAAACTTTTCCCTCAAGCAGATAATTACAGGCTTGGGGTGAGTAAATCTTATTAGCCTCTCAGCACCTTATCTCCCCTCATAGAGACTGGTAGTAGATATATAGTAGATATATCCTACTTCAGCCACTTTCTGGATTGCATGATATTGCCTTATGCAGTCCAGTCCTAACTGTGACCATCGTATTTCACAGTGGAATGGCTATGGATAGTCAGTAAATAGGTCATACCAGAGAACAGATGGAAACAGATTCCCATATTTTGGAAAGGATAAGAGTTACAAAAGGCGATGGCAAGAAAAAGTCAGTTTGGTACACACATCTCTCTTTATAGTAACACTGGATTCCAACACACCACTCAAATATTACAGTCTGGGCCCTTGTTTTTGGGGGAGCAGGGCAGGCTGGGGCAGCCCAGGCCATCAGGTACCTCTAGAGATAGTGATGGCCAAGGCCATGTCAGGCTGGGCTGAAATGGGACTCCTGGGCCTATGGGCAGGGTGAGGAAGACCCCAGGGACACCTGGTAAAGGGTAGTAGGGATTATTAGTGCCCTCAGGGGCTGACAGAACAGATATTTTATCATGCATCATTTCACTTATGCTGTTTTGCTCCAGTAGTATACCAAAATCCACAGGTAGTTACAGCCTCTGGAGGATAACATATAAATGCTACTCACTGTGTCGTCCTCTATGGGAGAAGAAAGGGGATGTATCTCTCATGACCCAGGTCAAGTTCCAAGCAGAGTAACCAGGAGGAAGAAGAGGGCTGCTTGCTGGGAGATCCGAAGGGCTCAGACCTTTCATTAAAAAAACAAAACTAAAATCAAAACCAAACATTACATATGACATAGCTGTTCATATGCTACACATCAAGCGCAAAGATCTTAAACAGCTTCATAGACCATATGCAACATGCACTGATATTCAGATACTTCTTGGTTGGTTCTTCCTAATACCTGTATGCTCAGGGAGACAGGAGATTAATTGCTTTATATCGCAAAATTATCATCACCTAGAAAAACTGCCAAATTGAATCTCACATTCAAGCTGAGTTCTCTTTGACCTTTCAGCCCCTCAATTTGTTTGGTTTTGGTTCTAAGTTTTGTTGACATGAAGAGATCCTGTACACAGGCAAACATGTAACCAGCTTCTATTCAACAACACAATGCTTTTGGGGGCAAGAATAAGACAGTGACCCAGAACAGTACAAACCTGCACTAATTCTGCAACACTACAATGATATTAGAGGTGCAAAGAGAAACACTATGTGAAATAGCATGCAAGGTCAATGACCAAAGCAGAATTCTGTAAGCTCTGAAAGACAGATTTTCCCTGTGAATGTTTAAGTTGGATTTTATGAAGATAACTTGAAGGATCTTGAGTATTCTCATCTCATTTTTTGAGGTCCTGAAGGGAAAGGTAGGATTTAACTTTGTAGAAATACAGGCAGGCAAGACTTGGGTTTGGGAGGTTGGTTTGATGGAACAAAATAAACCTGTGGGTTGCTGATATGTTCTTATTTCTCACAGAAACTATAAAGAATTTGTTATTCAGGAAAAAAAAAAAAAAGCATATTTTTGATCTATTAAATAATATCTCTCTCAAGTGAGAACACTATAGTAGCTTGCTTGAATTCTTTTAGTTTAGGTGCAACACTAAGCTCTGCTGCAATAACAGCAAAACAAGTTGGTAATACCTCTCAATAAAGATTGGCAAAACTTCCTGTAACAATAGGAATTAACTAACTTTGGGTAATAATTAATTCAGAGTGCTGAGGAACTGTCTTCTTGGATGGATAAACAGTAAGGGATAATAAAAGATACAGTTAAGAGGATAATAGTAAACAAGGTAAACGGCTGATGCCTTGGGGAAAACACTGCTTTGATTGTGTTAAAGCTCTGCTTAGCCCTGCTGCTCGCTTCCACTGAAGGAAAACTGGAAACTTTCAGAGGGACTTGTCAGGAGCTTAAATACCAAGTGTCAGCTGTGCCCTCTCTCATTCTCAGTGCAATCATATTGTTAGCACGCTCCTGTAACTGAGTAATGATAGCGAAACTAAGAGAAAAAGAACCATTCTTATTAAGAGATGTAATTCTTGCTCACTGCTTAGAGCAACGATCTTCAAGATAAGAATGGACTTCACGCTGTATTGCAAGCTATTCTTCAGTGGGAAAAATTTTATACCCCTAATGGCACAATTAAACCTGCTAAGTTATGGTCCAGTAACTAAATATCCCCTATTGCTGTCTGCAATGTAGCGACACAGAAGATCAGGCCAGTGATTTATAAGGGTAGGTATCAAACCTAGTGTGCTGCCTTCAGCTGTGAATGATGAAGTGATAGGTAACTATGGAATAATCTCTATATTGGCTTTTCCTTCCTAACACCAAGACATAGTTTACACATCTTTCCCTCATAAAGCTGGCTGTGGCACATAACATCAGGATTCATTACAACAGTTATAACAGTTGCTAAAAGCAGATTATTTCCTACAAACATGATTCACTTCAGTGCTAATATAAAATAATAATTAAAAGAAGAATATCAATAAAAAATGAGCTCCTGAAATAAACTGGTTTTAAAAGCAATGTGTGTTCTGCCTGATGTGAGACATCTAACCAGTATCGCTATCCCTGTTATAACATCTGCACCCAGTGACTCTCCAAAACAGGAATGATTTAATATCCTAAACACAGATCACGAGTCTCCCACAGACAACAACTCTGCAGCCTCTTTACCCTGAACAGACCCAAATGAACGCAGATGTCATGTTCAGTACTGATGAAGAGCCAAATCTTGGGGTCGCAACCCTGAAAACCAGACCTGCACCCCATCCCTGCTCCCATGGCAAAATAATCTGGGAGAAAGCCACTGAGGTGCATGTTGAGTTCTGCAGGCACAGACCTCTGACTTAAATCCCTGCTACTGGCCTGACCAGCCTTAGCTGGGAACCAGAAACACAACCAAACTACCCCAAATTTCCTGGCACTCCTCACACTCAGAAAGATACCTCTATACGTTGCACTCATCAGAAATCATGCCTACCTTCAGCCTCAGCAAAGTGGAAATGTTCCCTCTGTCCCCAGTATATGCAGGAAATTGAGATACAAAATAAAGCTGAACATCTGAGCAGATGACAGGGCAGCCCAGGCACCTGAACCCCTCCTCTACCAGCAAGAAGAGATACATAAGAGATTACATTAAGGAACTGAAAGTTTTTCTCTATTTTTAAAGAATGGAATGACTCAGTTCAATTTATTTTAACCTAAGAACTCCTTTTGCTCATATTCTTTGGGATTAATTTTGGAACTTCATCTCAAATGATTTGTTTGGGCTATTGGTCTGAACTTGAAGACAAGAAGATTGTATCAGAAGTTATGAATCTTTCCCAATTAAGTTATCTTCAGAGAAAGATGCTGGGTAAAAGGTTTTTGTATAGCCAAGAGGCTACTCTTCACAGTGAGGAATGATTTGATTTTAGAGTGAGCTATAGGTTAGGAAAAGGAGAGACCTTTCCTCTTCCACCTCCAGGGCATTATACATCCAGAGACATAATAACAGAAGACTGTATCAGCTAAATAAACGCTTCTTGTGCAGCAAGGGTAATGCAAATGGAGACCACTCTGTGGCCATTTTACAAAATAAACAGGTTTTAGCCCTCTCCAAACCAATTCATACTGAAGCCAAAAAGCACTAAGAAAGCTTTGTCTCCTTTTTAAATAGGCAACCCCCCCATTCCAGTTGTTTGTACCAGGGTGCTTTGTCACTTGCCAACAGTAACCCTAACCTTTAATAGAAATTAATGGATTAGCAACTGGAAGCTGACAGCTCCATTTTTAGTGGCCAGAAGTATGGCAAGGTACAACAGAGGTTTCTTTGATATTCCTGCCTAAAGGAATATCCAGGGCCAAATCCTGATCTAAGGTACTCCATCACAGCTAGAAACATGCACCTGAAGAGAACATTTGACATTTCTGGTTTTAAACGTGTACAAATGAATCTCCTCAGGGAATGTAAAGTTCGTTCAGCTCACCAAGAGTTTTGGTAATAAACCTGAAAATGGCTCATGTGTACTGAAGTCAAGCCTCAAGGCTACAAATTCATCACATAAAATATGTATGTATTATTTTAATGAAAAATACCTCTTTAATAGAATAACCCATGTTCACATAAACATGGAACAACGAGAAAGGCTTCGACTTGGGTCAGTTTTAAACAAACAGGGTTTCCTCCCTTTTTTGGGCCTGTTTGGAAGAAGGAAGAAATAGCCCCAGCAATCTACACAGGCACTTTTCTAAAGTCCTGTGCAGTGCAGAAATGTAATTGAATTTTTATCAAAACACCCATGCCTTTTTTAACCAAAAAGTGCACCTGCATGTAACTGAATATTGCTTATTACTGCCCTTGGATATTGCTTCATTACTCAGTAGATAAGCTTTCTCACTTCACTGAGCTGCATTATTCCCAGCTACTCAGTGGTAAATCTGAGGTGACAAATCTGCATGTACCTGCCTTCTAGATTTCAGAGTTGCAACAGATGTGTAAGTTAATAACTGAGATCAACACGCACTTTCAACTGCATCTACACCTGGGAAAAGATCTCAAAATCATTCATATTTGTGTGGCTATCAGATATCAACATGAGAAGTATCTGTGATGCTGATTTGTAACAGCAATCAATGGAGTAGTTTCTAGAAATATTACAATGATGTGGTTGTAAACAACTCACATGAAGATCTGGATTTTTCCAATCTCTGGGAAAGCTGATATTTCAGAAGAGGTTATTCCAGTTCTAAGGAAAAGGGAGCCATTTTCCATGGAAGAGATATTACACAGTTATCTTTTCCCCCCAACTGAAAAAAAAAGAAAAGCCCAAATCTATTTATCTATTTGGGACCAATGGAACTTAATTTCATTAAAACCAACAGAAAGCCTCACAGGCAGCTGAGAGATACGGACACCTATGAAGTAGAGGCAGGCCAAGGACATCCTGGTAAGAGGCAGATCCAATGCTGTGGGGCCCTGAAGCCCAACATCTCTATCTTACAAAAGTTCTCAGGACCTGGCTATTATGAAGTCCTGTCTGGCTATGAGCAGCCAGATGTTCGGGCTTGCCCCTGTCTAGTTTAGAGGGTACACCCCAGAGGTCCTTGATAAAGGAATTCTGAGTTCCTGGCTCCACAGAAGTTCTTGGTTTCAACTTTGGGGGGAGTAAAGGGATGCAACCAGAGGGAAAAAGACTGCCTAAGAACTCAGCGTAAGCTCTCAAGTTCATAACTGATCCTCATGATCACACTAATAGTAGTCATAAAGCCTCCTAGAAACTTTAATTTTCCCTCTTCCCATCTATAATCACACCCAGTCATCCATGAAAGTGCAAAAACTACACTATATCAAGGTGACCCAGAAGCACCAATAGCAACAAACAGGCCAAGCAAAGGCTTTGTGAGTAATCCATACACTCAGCTGTGCTCATACAAATCACTGTCTAAATGACATTTAGAAGCCAAATTCACATTCTGGTTATAGTCAAGCTGGAGAATAAGGCAAAGGGCAAGCTCATTCTATGCAGTTTCTTGCTCTAACTCGTTGGTGAGCTACATTAACGGGTGGATGTACTCGAGGGTTCCTTTTTACAAACCTTTTCAACAGAACAAAAACGTTTGCTGACACTCTGTCAAGTTTATCTTTTTCAGCTGGAAAATATATTTAATAATGCATTATGTTACAATGATTTTATGTCATACTGAAAGCCTGATGAGTGCAAATAAAGGATAGCATGTGTGTCAGAGCCTGGGCTAGGTTGCTGCAGAGAAGAAATCTGCATTTAGTGGGCTGTAGCAGACGTGTGGATAGTGGGTTCAGTCATAGGTACTGCATGAGGCATAGAAGTGATCAACAACCTGACTGGCAGATGCTTGATGTGTAAATTTGGGAATAGCATACACTTCCTGTACACGAAGCATGTGTCACTAATAAAACTGTATTTAACTCAACAACTGTGCTATCCTTCTGGCCATGATGACTTTTCTTTTTGGTCTTTAAGGCTTATTTAAAACGTTCTTTTAGCCCCTTTATGTTTGCAGTGTATTTTTTTTCCATCTCCTTTTCATATGGAGTATTAGCTTTTGATTGGAAAAAACACTTGCCTCAAACCTGACTCATTCAGTCAGCAAACAACTACTACACAGCCACATTCTTTTCTACCCACTAGGCAGTCCCTGTACCTACCGCATCCATTTACTGATGCAAGGAGAGGCTGGTAAGTCTGGGAGATGTGGTCTCATCAGCAAACCTTGGCTTATGGAAGAAGAGGAGCACAAAACGCCCGAATTACAATTCCACTAAGGCACTGAGACAGGGAAATATTGACAAAGAACCACATGTTGATGCTCATTACAGGGGAAGAAGTAATCCACATTTTCCTATTCAAAAAAAACAGGGGAAACCCACATCATTTTCTTTCTGTGACTTCTTCTTAGTACTTGCATGTAAAATCTACATATAAATATATAAAATCTATATAAAATCTATGTACTGTAAAATCTAATATATTTTTGAATTTCTACTTTGAAAGCAAGTGGCATGCAAAGAGCATTACAAAACCCCGCTTCAAATGACCAAACATATCTTCCAGCCAGCTCAACTACTATAGTTTAAAAATACACTGCCATCTAGAGCATACTACTTACTGCATCTCGGACGCTCTGGTGCTGAAGACCTGCTTAGTAAGACACCACAAAATGGCCCTGAATTACTGATAAAGAGCTCAGGATCTCAATTACAAACCAGAGTAGGAATGGCTTAAAGTTGTTACTCATCTGTGTGTGTACAAGGAACCTTTAAAACAATCCAGCAGTAGACTGATCTTTGCTGTAACAATCTTTTACAGGACAATTAAGCATCTCTGTGGGCAACAGGGAGAAAACAAAGGACTGAGTGTTAGTAACTGAACTGCTCTTAACTCCTACCAGGATTGCTATACCAGTATATATACTACATATATATACCCCATACTATACCAGTATATAAGCCATATCAGTTTGCTTCTCATCCGTCACAAGTGGGTTCCAGTTTGATTCTCATCTGTCACAACTGGTGTCCTCCAGCCCATATATTCTCTATATGCATGTGTCAGATTACTCCTCTACAGGTACTTTCTCTTAGCCTGCACTCAGTTCACATAACCTCTAGAAGCACAGTGCCCAGGCTTTCAAGTTAAAAAAGAAGAACAGTTTTAACAGTGTTTTAATAATTCATTACACGTACTGACTTCAAACCATACAGTGACTTTACCTTGGATTTCTGCATAGCTACATCTATATTTAACACATACACCCAGTTGGGAGTCTCTCTTCAGATTTGCACACTTCCTATATCATTTTAAGTAGTGGCATTAAGGAAAAAAGAAAGAAACCAACCCAGAAACAACCTCCTGCTCTTTATACACTTAATACTGTCTTTTGTACTACACTGACTGTGTACTAAACCAGAATGCATACAACAAACGTACACCACAAGGCAGCCAGCACTAACACACTACAGATATTTAGATACTCGGTGGCCCAGTCCCTGCAAATTTTAATACAAGCTCATATTTTTGTCAGCATCTCCTTTTGATCTGTCTCTCGTTTTCAAGGTGTGGCATTCAGTGCTCACTTGTATTTGTCTCCGTATTTCTTAAGTGCCTGTGGACAAAGCCATATGCTAAAATTCCTTGAACATTTAAGTGTCTGGGGAATGAGTATCTGAAGGTTTTGGAGCAGATCTGAACCTCTGTGCTCTGCAGGAGGCTTTTCACCCTCAGAGAAGGCAGCCTGTATCCCCTTTTACTGACTGCTTTGATCAGGATGAAAACGGTGGTAACTCACTTCTCCTCCCACACTTTTCATGCCACGTCAGTACCTCTGGCTCTGGAGACACTGGTAACAAAGTTTGTGGAACCTTTTTTCCTTTCATATATAGCAACTCAGTGCCCCCTTCCAACTCAGATCCACCTACAGTCACACCTGACCTGAGTATTTAAAATCCTCTCCCACTGCACTGCAGCACTGAGCTTGGGCATAAGCCCACCCCAGGCACAAGCCCGGCCCTGTTTCCCTGCCTAGAACCATTCAAAAATGTCACCTGCAAATGCTGGATATCTGGAAGAAAGCAAGAGCAGTAGCATAAGTCAGCTTTATTTTTTGTCATTACTATCATTAGTATTACTGCTTCAGTGAGAAGAGGGAAATCCCAAGCTTACTGCACAAGTGGATGTGAAAGATGGCGGCAAAAGGTTCAATAACAGCCCCATATATAAAGATACGAATCCCGGGGCTTTCTTTTAAATGAGACATCCCCATCCCTTCACATTTAAAACAGGCCACAAGCAAGGGAAATAAAATACAGGAACTTTAGGCAAAACCTGGAGATTTCCTGTACAAAAGAGGCAGAAATCCTGAAGTCTCCCTTAGGAAGAGTGCCTTGTCTGTTCCACACAGACAGAGGGAACACCTTTAGAAAGGTCAGTGCAGCTCCAGAGGCTCTGTCCAGCTTTAATACAGGGCTACATTCTGAAACCTTTCAACTCAAAGATGGCAGTTTAGAAGAAACAACTTAAAATAAGCCTGTTGTATCAAAACAGAAAGTGAACGCTCTGAGGAACTGCACAAAGCCCTTATGTGCAACAGACACAAACTGTGAAGCTGTGACAGTTATGAATTTCCTGCCATTTGTATGGCTAAGCCCGTTTATTTGCTGCATTAGGCACTTCTGTTAAGATACGGTGTTGCAGAATAGCAACGAATGTGCAGAGTGTTTCAGTACCAGAGAGAATACGAGACATTTGTTATTGGTAGGCAAGCTGCATTATTTCTAGAAATAGCAAAAGGGTGCGATGACTATTTCAATCTAAACCACAGCTGTCTTGGCAGTAACAATAAAAACTACTTCATATTCTCTTTACTGGGAAAGATGCCAATGTGCTTATATTGTCTGATTTCACTGCAACATTTAATTTTGCTTAAGGTATAGGACAGCATCTCTGACTGCAACTGTGGGGTATTGAGATGTGGAAGTACTTCTCAAGGAGGTTCTGCAAATGCTCATCCAGTTCTCACTCCCTGCCATGGACAGGGACACCTTCCACTAGAGCAGGTTGCTCCAAGCCCTGTCCAACCTGGCATTGAACACTGCCAGGGATGGGGCAGCCACAGCTTCTCTGGACACCCTGTGCCAGTGCCTCAGCACCCTCACGGGGAAGAATTTCTGCCTTATATCTAACCTAAATCTGCCCTGTTTAAGTTTGAACCCAAACTTCATTCTATCTTGCAGAAGTGAAATTCTGCACATCTGGAACAGAGCCAGCGTGTGAATGGGGCTTTAATGTACACAAAAATAAACCAAAACAGCCTTGCAGGAGTATCTAGAAGGACAGCAAGGTATTTTACACTGGTTTTTGTTTTTCACTGTTCCCCAAGTTTATGTCTATCTGAATTCTTCCCCACAAAAGAGAAATAACTTTACTTCTCTGCCCCCCAGAACATGCACTGTTCAAAAAGAGTTTCCCAAAGTGATTACCAAAAGGCCTGTGAGAGAAGTGATTACAAATGGCTGAGTTAACTGCTCCGGATGGCCTCATCAGTCATCATAACACAGTCTCAGCACCAGACTCATCAGGACAGGCAACTTGTATGACAGATGACACCTCTTCAAGAAGACTTCCTCCCGTGGCTTTTCCCCAGGAAAGTCTCCTGGGATAAGGGGCTTCCAGCAGCGGTCCTTAAGCAATAATCAAAGAGGAATTATCACGAGCTGCCTCCAGTGAGCTGCTTCTGTGTTGGGGACCTTTAGTCTCCAAGTGTGCAATGCTTTATCTGTGTGCACAACTTGCAATCAAAATACTTTGGGCAGCTGCTCTGCAGGTGAATTTAGAGATGATGATAAGAGGGCAGATTAAGCGAGAGGAGGCCAGAAAAGGCTGAGACAGCACTGCCAGCCCCAAATGTCACAGACCAATTTGCAATGTATGCCTCATTTTCTGCATCTAGAAGAGTCTGTACAACAGATTTAGGTTATTGTAAGTCTGCGTCGACTGGTAAGTTGAAGTTTTCTGAGTTATAGAGTGCCTTCTGCGATGAGCACCACATTAATACCCATTCTAAATAAAAGCCAACCTACCATCCCATAGTTACTGTTTTGTGAACTGGAACTCAAGAGAGCTAATTGCATTCCCAGCTCTTCTTTTCTGCAGTGGGATCTAAAATAAGCTGTGTACTTTCTCCTTTTGCCTTGCTTTTTTCAGCTATTAAAGTGGAACTAATGCTGCTCACTAGGCTTAGGAATCCTTGGACGAAAAGCAACAATTATGTTTACGCAGCAACATTTAAGCAAGGTTTTCAAAATATCAGTTCCCTAAAACTCTGTACTGTTGCTCCTCACACACAGTTGTTACTATAGCAAAGGGTAACAAGCTTGTTTAAGAACAGTTGGCTGCGTTGTAACACACAGCTCAGTGACAGTGAGGAGGCAAAGTAACCGCACTGAACAGTGTGTTTGTGAAATCTGGCACTCGTTGCCTGTTTGCAGATTGTTCATGGACAGCCCTGCAGCTGATGAATACTTTGAAATTACTCAAATATTTACTGCGAACAGATTTCAGCCCTTGGGGTGTTTTTGTTTGTTTGCTTTGCGTGGTGCTCCAGCTATGCACCAGTTGGTCTTTCCAGTGCCCGTGGTACTGAATAGGTGTTGGATCCGAGCAGCAAGCTGAATTCCTGCTTTGCAGGAAAATCCAGGATTTCTCTTTTTTTTCCATTCCACTTGTTGGAAAGAACAAGAATAAAACTGAGGTTTCCTAGAAATACAATCTTATATAGGAAAACAGCTTGGGAGCAAATGTTTCTTTGTGTAAAGGAATTAAGATTTAAGTGTTTCATACCAATTTTACAATATAGTAGAGTTACAAATGAAGTAAAGCATCCAAAATGCTTCAATGTGGCAAGGTCAAAACATTGCATTTGATTTTCTCCCAGCCTGAAGACGACCCTGGCATTTTGGGTAACTTGATTGATTCCTATAGAAGGTCTAGTATTCAAAATGATACTTCCTGATGGAAAATCTGCCATTAGAAAATAACTTACGTAATTCTAATTCTTATGCATCTGACAAGATACGACTTTGCTATGTAGCTGCTGGAGCAGCTCTCTGAGAATACCCTGGAACCGCTCAGCTTGGCCAGTCTGGAATAAACTCATGGAGAGTCGACAAGGTCCTTTGATAAAATGAGTAAAGAGCAAAGCAGACTGAACACAGCTATGGGAAACTCATAAGACATTCAAGTGAAAGCAATTCTCTACTGGCTACAAACTTGAGACGAGTATTTAGTCTTACTGACAGAGAGGGAGCTGCATGTCAGACACAGTGCAACACACTGGGGGTATTACAACAATCCCCACCAGAATGATGCCGCTGCTCCATACATCCATACCCTTCCTTGATCACGCTGGCAGGCAGCTTCAGAATGAAGCATACACATTTTCCTTTCCTTTGCAAAAAAAATTGGCCCTTCTGTTTACAAGCTGCCCACCCCGGTTAGTCCTACCCACAGCTTTAACTGGCTTACAGTGCACACAGCTGATCCATCACTGAAGGCAGAAAGCTGAACTGGCATGGGTGGAGCTGCAGAGAGCCATTCCCTAAGTTTGCATCCCATTAGGGAGGCAAAAAGCATTCATCCTTTTCACCAATTCTGGTTTCCAATTGGGAGAAGTCTTTTGAAACAGTTTTACAAACCCCTTCCACGGCCTGCCTAAGATCCCTTTGGCAATGACAATAATGGAAACTATCAGGTGAGGATTTGGGGCACTTCAAAGGATCTTGTCATATGGCTTAGCAAGTAGGAATAAATGGCAGCCTTAGCAGTCAGCCCTCCAGAATTCATTAATGAACTGACTATGCGTTACCCAGGACTACAGTTTGAGACATTCTTGGAAGCTCTACAAAACTACATGAAGAGTAAGTATTTGTATTCAAAGAATCAGAGAATAACAGAGTGGTTTGAGTTCGAAGGAACCTTAAAGGCCATCTAGTTCCAAGCCCCTGCCACGGTCAGGGACAACTTCCACCAGACCAGGTTGCTCCAAGCCCTGTCCAACCTGGCCTTGAACACTGCCAGGGATGGGGCAGCCACAGCTTCTCTGGGCCCCCTGTGCCAGCACCTCAGCAGCCTCACAGGAAGAACCTCTGCCTAATGTCTCATCTAAATGTCCCCTCTTTCAGTTTAACACGATTTCCCCTTGCCTGTCATTACATGCCCTTGTAAAAAGTAACCTGTTATTCAAAACTGTTGTAGAGAATTACCTTGTATTAAAATACTTGCTGCACACCACATTGCTGTCTTAGAGCATCATCCCCCTGCATGTTGCGGAGATGACTGTACGCCATCAACAGTGCACTGGGAGCTCTTGAGCTGGTACCAGAGGCAGCACTGGCTCTGAGGGGAGGTTTTCTGCCCTGGCATTTTGCAGCCAGGTGCCTCTCACCAGGGCGAAGCTTGGTCTGGACCAATGGAAGGACACTGAAGGGATGGCAGGGTATAGGAACAGACTGATTCTCACAGTGCAGGACTGAGTATATTCTTTGGTGAATGAAACCAGCCTCTGTCCCGCTCATGCTGGGTTTTCAATTAGCAGGTACTGTCTCAGACGTTTGTGCTCCCTGAGCATCCACAATCTAACATTTATCAGGGAAATAGCACTACCTTGTCCAGTCTGCCCTTATTGCATTGCTAAAAATAGTAATTAACCTGCTTTTCTGCTCCGTGCTATCTCTGGACTACACTTGCTTACACTAGGCTGATCAGAACCCAGCTCACTACACCCAGGAATTAACATTATTATCTCCTTGTACAGACCGCCTGAGCTGCAAATTCACCTCCCTGGCTCTAAGTTTTAATCTGCTGGTAGTTCTTCTGCTTTCTGACCATAAGAGCATCAAGAACTTTCCCTCCTTCCTCTCCATTTCCTGTTCTGAAATGCAGTCTATCTTGCTTCTCAAGACACTTCTCAGTTAGGCATCTCCAGCAGCATCTAACCTGCCATTTCCATGATGATCAGGAAGCTTCCTACAGTACATCCACTAAAAGTGAAACTAAGTCAAACCACTTCAGTCAAACTCTCCTCAGTTTCGAGGTGTGTTAAATCAAGCTCCATACTGGAACCCTGGCTTGGAGGGATCTGTATCATCTCATGTCAGGTAACTGCAGAGTATGATATCACTTCTAGTGTAGTCTGAAAAGGATTTCTCACAGACCTATCACCATTGACAGGTCAATCACAGCGCTGTAATCAAAATCCAAACTGCTACTTTTAAGTCTATTTTTGTGACACTGGACAATCAGAATTGCTATGGGATGAAATAAGCAAGATTGCTCAGAATCTCATCTAACTTTTTAAGATAATCTGCTTGGATTTTTTTTTCCTTTTTCCTTGAGCTCCTCTCTCTTCCAGGTAATGCTGCTTTTCCAGTAATGTGGATTCAAGATGTACCTTTACCAGCTACAGAAACAGAGCAGAATGCTGCAGGCACACAGGTTCTCTCCTTCCATCCAGTTTTGCAGGAGGTCAGTGTCCCAGTGATCACTTCCTTAACCAAACTGCATGACACTTCCCAATTTTTTATGTAACTGCTGCACAGAAATCAGCTGTGTAAAAGTATTATAATGGGACTTCCTAGTAATGCAGCAGCAGTACTCAGCAGCACATGAAAAATGCACTCATTTCCTAACCTGCAAATGCAACACTGGGTCAAAATTAAGCTGGGTTTCTTCTGTCTTTCTGTAGTGCACATAGTTGTAAAACCCTTGTAAACTGAAATAATGGTCTCTGTAAAACCTATGCAGTCCCAGTGCTGTCAGTGGTCAGGGTAGGTTACTCAACAGAACCTGGGTTAACAGCACCATTATTGATAGCACCCGGGTGCCTGAGAGCCTCTGTGCTGTGCCAGCTATATTTTTTGGTGGATATAATATAGGAAGGCGGAGATTCCAGCTTGCTCAAAGCCGAATTGGTTCTGCAATGCTAACAGAAGTAAAAAGCAATAAAAGCCATCATGCTGTCACTACCAGATTTTATGTGTGCCTGAATGTACACAGGGAGTTACTGTATTGATTAAATAAGGACCTTTTTGACTAGTCATTCTCTAGAGTAGAATAGCATTTGAAGATTGGTAGTGAATTACAATCCTTTGAGGAGTTCATCAGGATGCTGTGGCATTCCTGAGTTTAGCATGCCCCAGTCCTGCAGCAAGAGCAAAACATCCTATAATACCTGCCTGCAAGTTGGTTTGAAGAAGCAAAATCCAGCACAACCCATAGGTGGTGTGGGGTCAAAAGCCAAAGATTTTGCTAATACACGAAGCTTCCATGTGGCAGCTAAACATCAGGGATATACTTTACTGAAGACGTGCAAAAAACCTTGTGTGGCTTAAGCATTGTGTCTACCAGTATCTTACTAGCGGCTGAGCTCCAGGCAATAGAGAACTGGTAAAAAACTGGGCTACAACCTGATGCCTGCGTCCTGTGGCAGAATCAGAGAAACAAAGTTTCCTCTGTCAGTGTATTGATTTTTCCAGGCTTGACTCCTTTTTTAGAAACAGATGTTCTTTGGAACTTAATTTCATCCTGAAATGATGGTGGGGAGCAATGTAATAGTTGTTTGTTCTGGTTCTAACTGCAGGAAGTTGTGATCTGGCAGGTACATGTGATCTAAAGGAGCTTGAGGGGTAAGTTTACTCACTGCTGGGAACAAAGACAGGAGAAGTTTGCAAACCAGAGAACCTCCTTAAACAAGGAAAACACGGATGACCACAGACCACGGGGTGCAGCTGGTATGCCAGAGGGCAGGGCTGCCATCCAGAGAGACAATTACAGGCCAGGGAAATCGGCCAACAGGAGCCTCATGCAATCCAAAAGGGACAAATGCAAAGCCCTGCACCTGGAGAGGAGGAATTCCCTGTGGGATAGAGGCTGAGGCACTGCCTGGCTCCAGAACAGCCCTGCTGAAAGGGCCCTGAGGCACAGCAGGCTGTGCATGGGCCAGCAGGACTGCAAAGACGGCAGTGTCAAGAAGATCATAGACTATAGATTGAGAGAAGTGACTAGCTCCCTTTACTCAGCAATTGTCAGACCACTGGATCCAGACTGGAACACCCAGTATAATGGTGTATAACAGAAAATGTCAGTTAATTGGAGAGAGTTCAGGAGAGGCCACCAAGCTCATCAAGGCAGGAGCACTCGCCCTGTAAGGAGAGGCTGTGGGACTGGAGCTTCTTCAGTGCAGGGAAGGGATGGCTTGGGGGGACCCCCAGTATCCAGGGGAATGTGACTGAGAGGTGCAGCTTATTGCAGAGGTGTCCAGCCCTGAGGAGAAGGGCTTGGGATAGAGAAGAAGCTCCCCATGACCTGGCAGCGTGCTGGGCTGTACCAAAACAAGTGACCAGCAGTTTGAGGGAGGCTGTTCTCACCCTCTGTGCTGGTGATGCTCCCCTGCAGCTCTGTGTCCATCTCTGAGAGCAACAACACAAAAGGGACTTGGAGTTGTTGGAGCAAGTCTGGGGGAGGCCATGGAGATGCTCTGAGGGTTGGAGCAGCTCTGCTCTGGAGACAGGCTGAGAGAGCTGGGATGGTTCAGCCTGGAGAAGAGAAGGGTCCTTAAGGGGAGACCTTAGAGCAGCTCCAGTGCCTAAAGAGGCTACAAGAAACCTGGAGAGGGACTTTCTACAAGAGCCTGCAAGGACAGGACAAGGGGGAATGGCTTTGAACTGACAGAGGGGAGTTTGAGATGAGCTCTTAGGCAGAAATTCTTCCCTGTGAGTGTGGTGAGGCACTGGCACAGCTTTCCCAGAGAAGCTGTGGCTGCCCCATCCCTGGCAGTGTTCAAGGACAGGTTGGACAGGGCTTGGAGCAACCTGCTCTAGTGGAAGGTGTCCCTGCCCATGGCAGGGGCTTGGAACTGGATGAGCTTTAAGGTCCCTTCCAACCCAAACCAGTCTGGGATTCTATGATTCTGTGTGGTGGGTGAACAACAGACATAGGCATGAAGTGGAGCTGGTGAGGTTCTGACTGGACCTAAAGGGGAGAGAGGGAAAATCCCTGTGAGAATGACACATAGGTGGGATGGGGGCTAAGAGAAGATGTTCAGGTTTACAAGCCCTGACTGGACAAAGCCCGGAGCAACCTGGTCTAAAGTCATTGCTGTCCCTGCTCTGAGCTGGACTAGAGACCTCCCATATTCCCTTCCAACCTGAATCACTCTGAGTTCTATGAAACTAATTATTGTGGGCCACAGTGCATTTTCAAGGTCACTTAGAGGACCAATGAGTTTTCATTTAAGACAATTATGATTTCTGATGGCTCAGTAGAAAACCTATTTTGAATGCTTTCCACCAGTGATAGCACAAAAGCAAAATTCAACTTGCATGAATCCCAGCAGGTTTGCACCAAAGTATTTCCCCTATAGGTACCTCTTCTGGCTTCCCTGGGTAGTCTGAGGCACTCAATACCTTCATTTTGCAGATGGAGCAGCAGATATTCAGTTTAAGAGACCTGCTCATGTTTCCATATCAGAGCCCAAAGTTAAAAGGTAAGATGTGTTCTTATTTTGCACCTGAAATCTTTACATCTTCCAAGTATTTGGGCAACATTTTGAATGCTTTGTATAATATAGAGAACCTCTGTATAACAATTATAATGTTTTTAAGGCAGCATCTTGGTGCTTCTTTGCGGAACACAACACTGTATAATTCACTGCTGAGAACAGCAGAGGCTCAAACTTCAGCACTGAGCTTTAACATGAAAAATAAACAGAATTTTCTCTTTTTTTATTTCGGTTTTTCATTCTATTTGTGTTCTAGGAAACCGGCCTAATAATGCCACAGTAATTCTATAAGTATAGCTTAATCTTAAACAATAACAACAAATGAGTTTCATTTGATCTGCCCAAACACCGAGCGAAGCGCCAAGGGCTGCTGGTGTTAGAGGGATATTGGCAGAAGCCGTTTCCTCAGTTATAGAACAGAGGAAAGGAGACCATTTTTAGCACTTGCTGAGGCAGTTGCAGCAGATTAACTTTAGATCAATGAGTTGCTTGATTATTCTACTTCACTCTTGAGTGTCTTTCAAGGCTTCTCTTTACCAACCAGGAAAATAAATACACACATTTAAAGCACTCTCCCAGTCTTTATCTTCATTCACAATAAAGGGCATTTTCTAAAGTGGCTGTATGTCATCTGCAGCAGGGCTGAGGTGCCAAAGTGTCCTTGGGTGTCATTAAGAACCTGGTTAAGTAGTGGGCACTCAGAGGCATTTTCAGAGCAGCTTTGACAACCCTGGCTCCCTGGGTTGTCACTGTGTTGTAGTTGGGAAACAGGATAAAAAAGTACTTGATTCCAATTTTTGCTTATATGAATCCCGCTCAGTTCTAAGCTACCCTTACAACTTGTTTTCCTTTCTCCTTTCCCCCCAGTTTACCCTATCGCCGGCTCATGAGTCTTCCGGAGGACCTGCAAAGTATTAGGCTTGCATGCATGTTCTCCAGTCCCACTCTGTGCTCAGCAGAACCTGGGAAAAGTCAAGCTGGGGAGCTCAGACCTTTAGCTGGCACAGAGAGTACCACACACTTGCAACCATGTTGGGAGGCATCAGCTCCTTACCTCTGCTCCAGGCCTCCTGACTCCCTGTTGCTTGCTCCCCAATCCTGCTCAGATCCAGCAGCCTTCAGACTCAGTTTTACTCCGCTTTAGGTCTTCCAGGTAGGCAAAAGAGCTGCCTCCACATTCAATATTGTTAGGAGTCATCCTCAGTTATGGCCAGCTGTTGGAGCAGAAGGCTTCTAGCAAAGCCTTTTCTCTGAACACTGAACACAGCCATGTATCTGGTACTAGAACACTGAGATCTGTGGCATCTGAATTTAGTATCGTTTTAACATGAATACTACTATAGGAATTGCCAGGCCCCACTTGAGTGTCTTAAAAAATAACTTATGGTAATATTTTGAAAGCTAATCTTCAATAAAATTATCTCTAGAATAACCTACTGCAGCATATAAGGCTTCTTATTCTTCAGCAAGTAGAGTAAGAATAGCCTGAGTTTCATATCATCATTTTCTGAAGCTATGTCTGCTTCAGAGATCAGGTCTGCTTAGCAGACAATTATTCCTCTACCTCTCTATGCAACCTGCCTATACCCTGCAGCAGAACTTAAGCCTTCCTGAGTTTGTTGTTTTTCCCTTTGCTCAGCTTTGGTTTGTTGAATATTTAAAACAAGATATACCATGCCTTTCTGAATTGACATCAGGTTCTTAATAAGAGAACTCTGGGATTTCTCCCTTATCTGGAAAAGCCCTCTGTCCTTTCAGTTGCAGAAAGTAATGGAATTTGTAGTCCTATAAATGCATTAGCATTGGACAATGTGATGAACAGACTTATATATTTGTACAACACTACAAATGACTATCATAATGTTTTACTGCATTGCAACTAAGAAGCCACTGCTACAATCATTTGCTCATCTCTGTACAGAACATATCCAATACTCCTACGGGTGTGAATAAAAGTTTACCAAACAGAGACAGAGTGAAATAATTGTTAATAACCACATTTAAAGAAAACCAAAACCAAACCACAACAAGTGATAGAAACTTAATGCATCTTTCAAAGTGTACCTAGAACGTAGGTAAGATAAACTCATCCCTTCCTAGACAAACCTTGTTAGGGACTTACAGACAAGACTCCTGGGACTTCAGTGTTCCTAGTTCCATCTTTCACTTCTGCTTCTGTCTGTGGTGACCTTCTACAAACTATATAACCATTGAAGCCTTGTTTCTCTTTTGCCATATGTTTTGTGTCGTCATTTAAGCTTGCAAAAACTAAAGGGGATATGCCAAGCCTTCAAATTTTTCTTGCACTACTTAATACACATATGTTCAAAAAGTCTCAATTTAGAAACCTAGTATAGAGCCAACAATTTGAAAACATCTGAGCATACAATCAGGTATTTATTATCATCAGATACTTTATAACTCTAGTAACAGACACAAGCGAAAAGGCTATTCAGTAGAGATGGATGAACTGAAGCAGATATAGCAACATACAGGTTGCTGATACTGCTTCTAAATAAACTCATAGCATTATTTGCACTGCAGCATTTTCTTGCTCTTGCTTCCTCCCCCTTCTCTAGATCACCCCTTGTCGCACATGAAAACACCGACATTGCATGGGATCCAATGCACCCTGGCTCCAGATTAGCCAGGAATCTTGCATAGACCTGGACTCGTACATGAGCCACGCTTTCTCTTTCAGATGGGGTGTGGATTTTCAGAGGAATCTAAACAAAGTCAGCTTGGTACATCCCACAGAGATTCACCTGGAGCAGCCCAGGAGCTTGTGCAGAACAGTAGTTTTGTTTCGGCACATGACTAACATGGAGCTAGTCCTTATATGCTTCACATCCATGGTACATTCCCCTCCCCATTGACATTATTTGGGTGGCACTCATACAGAAAGCACCACAGCCAGCTCCTCACCAAACTTCCACAACTCATTATACAGAATTCCTCATGCAAAGAGGGCATAAGGGTAGCACATGAACATTTGTTCCAGTCTTGAAACTGTATTTATGCAGCTAAACTCTTCCAGAAATCCTCAGGTTTCTTAGGATCCCACTTGTTTGGACTGGGAGCCAAGCAGTAAGTATTCCTTTAAGGAACACGAAGCACAAACATTTCAGGGATAGGTTAGCAGATGAGAACCAGACAGCAAAACAATTACATGAAGGCATTGTTTACCTTCTTAAACTTGGTTTAGCTTGCACAAATGTCATACAGAAGGAAAAGCAATAAAACTGAAATGCTGCTCCAGAATGTTCCACCTCAAGTGCGTAGGACAGGAAAAGAATGAAGACTAATGTAAAAATCAAAGGTATATGGATTGTTCCCTTTGCTCAAGGATATTAGGGAACTAATTCAGTCTCCTAATTCCCCACAGTGCAGTGATGAATTAGGAGAAATGGATTTTCACATGTTTTCTCACCTCTTTGAGCCACTTAGGCAGTGGAAAATGGCTAGGAGCCTGGGAGGCCCTTGTGTCTCTCTCAAACTCACAAGATCCATCCAAGGATCTGGTCTTTGGGTGTTTTGCTGGCAGGTGTGAACTTGCTCTGCAAGCCCCCTTTGCCTTGCACACCCTGACTAAGGTGAGAAAGTAGCAACACTGAGCTTTAGCTACCAGTACCAAATGAGGTGAACACGTTCCCCCTTTCAGCAGGGCACACTGGCTCTAGAGTTCTCTCGCGGTCACAGAACCACCAGCAGGCTAAGAACACTAGCACATGCACTCTCATCTGCCTGCAAAATACCACACAGACCTGCCGGAAGGAACATTCCAAACACTAGACACAGCATCGCAGACACCCCTCTGAAAGCTGTTCAAACCTCTGTTGGACTCCTATCATATGAACAAGTCCTGGTTTGGGTTTTTAATAAGCAGCCTTCCAACTTCCCTCTGACTCCTTCAGCATCTATCTTCCTTTCTTACAGGTCTGGTTTTGGCTGCAGCAGATATGGCAGCACACAGGCTCAACGATCCCCAATGCCCCAAAAGACTACTCAAGGCTACTGCCACAGCAACCAAAGAAACTGGTACCCTTAGAATAGAGCTAATGGTGCTTGTAGGCAGCCAAGGAGTGTCCTGGAGGCAGCTCTCCCTGAAAGCCCTCTGACAAAATGCGCTAATAACTAATGGAAGAAGAAAGAACTCTTGCAGAACAGGAGGGCTGACAGACATGGGAACATCCACCAGTGTTGCTTCACTGTGTCATTCTACATGCACACCAGAAATAAAGCGATATTAAAACCAGAGCCTAATTTCATGAGTGTATGTGTGTGAGGCAGTGTCTTCCCCCTTTCAAAGGCTCCCACTAGCAAGGGAATTAGGGAGGCTCAGCAAGTGTAGGTGCCAAAATCAGTGCTTTCCAACATTTTGCTGGAAGCAGGACTGCGATGACTTCAAGTGGTAGAAAGAACACTTCAAGTGTTAGGAAGAACGCCATGCAACAAATGGACTGACCTAGAAATCATGCTGATTCTAACCAGAAATCTCACTGATGGTAAGCTTGGTTTGAAGACAGAAAGGTAGCATGAACACGATCTAAAACAGGCAATAGCCAATAGTTTGCCTCTCTGTAGTCTTACAGCTTTCTCGTCATTTGCATGTACATGAAATGGGCACAAATCAGTTTAAGGAATTGTATCTTCCTTTTTCTAAGCTATAGTGAGCCCCAGTTTAAAAAAAAAAAGATCTTATTCTGAGCCCAGCTGCCCCAGAGCCTGACCAGCAGTTTCCTAAGCCTCAGATTTGATAGCTATTCAGAACAGAAGACTCAGGAATTTGGGTAGTTTAACTTCTCTTCTGCTTATTAGCAAAGATTCCCCCCCCCTCGGTATTAGCCCAGTCAGGCTACTTCCCTCAGTCATGTTCTTATGTATTCCCACCAAGTTATCTTCTCAAGCATTGAAAAATCAGGAAAAACCCCATAAACATACATATATGCATGTAATATACATACACACACTACAGATCAAGCTGATAGGAGGTAAAAATCAGTTCTTTTTGGTATGCAATCAAAGCATTGACTTCTGGCATTTTCCAGAGAGTATCAGTTTCAAATCTTTCACTGCAATAATACAAAATGAAGCTGGTTCTTTGTCTGAGAGCCTTCAGATTTCAGAAAGACATTTCAGCTTAACATTTCAAAGTTAATTTTCCCTTGACTATGTTGAGAACTTCCATCAAAGCAAAAATTATTATTAGCATCCTGTAACCCTTTGTGAACGGGCCCATTGTTCAAATAAACTGACCTCTGCAGTGATTGACCTTAACATAGCCCAAAAGCTTGACAGCCAATTATCTTCTGATCTTCCTTCAATGGGCTTTGTGGCTGGAAGAACCAATCCATCATCTCAAAGGTAAGTATAATAGTGTCTCACAGGCATTTCTTCACTACTTATGCCATAAACACACTGCTGTACAGTAAGTCAAGAAATTCTGTCTCAGTCCCACTGAAGCATACCTAAAAAGCAACGATACATCAAGAAGCTATTCTCCATTGCAAATACTCTGAGCACACAGTGGGAACCACAATGAAATATACCTCACGGGTTGAACACAACGTCACCTACTTCTAGGCAATACCATCAGGCTAACACAAGGTACTGGACTGTGCCTCCACCAAATATCACAACTTGGGAAGTCTGCAGGACATGGATTTTGGGGTGCTGCAGGAAGATGCAATTCTCCTTCTCTCTCACTCTTTTGCTTCAAGTCAATCTGATCCCACTGGGGGCCTGGGACCTGCTGCAGGTCACGGCTGGCAACATGGCTGAGACTTCCCTTCCCTCTTCCTGGCTTTCAAAGCTCAATCCCCCCTTCCCTACACATCATCCCAAACCTCATGTTCCCTGTTCAGTCCAAAGGGACTGAGGCTCTCTTCCATCACTCTGCCCGGGCAAGTGAGGAGAGCCTCCAGCACAGCATCACCACACTGGGGAGATGCACATGGCTGAATGAACATTGCGGATATTGGAACATTGCTGGTGCCTGAGATTCAATCCTTGCCTGCTGCCCTGGTCATTTACAATTGCAACACTGCAATGGCCTTAACACATCACCCTTTCCCAGTGCCGATTCGAAGCTGAAAGTGCTATTTACTATTAAATCTGGAACAGCAAGTAGTTTCTTTTCAGCAAACAGAAAAATCTTCTGCACTCGGACCTTTGAACTGAAGACCTGAAAGCTGATGTAACTTCTAATATCACAGACTATACAATATTAAAACTACAGATATATTGGTTTATTGCTAATAAAGCAAACCCCAGCTGTGTTCAACCTTGCTCACACAAAAGAAACTAATCATATTCCCAGCACACACGTTTCTTCAGTAGCGACTGTGCATTTGTACAGTGTAGGCTTCCCTATGTAAGGCCCTGTAGATACACATAAGACCCATTGCAGCCTTTTTTCAGGTCTCTTGTGGGGGAAAATACAGACAGTATCTTGGGAGCTGGAGAGAAGCAAGGCAGAATAAAACCCCAGGTTTCTTGAACAGCAGACAAGAAAGCATGGGGAAGGAAGCTGGAGAAGGCCAAGAAGCCATAATGTACGTGACACTGGTACTTGGCTGGGTGGTAAATCCTGTACTGCAGTTAGTGACTCTTCAGTGATTCCTTAGCCCAAGTGAGCTTTAGGGAAGCCTTACAAGTAGCCCTGTATTAGCCAGTACAAACTGCTGCAACCTTCACTACCAGAATAAATTTGAGTTAGTCATATTTGAGTGTCTCCATAAGCTAGAGCAGTTCATGGCAGTCAGGTGAAGTTCCCGATGACTGGAAAAAGGGAAATATAACCCCCATTTTTAAGAAGGGAAAAATGGATGAGCCGGGGAATTACAGACCAGTCAGTCTCACCTCTGTGCCTGGCAAAATCTTGGAGCGGATTATCCTGGAAGCCATGCTAAGGCACATGAAAACCAACAAGGTTGTTGGTGACAGCCAGCATGGCTTCACTAAGGGGAAATCCTGCCTGACCAATCTGGTGACCTTTTATGAAGGGGCTACGGAACTGATGGACAGGGGCAGAGCAGTTGATGTCATCTACCTGGACTTGTGCAAGGCTTTTGACACTGTCTCCCATGACATCCTTCTTTCTAAGTTGGAGAGACATCAATTTGATAGGTGGACCACTTGGTGGATAAAGAACTGGCTGGATGGCCGCACGCAAAGAGTAGTGCTCAGTGGCTCAGTGTCCAGCTGGAGACCAGTAACGAGTGGTGTCCCCCAGGGATCGGTGTTGGGACCGGTCTTGTTCAACATCTTTGTGGGTGACATGGACAGTGGGATTGAGTGCGCCCTCAGCAAGTTTGCCGATGACACCAAGCTGTGTGGTTCGGTTGATACATTGGAGGGAAGGAATGCCATCCAGAGGGACCTTGACACGCTTGTGAGGTGGGCTGATGCCAACCTAATGAAGTTTAACCATGCTAAGTGCAAAGTCCTCCACCTGGGTCGGAGCAATGCCAGGCACAGCTACAGGTTGGGCGGGGAGGAGATTGAGAGCAGCCCTGCGGAGAAGGACTTGGGGGTGTGGGTTGATGAAAAAATGAACATGAGCCGGCAGTGTGCGCTTGCAGCCCAGAAAGCCAACCGTATCCTGGGCTGCATCAAAAGGAGTGTGACCAGCAGGTCGAGGGAGGTGCTCCTGCCCCTCTACTCTGCTCTCGTGAGACCTCACTTGGAGTATTGTGTGCAGTTCTGGTGTCCTCAACATAAAAAGGACATGGAACTGTTAGAACAAGTCCAGAGGAGGGCCACGAAGATGATCAGGGGACTGGAGCACCTCTCGTATGAAGATAGGCTGAGAAAATTGGGGTTGTTCAGCCTGGAGAAGAGAAGGCTGCGTGGAGACCTCATAGCAGCCTTCCAATACCTCAAGGGGGCCTATAGGGATGCTGGGGAGGGACTCTTCATTAGGGACTGTGGTGAGAGGACAAGGGGTAATGGGTTTAAACTTAAACAGGGGAGGTTTAGATTGGATCTGAGGAAGAAGTTCTATACTGTGAGGGTGGTGGGACCCTGGAATGGGTTGCCCAGGGAAGTTGTGAATGCTTCATCCCTGGCGGCGTTCAAGGTGGGGTTGGACATAGCCTTGGATGGCATGGTTTAGTGGGAGGTGTCCCTGCCCATGGCGGGGGGGTTGGAACTCGATGATCTTGAGGTCCTTTCCAGCCCTTACTATTCTGTGATTCTGTGATTCTGTGATATGTTCACACACATTCAACATCGTGCCCACACAGGGCAACTCATAAATGATGCCAAGACCTGGAATTTTAAGTATGTAAAAATTATTGCTAAGCAAAGGTGGTTTCTGACGGACAGAAAAACAGGATGAGGTGAAGAAATGGACTGGATGAAAGCATTTCAAACCAAAACTGGATGAAAGCATTTGAAATGAATAAAACTGTTAAGCTAGAGATGACACTCTTTTGGCATTTCATGGTACCTCCTCTTCTGACGTTTAAAACACACTTAAGATTATTCTGAATGTCAAAAGCAAATATATACTAATGACAACCACCACAAGACTCATCAGCAGTTTGTCTGTTATTACTAACTTATTAACTATGAGCAACAGACCAACTGTGACTAATGGCTATAAAATAAACCAGAGGGGGGTTTGATCCTCAAAGGACAAGCCACCTCGTTTTTTAGCAGTCTGCTCCACGTGAGGGTCTAGCAGTACAGTACTGGCCACAGCCTCCGTGGTGTCCCCTGGTATGGGGCAGGACTGAGCAGACCCAGTACAGTGGCTCATTAGCAGAACCCATTCAGCGATGTGAAGCAGTTCAGGATTGGATCATAGAATCATAGAATAGTTAGGGTTGGAAAGGACCTTAAGATCATCCAGTTCCAGCCCCCCTGCCATGGGCAGGGACACCTCACACTAAACCATGCCATCCAAGGCTCTGTCCAACCCCACCTTGAACACTGCCAGCGATGGAGCATTCACAACTTCTCTGGGCAACCCATTCCAGTGCCTCACCACCCTTACAGTAAAGAATTTCTTCCTCATATCCAATCTAAACTTCCCCTGTTTAAGTTTAAACCCATTACCCCTTGTCCTCTCACTATAGTCCCTAATGAAGAGTCCCTCCCCAGCATCCCTATAGGCCCCCTTCAGATACTGGAAGGCTGCTATGAGGTCTCCATGCAGCCTTCTCTTCTCCAGGATGAACAGGCCCAATTTTCTCAGCCTATCTTCATACGAGAGGTGCTCCAGTCCCCTGATCATCCTCGTGGCCCTCCTCTGCACTTGTTCTAACAGTTCCATGTGTTGAGCAGTTTAGGATTGAGGTACATTCCACATGCACCTGCTTGTTCTTTCATGTGTAAGACAGAGGGCGCTGACCTGGTTTTTTACTTCTTTTACTTGTTAGGGTCGATATCCCCAACTAGTGATCAGATTTTATCATTCTGTGGTTTCTCCCCCTTGGTGGCATTATATTTAACAAAATTCTCCATTGTTCAGAGTAAATGACACACTGCCTCTTGCAGAAGCTGAAGTACCTGGTCCTGGTCCTCAAGTCAGCCAGTGTCAATAAGGGACAAGCAAATCATGAAAGAGACCATCAGCTACTCCGGGGAAATATTAATGGCTTTTGTCATTTGTGCACAGCAAGCCCAAAGCAAAATGGCCATACTAGTGTGAGTGCAAACAACAGATTATAAGAGGCACAGAACTCTGCAAATGGGGTGCATATTTTTATCATAATGAGTGACCAATTGTAAAATCTGGGAAAAGTGCCTCTTCATTAAGTAAGCAATGTTTTCTAGCTGGAGACATAGCAGCAAGTTTAGATAATAGAAAAGAGATCGGAGAAAACCAGTATGAAGCAGGATTCCTTAATGCTTAGGTAGCTTGTGTCTACCAATTAGCTGGCTCCTGCTTCATCTTGGCCTTTTCTTCCATTACTAGAAAGTCCAGAGGAAGTAATTTTGTAAGAGAGAGCACCAGAAGGGAGAGTATCACACAGCCAGCTCCAGCCAGTGTACATAATTTATGAGCATCCCACAAGACGGTGCTGTGGAAAAACTTTGAGGCTTTATATAAAGCCCAGCCACTGGGGAGGAAAATTAACTGGCTGCCACTACAAGCATTGCCTATTTCTGTTGTGACCTGACCTATCATCTCCAGCCAAGATCAGCTCCATTTAACATGTGCTGTCTGTACACATAAAGGCATTCCATGCCCAAAAGCTTTCTTTGTGCTCTGAACACAGCCACAGGAGGTATGTGTTGGCAGGGAGGGGACTGGGTACTGCTGCACAGGTACTTGTGCAGACACTTGCTAAGCTAATACCCCGATGGGGATGAGTGCAGTGCTACATGTAACAGCACCAGAGTTACAACAGCAAAGTTTTCATAACTTCTAATCAATGAAAAACTCTCAGGATGCTTTTGACAAAACCAGGATGTGCAGCACAGGCTGCCAGATAAGTCCTGCCTGGAGAATTGCCTGGGGCTACATACTCAAGTTTTACCTGTGATTCCATCATTACACCTTCTCTCACAGTGGCTGGTACCCTGTTCCCTTATACTGGGAAACAGCTACCATATTACGACCTGCAAACGGCTGTTTCAATAGTGAAGGTGGGAAATGAACTGCTGGAAATGAAACGAACTGCTGGAAACATGTGAGAAAGAAAAGCAAAGCCACCTGATTGACTAAAGTAAGAAAAGGTTTTGCTTTAAAAACACTCAAAATCAGCCTGGAGAAGAGAAGGCTGCGTGGAGACCTCATAGCAGCCTTCCAATACCTGAAGGGGGCCTGTAGGGATGCTGGGGAGGGACTCTTCATTAGGGACTGTAGTGAGAGGACAAGGGGTAATGGGTTTAAACTTAAACAGGGGAAGTTTAGATTGGATATGAGGAAGAAATTCTTTACTGTAAGGGTGGTGAGGCACTGGAATGGGTTGCCCAGGGAAGTTGTGAATGCTCCATCGTTGGTGGTGTTCAAGGCCAGGTTGGACATAGCCTTGGATGACATGGTTTAGTGTGAGGTGTCCCTGCCCATGGCAGGGGGGTTGGAACTCGATGGTCTTAAGGTCCTTTCCAACCCTAACTGTTCTATGATTCTATGATTCTGTAACACATGGGTGACGTAGCTAAAGCTATTGTCAAACTGGTAGCACACTGTGTTACTTGTTTGTCATTGCTTGGTTATGATCTGGACGTCCCCCACATCCTACCTTTGGATAAAGAAAAACACACTGCACAAGTGGTGTGTGTTGGCAGGACTGGAGAAGGCAGGCCTGGATCAGTTACAATGCAGTAGGAAAGTTTCTTTCTCATTCTTTCATCATTTTAAGGACTAAAAGTTTGATTTTTCAATTCCTCTCTGGAAACCAAGTAGGCTTCAAGGAGGAGCATCAAACTGCTAAAAGGTGTTTTTCATTTGTGTGGTTTTAATAGCACAAATAAAGAATCTCTGACAACCCATGACAGGCTGACAAATAGGCAACCCTTGCAATTATTATTAGCACATCTGTGAATATCCACAGTGGAGTGCTCTGAGGAGAAAAAGCATGAGGCAGAAGAGAAAGCAAGTACCCTGCCATAATTTAAATTCATAAACACAGAAAACATGGACACATTTCATTGTTTTGTAGCCTTTAGTGCCAGGGCCCTTGGCTCATAATAATTTAAACAGCCAGCAACGTAAGATTTATGGAAATAATTTAGCATCTCTTAAACTGTCTGGCTTACTCAGACGTATGTAAAAGTAACACTTAAACAAACAAAGCAGATAACAAAAGCCACCAGTATATTTACCAAAGCCTTAAAATGATATTACTGACTTTGCTTAGGTCCCAGCTACACTGACTTGCCACGCTTAGCATTAATATTTTATACGTATACAACAGCACGCATGTAGACAGTATTTTTCCAGGCCCAATTAGCAGGTAAAGACAAGCAGGTGGAAATAGGAAGGGAATTTGCAATGATCTCTGGGTTACGACAAATCCAGGGCACTTTGCATGCCAGCGAGTGAGGGGATGGTGAAGGATGTGGCTGCAGTGGCACTAAAGCTGATGCACAGGAAGGGGGAAGCTCATGAGGAAACTTGGATCTGAAGGATCTTCAGGAGGGAAAGAACCTGGCCTATCTGATGCTGCAGACCAAGGTTACTTCTCTTTGTTTGGGCTTTTGTTTGGTTTTAATGGGAAGAGAAAAATGAAAAGAAAATTTTTTAAAATCTTCAGGGGTCCTACTCAGGAAAATGTTTCCCAAATCTCAAATACACACACTTGGTCACAGACTGGCTTGGGTTGGAAGGGACCTCAAAGCTCATCCAGTTCCAGCCCCCTGCCATGGGCAGGGACAACTTCCACCAGACCAGGTTCTCCAAGCCCCATCCAACCTGGCCTTGGACACTGCCAGGGATGGGGCAGCCACAGCTTCTCTGGGCACCCTGGGCGAGTGCCTCAGCACCCTCATAATGAAGAATTTCTGCCTAATGTCTAATGTAAATCTCCCCTCTGTCAGGTTAAAGCCATCCCCCCTTGTCCTGTCACTACGAGCCCTTGTCAAAAGTCCACCTCCTGATTTCTTGTCAGCCTGTTTAGGCACTGGAAGCTCTCTTGCCAGCTTGCCTGACGTGAAATAATGCCTGCCATCCCCTGGAAGCAAACCCTGTCATAAATTCAATGACACAGCTTTAGATCTAATCTGAGCTCTTTCATAGCAAGGGCCCCTACATTTCACCCAGTTGCACCTTTATTAAGCCCTACTCTTTATACAACAGGTTTTCCAGAAAAGGCATCCAGACTTGACCTGAAGGTGTTGGCAGGAGGAGGATTTGCTGTTGTGATTTGTTTCAACATTTCGTTATCCCCTCTCCCCTTGATAGATATCTCTGCTCCAAGTTGGGGCTTGTCACTTTGCAAACACAGGTCCTTTCCATATCTCACTCTGGATATGGAATATCATCCATATCTACTGCTAGAAGGAGAAAAAACACAGGACATGAAGTCTCCCAAAGTGACCCTTTATCTTTCCCTGATCACCTACAGGGAGTTCGATTCTCTCATTCTAAAGCACTTCCTTTGGCTATTAAATAAGCTTGCAGGCTTTTGTCTATTATGCTAGAGGTCAGGTGAAGGGAACAGCCAACTAGATACGACCTTCAGGGAAGAGCATTCAACCAGCAAATGGGTTACTGAGGTTCTGCTTCAAAGAAGATTCAATAGCTATACACAAGAGCAAAATAGCTTCTAGAGAAGAAATTGTGAGAGGCAGAGTGCTTGGCCAGCTGAGACTGTCACAAAAAGAAGGGCTGGACTTCGAATAACCCGAATTTCATCTGCTGCCTTCCCAGTAAAACTGATTTGTTGGTTTTTGCATAAACACAAGTTTTTATTTATGTTCTGCTTTGCTTTCAGTCCCTTCACTCTTCTGCCTCTCTGGAATCTCATTGCTGATGCATCCGTGTGCATCTAAAAAGCTTGCGTCTGGCAATCATTTGGATCCCTGCTATATTGTACTAGCAGAGGCCACACTTCAATAATGCATGAAGCTGCAGCACTCACTCCTGTGCCCAGAAATGCAAGAAGGATGTCTTTTAAATGGCTTGCAATGTGCCAGAGACAAATGAAAAGCAAGTCCAGTAAATATCAGCCTATCTCACAGCAGAAATTTACCCCTCTGTATGGATTCAGATGTAAGTAAAAGTCCCACTGCTGTAAATTGAGGTTAGGTACTATGTTCTGAATTTCATGCAGGATTTTTTAACACAGTCAAATGTCTTTATACATACTACAATAGCTCTTACCCCAAATTCACTTGTAAAGTTAAGGGTCTGGCTAGACAGATGTATTATGGCAAGATAAACTACCATGTGGATATACAATGCATTAGCCACTCCATGATGTCTACAATAGCTCTCACCCAGCAGTACAGGAGGCAACAGCCAACTCTTTCTGAGGATGTCCATGGGACACATCAGATTTGTCACACTGCTGCACTAAGACTACAGCAAATACAGGTAGAGCAAGCTCCAGGATGTCTAAAGCCATCCATGTAGATCTAAAGCCATCCATGTAGATATGCCTTAAACATCAATTTCAGATGGAAGATTAGCATCTAGTGCACATGATTATGCGCCTCCAGAAGCTGGTCAGAGGAACTTAAAACAATGTGCTACTTCTCTTTACCTGAATGATAGCTGCACCTAAAGTAAAGGCCAGGCTTGTCAGTCCTGGTGTCCCCGGGTCAAGCACCTTGTATAAATACTGCTGCATGAAATGACAATGTAGTACATTATAACCAAAAGATAACTCCTAATAAAATGTATAAGGACAGCACAATCTTTGTAAGACTAAAATTGGATGGGATGGGAAACATCTAGCTAAGCTAGATGGGAGAATTTCATTCAGGATTATGGGAAATACAAAAGTTGTGGCTGTCTTGCTTTCCTTAGGGTGGGGTATCAATTCCATGAGGCTGACCCAGGGTCTAAAACAGGGATTAAATATCACCAGTTAACTCTAAGACTGGGCCAGTTTTGCACAAAAGCCATTTAATTTCTTGTGTAGAGGACCAACTTTCAAGTAAAATTATTGTCCAAGGACATTTTTATTCTGAAGTCAGTAATTTTGCAATTACTGAACAGCTAATTTCATGATAAGGGAAGGATGGGGTGGCAGACAACAGCCCAAAACCTCTACTCTGCTCTCATGAGACCTCACTTGGGGTATTGTGTGCAGTTCTGGTGTCCTCAACATAAAAAGGAGATGGAACTGTTGGAACAAGTCCAGAGGAAGGCCACGAGGATGATCAGGGGACTGGAGCACCTCCTGTATGAAGACAAGCTGAGAAAATTGGGGCTGTTCAGCCTGGAGAAGAGATGGCCCTGCCCATGGCAGGGGGTTGGAACTCGATGATCTTAAGGTCCTTTCCAACCCTGACTATTCTATGATTCTATGATTCATGCCTTTTTTCCAGATAGCAAAACCACTCAGAAAACAAAACGAATGTGTGGGATTTCAGCAGTACATTTTCACTGCCCACAGACCCAGTGTGCGGAGGGCTATAGAAGCTCAGCTCTCCTTCTGAAAGGTACTTACACAGAAGCTTGAAATACAGAAACTCAAATGCTACCTTGAACTGTCACGTTTGCCTGAATCAAGGTCCCTGACAGAAACACCGAGACTCGTGGTAACAAACTGCTGTTTGTCCTATTGCTAAATGAGTTCAGTTCATATCCATCACAATAAAAGTAATTTGATCTAATGCAGCATTAATGCAGACACAAAAAGTACAGGTGACTCTATTGTCATTACGTGATTCATTGATTTGCCATTAAAGTGTTAGCATTTTAATTTATTTAGATTATTTGGTGCATGTTAAATGAGCAAAATAAATATTCACGTTCTGTTTTGCTCCGCTCCTGCCGCTTGAAGGAGCAGTGTCAGCAATATGCCCTGCTCACACTTGGCTCATCACAGCGACCTCGCTAGAGTAAAAGTCAAACAGAGCAAAGTCAAGCACTGACAAGTCAGATGACTCAATCCACACTGAGGTCTTTACAAAGGCTCCGAGGCTTAGCTGTGCTGACCCAATCATAAAATGCTCTCAATGGCTTCAAGCTGTACCAGGGGAGGTTTAGACTGGACATTACGAACAATTTCTTCCCCGAAAAGTCAGTCAGGCCTCAGAACAGGCTGCCCAGAGCAGTGGTGGAGTCAGCATCCCTGGAAGTGTTCACAAACCATGTAGATGAGGTCCTCAGTGACATGGTTTAGTGGTGGCCTTGGCAGTGCTGGGGGAATGGTTGGACTTGATGATCTTAAAGGTCTTTACAAACCTAGTTGGCTTTGAGCACAAATATTACTCCAGTAATGGCCTAATTCAGGCTAGGATACCCATCACAGGATCTAGTCTCCGTAGCAGCAAGCCAGCACGCAACGCTGCATTTGCTCCAGCCACAATTTTGTCCTTTTTTCCCTCAAGGATACCTCATTCTTGTCTAGAACAACACAAGAGGGACAATGCACCTGCTCAAGCAAATCCAGAGGAGGCCAGGAAGATGACCTGAGAGCTGAAGCAGCTCTGCTCTGAAGACAGGCTGAGAGAGCTGGGATGGTTCAGCCTGGAGAAGAGGAGGCTCCTTAAGGGGAGATCTTAGAGCAGCTTCCAGTGCCTAAAGGGGCTGCAAGAAATCTGGAGAGGGGCTTTTGACAAGGGCCGGTAGGGACAGGACAGGAAGGAATGGATCTGAGCTGACAGAGGGGAGTTTGAGATGAGACATTAGGAAGAAATTCTTCGCTGTGAGGGTGCTGAGGCCCTGGCACCGGCTGCCCAGAGAAGCTGTGGCTGCCCCATCCCTGGCAGTGTTCAAGGCCAGGTTGGACCTCAGGGGGTTGGAGCAAGCTGCTTTAGCGGAAGGTGTCCCTGCCCGTGCAGGGGGTTGGAACTGGGTGAGCTTTAAGGTCCCTTCCAACACAAACCATTCTGTGATTCTATGATTTTTGCTCTTTGTGTTTTCCCCATCCTCAGTGTTTACCTTCCTCACCCTTTACCAACGCGAGTCTGCACAGGGCTGCAACTTCCGCTGGATCATACCCAAAGAACCATGCAGTGTGTTAAATAGTTTGAGGATTTCTGTATTATTTTTAAGCCCTGCTCACTTCATTGATTCGTTTTCCATTTAAGTCCCTTAAATAAGCACACTGATAAAGTTATGGTGAGGGCCAGAAGCACACAGGCAGGAATGAGCAGACAGGGTGAGAAGTCAAACTGTCTTCACCACTAGAGACACCACAGAATGACACCTTCACCCCTAGCAGCGTTGTCAGAAGAGCAGAAGTGACTTTTCAATAACACCCAGTTGATTCAAGGTTTTCATTTCCTACGCTTGCTGAACTGTGTATGTGCGCTCGCACAAACTTTGAGCAATAGTACTGGCAGGGATAAAGGAAACAGAAGGTTAATAAGGCAGATCTGTACTTGTGAATGAACCCTCAGACAATTGGCAATTCTTATAATGATGAATGCTCAGTCTCCTCAGTTCTTCCTTAATAGGATCATGAAACAAATTTACTGTGATCTATTACCAAATGATCAAGCAAAGCTTCAAAAAAGCCACACGACCAAGGCCAATTTCAACATTGCTTTAGCAGGCAATTTCACCCGGAGATGAAAAATTCCTGGAGAGCTAAACCAATATTATGCAAAAAGTACATTGTATTTACCAAAAGGCAATTCTGAGTCTATCACCAGAGCATCTAAGCAAACAAGATCATAGCCTTGCGATTATAATAAGGATGAATTGATTCTGTCTCCCTTCTGCAAGCCCTGGATTTTACAATGGCCTTCAACAAAATAACATGTTAATTCAATGCTGTTTTCCTTTTAGCTGTATAGAGTCCTATTTTTCTTTGCCATAAGAATGGAGTATTAGGAGTTACACTTTGCTTGTGCATTGATGCAGCACTATGTAAAGAACTATGTAATAAATCTTTATTTTCTGTCTCTGTAGCCATGTTCTGTTCAGTTTGGCCAGGATGTACCAAAAGAAAGGAGTAAGAGCACCTATTGTTAATAGCAATATTACAAGGCATTGTAGAAGGAAAAATAATTCTCCTAGTGTCAGAGAAGGAACAGGCTGTGATTTTGGCTGAGATTCCAGAGAAATGTGACCTTCATGAAATTATAGCCCCTCCTTACCCAGCAGGTGTATTCAGGCCCATGGAACTACCTGACTGAGGTACATTTTTATGGGACTCCCAGTCCTGGGCAATTTAGTTGTACTAGGGTGTTCTATTACAATCAGAAAGCAGTATCTGGTACCTGTGGAGCAGCAGCTACCCACAGGCTGCTGAAAGCAGTGGTGATGGCTCCATGCGTGACTGACCTGTGGTGGAATCCAGCCACAGCAGCCATTCAAAGCTTGAGCCATCTATCTTCCTTAATCTTCCTTTATTCACTTTCATATTTTGGATTCCAGCATTTTGGATTGCTTTATCCTCCCTATGCAGTCATTTAGAGGAAGTTACCATGCTGCTAGCAAATTGCAAATAAAGTCAGGATATTGGATCATAGCCTTCATAATCCATCAGATAATGCAATCCAGAGGAAGCTCTGTAGGACCAGCTTGAAAGATGAGGCAGAATCCAGGCACTACTAAAATGTTTCTTAGAGAAGCCAGATAGATTTGAAGGCATACAACCCACAACACTGCTCACAAGCTTTTAAAGTGCCTGTGTCTGCCGATCAGAGTGCGATCAGTCACTGTTCAAGGTTAAAACCACCCTTGAGCCACGCTTAGGGGTGCACTGTGCTGTGCAGGTGCAGAATGAGGCCCAGTGCATGCCACGGAGTAAATCTACTGTCTCACTTGTATTATGTAGTTTCCTCTATAGGCTTGACAAATTACATCTTCATTTCTGCCTCAGGTTAATAAAGCAAGACTGATCTCTCTGGAAATAAACACCTATGGAACTAAAGGAAACATGCAAGAAACAGCAATACAAGACTTTCCTTCCCCGTAAGTCCCATCCATTTTCCTATTTGGCTCCTACAGCACTATAAATAAGTAAATCTCAGCAGGAGACAGGCAGCAAGTCATTGGCACTGTGTCACAGGCAATAGATAATGGTCTATGGTGAAACACGCAAAGATAGAAAATTACTGTTTGTGAGCTTTGGCTCCTCCCTGGAAGGTCCCACTCTGGCTCCTCCCCGGACAGTCCTGCTTTGGTTCCTACCTGGAAAGCTCCACTTGAGAACTCCCCGGAAAAGCCCCGACCCTTGGAGACCTTTCTAGATATTGCTGGCCACTTCTTCTGACAGAGGCTGACCCCCTGCGTCGGAATGAGCGTGCATTTTGTCAGTATAAAAGCCCGAGCCTTGTGCGATATGGGGAGGCAGAACCTCACACCACCCAGGTCAAGGTTGCTTCCGTGGGGACCCCCGCTAAGGTTGAGCCTGGCTCCTTGCACTGCGATGATGTTTCTCGGAGCTGGTTTCCTGGTCGTCCTCACAGGGTCCTTGGGGTTGCTAAGATAACCAAACATCACAAGTATCCTTTACTGTATCTGTTAATATCTCTATATTTTCCTATATTAATAAACTGGATGTAAGTTCTCTATTTGTGCCTCGTTTCTCTCACCCAGAATCCTCAAACTCTGCGAACAGCCACCAGTGCACGTAAAAGGAAAAACTGAGGTCCAGCTGATAAGAAGGCTCAAGTGGGTAGCAGACAAGAGACCAAATGGAAAACCCTTGTCAGAGTAATGCATTCTCCTCAGAATTAATGGGATGACATCCTGTCAGCATGACTTAGGCTTGGCCGTCTCAGGCTGGCTATTAAAGAAAATCTCCTGGAGAACAACCACTGGAATGGGCCTATATTCTCCTCTTATCTGTAAAAGCAGGTCAGAGACATATACTATATATACTAGGTAGCACTTCTCAAATGGGAACAAAATGGTCTAGACAGGGCTATTCCAGAGTTCTGAACCAGAAAGTCACAATTCTTGTTCCAGCCACTACTTAAGACATTGAGACCATCAAATACTCTTAAGGAGGGAGCTAAAGCACTGTATCAGCAGAACTAAATGTTAGTCGACACAAGGATAACAGCAATGCCTATAAAATGCCAGGGAGTAGGACCGGCTCACCTGCACAAGATGCAGTAATAAAGCCAGAGAAGTCATGCATTTCTCTGAATTACAGTCAGACAGCCCAGCAGATTACCTGAAGTACTGTCAGGACATAGGAAGATAGCATTTTTGGCCAAATAGTTCTGTTTGCTCATCACTTCCATGAGCTCATTGTTCATGCAAACCTCTCAGCAAGCACAGGAGTGAGCTGCTCAGATCCTGGATAGAGGAAAATATTCAAGTGGTTTAGAAGTGAGCAGAGAGGAGAATTTTAAACAGGCTGATTATTGCTTCAGCAAGTTTTGCGGAAGTGAAAATACATCACAAATAGGAGAGATCAGCTTTTCTGAAGGAAATGGATATTGCTTTTAAAAAGCATATCAAAGACCTCCGGCAGGCAGGCAGCGCTTGTATGAGATGCAAGATGCCGATCTGCAGCCACGCAGATCTCCCACAAGAGGTGTTTGCAGGTTTTGCAGTCACACCCAGCAGAAGAATTCAAGGCTTCAGAAGGGCAAAAGTGACTTAAGGGACATGGGAGATGTAGGCTGAGGTGCCACGGGACAACCAAATCTCGGAGCCTTCCTGCTGATTGCCTAGGTGGCTAGAAACAAAGCTTCACAAAATGCCCATTGGTTTGAAAGAAATGCCTGGGGCAGCATCCACTTACACCTACACAGAAGTCAGTGCCTGCAGAGCCAGCCTCTGAAGAGTATCATCTCCAAGGGCAGTGGTACAGATACAAAAAAGAAACACAGAGAGGTACTTGCATGGCAAGTGGATGCCTCTTGAAGGCTGACCTCCAGGCACAGACTGACCGGCTGAGCTCCTTTTGGATGACCAGCACCGTACTAACAGGGCCAGCCCTTGTTTCTCACCAGGCAAAGAGGCTGGATGCCTGTTTGTTGCCTCCTGCTTCCTAACAGATTTAGAATTAAGTAAAACACCCTGCCCTTTCCCATCCTCAGGGTGTAGGAACAACACAGATCTCATTCTCCCTCCAGAAATGGTTTCTAGCACTGATTCTTCCAAATCTCACTTCCAAATGGAAACATGAACCACCAAATGTTTGCTAAAAAATATTCCCTCTTCTCCAGTGACAGATGAGGAGCTACACAGAAGAGGAGGAGACTGAAATTTCACCTCTTTAGCATTTTACCTATCAGTCCTTCCAATGAAAAGGAACAAGGCAATCAAACACTCTCTGCACGGCTTGGAAACTCAGCACCTAAGGCACCAGTGCACAAACCAGGACTGACTAGGAAAAAAAAAAAAAAGGCAAAACTCACTTGTCCTGTATTTCACTGGGGAAATAAATGATAAAGTAATAAACAAAATAGATAGTTAAAGGTAATTACACTTACACAGCACAATGCTTTACGGCACGGGGGGTTTCCCCCTCTGAAAGGCAAAACCTACATTTTCAAAACACTTGTGCAATGGATTATCTGCAATGCTCTTCTAGGGAGCCTGTAAGGCTGCTTTTCCCATAAATATATTATTTTTATCTTGAGAGCATTCCAGCAACACAAATGAAATAGGCAGGCAAAGAAAGGCAGATGAATAGGAGGTGAGGAAAGGAGGGAAGGAGAGGGAGAAGGGAAGTGGAGGAAAGGGGGGGCAGAGAGGCAAGGCAGCGGAAAGGGACAGAAAGAGGGCTGAGCTAGTCCTCTTAGCTTCAGTAAAGTCAAATAGTCCCAAGCGAAGCACTAATCAGTAATAGCAAGTTCATATGGGGATCAGGGTACATAATATATATTTAGACCAGAAATAGAAAGAACAAAATAGATCATATTTCAAAGAAAAAGAGAATTGGAGAATGAGGAAAGAAGAGCCAGGAAGTAATATAGCATTTTTTCCCATTACTACAGGGCCAAATCTAGAGGCTGTATATCAGTGAAGAAGGCAGTTAGAATATTACAGGATGGATATAAAATCTGTAAAATATATGCAGCATTATTCAAAATGTATTTTGAAGCAGAATAGTAACTGCATATCTTCTGGCTCTGGCTATAATATTAGGGTTTAGACAAAGCACGCTGGGGAGCTAACCAAAGGGAAGGAAATGGAGAAATGCCCAGCATGTTTCAAGGACTAACAGGAATATCATCAGTAAATATGGATAATAAAGCCCAAGAGATAATGCCACAGTTATTTGAACCACTGTCACATTCTAGAAATGCCCAAATATGATGCAGTCTCATGGCTTTCCAAAAATAACTAAAATGAGAAACAGCAACGTTTGTCTTGAACAATCTCCTCAGCCTTGGGCTCTCCAGAGCTCCTGCCTCACCTCAGGACTTCCTTCAGGGGAGCACTGCATCCTTCCTCCCTCAAATGCAGTCTCCCCAGGGTGGCATAGTAAGTCACCTTCAGGACTCATTCATATCTCCTTGCGGGTCCAACCCTACCTAATAAAGGTGGTCCACAAAACCATGGAGAGATGTTCCTGGGGCTACAGGAGAGAATCTCTCGTATGTCTTATTGCCTTCCTCAGCAAACTAAGGAGTACAGTTAGCCAACTTCTCCCAGTGCTTTACCTTGCAGGTAGCTATTCTGAGATCAGCATGCAATGTATTATTATCACCCTCACAAGAGCTGCCACCAGGCCCTGAAGGTAACCTTTCGGCAAGCAACCTCGTAAGCACAAACTCCCAGAGAGGAAAACCTCTGTCAGCCAAATACAAGTAAGACGTCATGAGCTCTGTCTTTATCTTCTTTCAGCTATTAGGTTTTGCAATGAGGGCTCATATCATCTGCATACCACTGTGTCCTTCTGCCAGCCTACCCCAAAATAGCTGAGAAATGACTTAAAGAGAAATGTTATGGAACCACCCAGAGACAAAGCTGGATTTGAAATTAAAATGTGGTGCTCAAAACCATGGAGTTTCAACAGGAATATGATAACCCCACTGTGAAATCAAACAGCTTTACCTCCACACCGAAACAGTGCAGCGAATATACTGCAGAGGGGAATATACAGGAAAAATGCTCATTTGAAAACAATAGTATTAAGGTTTTTTTAAACTTCAGATGCACTTGCTGAAGTCACATAAATTGTGATTTCTAACCTGAAAAAACTATGCTTGTACAAATGGTAACACTGGATTCCCCAGTCACTGCTCTTCAGACATTTCAGACCTACATCTGTTTGATTCCCAGGTAAACTGCTGGTTTCCCCTCCCAGACCCATGGACAAACCCTGGGCTCTTCCCAACTACATGTCATTGGGAAGACTTGATAATTTGTATTATCTACACAAGGCAACACTGTCATCACAAGAGTGACAACCAGAGCTCAGTGGTAGCTGGACCAAGGCAACTACCTTCAAATTCCAACTTCTGCATGGTAACTATGCACAAGTGACTGCCATTACCCTCTGTACTCATTCACATGAGGGCAAAGGGTATAAAGGAGCCTCTCAAAGGACAGGCAGGCACCTCCAGCACTGGTGCCAAGCCACACAGAGAAAAGCAAAGCAACTTATTGCAGCCTCTCAGTTCTTAGAAGGGGCCTATAAGAAAGAAGGGGAGAGACATTTTAGCAGGGCCTGTTGTGATAGGATGAGGGGTGATGTTTTTAAACTAAGAGGGAGATTCAGGCTGGATGTGAGGAAGAAATTCTTTACGACGAGAGTGGTAAAATCCTGGCACAGGTTGCCCAGAGAGGTGCTCGATGCGCCATCCCTGAAGACATCCAAGGCCAGGCTGGATGTGGTTCTGAGCTACCTGATCTGGTTGAAGATGTCCTTGCTCACTGTGGGGGGCTGGAATTAAATGACCATTAAAGGTCCCTTCCAACCCAAACTACTCTATGATTCTAAGAACTGCAAACTGACTCAAGCAAAGGCAGAGCTCACCAACACCTTAGTAAAGAGGGGAGACGTTATGACAAAGATCAGCGAGTTGAAATTTGCAGGAAAAACTGCAGCACTATTTACACAGCAAAGCTGCATTCTCAGTGCTTTTGATAAGCCATGCTAAACTGTGCAAATAGTCGTCATGTTGGCAGTGCATTTGCTCAAAGCCTGGTGATTCAAGGTGGGATAGCTGCTGTGGGTATTAGTTACGTAGTCACTATCCCGTTGCCCTGGGAGCACACAATCACATATCTCACAAAGAAGAAGAGGACCTGTGGGAGAAGCCACGTGCAGTGCCTGTTCCAAGTGAAGCACTGCTAACCTCCATGCTTCATTGTGCTGCTGATCCAAAACAAAAATAATAAGCTGAAGAAATGTTACTTATTGCCATTTGCCACTTACACCCATGGTATACAAGTAACTCTGTGAGGACTGTTCCTATACATCTGGCCCAGCTACAGGTAGAAGGGAAGAAGCCAACTACTTGACAATTTTTAGCCCTGCCTGGCATTAATGAACGACCTTAATGAGTTTTGGGTGTTTCAGTACTTCATCATTCATTAGTCAACTCCCAGTCACAGTGTGTGGAATCTGCAGTTACCACAATGGCTCCAGGCTAACGCAGATGTACACTGCGCTGGCTTTAAAGTAGCTTCTAGTATCCAAACACCACATGCTGCAAAGCCCACCTGAAGGACAAGGCGCATAACCCAGTTCTGAGCTTCACGATGCCACAGCTATGCTGGCTGAAATCTGTCTTTTGTAGCCCTGAAATGCACTACAATACAATCACTTACATGAGTTGAAATCCACTGAGAACCCACCAGCAGTACCGAGTTCAGTTCTGGGGACCCAACACAGAAGGGACATAGAGCTACTGGAATGAGTCCAGAGGAGGTCAGGAAGATGCCCCCAAGGGCTGGAGCAGCTCTGCTCTGAAGACAGGCTGAGAGAGCTGGGATGGTTCAGCCTGGAGAAGAGAAGGCTCCTTAAGGGGAGACCTTAGAGCAGCTTCCAGTGCCTAAAGGGGCCAAAAGTAAATCCAGAGAGGAACTCTTGACAAGGGCCTGTAGGGACAGGACAAGTGGGAATGGCTTTAAAGTGACAGAGGAGAGATTTAGATTAGACATTAGGAGGAAATTCTTTGCTGTGAGGGTGCTGAGGCACTGGCACAGGTTGCCCAGAGAAGCTGTGGCTGCCCCATCCCTGGCAGTGTTCAAGGACAGGTTGGATACGGCTTGGAGTAACTTGCTCTAGTGGAAGGTGTCCCTGCCTGTGGCAGGGGGTTGGAACTGGGTGAGCTTTAAGGTCCCTTCCAACCCAAACCATTCTGTGACTCTATGAATCCAACAGCAGATCCACATCTTTGCCGTCGTTTCTTGTGAATCATAGAATCATAGAATAGTTACGGTTGGAAAGGACCTTAAGATCATCTAGTTCCAACCCCCCTGCCATGGGCAGGAAACCTCACACTAAACCATGCCACCCAAGGCTCTGTCCAACCCGGCCTTGAACACCACCAGCGATGGAGCATTCACAACTTCCCTGGGCAACCCATTCCAGTGCCTCACCACCCTTACAGTAAAGAATTTCTTCCTCATATCCAATCTAAACTTCTCCTGTTTAAGTTTGAACCCGTTACCCCTTGTCCTCTCACTACAGTCCCTCATGAAGAGTCCCTCCCCAGCATCCGTATAGGCCCCCTTCAGATACTGGATCCAGGGAAAAATAGAGATGAGCCCATGTGTTACTCCATGTCTTACCTCATCAACACACAGGTGGACCTGATCTCCTACTTTCAAGTTTCCATATAGAGTTCCTATGTGAAGCACATAACCTCCTCGGACCTGCACGTTCTTCACTGTGAATGTGGCACTGGCTCTACTAACAGAGGGACTTCCTAAGGCAGCGACGTGAGGGGAATACTCTGACAACTGAAAGAAGTCTAGCATTTGAAACCATAAGTAAGGAAGTCTGTACCATCACCCCTGAAAGCTAGGATATGGCAAGTGACAGGAATATGACAGTGTTTTCATTCAATCTATGAGAGTTTCAGATTATGACTGTCAACCAGATTGACTGAACAGCTTATGTGCAAACATAAGCTGGATGCATTGGCATAATAACCGGTCCATCAATAACAGTGGAAGGACAGATTAATAAAAGTTGCTTCTGTCAGAGGACAAATTGAGGACATCAGAAAAGATGAAATTCTATGAATACAATTGCTTCCTGTGAATAGTAACATTCAGCTCTTGTTCTGATTAGATGGAATTGGTTCAGATGAGCATCAAAAACTTCTGAATGCTTTTCTAAAACTGCTGACGCTTGTCAAAAACGCAGTGCACCAACGCCAGAAAAAGACAACAAAGCAAAACACCGCAAACTCAAACCAATTCTGAGAGAATCCAAGGGATTTTGCAGCCGTCCTTATCTGCCCCATTTGTGCCTTCCAAGTTTCCTTATCTGTGCAGTAAATTTGTATCACAGGGTGCCTTCAAACTCTGAATAGGTTTGGATAAGTCAGCTGTGCGCTGCCTTGCCTCGTGCAACTCGAAGAAAAGTAGCCAGGCAGTCAAGCCCGTTCTAAACTCTTTACTGTGGGCAGAGATGATGATATATGGGCTGCAAAAAACCCACAACTTGATTTCTCCAAGAGCAGCACTAGCTAGCCACATTGGCAGGTCGGGAAAATCTTGTTCTGACTTGTAGTGCTGAACAAATCTGATGGATGAGTCACTCGCTGGGAACTGATATGGAGTACCAAATTACTGTACTGGACATTCCTCTCAACACAATGCATTGTATTAAAATATATAAATGTCATCATTTAGAAGGTTGCTGTCTGGCAATGCTCTTAAAGAAACAAGATTCTGATGTGCTCAGCTCCCTGGGCATTTAGGCACATGCACACATGTGAATAAAAATGTCACAGAATCATAGAATCACAGAATGGTTTGGGTTGGAAAGGACCTTAAGATCATCTAGTTCCAACCCCCTGCTATGGGCAGGGATGCCTCACACTAGACCATGTTGCCCAAGGCTCTGTTCAACCTGGCCTTGAACACTCCCAGGGATGGGGCATTTACCACTTCTTTGGGCAACCTGTTCCAGTGCCTCACCACCCTTACAGTAAAGAATTTATTCCTCATATCCAATATAAACTTCCCCTTTTGAAGTTTAAACCCATCACCTCTTGTCCTATCGCTACACTCCCTGATGAAGAGCCCCTGCCCAGCATCCCTATAGGCCCCTTCAGATACTGGAAGGCTGCTATGAGGTCTCCACGCAGCCTTCTCTTCTCCAGGCTGAACAGCCCCAACTTTCTCAGCCTGTCTCCATAAAGGAGGTGCTCCAGTCCCCTGATCATCCTCGTGGTCTCCTCTGAGTCTTAGCTGAAACATTTTCTTTATCCTATTGCTCTAGCAATCCATGTACTCCTCATGAAAATGGAAGAAGAACATGTCAGTAGTTAACCTCCACCTGCTCAAAATGCAGAAAATCCCCAGGTAGAATTTGGAAAGCAATGGCAGAAGAGCCATGTTTTGCCTTTAGAGATCAACATTATATCCGTGGAGAGGTGGACATTAATAAGGGAATACTGCCAACAATCTGCTTTGATCAGAAGTCACAGGAATGACTAACTACTTGCAACCGTACTCTGTCTTCTGTCCGCAGGGAACAAAACGGGGGTATTGAGTGAGCTGAATGGTCACCAACAGGAACACAATACCTCGGGAAACAGTCAAAACGGCTTCTAACACTTCCAACCTCTGGATTGTTAGTGGCCCAAATACTGAATCTTCCTTACTCCTGCCATAAAGGAAGCAGATAAGATTTCCTTGAGAGCAAAAACTCTTGGAAATTACACCAAACTCAACAGACTGAATACAAAACAGCGTGTTATATACAGCATGTGGATGCTACACTGTAAAGTTTATTGTTACATATCCACTGAGGTCTGAGAGAGCTTCCATGTCAAGGATTTGGAGGCACATGTTGCATACAGGATTTCAGGGACAGTGCTGCAGGATTAAGGCCACAATGAGATAAGAAACAGCTCAGAAACAGTCAGGGATAACACTTCCAGCCCTGAGCCCTGGCATCTGCCCACATTTCTTGAAGATGCCCTTGGATCTTCAACAGCCAGGTACAGGAAATGCATATTCCCTACAGTGAGAAAAGTCATCTAACTTGAATTGGAGGCTTATGTATTTTTAGTACTTACTACTTTTCATTAAAGGATTTCAAACTACTTTAGTTGAAAAGGTAGCTTTTACCAGCAGCCCCAGTTTACATGCAAAGGGGTTAGATAAACTGGTTCACGTATATAAGCCTGCTAATGATAGATTTCATGACAGAGCATTCATACCATCTAGGATCATCTTGAAGATCTCTTTCCTACTTTGCCTTCTTTCTTTAGTGTAATCTAGCTGCCCTGAAAGCCCAATATTACTGCTACTGCCTGCTTCATGAATATGGCAGAAATTAGGCAAAACATAGGAAAAACACAAAGCTTTTAAAATGAAAATCAGAAGAAAAGTGCCAAGGTGTAGAGTTGCGGTCCTGTCTTTCCATCATCCCTTCCTAAGTCTACACCATTTATTGCAACCTTCTGGACAGAAAAATTAAAAGCATTCTGATTTTTCCTCTGAAAAAGCAAGTTTTTCATGAAGTCAAATCTTTCAGTAGTATTTTGCTAATGAAAGTGAACTTTCTTCAGTGGGATTTCCTATGAAAACAGAAAATCTCCCAATGCCTCTAAATTACACCATTAGATACTGTAGAGTCTGTTTCAGTCTTGGACTGGAAAAGAAGCCCAGATTTTTGTTCTGTACAGCAATCTCTCTGCTCAGAGTCCCTCTATATTCATTACAGCTTGTCCTATTTGTTCTGTGCCATAAGGCACATGTAATTGCAAGTCAGCAGCAAAGATTTTTTATGATATATCTATCAAGTCAGCAATGGTACCATATGACCAGAGATACAGCATCTGTATTTAGTACAGACCTGTTAGCTTGTATATATCTGTATAAATATGCCTTTATATCCATAAATTTGTCTGTTATACAGACCTGTTAGCCTGACCCTGGCAGAACCCAAAGCTGAACAGGTTCTGAAGTGTAAAAACCTGGGGGGAATAGAAAAAGGGTTGAAAGGTGGCCTGCGTTTAGCAAAAGCTGACACATCTAATATAGATATTTGCTAAAGTACTTGCTTTTCTAAAGGCAGTGCCTTATATTCCACCTGTGCAGACAAAATATTTGAGACAGCAGCATGGAGGGTACCTATGAGACTGGGAAAGCCGAGAGTTAGTGGAGGAGCCAAGACAGAAACAAGGGAGTAGCTAAAAGCTACTCCTAGTTTCCCAGTGATAACTGCCTGTCCTGGAAGGGGAGCTCATAACAAGACATCTTCATGCTGTTCCTGCAAATATTTCTGGATGCAAATAGCTGATTTCCAGACTGAACTGAAACAACCATGTACCACAGAGCTGCAAGGAGTGTCAGGGAAGTTACCTGCATCACAAACGGACTATTTCAGCGCTATTCACAATGATAGTAGCCCATCCTTCTAGGAAGAGAAGGAAGCACATAAAAGCCCTAAAGAAGAAAATGGATGCTTGGACAGAAGACTATGGAGAACGTGTTTGTATTGTCATATATTTAGTGATTAACAGTAATTATCAGCCAAAACAACACATAAGACACATCCAAGCTGTCAGCCTACATACGGATCTCCTCTGGTGTGTTCCTGCAGGACCAGTCTGAAGTGGATCACATGCATGACTGTTTGTGTGAAGAGAAAAAGACAGGGGAACCAAACATCAAATAGAAACACAAGGTGAAAAGGTAAAGGGCTGCTGTCTTTAATATGTCTGGAGATAAATGGCAGGGAAAAACAGAGACATTAAAGCCAAACAGCAACACTGGCAGTGAGTAAACAAATACAAATTGATGTTAAGAAAGTACACCTGGAAATGAAAACAAAGCACATGAACAGTGGAGGAGCAAGGTTCAGCAATGACCTTTTTGCAGTAGTAATGGGAAGCAGGAGGGGAACCTCAGCTTCTTTTAAAAGGGGTTATTTAAATCTTAACTGGGATTACAACTGAAACTGTGGGGAAGCAAACATGATGACCTCCTACATTACAGCAGACATTCCTCCCACATTAGGTTTGTCCTAGTTCTGCAAACTAATGAATCCTTCCTATTCTTTGTCCAGAGCATCTCTTCTTTGTCATGAGAGACAGAAGGACTCTTAGAGTCCTGTGGTAATGATGTTATTTTTACTACTGCAATGTAATCTCATCACATGGGGTCTGATCTTGGATGGTTCTGAAGCCTTTCAGTTCACATGAAAATCAATAGCATCTAAAGTAATTGATGCAAGGAACTTCTACTAAGAGGCTTCCTTTGACATGATACATCTTCCAGAGAAAGATCATGTCCATAGCAAACACCTGAAAACTATTCAACTCTAAAAGCCACTCTGTCTCTGAACAACAACTACTTACTTTTGGTCTTTTATAAAGCATATAGTTTAGCTGTAAATGGACTTGGACCTGCACAGAAGAGCACGCACAAGCAACCAAGCAGCAAGCCAAGCAAAAGGAAGACACTACTGTTCAAATGCTGTCATTCCTGCCTCATGGGAACAAGGTGGTAGTGACTTTTGAGTTTTCTACTAGGCTGTGAAAGAAAAGGAGGTAAAGCAGCAGAAAATGCATTCAAACATGTGATTCTCACAATTACACGAGGTTAACCCTGAGCACGTGATGAAACAATCAAAACATCAGTGACCAGATTTAGACTAGGGGAAAATAAGATGCCACAGAGCCTACCTCCACAGCAAGCAAATGCTACAGAGAATTGCCTGCACACCCGGAATGCCCACAGCTCTTAGCCATGGTAGCAGCTCAGTAGTTCCTTAGTAAGAGGCACTGCAAACAAGAAACCAAGTGCTTGAGTGCTTCCACTGCTGTAAAGGTTAAGTCCCATCTGTACTGAGAATCACAGCAGGAGCCAAAAACTGTGGTCACCCAAGATCTGCTCTGGCATTCAGTGAAGGAAGATGTCCTGGACAAGCTGCTGCAAAGAGGTAAATTCAGCGTATGTATTAGAAAACACCAACCAGTGGAAGAAACAATACTCAAGTGTACCTGGGCCACACTCCAATGGATGGGATGGCACAAGGACAAACAGTCCACAGAAGGAGGTCTAGGATTAGTGAAGTTCCTGCTGTCACCGGAAGCCTACATGAAGCTCTCTGACAAAGCTGGTGCACAGATCTGTGGATAGTAGGAGCCCTGCAGCACCCAACAAACATTTTTTATGTGCCATGGTTTGAAATTGGCTAGAGAAAGCATGTGCTGTTCACGGAGAAGGGAAAGTGGATATTAACCTTGGGGACCACGATTCAATTCTCTGCTGTAGAAGTTATGAACTACCTGCTGATCTGATGGGCCTCTGGATTCTGCAAGTCTAGACACTCACATGATATGGGCTGGAGTTTTCTAAATGTTATTTAAGGCTGTGAAGATGGGAGTATCAACCATTAGTTCCCTATCTCCCCTTCACAGTTACTGCAAAGGTAAGCACCTGAAAAGATTGTGAGGAACCCAGATGTTATGATATTAATAGCTTAGATTGACAGAAGTTGGTCATCCTTTTTAACATGGCCTTGCTAATTGGTGGATGACTGAAGGATCCACATGAGGCCCACTTCATTTCTGTGAAAAGCAAGATGAAAAAGGTAAATCTGAAATAACTGAAGCACACTAATCTTGCCTAATTGTCTGTAATTCTCTTTAGTACCTTCCATCCTCCCACTACCAACTCCAGTCTGCTCAGGCAGTTATCATGGCAGGAATATAAAGAAGATGTCAACCACACAGCTCCTACTTGTATCCCCATCACAGCTGCAGTGAAGAACAGGCTGATGAACAAGGGGAAACACTGACAAGAAGCAGAGGGTATCCATTACCTCTTCAACAAGGAACACTGAATGCTGTGTTTTATTAGGGAGAGGAAGACAGCTTAAGAGTTACCACTCCTTCCTGCAAAACTTAATTAGGCTGTGATCAACAGCCCTAGTATATTTACCCAACAATGACTAAATTAGCCAGTGCTTCTCTGAAGAGAGTTCTTGGACCTTTTGTTCATGGTTCCCTGAAAATATCACTTCAACACTCGAACAGCAGTCAAAAAGACAACAAAAAGAAGCCTAGGAAAAACAGGAAGTGTCATTACATTGCAATTTTGGTCCCTTTTTCCCCTCATGCCTATCTCTTCCCCTCATTCTCAACACAGACGTGAAAGAGCTAGGAAAGTTTCAGGCAACAAAAATGATCAGCCAAATGGCACAACTTAAATACAGAACTTAATGGAGAACTTCAATAGGCTAGAGTTCTTCATCCTGGAAAAGAGATGGCTGGAGTGGTTTATAATAAGGGAATATGAAATGATGATTTGAAGGGAAAAGATGGCAGTTATTTTTTACAAGTCAAAACCTGGAAGTTCCCAGTAAAGTAATCTGAAAACTTTAAAAACACATCATTTGTTTCTCAAATGACAGTTACTAAATTGCAGCAGTCGGGTCCACAAACCGTCATGGAAGTACAACGGGTTCCAAAAAACAGTAAGAAAAAATCTTGGAAGAAAGGTCCATTAAAAGCCATTAAATAGGATGATGCTGATGGAGCTTTTATCTTAGGAAGTTCCTCTGTTACAAACTCCTGGAAATCAGGGTAATACCAAGGAATGCCCCATTTCATACAAGCTCTGTTCTTACACTTTCCTTTAACCATTGGCAGACAGCATGAAGTTCCTGCTCTGATCTGATAATCATTCAACGTCCGAATGGTGTCAACTATTTTTGGAAGCCAGCAAGGATGGTGACACTCACTTATTGCACAAAACCAGTGAGTATTATAGAGCTGCACCATCAAACTTCTGCCTCAGCCCCAGATTTGTGGTAGAGCTCCTACCTACATGGAGGATGTTATTACAAGACTGCAAATGATGCAAGTCACCAACTACATTGTGGATTGTTGTCCTAGCTGGTTACCATTCAAAGTCTTTACCTTATCTCATTACTGAATGTGTATTACTTAGATATTCAGTTCTTTTACTACAGCCATACCTCTTGTATCAGAAAGAACTGAAGAACTCTTCAGTGTTACTTCTACAGTTAATCGGAAAGTGCAATGAGATTCATTCAAATGAAAGACCCCATTCACCCAGGATATTGGAAGTCATAGTACACAGCTGCATCTGAAGATGTGTAACTGTTCTGCTAGCTGAGGTTAAATATTAAGGGAATGCTGAAAATAATAATAATGGGAGGCAGAGTATTTTTAAGGCTTGTGGCTGAACTATCCCAGGGGGGAAAACAAAACATGATAAGCCACCAAAGCATGCTGGTATCAGTTCATCCAGATCATAAAACTACACAAATCTTTGCTGCTTGCTTTCATTTGTGCTTGTATGTCACGGTTTTAGCATTCAAAAGATCAGTCAGGCTTACAGAAGCCTCATGCAATATTAAAATGTTTACACAACCCCTTTCTGCGCTTCAAGCAGCAGCAAGTTCTGATTGTGCAGAGAACAACAACAAAAAATAGATTCCACATTGCAAGAGAGAACCTTAATCCAGTCCAACAATTGTCTCCAAGCATCTTATGATTAATTGGAGCAGTAATTTTGCATTAGCTAGCACCATTTGCATTCTACCACTCTTCCTTACTTGGCCTTTGTTTCAAAGTTGCTTCTAGACTCAGATACATCAATAAGCTAAAGAACATGCTTCTATTTTAAGGAACTGTCTCTTCAAAATAATCTTGTCCCAACAAGTAAAGCATTCAAGCTGCACATCACAAGCCAAAGATTAAGATACCTAAACAAGCATGTCACTCTGATCTAAGTGGCATTTTACAGGACCACTTGATGCTTAATGAGATGCAAGTACTATAAGCTGTTAGCTTCAGCAGAGAAGCTGGAGAAGACCTCCACTTTACTATAGCTTGGCTTAGCAGCATGAATTTCTTCACGGCAAAATACAGAGTAAAAAGGAAGGGGCCTGGGAGAGAAGACAGAAAAGAGTTCTGCTTGGTGTGAATGGACTCTGAGGTTGAGAGGACCAGCTTGCTCAGATATGCAGCTAGAATGGGTCTGTTTCAAAGGATAAACAGAACTCTACAGAAAAGTGGTACACGACATCTGTACTCCTTACATTCCCACTTGAAGTCTTGGACCACAATTCAGACAGAAGCAGCAGACCTTCATCCCAGGCAGTTTGCATCAGCACACTACTTTTCTGGTCCTCTCTACTACAGAAACACTCCATTTACACCACACACAAAGCTCAAGCGTCAGTTCCCAGCTCTCACAGATTGCTGCACTTTTGCCAGAGTAAAGAAGTCAAACTTAGTCACAGGCTGGGGGCATGTATGTGAGGGACTGCAGGATCATCTTCTCACTGCTGCATACCAGTTAGGAGCATACTTTATCTGCATGCTGAAGCCACACCCTCGTAATAGTCTGGCTGATAACAAATAAATTCTTTCTTTACCTTCGTTTCCATCAGCTCTTTTTATGATGTTTCCTCATTAACCATAAAGCTAAACATCTTACTCTGTGTTGTTCATTAAAGATTCAGAACTTGGATAAAACCAATCTGAAAAATTCATGCTCTGCACTTGGTCTGACCATCCCTCACACAGCTGCTTGGCTGGGGGTCCTCTGATGAGCACAATGAGCTGCATACGCACTAGCAAATGCCCTGCAGGTACCCCTGGGCTGAGCAGCCATGCTGAAAATGGCACTTAAACAAGGCACCAGAATAAACAGGAGACTGTTTAATCCCACACTGTGGCTTTCCAGGGTGATCACAAGGAGGAGGCTTCTGTAACTCTTTTTTCTATGAAATGTCCTTAGAAAGGCTTCATTCTTTAGAGCAGAGGGTTTGCATCATTCAGTAAGAGCTGGAAAGCATGCGTTTGCAAACCTCCTCACAATGTGGCGCTTGTTACAAACAACTCATTACAACACTATCTCCGAAGCCCATGTGGTAGCGTATCTCCAGCCACATTGCCAGCACAGTGCTGCCAGCTCTGAGCCAGACCACAGCTCCAAGAATGGAGTGAGGTTTTCACACTTCACAGCTAAGCATGGCCCCAAGTCGCTTACTTTGACCCAGGCAGACCTTTCCCAGCAATACGCAGTCCAACATGCATTAGCACTGGTTGTTTGATCCAGCGATGAACTCCATGTATCAACCAGCCACGATTATTGATTTGTTAACTTGTTTACTTTCAGGGATTCTCAAAGGCTCTTCTTTTCTGACAGAGTGGAAGGTGCTGGGCTTCACAAAAAGAATGAAAGGATCGATAAGACTATGTAGCATTCACTCAAACAAAAGAGCTGTAGAAAACCAACACCTAAAAATAACCAGCAGTGCTTTCCCCTTGTTTCTAGGCATAGTATTTGCCGCATTTAATATCACAGACAGCTAAAAATCAGTCTAAATACACTTGCTTTATTATCACCTCAGCTGCTTGCTCTTAAAAAACCCTCACAAAACCCCCAAACTGCTCCTTCCAGAAAGATCTGCTGCCTTCTCATACTTTCTTCTGCTTTTTCAAGTCCTAACTTGCACATCTCTTCTCCGCACCGACTGAAATTATCTGAGTAACTGAATTGTCAGTTCTGCTGCAGAACTGGGAAAGCACTTGTGTGGTAGGGAGGGAAAGTCGCTGCGGGAAAGAGGGTGAAAGGATATTGCATCCAATATCCCTTGCTTAGCTCATCTGAAACCTGCTTCCCAGGGAAGTGCCCTACAACCAGTAAGTCAAAGGCCTTATGAGGTGGGTCACCCTCAGCTTTTCCTGTTGGAGTTATCCCATTTTGTACAAAATGCTTGAATGCGGCCATTCCAATGGAGAGAAGATGATGCAGTGACCTTCTGGAGACACATCCCACACATCAGGTGGGACACTGGAGCTCCACCCCCTGCTGAAATGAATATTCAAGAGCTCTGCACAAAGTGGAGCAGCATCTGACAGCAATGCAGAAACCTGCCTCCCCACTCTGCGTGCAGCACTGTGTGATGGCTGAGATGCTCTCCTGCAACCTGGGAGTTGTGAGTCCAAACTCCTTCAGGCAGAGAAGGAAATTAAACCCGGAATTCTGCACCCTGGACGACCACGCTAACCAGTTGTTTAAATACACAAAAGAAAACCACTGTCTGTTTTTATAAGCCTAACTCCTGATACTTTTTCCGCTGCAAATATTGAGTTAATGTATCTAGAATTGGTAAATAGTTCCAAGAAAGATTAATTCTTTCTTTCATCAAAGAAATTATTCTGGAGAGACACAGCCAAAGAATAGTGAGCTGTAATTCAGACTGTGACTTCTCCATGGCAAGAATGAATGAATTGCCCTTCAGCCAGTGCTGAACACTGGTGGTGTCAGCATACTGTATCATCCTCAGACAACACCCTCAAGGAAAGAATTAACAATATTTATCAGTTTACATTCAAACAATTCAAGAGTAATCAGATAAAAGTCCCAATGAATACCAAAGGCACTAGGAAGTCTTGCTAACAGGGATTGGTACTCGGACCCCCTCAGCTCCTCACAGACCTCATAAAGTGCTGCGACCACATCTCCTGTGCGCACAAACCTCTGTGGCTGAGACCTCTGCAAGCATCTCTCCTGCACTGCACCCACTTGTGCTGAACAACCTCATTTGGAGCTGCCTCAAACAGCTCAAGATGATGTGGTATGGTGCTGCACGTGTGGTCACTAGTGTACCAGAGAGGAGCTGTGAGGTTCTCAGCTGTCAACTGAGTAAGTGCCTCAGATCTGTGTGGAATGTATGTGCCCAGGGACCTTTGTGGATCTGAGCCCAGGGAATTTTAAGATGTATTTTATTTATTAATTTGTATTGAGAGTTCACATTTCTGGGATGGAAGGTAATTGCCTGCTCAGCTACTTCTTTCCTTCCTGTCTCATTAGAACTGCCCCAAGAGGTTCAAAAATACACTGCTGTAAATTCAAACTCATCTTGAAAACCAGAGAGAAAGAAAAAAAGCCCACGAGAACAGTTTGCTCAATCAAATACAACAGATTCAGCTCTAGAACATATTTTAGTCCTTTTAAGTTTAAAACAAAATACATCAGAATAGTCAGTATCTTGTCTGCTTTTTTAAAGCTAGAAAATCAAATATCTTCCGCTGGTGAATTTGTCATATTTGATTTGAAAAGCACTGATTTTTCTCTTCTGTGTTTCATTTCTAAATGAATATATACAATGTAAATGAATTTATGTAATATATACAGCCTCCTTTCAAAGAGGGCCATTTGTCAATGGTACATTAGCTGAGCTCTAAGCTGCTAGCACAACTGACACAAAAATAGAACAACTGCAACATAAAGCTATATGCAGCCCGTTGCAGATGCTGAAACCTGTTAATGCCATATTTATTAGCAAGTTACAGAGGATATGCCACAGTATTTTCAGGCAGCATGTGACCAAAGTATGCATGTGTGAGGCCAAGCACATGTGTGTGTGTACATGAGTGCAGCACCTTCTTCTAAATGGCATTTACCTCTTTGGATGCTTAAGGAAATTTTCTGCATAGTGGCCAACTCCTCTCCCTGTTTCTTCCCTGCCCTTTGACAGGAGCTGGCTGTAAAGAGTAGGAAGTGTGAAGACATGGGGGAAGTTTTCTACTCCCTTGCACAAAAACAGAAATGAAAATTCTTTTTAAAAGATCTGGCTAAACCACATTTGTTTCCAAACTGGAAAAGTTGCTACAGTGGCTCACAGCCATTGAAGGAAGTCAATCTGCTGCTCATTGCTGCAGTCCAACCCCTGCAGTGCACTAAACTTCCTGGGTCAGGCCAACATACCTATTGTTGATGCCCCTGGCTGAGAGGCACTACAGAGGCATAGCTGAGTTGATGCCAACCCCACAGGGGAGCTCACTTCTCCAAATACTCACAGACAAGCATCCAAGTCCATATACTTTCAAAAGCTCCTGATTTTAAACCCAAATACTGGAGGCTGGGTTTGCTCTACTTCACTGTTCCCCTGCTTTGCCACAATGCCCAGGCAACCAAGAAGGCCAACAGCATCCTGGCCTGTATCAGCAAGTGTGCCAGCAGGATTAGGGCAGTGATCATTCCCCTGTACTGGGCACTGGCGAAGCTGCACCTCAAATCCTGCGTTCAGTTCTGGGCCCCTCACTACAAGGGAAACACTGAGGTGCTGGAGCAGGTCCAGAGAAAGGCCTGGAGCACAGTGTGATGAGAAACGGCTGAGGGACCTGGGGGGGTTTAGTCTGGAGAACAGAAGGCTCAGGGGGGACCTGATCGCTCTCTACAGCTGCCTGACAGGAGCATGGATCCAGGAGGTGGCTGGTCACTGCTCCCAAGGAACAAGGGATGAGACAAGAGGAAACGGCCTCAAGCTGTGCCAGGGGAGGTTTAGATGGATATTAAGAACAATTCCTTCCCCAAAGGGCAGTCAGGCATTGGAACAGGCTGCCCAGGGCAGTGGTGGAGTCGCCATCCCTGGAGGTGTTCACAAACCGCATAGACAAGAACCTCAGTGACACAGGTTAATGGTGGCCTTGGCAGTGCTGGGGAACGGTTGGACTTGATGATGTTAAAGGTCTTTTCCAACCTGGTTGATTCTATGAAAAAGAGGCTGGTGTTTCTTTGGTTTATTGTTGGCTTTTTTGGGTTCTGGTGTTTCGTTTTTTTCCACAAAACCTTACCAGTTCTGTCAGTTCCAAGAGTGGAGGGTTGGGTTGTTTGGTTTTTCTTTAAGAAAGGATATCAAACACTGTAAGACTTGCAGTAGAACTGCAGGAGTTGGCAAAAGTGCAGCTGTAATTGCACAGGGCTGTTACTCTCTGTGAAGTTGCAGAATATTTATATACAGGCGGCATCCATCAGCTAGAAGCCAACAGACCAGGCCAGTCCAGACCCTGGCCAGCATGGGGCCAGGCAGCACAGACGGCACCTGCAAATTCAGGTGTCTTATACCAAGGCATCATCTACAGCACTTACATGACATCAAATACAGCTTTGCTCACCATTGCTGGTGCTGCAATAGCCCTGAAGACAACAAGTTTTAGCTGTATGGATTACAAGAGTGGGGAAGATCTAGTCTTCACAAAAATGATATTTGTGACTTAACACTATAAGACTCTTAGGATTATTTTAGTTTGCATGCCATCTATCCAGATTTTCAAGGGTATAATGCTTTCTCATGAAATAAAGGCAGTAATACCGTGACTAAGCTGTTTCTCTGTATGATGAAAGACAGATGGCTATGGTTCAAAGCTGAAATCAGGTTTAGCTAGTATTAGCTTTAAGGGGAATGTACCACATTTTAGCCATACATTTAGACATGCAGTTGGTTGACACCTGGGGGTTTATGGCTTAGTTACAGAGAACTTAGATTCTCTTTGAGCACACAAGACCAGGTACTAGACTATATACAGATCTCTAAAAGGTAGAACGTGAATTACAATTAGATGTATCTATCTAATCAAGATCATGTCTTAATATCCTAATTATACAGTCTCAGCAGCTGGATGAAATGTGAGATATTGAGAACCACTGACCAAGCAATTTTAAAGGTTGGCCTAACACTTTTTACATACCTCAAGGGGGGAGAGAACGAGTACTTTCTGTTTCTGAGAAATAATGAGGTAGGGATTAAAACAGGGATCATGACCGACTAATCCCTAATTGCCAAATGAATCTGTGTAGCAGTCTACGACCTGCATAAACAAATGCTTACTCCACTCCTATAAAGCCTTTCCATACACTGGGGAGCTCCTATAACCTGGCTCCAATTACCTTTGAATTAGAAACACCATTTTGAAATATCCTATGGAAACAGATCTGCAGCCTGATCTTGGTTTTGATTCCCTGGAGGACATCTGTCCCAATACATGTTAACAAAATACGTTAACATAGTAACCTATATTACATGCTTTAAAACTCTACCTTCTGAGCATTTCTGGTCAGGAGAAAGCGGGCTTGGTACAGTGGTGGCAGTCCTCAGGGCTGAAGTGCTGCTTAAAGATAATATTAGATGCCCCCTCTTACTATTTTATTTAATTGAAATAATTTACATACTAGTGAGTATGAGTTCTAGGAGTACAGCTGAGAAAAGCCCATTAATAACCTGCATCTAGACAAAAATAGACACACAAATAGAAAAGCATCCTCTGAGTCAGTTTCCAGTCATTCAGACTTGAGTAAAAGACTGAAGAGCTAAACCACTGAGCGGGAGATGAGGGGAATGAGGAGATGGTGCTGAAGAATAACTTACATTCAAAGGGAGGGGGCAGCTCAAATTTTCCCTCTCACTCCCCCTTCTGTGATCCATTTGCAAATTTCTACCCATGCATTTCCTATGTTAAAAAAAATCAGAGAAAATAAAGGGAAAAAAAAAGTGAGCATTAGACTACTGGTAAAATATAGTCCTCAGAGGAGGCAGCAGTAAGTAATAATTGGGGTTTCTTATTAAAAACCAATTGGGACTACGGGAACAGGAGATTCAGCTAAGGTGTGATTTAAACTCAGCTCCGAAAATAAAGAGGGGAAAAATATATAGATTATAAAAATAAATACAGGTCTAACGTCAAATCTACCTCATGTACGTGGGTGCAGGTCTTGATAAAAGAACATTTAGGACTAAATGTTCTTTGCTGTTTCACAACCCCATAGTCTCCCTGTTCTTGGAGCATGTCCCTCACTTGGTGCCAGACCTGCTCCTGGTGTTGCCTGTGTAAAGAACTGCCACAGCCTTCAGCATATGGATCTGGGGTCTGATTTATGACATCAGAGATCACACTATTTTTTTCATTCTCTTTATATACCAGCACTAAAGGACCAACACATTCCCAGTGCTGGACATGAACATACTCTTGTAAAGGTGGTTTACTCTAGTGAGGAAAGCAAGCAAGCTCCACGTCATGTGTTGAGTGACTGACACATGAACAGTGCTGCAGGCTTCAGTGTTTGGGTTGCCATAACTGTGTGCCAGAGCAGCAGTGTCCAGGGTCACCCCCGGTAATCTCCAGTTATTTGGGCATCCCATTGTCACACTGTTTGACTGTGTGAATGCTCACCCAAAGCAATACAGTATACAGGGTTGGACCATGTGACAAAGCTTTGATTTACACATGGATGAGCAATTGTGTACACAGTTGTACTGGACTTCACCTAGACATACATTTTAATGTGCTAATAGTCACATTAGGCGCCCATTTCAACCACAAACATTATACACTTAAGATATTTGGGGCTCTGGATTTCAGAAGAAATCCTTGATTAAGAGCCAACTCATAACCTTTAATTAATAAGCAGACATCCAAGCACAACATCCTTGAACTTTTAGAAGAATTAGCGTAAGAGATCCAAGCAATTAGTTAGTGGGTTTCAAAATCAGACAAGACAAGAGTGCGTGAAAGGAGAAAAATGTTTTACCTGAAGAGATAACAAGATACAATCCGTACTCCATGGGGGGGGGGGGGGGGAGGGAGAGAGAGAGAGAGAGAGGGGAGAAAAAGAAAGTCAGATGTTAAAGTACTGATTCTAATTCAACATTTCCTTCTAAACATCCTTGCTATTCTGTGCCTTTTGGATTCTTGCCAGCTCCAAGAGCTCTCATTCTGGCTTCCCCACAGCTGTCTCCCAGCAGAAGGTGCAGCAGGACCTCGCTCGTGAACTCCTCCCCACTGTCCCAATTTTGGCAAAACCAGAGATCCCATGAGATCAGATGACAGCATGGTTGTGCAATTGAGTACTGACAGGAAAGTCTGCTTCACAAAGCCCCACTCGGTGATCCTAGGCAAGTCACTTAGCTGTAGTCTACACATTTATACAATCTACCTACCTAATAGAACTGTAATGAGGATTCATTAATTTTTCAAGTGGTTTGAGATCCTTGAATGAAAGCAGGAACTCTTCCTTACAGTGCTTTAACCCTGCTAAATCCAGACTGGCTAAAAAAAGAGGAAACACACGACATGAACAAAATAAAGCCCAGTTAGTATTCAAATCTCAGGAGAAGTTTCCATCAATTTAACATGGGGGAAGAGCTGGACTTCTGCTGTTTTATACCGTCTGAAATAAGAGAGGAAAATAACATGTTCCATTCCCATTCTAGGCCACTTCTAGTGGAATTTTGTAACATCTGCTGATGTTAAATACTTCAGACTAGAAGAATCTTTTTAACATTACTTTTTGCAAGACTGTACTATCCTCAAGGGTGACCATTTGGATGTATTTAAGAAAACCACCCCTTAGAAAGTTATGCTCAGAATGGGAAGACCCAAGATCTCACTGCTGGTGTGAAATGTGTAATGTCACTGGGCTACACGTTCAAATCCCATTTGTTATCCATGGCTTAACATTAGTTTAAGAGGTAAGAGCAAGTCTGCTTGAACTAAATATTGATCGAAGACAACTTCTGCACCTTTTACTATCCAGCATGTTTCTGTGACACAGACCTGACTGTTAATTCTTTCCCTTCCTGTTTTCTGGGTGCTCTAATAACTTGCATTTACCAAAATCTTTGTCACTTTGGGGATGGAAAATGACCTCCTAATATTTGTACATTCAGTCTCATCTTACTCAAATCCCAGTATTTTGTATTGCTTTTCAGAAGCAGCTCTTGATGTAAAACTGTAAAAGCAGTTAAGCAAATTATGTGTTCAATTCCCACTATATAGCAAACAGCACTTTAGTACATCCCTTTTGCTGGTAAGCTCCTAATCTAAATTTTGAGTCATATGCAAATAAACTTCGCTGTTCAGAAAAAGCCCAAGTTCCTCACATGACAGTTAAGCTTCCTAAATCAGGAGATAGGGAGGAAAGAACGCGTTCTGAGTAGCTTGCAGAAAGCAAAGCCTGAAATGCTCACACAAGAGTGCACATTCAAGCACCTGCATGTGGTGCTTATCTTTGCATGCACAGGTAGCCTGGGCTGTGCTTACATCTTTTGCTGGGGCAACTTCATTTGCCATTTCCCTAATAAATGCACATACAACCAAGCTCTTTGTGCCTCCTCAATCCCAGTTTAGATTGGAGTGCACTGTAGATGTAGAAGCAGGGAGTCATTGCTGTTCTTTGACTTTCACAGCTGTGAAGGAGGGTACATGGTCCGCAGAGGAAAGCGGGAGAAGCCAGTTTTCAGTCCAGCTGCTAGGGGGCTCCCATTTTTCATTCAGGTTGAAATGTTACACAGAGTATAGGCTATCTGGGGGAATTTGCTCAGCCATCTTCTGGCACACATACTCCTCCATACTTTTGGCTGTGTATTGTATAGAGTCAACTCTTTCAATAGTTCTGCTTAACTTGACAGAAATCTCACAACACTTCAAAAAATTACTCTGTTATAGCCAACAGGGACAGTGGAACACAGGACCTTTTGGTGGCTTACTTAAGAGCATACCACAGGGCAGTTGCAGGCTCACAGGCCTCTCTTTATGACAGTAACACAAGACCTGACTATCAGTGTGCACTTCCAGCACAGAAACCAATTGCATCGTCCTGGGCTGCATCCCCAGCAGTGTGACCAGCAGGTCCAGGAAGGGGATTCTCCCCCTCTATTCCACTCTTGTGAGTCCCTCCTTGAAGTCCTGTGTCCAGCTCTGGGGGCAACAACACAAGGGGGATGTGGCCCTGCTCAAGCAAGTCCAGAGGAGGCCACAAAGATGCTCCAAGGGCTGGAGTATCTCTGCTATGGAGACAGGCTGAGATAGCTAGACTTGTTCAGCCTGGAGAACAGAAGGCTCTGGGGAGACCTTAGAGCAGCTTCCAGTGCCTAAAGGGGCCAAGAATAAATCTGGAGAAGGGCTTTTACAAGGTAGTGACAGGACAAGGGGGAATGGCTTTAAACTGAAAGAGGGGAGTTTGAGATTAGGAAGAAATTCTTCCCTGTGAGGGTGCTGAGGCCCTGGCACAGGTTGCCCAGAGAAGCTGTGGCTGCCCCATCTCTGGCAGTGATCAAGGCCAGGCTGGATGGATCTTGGAGCAACCTGCTCTAGTGGGAGGTATCTCTGCCCGTGGCAGGGACTTGGAACTGAACAGTTTTTAGAGTCCCCTCCAACCCAAACCATTCCATGAGTCGATGACATTTTTCTTCTCCTGACCTCCAAAAATGATCAAACTGCCACAAGATCAGTAAGACATCAGTGTATAACTCAATAATGCAACTACCCATCAGTAGGATTAGGTCTCTTTCACATGCAAAACAAAGGGTCCCTGCAGAAGCTGTTCAACTAATAAAGAAGGCAGTCAATGCTTTCAAGTGGCTGCATTTGTTAATCTTTTTTGGAGGTCAAGTTAGTATTTAGGAGAGGTTACTTCACCAAAGGAGGAGAAAAAGAACAAGAAATCATACAGAATGATCCATCTTCATATAGGAGGTCACAGAACTTTCAGGATGTCCAAAATACATATCAAATGAGGAAGACTTATCCCTTTTTCACAAATAAAGAACATTTCAGAGAGTTCAGAAAAGAATTCAGAACATGGCCATAGTTATGCAAGCCAGACTAAATAAATAAATAAAACAAACCAAGGCTGCCCTAAAGGAAATGTTTCCTACGGGGAGACAGGCTTAGCCTTAACGTCAAGAAGCTCCGTAGAAGTTTCTCTTAGATGGCTGATTATCCCCATCTCTAGAGACTTCAACCTATTTTTGACCACGTATATGTGCTTCAGTGGGGATGAAAAAAAAAGGAAAGAAAAAGAAGGCAGCAGAAAGCAGAGATGAATGTTCAGCTGCATTCTTGCAGAGTTTGATACAAACACAAGTCACAATAGGATATTAGGATGATAATTTCATACATTATAATGTCCATATGAATATAAACACGTGTCCCTTAAGACATTCTTTACTTCTGTTAATACTTTAGAAATTATTCATCTGGTTAATTAATTATACACTGAATTTATACATTAATGCCTAATACTTAGGCCCAAATAATTCCTGGGCTAATATATTATTTAAAAGCACGTAGGAAGACTAGAAACTGGGTTAATTTACTAGTATCTAGCTTAGGGCTCCAATTTTCTTCAAGACAAATTCAGTACACGAACAGGCAATTGGACATGTAAGGACAGAAACTTTCAGATGTTTCAGCTAGTAGAGCTTTGTAAACAGATTATTTACATAAAATGGAGACTACAGCATAAGTCACGCTTCAAAATGGTAAACTCAGAACTAAAAGTTCCCGAGAAGGACTTTATGAAGTTTTGAATACCCCAGATAGATTAATATTATCCAAGATAGGAAGAAGCAACGCCCGTGGCTCTGCTGATCTTCTAGATCCTTTGCTCTTAGACACAAGCAGAAGCTGCCCACCTTCTCATGCTCTGTGGCAAATGCAGTGTCAGATGTAGCTAAGTAAAAACAGAGGGGGAATGAAAGCACTTTGCCAGAGTTACGTGCAGGACACACTGACACAGGCAAGTACACCACAAAAATCACTTCTCTTCTGAAGAGCCTGTCTCTGTTCCTGCAGTTCAAGGGTGCAATATTCAGAAAAGCCTATCAGGTGGAAGCCCAACTTCTATTTCTAAATCAGCCTATCTCATTAGTATCTGCAGATATCCTTAACAGAGATGGTTTTGCACTTCATTCCAGCCTTAAAACACACATACACACAAATTCAAGCAAACATTAGGAATTGATTAAATAGAAGCTGTCAAATTCATTGACTCCACCTCAATTACATTTTCCTAAAATAGATACAGATCAACTATGTCTAAAGATTCAACAATCTCCATGTGAAGCGGAATCTGACATACAGTTTAGATGAGTTTTGCAGATTTCACTTACTGAACAAACAATTCCTTTTAATCAATACATTGGTTTAAGATAAGACTTCTGGACAGTCAGCAGCAAAGGATGGCTTGGCAAAACTCCTCCTAGTGTTTTATTTATACTCTTGTAAGCAGTGACACTTTGCTATTGCTGACATCGCCCATCAGTCTTTCCATCACAATACTAGCTCCATCTTCTCCAGAAAAAGAGTACAGGGAGCTGGTCAGCAGTTTCTTTAGAATTCAAGCTTTCCCATAATAGAATACCTTAGAATATGCTTATTTCTGAGAGAGGATAAGATGTACTAGATGAGACATTACTCAGAAGGAGTCTTTGGCAGATGATCAACATGGAGAATTCTCTTTTATTAAGCTTTAAAGGCTGAAAAATAGAAGCAAAGAACATAAGTGGAAAGTTTGGGACAACATTTTCTATAGGCACTGTGGTCTGGGCTGCTATAAGATTAGACTCCTATAAAATGCCTCTTCAAAACACTGCATTTAAATTAATCCTTTAGTAACTTCTGCACTGTGTCTTTTAGTACATGTTATGCTTTACACCTTAATCATGTACTAAAACATACTAGCAGTTCTATGCTCTGTATTAATTCAGGAGTTACTACTCCATATTCACAAAATACTGCACTTAGACAGTGGCTCAATTATTTCAATATACTGCCAGCTTTCAAGGGAAAATGTTCTGCCCTGGACTCACTACTCAAAAATAGGTGCATGTAGAGACCAACAATAAGGGCGCCAAGGAGAGACAATCAACTTTAAAGGGAGGTTGATGAACCACTGAATAGATTTACTTGATAATTGCTGCATGAGAGGAACTTGGAGTTTCACATGATTGCACCACATCTTATATCTCTCTCAAATACATTCTGAAGTTTCATAAGCTCTGCCTTTTAGGACACAGCCACACAAAAAGAGCAGAGAAAGGCTTATTCCAGCATTTGCTGTACAGCCAACCATAAATATTTTGAATTCAGCTGTCCCTAAGTGAGAAAAGGGTAGAGACTATTAAATAGAAATCAATGGTCATGCTTCATATATTACTTGATGTTTTACTTTTTCCAGTGCTTTGATTATAAAATGTGGCACAGAATGAGTAGATGTGCATCTCCTGCTTTATGCTATCTTTTTTTCCTGCTTTCTGCCTTCCCTGTTCCTTGCTCTGCTCTTTTGCATCTTAGGGGAAAGCAGATGAATTTCTGAAGGGAGATGGTGCAGTCTCCATGTTGCTCTTCTCTTGGACAGCAGCACTCTCACACTCCAATACTTACAAACATTAAGCAAACTGCACAGACTAGATCAGAGATACTTACAATCACCTCTGACTGTTGCCAAGTGGTGTACGCAATATTTAACACTAGGTTGAGTGAAAAGCATAATGAGCAACCGTTCACTCCCCAAGGCCACCACCACCACAGCTTGCACCCTCCCCAGGGGTCTCAGCAGAGACCAAAGACAGGGTGAGCTCAGGGTGATTCAATTTCTTGTTGCTCCTAAAAATAGCCCTATAAAAGCCAGAGTGAGTCTCAAACAGGAGCTGCTCATCCCCCTATTTGTGTTACAGCTCCACAAAAGGAGGCCAGGATTTAGGAACTGAAGGTGAATCAGAGCTTTTGAAAAATAGATCCTGTGCTTTGTGATCAGTCATATACTGAGAAGAGTGAACGGCCAATGCCGACATTTTACAAACATCCCAAGTGGTGGCATATTTCCACCAGCTTCTGGACTAGTGGTTTTGAATATGATGCACGCAATCACCAGTGATCTGGAAATACAGTTATTTGTTACAGCTATATACAGAGTTTTATTCAATTGATAAAAGGGGATATGAGCAAAGGGGAGTTAAAGAATATCTTACTGAAAACAATACTCCAGATGCATCCAGAACAGTCATCTGGGAGATGTATAAAACCATGACATATGGAATAGAGGTTTTTTTGTTCCTCCCAAAGAAAGTAAAAATACAATATAACTTATAATTAGTACAAACAGAAACGAGGTTAAATTCACAGTCATGTATTGCCAGAATGATTCTAACTGGCTGAATGAAAAAAGCTTGCATCAACAGAATTTCTGCTAGAAGTGAGATATTTATCTGTGTTGCGAGACAGCAACAATGACAGAACCACTACATTCACATGCAGGTTTCTAAAATGAGTTTTTGTCCATATAACCAACTGCCAGAATGCCAATATTGTCCCTATACACTTGTCTTATTGCGTTGTTCTTATTCTCTTGAAGGCAACAGCTATTCTTCCCTTGCTCCAAACATATTTCAGTGTTTCTCACTGGTCAGGTGAATCTTTGACTGGGGACTTAACTGGAAACACTGAGGAGGGGGGAAGGAGGAGAAGCAGCAGCACAAGAAAATTTACATAAGTGCATTGCAATTATTTCTGCTTAATTATGCATGCAGCTGGCTCTATTTTAAGACATGCCATTGCAGTGCGCACACAAGCACTGAGGGTATCTGTCACTTCACGTGTCAGACCTTTAACATTTTCACTCACCTGCCTAAGAATCACTAGGAGCAAGCAAAAAGAAGCAGTCAGGCTTGTGGCCACCTGCCATTCATCAGCACAGTAAGAATACTGCTGCTGCCCCTTCGTATTTCTCTCACGTGAAGGCTTTTTTGCACTGTATTCAAAATAAATGGTCAATTTGCTCTTTAGTAAGTTACTCCATTTACTTCTCATTCACTAGCAAACTAAGCAGCCTCATTTTTGAGAACAGTTACACAAAATTAAGCTATCAGTTAAAAACAAGTTGAATTAGGGAAAAAAAATATACAGAGCTGTGTTTATCAACCCTGGCTTAAGATGAAGCAATGTTAAACTCAGCCTTAACCTCCTCTCAAATGACACTTTTCTTGGCAAAGATTCTGGGTTTTGTCCCTGATGTCGAGGGAGGTGCTCCTGCCCCTCTACTCTGCTCTCGTGAGACCTCACTTGGAGTATTGTGTGCAGTTCTGGTGTCCTCAACATAAAAAGGACATGGAACTGTTAGAACAAGTGCAGAGGAGGGCCACGAGGATGATCAGGGGACTGGAGCACCTCTCGTATGAAGATAGGCTGAGAAAATTGGGGCTGTTCAGCCTGCAGAAGAGAAGGCTGCGTGGAGACCTCATAGCAGCCTTCCAATACCTGAAGGGAGCCTATAGGGATGCTGGGGGGGGACTCTTCATTAGGGACTGTGGTGAGAGGACAAGGGGTAATGGGTTTAAACTTAAACAGGGGAAGTTTAGATTGGATCTGAGGAAGAAATTCTTTACTGTAAGGGTGGTGAGGCCCTGGAATGGGTTGCCCAGGGAGGTTGTGGATGCTTCATCCCTGGCGGCGTTCAAGGTGGGGTTGGACATAGCCTTGGATGGCATGGTTTAGTGGGAGGTGTCCCTGCCCATGGCAGGGGGGTTGGAACTCGATGATCTTGAGGTCCTTTCCAACCCTAACTATTCTATGATTCTATGATTCTATATTTTGGTCAGGTACATACTGAGGAAGTGCTACGATTGTCCAAGGCTTTCAGAGCATGGGGGAACCTTAAATTTGGTAGATTCTCATCCTGTTGCACCAGTGCTATCAGGAGATGTTCAGGAGAATCAGGCTCTTTCCTCAAACACAAGGCAGAACCTGGAAACCTCTGCCATCCACAGCACAAGGACACCTATCATGACTGGAAAATACAAGTACAGTGAGTGTGAAGCTTACTAATAAGCCGTGGCTCTACCTCTCCTGAACACAAAAGAAACAAAATTGACACAGAAACTCTCATTCTTACCTAGCAGCCCATTATGTCCATCCTATGCCATCATATTGGCTCACAAACCTCTTTACACTAAGCTTGCATTGTTCACTGCCTCTGCCCAACTCCTGCCACTTCTTTGGGACAAAATATCTCATGAGGACATTACTCTCCTGGACTCGGTACTGGAGTAGCCATAATAAGTTAACATGAAACAGTTAATAGTGGAGAACAGTTAATAGTCTGCTATGAGTTACATACACCTAATATTATTGAAATAATAGGCTCTTTCCTAAACTGATACCCTATAAACCACTTAGCTAGAAGCCAGGGTATTTTCACATGGAATTCCTACGAATGGACTTGGGTTTTGGCACCTGCAGTTCTATCCATTCTCATTTGGCTAGAAAGATCCTGTGTCTGGGAAAAACAACAAGGCAGCATCACTCCCTTCTCTCCACTTCTCCTCTTCTTGCCTTGCCTGTCTTCTCCCCCCTCAAAACAAAAAACGGTAACACAGCTGGCAAAATGAGAGTCAGACATCACCAGAACCAAGTGTCTGTCTTGTAGCGATTGAAAAATGGCCCCATCAGCAGTCGGTTACTTGGTGGGACTAGTTTTCAAAGCACTGTGAAAGGCCACTGTCCTTTTTTATCATTGAAGCTTATTTCAATTTCAAATATCATTCTTTGTTTCATTTAAACTATGTTGTGTGAAGCTATGAACTCGACTTTTAATTCACGCTAAAACTGACACATAATCAATGTTGAAAACAATAAAACACAACAGGTCTTTAGATTGCACTGCATTATCAGTATAGGTTCCAACTATGCAGTAGACAGTATACAGGATGCTAAACCCAGCATTTTATTTGGTAACATATAATGGCAAATACTCCACCTAGTTCTTAATTTTTCATTGCAATGCTGCTGTGAGAAGTGTTCTGCCTGCCCTTGGTATTATATCCTATAGAGAAACATGTTTTGATCATAGGACAAATTGTTAAAGCAATGCATGTACTACACAGGTCAATAATTGCTACGACGTTCACCACTGAAAGTCATTCATTGACATAAAAACAATCTAAAGGGTTGCAGAAAAACAATACACAACCTCATCAAACACCTTGTTCTAACAGCTATTTCTAAAGCAAAGGACATAGGCTATTAAGAGTTCAGTAGATTATGAAACCATGCAAAATCCACTCATTCATGGAGATAAGATTTATTGATCACCAGGACACATTCCCCCTGTTCTTTTAAGGTATTTCATAACAACACTGACAGATGAAAGGCTTGGATGCCTGGCTCCTTAGCCCACAACACTGCCAATACTCCAAAATTCATCAAAATGACAATTCAGAGCTCTTTGCCCCTACTTATTATAGAAGGGTCAGTTGGATTTTACACAACTCACCTTAAATGACTAATGAAAGACACTGGAAAGACAGTCATCATTGCCTTCCAGGTACGCAACACATTGCTCCAAGCTGAAATGCTAGATACATCTCGGAATGCAAAACACACTTTATAAGAGTTATTGACAAAGCATGGGCTTTGGGGAAGCATCATTATTTTTTGCTATGTAACAACAAACATTTTGTATTCCATCTGAAAGGCTGTTTGAGGAGGAAGCAGAAGAGGGATTGGTTACAGGTGAAGGTTGGACTAGAGCTGGGGAAGCATCAATGCTAAGGTCTTGCAAACAACTCAGCCAGTCACAGTAAAATAGTGACCATCTTGCCAGATTCATTTCCTCTAATGACCTGGACTGGAAACATATTTATAAAATGGACAGCGCTTGAAAAGGTTTTGGCCATATGCAGTGTAGAAGGTAACACTTGACACCACAGGAATCCTCTCTTCTACACCCTTTGTACAATGTCAAAAAGGCCAAAGGAGAAATCATTCCTTTTCCTGAGATTTTCTCTATTTTCTTAATAGAGTTAAGGTCCAGGTAGAAAGCAGGCACTTATCTGAATAATTACACCACCACAGAGGAACACAACCCAGCTCAAGAGAGCAAAACAGGAAAGCAGTGTTTGCACTTCCACAGCCTTGCTTGCTAATGCCCCAGTCACATCCTAAGAGGCAAAGGTCTGCAGCAGAGCTGGAAGCCATCTGTGTTTGCATTCCCAGCAATGCTAACAGCACACAGCTCAGAAGAAAGAGCAGTTTCTTACGGCTTTTGTTGAGGTTTCATTTGGGGGTTTTGGTGCTTGTTTTTATTTATTTTACTTACAACATAGAGACAAGGACAATTTCCACAAAGAAATTAGCTATCTTCATCAATTTCTTGAAGCTAACCCCAGTACAAGATACTTCTTGTCTCCCAGGGGCTTTGTCACCTATACTCTTAGCAGGATGTCTATTCAAAAAACCACCAATGCTTTTACAAACAGCAGAAAGCCCCAAAGTCACTTTTACCTACTTTCCTGCAGTGCATAATCTTCAAAATTCATTTCATTTTTTTCATGATAATTTTGTGATCTCTTTTGAGGCTGAAAACGTTATTTTCTTTTCTTTCCTGGGAGGAACTGCATTTTTAATCAGGCTTCCCAAAAAGAGCTTTTGCTGATCTTAATGTGAAAAGAAAGCTCTGAAAAAATAATATACCCAGGAAATGTTACTTCAGAAAGACAGAGTTCATTTGACAGCACAGAAGACAAAATGGCTTAGGTCCTTAAATCCTCCCTTTCTCTACAGGCCACAGAAGAGTGCTTGGAAGGCTGAGCAGTGAAATATGGTTATACCTAGAGACTGCTGGGCTTCTACCTCACATCACAGGAACATCTGGAGAAATGCAATTAGAGCACAAACAGCTGCAGTGTCCTCTCTTGCTACTCCGAATTGTGCCACTGTCACCTCGTGCTCCCTCGCTGCCTGCTGCATCTACTGAGTGACCTGCATTTTATAACTCCATTCTCAACTGTGTTGTTTTGTCATGCAAATATTGAACAGCAATAGGTTCACTGGTGTGTTAACAGAGTGGGCAGGTGTCAGTGGGCTGACCTGCTGTCTCAGTGAGGGAGCCAAATACAAGTCCTGTGTAATAACCAGATACCCAAGCTGTACCCTAAAGCAGTTAGAGAACTCATGCATGACTCGGGATTCGATGATCTTATAAGAGATCTGTCACTCTCCTAATGAGAAACACTGCTTTATTCTGCTGCTGTGCATGCTGAGCCATCATGTATGCAGAGTACCATAAGTCTGAGCTCAGTATTCCAAGCAGAGATGCTCAGATCGCTGGCATCCACAAAATGATGGAATAATACAGCTAAGAGCATGTATCACAGGGTAACACAGCACAGCTCAAGCTGCCCTAAAAAGCCTGGCTCAATCCTATTTGATGATGTCTGCAGTCACAGGTCACAGAAAGGTTGAAGTTGGAAGAGACTTCTGCACTTGGTTACGAATTGTGAAGACAAAACTTGTTAAAGTTTTTGGTGTGACAAGAAACTGATCTGCCGCTGCTAAGACAAACCGTAATGGTACAGATGTCTGCACTGCACATACCTCATCCAGGCAAAAAAGAAAGCCAGGTATTGCTCAGCTGACATTTTGTTGCAGACATACAGTTCCAGTTGGGACACAAGAGCTTTAGTGACCCCAAGGAAGCTCACTTGCCAGAGCACAAGCTTACAGCAGCCCCACTGGCAATGCCAGCCATCCTCACCCACTGCCAAGCATTGACCCGGCACCTGCACCAGGCTGTGACTCTGTACTGGTTTTAACTGGGGCAGTAGCGTATTTATCAGTACCAATAGTAAATTATATCAGACCCCCAAAAAACAGAGGAAAAGAACAAAGTGAGCATGAAGAGTTCAAAGATTGAAGGACACAGGTCAGTGCTTCTTACCTTCCCTGCAGTATCAGAGATGCTCCCAATGACTTAGATAACAGCACAACCTATTCAGTGTAACACCTCAGGACAAAGCCAAATTCACTTCTACTCCTTAACACTTCAGCAACATTGTAACGTTCAGCAATGTCATTACTTTACCAAAAAATGAGGATCATGAAAGACTATGGAACTGCTACAAAACTTCACTTTCCCCCACTCCCAACTTAACTGGCCATTTTCTTGGAGTCAGTCTTACTGGTTTCGACCGCCTCAACAGCTCCAATTATAAACACATTTAAAAACTGCATTTCAAGGAAAAAAATTAACAGATGAAATCCAAGTTGTTTAATACATTACTTTGTATCTTCCGTTATGGAATAGCACAGGAATAAGCATGAACACTGGTGAAAAATTGAGTCCCTCGCTATCAAAACATCAGTTTAAAACACAACTTCATTTCACGGATGATCATGGCTGATTGTGAAACACTGAATCTGCCGTTCTCTCTCTCCGCTTTAAAGGGTAAAGCTGCCTGCCTCATTTTCCATTTAGCCACCACAAAAGTTGACAAGGCAGTAGTTTTATCACCTTGCTGTGGAATCTCCCTTCAGTTTGTCACGGATTTAATGCTACTCAGAGGAATGGCAGCACAATGCTCTGACAGAGTGCCTTTGAGAGAGGAGTTACTTGTGCAGGAATGCTGTATAAAAAAACAGGGCTTGGGAAGGAACCTGTGGAGGAAGTCACATTAAGGCAGATCTGTACAGGACCAAGTCACGACACTGTCAGTCACAAAAAGGTACAACTTCCACCACAACCAGCCTCACTGGAGGAAGAGGCTGTTTTGGGAAGGGATTCCCAGTACAATATCACAACACAGCATTTAGCTTGCTCAAGTAGAAAAAGGCTTTAACAGAGAAGCTGCTAGCAAAAACAAATGGGCTTGCCTGGAAAATAAAACCCAACTGGACTCTGCACTTAAGGCAGGTGAGATTCAGGCCACCAGAGCTGAATTTGCCCCTCTGCAGCTCCAGCTTTGGCTCTGATCCAGAAAGCCTTTTAGCTGCAAGTTTTTATAGAGGCAGTTTTCAAAACTGAGCCTTCATCAAAGTGCAGCTCCAGAAGTGAAGCATCCTCCCGGTCCTTGGGCACTCACTGAAAGGAACGGTTGAAACTCCTCATGTCTGACCCCCGCAACCTGTACCAGCAACAGATGCTACAGAGAGGCAAGAGATACCTGCCTCTTACCCACAGAAAACAGAACTGCTTCCAGACTTTGCAGGATTCTGTTCTCAAGAGACACAGTGATCACTCCAGGATAATGGAGCTGTCCATAAGGATATGGAGAGAGGCTTTAGTGAAGCAGTGACCAGGGTTAGGACATCAGAGATGAGGCTTTAGACAGAGAATCATGTTCTCAAAGCTACCTCAAGCTGTCATTGCTAGGCTAGGGACATGCCCAGAGGAATTCAAAAATCACCATATAAAGCTTAACTTCTTAGAGCATGAAAAACCTGAGGCAGAACACAAGCTTATACTGTTTAAGATGCTCAGAGTACACTCACGAGTGAGAAGTCTTGGTCTTGCCATGAAATCAAAACTATGAATAAAACAAATGTTTCTCGGGACGTTATGCAAAAGGAGCAACTGATGAACCAGATGAGAGACTAGAAAAGAAATAATCTGACTTATTCTTGCTTGAATTACCACAAGAGATTAAAAGGCACTTCCATATTAGTTGTAAACTAGCTTTGATAAGAGTTTTCATTATGGTTTAGGTACTTTGCCTGCTCTTCCCTCTGATAATTCTGTTGATGTGACTTTCATATAATCTAGTCTGACCTTCATATTATTTTTCCTTTCCTTGAGCATTTTAATCTGGACCTCACTCTACCATCCCCAAGTGCTTCTGGGGAAAGGGAGGAGACTGATGATAAAAGACATGTTAAGAGATAAGATCACACTTCAGCCCTTTATCTTTGCAGATGGATTTGACTATCCACAGCTACTTTAGAACAGATTTTAGAGGCAGGAACAAGGCATTTTTTGTCCCTTCTCGAGTAAAAAGTGGTGTTTGCCATTCAGAACAACATCTCAAGTTACAGAACTTGTTTTCAGACTTCAGTGACAAAAGTATATTTGAAATAACATCAGCATCATATACAGAGAACCTTTTCATGGGGCAGAAAGGGCAGATTTGTTCACCTTTTTAACTTCTACGCTGGGATACCATGCAAAAAAGTGCCTTATCATGAAGACACGGTCACAGCAGCACAGGCAGGGAGGAAAGGGTAAGAGTGCTCATTCGCAGTTAGGAGACCTGGTCTATTTGTGCTGCACAGCACATTGGTGCAAATCAAACACAACTGCATTTGAAGTAAAGGTAAAAAACTAGAAACAAGGTCTCCAGAGATGCAATGCTTAATAAACAGTGGATGTAAATAGAAGAACCCTCCATTTCTTCGGGTATATTCTGATAAGCCTGACAAGTGCTTTCCTCTCATCACTAGACCCTGGCAAGCTGGCATTTTCTCTTTGCTTCCACTAGGATGCTCCTACCCCTTCATTCCCTTTATTGGGCTGATGCTTCCCTTGTTTACATTCAACTCAAAACCCAGGCATAGGTCTAAGATTTAGCCACTGAACAACTCTTGCTATAGCAAACACCCCTGCTACAGTGCAACAGTTTCCGTCCAAAAGCCCCTTTCACAAAACAGTAAGAATTCAAGAATAAAGGCTCTCAGCATCTCATGTGCTCATTTGTCCTGTATATGGACAGCATAGATAACACTGTTTTGGTCAGTAAACTTCACACCAATGTCTTCTTTTGCTTATTATCTAGGCTAAGTACTGACAAAAACTGCCAGGTTGGAAACAAGTTCTACTTATCTTCTGACACAAAAAATGAGGTGTGCTGGGCATTCATGGCAGTTGGCCTGATAGCAAAGAGCGGTGGTTCTTGCCAAACCTAGCCACACCTGAGAATGGACGAGATGCACAATGGCAATATGCCATTGGCTTCAGTAGGGCTAGGATCAGCCCCTTATGCCTCTCATCAAACTCCAGCCCAAGGCTTTCAAGAAAACCTGGAGTTATGCCCACACAGGAAAGACACCTCCTATGCTACGGTCTAAATCTTGTCTCCACTCAGTTTGATCATTCTTCTGGGATGACAGTCATTGCTTCCTCCACAGGACACTATACTTCAAAGTAAAGTAATGTACTGCCTTCAGTTACACTAATGCAATCCCCTTTGATTTATTTCTTCTACCATTTCAGTCAACATCCCAGCAAGTCATCTACTTACCAGCTGCACGTCTGCTTGACAGCTTTAGGGATCTTTTTCAAGCAATAAGTCCCAAGTGTCTTTCCAGGGTCTTATGCTCCAGCTCTTTACTGTTTAGAGAATATTGCTCTATTTATTCTCAGCTTCATAGTCCTCTTAATGTTTATCTACCAGCACTGCCATCTTTCAAGCCACTGTACTTACAGATAAGGCCTTCTGCATCTGATTACTGGTCCAGTCATTATCTTGCTGGTTTGTCCTCTATATTTAGATGTATTTTACATGTTTGCTGGCTTGATTTCCACACATTATTATCCTTGTCAGAGACAGAGAATAACAGTGGCAGTCATAACAATGATCCTGTAGCCAGCTCCACTAACAGTTTGCTAATTTTGCTCCCTGCTCATAATCCCTTAGTCATGATATGCAGAGTTAATAACAGCTTGCAACTTACAGTGGAAGGGAAAGATGAGCCACAATTTTCATCTGGTGGGGTTATTATTTCCAACAAAAATACTGGTTTTGTCTTTTAAACTTGATAATTCTAACAGTAATAAAATACACCTTTAAACTTCAATAAACTATCTAATTGGAAGGGGGGGGGGGTTCAATTGGCTTGTTGGGTTTGGTTTGTGTCTTTTAATTACATTTCACTAGCATGATTCGTCCAAGATAATTTCTCCACAGGAAAATGTGGCTAGATGAGATCCAAGGAAGATCTCACTGACGTCAGCCTCAACCTTACATCAAGTGCTCTTAGAGGAATTGTATTCTGGTAGCAAAATAACTGGGTTTGAGCATTGTAGGGTTTATGCTCTACCTCAGTCTCATCCTGTTTTCCTTATTGGCTTGCACTTGTTAGAAAAGAAAGAAACTTCTAGGTTTCCTTCAACATCCCTATCACCTTGACAGACAGCCCTTACACAATCCCATCCCTTGGTGTATCAGCATGATCACTTGTGGGTGAAGTGAGAATTACAGCACATTTGTCTCACAGCTGTCCTGCATCTCCTCCCTAGGAAGGGACTCTACAAATGCACAGCATTACTGCCTGCAGAGGGAACCCGACTGTCCCAACTCCTCAAGAGCCCATCCAGTGTGTCATTGTCTGTTTTCAAGTCTGAACTGTGTCTTTCATTACACTAAAGGTCTCCCTTCCCATTAATCTTGTTGAGCAGCTCTCCTCTCCAAGCTCTGCTGCCCACAATTTGTGATTCCTTATTGTTGAGCATCCATCACACGTAAAATCAGTTCTAAGCACCCCATTACTCACATTTTTAGAGATGTCAAAGCAAGGCCTCCATGTAGCTCCCAGAGCACTTTAGAATTCCCTTCTGCTTTCCCATCAAAAAGGCAAAAAGGACACAAGCAGACAGCACCTTATTTGAACTTACCAGGGAGGTAGATTTCCTTATACAGAAAATTAGGAGGAGGAGCAAGGCGAAAAAGGCAACTATATAGCACAGTTACAGTTAATGATGCATGAACATCACAAGGTTCAGCTGAGCAAGGACCCAGTCCTAGGTCCTTCAGGTGACTTTTTCAGTGCCACTACAATAGGATAACTTTCCAAGATAACCCTGCATGGAAACCAAGGTGAGTTTTCTCTCATATTGCTATTTACATTACACCACTGTGCACAGCACTTCAGGACTCAGAAAATACCAGAGCTTTCTTCTCCTCAGCCTGGTCTTCAGTTTGGTTCAGTGAACATCTCCATAAACAGTGTACATACAGCTATTTCCTGGTGAGATCAGTAAAACTGGGAAACTTCCGAATAAAAAAAAACCCCAAATCACTACTAGGGGGTGTCCAAAGAAGTTTCATGCATTAAAGAACCTCCGCTATTTGGATAAGCCGCAGAGAAAGCAATGGAGGTTGTCTCTACATAGCATCTCTGAAAACTTTGAATTCACACATTTCTTATTAAAAGGGAAAGGATGATCGATTGGTCTCCAGGGTGCTTGCACTAATGGATTCCTTTTCCCAGCAGAGGATTGCTGCAGCTCGTTCATTCACTCATTCGTTCATTCATCACAACCCTGCAGTTGCGCAAACAGACTCTGTAAACAAAACCTCTTCCCCAGCAAGCTCCCACCGTGCCAGCAGTGTTAAGTGGCAAGCACATGAACACCCTGCAGAGCAGCAGAGGGAAATAGTTCATTGATACTTCTTTTTCCTCTTATCTGTATAGTTGGTGCTGCTTTACAACCGATGTAAAATGATAGGTTACACTGGTAATAAACCTCAATACATGAAGTCTCCATACAGAGTGGTTGCTGAAGGCTTAATATCAGTCATAATTATTATCCATAAAACGTTATTGAATCAGATCTTAAAAGTTAATGCTGCTTTGTTTCAGGAGATAAAGGACAGTAGGCTGGCAAGGCACAGAAGGAAACATTGAGCATTTGATCAATCTCTGTGTGATTCAAAACTTCCACTGCAAATAGAACTTAGCACTTCAAATAGAAGTTTTTATCCAACATCCTATGAGCTGGCCTAAGCAGAGTCCTGTGGCAAGAGCCATTACTCAGAGGATGTTTTATCTTTGAACTTGATCCCAATGCCCAGGCAGAGGATGCAACTCTTTCCTTGAACTCAGGACTAGTGAACACTGCCCTTTTAAGACACTGTGTCACACCTCAGATGGCAACATGTGCTTAGGAGGTAAATCACCCCACCACTGAGGGGTTTTCCTAAGCTGCAACCCCCCACCATCCGTTTGAGCCCTTGCTGCTCACACCATCACCTTCCAAAATGGACATCTGCCTTCACAGCCCTCATGTTAACACAAGAGCTCCGTATCTGCAAAGGAGGTGCCCTGACAGAAGGCATCAGGCAACTGGTTAAAGGAGCATAAGCTGCCCTAACATTTACAGCTCAAGACTGACATCCTCCTTGTCCACAAACATTTCATCCAGCTTTCTGCACTCATAGTATCACTAATCCATCTCTCCCTTTTCCTTTTTGTAATACAGAATTGCAAGTCTGAAGCCATTACTCATCTCTACAGGAGAAGACTCCCAGAGGAAGAAAGTGTCAACTTGAGAGCTGGGAAGGAGCAAAGGGGACCAGTGCGTGTCCTCCCCACCAAAAGCCATAGCACTTCCCAGTGAGAGGGACATTGGCTCCTACAAAAAGTGAGCCTTGTCTCCTCCTTTCCTTGGTTACTCAGCAAATACTAATCATCAGATGGACATCCCAGTGCCCTGTAAAGTGAGGAGAGACTTAAGGTTGACCACAGGCTCTAGTCCTTTAAAAACAAAGGGAAGCAGGCTCTGACTTACGTGCAACTCTCAGGGCAGCCTGACTAGATACACTCCCTGCCTCTGGAATGAACTTGTTTTGCAAAGCAACCATTACATTTGCAAGCTTTATGGAATACGACATTTTTCAAATGTAGAAAGTATGCCAAGGAAATCACGCAGAAGGGTAATAGGAAATACTTGCAGGGAGACCTATTCTGAATTGTCTACACATAGATAAGGCACAGAATTCCTTTCCTTAAAGATTTTATTAACCTTTTGCTGATGGAAGGAGATTACTGATTGAGAGCTAGATGAGGTCACTGCAGCAATTATATTTCGAATCCTCTTCAAAAAAGGTTCTTCTACAACATAAGAAGAAAAGTTGACAAAATGAATTGTTACTTAAACAGAGTCTTTTAGAAGACTAATTAACCTATAATAGCTATTCTGGCCTCTTCTCCAGCCCTGAAAAGTAATCCTTTCTCATTAGTTTCAAGTTTAATTAGCATCAATAATGAAACGTCCCTCAGAAATAACAATTGCAGCATGCTCTCTACTGCTGATACACACTACCCCACAAACAGAAAAGCCACAGGGCGATGTCTGAACATAGGGGAAGGTTCAGCAGATCACATACGCTCCCAAAAGCAGACAACAACATAGAAAGCGTGGAATGTGACAAAACCAGATTTATTTAAGAGACAAGTGTTGCAAACACAGTGTTGAGCAGAGACACTGGAAGGTGGTTTTCCCAATAACTGCTGCAGTATTTCTAGTGAGTTACCGAGCCTCTTGACTTTAATTTCTTGCTCTTTCTTGGCTTTTTGGCTGAAGCTGAGAGACACAACACTATTTAGTATATTCTATATGAGAAAATTGTATTCAGCACTTGCAATCTAACTCAATCAAATATTGCCTTTTCCATCCCTGGCTTCTATGATCTCTGAGTAAAATACATATAATAATGCTTAGCATTGTCACCAAGGCGGTAAGGCTTAAAGCAATCTGAGAATGTAGCATGAAAGAAGCTATAAAGAGCCCAGATCTGATGCATCTGAGATAGCTTGTTAGTTAACAGCCAGTAGAAACAGCAGGCAAATGCCAATGCATAGGTTGTAATTAGAGACCTGCTGCAACTTGCAGAGCTCTGAAGGATCACCACAGATTTCTAGTAGGTGAAGTCACAGATACGCAGCTGCACGTCACAGGTACTACAGTGACTGCATTCAAAAGAACCATGTGAGCTTTCAATACTGAGCTGGAAAGAAATCTTCATTAACATAGAAATCCTAGAGAGAGTCTGATATATGGAGAGACACCATTTCCAGTATGCCCACTTAGACTATTATTACCTCTTCCTAACAGACATCAAGAAACATATAGCAGAAGAATACATACATAGCCATATCACATTGTGCTCCCACCCTCACCAGTGCAGCATCCTTGCTTCTTCCCCCTGCATTCACCACCAAGTATTCTCTGCTCTTCACCTTACACAGAACCTTCTTCTCTCCCTTTTCCAGCTTGTAACTCAGAGATCAAGTCATAGTTTCCTTTCATCACAAAGTTTTGTAACATATGAGACCAGAGTTGGTTGTCAGTAAGGAAATAGGGAGAAACTTGCAGGAAGAGCAAGCACTTCCTTCTTCACAGCACATTGCTACAGGGAAAGTCCCAGTCCAAAATGGATTCACCACATGCCATAGTTTGGGCAGAAAAGGCAGCTCTGCCCCATTGTAAACATTGGGCTATCACTGAAAAGCTTTTGAGATGCTCAAACCGAACTGAAGAGTTGCCAGAGACAAGTTACAAAGAGGATGCCCCACATTTCTAGAACCATGTAGATGAAAAGTTCCTAAGTATTTTGCACTTTGCCATCTGTAATGCAGGAAGAAACATGAAGGCCACCAAAGTTTCAAACAACCTCAAATCCCCCATTCTGCATTAGTTTCTGATACCTTAAGTAGAAAACCATAATGGACAAACCTTTTTCCACCATCTCCACAATGTTGTTGACTCCCAGGACAGCCAGTGCTCAGTTTGCTCAGCAACCACCAGTAGCCAAACAGCCAACACCTGAAGCTCCTCACTGCAGAGAAGGGGTGGAACTGCAGGAGCTTTAAGGGCCCTTCCAACCTAAACCATTCCACGATGCCCAGCTGCAGCTACTGAATGTACCCTGGCCAGCTGGCCACAGGCAGAGGAATTACAGCGTATCCTCCTCTCTTCCATGTTTTGTGGGGTCAAGAGCAACCCTGGCATAAGCCTCACAAAGTATCCAAATGGCAAAGCCAGACTGGACCATTTGACTTCAAGATGGGTGATGTTTCAACAGTCAAAGGCGGGGCTCATGATTTTTCAAAGAAACCCAGAAATTCAGCCTCTGATAGGATCAAACAGAATTGATGGCATTTTTGTTTCAGAAGCTTGCTGTCACTGAACTGAAGGAAACAGAAGTCCTATGATTAGCAGTACAGAGATGGGAACAAATCAATATGGTAGGCTGCTTTAGCTTGTCCCTTAGAAATCTCAGAGTTCAAACTGCACCTTACTACCTTTATTGAGGTTCTTGGAAAGTAAAAGCAGCAGTAATCCACAAAAATAGCACCTTCTACCAGTGGAGTCCAAAAGCAGCCAAAACTATGCTTGCATTATAAAGGAAGTATGTACCATGAAGTATTCAGTATCACACAAGCCCTTCTTCTAAGCCCAGTTCCTCATGTGATTCTCATCTCCTCCTGCTCACTTTGTGCCATGGTCACTAGATAACGAAGCTGAAAGTCCAAGCAGAACTTGATTCTTGCAGCTACCTACTGAACTTCTTTGGCCAAAGGAAAAATAAGTGCAAAATACTAACTGATTTTAAAGTTACTGGTTTCGAAGTATGAGGATCATTTCACATTCAGTACCTGGTTTTCCATGCTCGATTCCATCTATGCACAACAGGTTAGTGCCTGTGCTCAAAACTTTTCTGAAGTCTGTTTGCAGCTGGCCACCAACTCTTTCTACTGGATACAGCTACAACACTTCAACCATGTCGCAGATCCTACATAACTACTAAGTGAAGATAATTCTCCTTCACTGTAACTGATGTAGTTTATAGTATCTGAAAGTAGAGATATCTCTGCTGTCACAGAGAATTTCTGAGTAGCAATGCTAAGCAGGAGAGTGGCAACCATGAAGCTACTTGGCCACCTCAGTCATAAATCAAAATACTCATGTAAATTAGACTTCAGTCTCAAAATGTGTTTCTTGCCTAAATATTTAAACACATAAATAACCTCCAGCCATTCCAGCTTGTCATTTTAAGCTTTCTGACATTTATTGTTCGCAAGAAAAGAAAGGTCAGACTTATCAAATCTGCATTTATGCTTCCATGACATTTTTCCCCAACCAAATTTTTCTGAATTAGAGAAGCAAGACAAATGTGGCACATTTCATAAAGGACCTTTCTCAGCTCAGCACTGCGGTCACAGCAGCCCCACTGAGTTCAGAAGTGGCTTCTCAGCAAACAGATGCTGTGGCTCAGTAAGCAGCAAGAGATTTGGAAAGCAAGGCAACCTGAACTGTTTGCTGTCAGGTAAATCACCTGTGCCGGAAAAGCAGATCTCTGAGCTCACTACTCTAGTGCTGGATAGCCCAAGGGGTTGCTCTGGCATGAGAAAGAAAGACAGGAAACATCCAGGCACAACACAGAATATGCCGCTGCTTGGAAAGAAAATCACACCTTGGACTCCCAAAACACCCAAAAATGAGTTGGCACTGATATCTAAAAGGTGATACCTTCTTTACTATGATGAGGTTCATGGATTTGGGAATTTTCTAAGTGCTAAATGCTGCCAATCTCCCCTCACTTTTTCTACTTTCCTTGGCTAATGCACAATCGTTGTCACAAACACAGATTTTATTTGCTATCATGTAATGTTCATGTGAGATCTGCAGTGAACCAAATGACCAGACTACTTCATAATCCAATTCAATCAGACACTGCAAAACTGCCCTTGATTTTGAAGGATGTCTCTGCATTTGTATAATAAAGCACTTGAATCTCCCAGTATACTTTGCTGTAGGTATTTATTCCCTGTTTTTAAGCATGCAGAAATAAAAGCACAGCAAGTTTAGAGAAAACATGGGTTTAAGATATGCCATAAATGTTTATTCAAATGAAAAAAATACACATAATAAACTTATACTTGTGCCCCTTTTAGTGTCTGTTTATGGCTATTTTACTGAACACAGAATCACAGAATGGGTTGGGTTGGAAAGGACCTTAAGCTCATCCAGTTTCAGCCCCCTGCCACGGGCAGGGACACCTTCCACTAGAGAAGGTTGTTTCAAGCCCCGTCCAGCCTGGCCTTAAACACTGCCAGGGATGGGGCAGCCACAGCTGTCCTGGGTACCCTGTGCCGGTGCCTGAGAACCCTCATAGTGAATATTTTTTTCCTAGTGCCTAATCTAAGTCTCCCCTCCTTCAGCTTCTTGTCCTGTCACTCCATGCCCTTGTAGGGACATGCTTATGAATAAGAAAATTCATAAGAACAATGAGTCTAAAAGCAAACAAAGTTTGTAGAAGACAGACCCAGAAATGGAACAGATTGTGTGCAATCCTGACTGTCAGTGACACCTCATACCTCTGGACCAAGCAAAGCCATGTGGAGTAGGGATGACTGCATGTTTTCTGTGAACCACATGCAGACAGAGCATCGTTTCTAATATTATCTACCAAATAACTGGCAATAAATTTGCAAAGCCCAAAATTTTTGTGGTCAGCATAGAAATAGTGAACAAAGCACCATCAGTTAACTGAGCCATATGCCATGAGGTATTTTTGGGTGCTGAAGGAGTAGGAAAGCGCCTTGGACAGGAACAGGCAGGACCAAGGATCGTGCTGTCCATGAAGCCAAACAAACCCATCACTAGGCAATCTGTTGTAGGCATTTACAGTTCAAGAAGAGGCACTGTGACCTGACTAAATCCACACTTCTGAAGAGCACCAGTAACTAGTCTGGTCTAGAAAGAGGTGCTACAGACCTAATACTTAGGGCAGGAAGGACTGGGAAAGATGCTCCTAAGCACACTTAGGATTGCTGTGTTTTAGCAAATGGTAATCAGCATGCAGCGCACTAGCACCCAGAACAACTCAAGGAAAACCTCAATTTGCAATACTTCATGCCTAGGGTAAACTCAAGTGCAACTCAGGCCCATCCTTCAGCTTTGGACTGGCAAAGCTGGCCCGATAGCTGAGGCAAAGAGCACAATCACTTGCATTACAGTGAAAACTGACAGAAGCCCTACTGCAAGGCTGCAGACTTATTCAAGTTTTGCCACTGAAGAGCAAGATCAGATCTCAGATGTCATGTACAGTCAAGAATGAGATAAAAACAGAGAGCAACTGGAAAGTGATTGATGTCTTTGACCAGTTTCCTCTCAGTACGGCCCAACTCCAAACTTTGTTCTTTGAAAGCAGAAAAACAAGAGCAAAAAAAAGTAACAAAAGAAAAATATAACTAAGAGACCTTCATTAAATGCTGGTACCTCTCAAATTTGCAGAAAGAATTCTGCAGACTTCACTCCAGTCAGATTTCAGCTCGGAGCTCTGATTTCCATTTACAGAATGTCCACTTTCCAAACCACATTTTCATCTAGTCTGAAGTTCTCTCTAATCTTTAGGCAAAGGGTTTCTCCTGCAAATGAGTTCAGGTGCATGGTAGCAGTACCCTAAAGATGTAAAGCCTAATTGCCTCAGCATTATTATAGCACTGGTATGTCGTGAATGCAGACAATTGCAGAGAAAATACATGTGGCAAGTTAATAAAATTTTAGATGAAGGCCACAGAGCAGGAGTAATATTTCACATAGCCAGAGGATGAAAAGTCATGCATTGCTAGTTAAAAAATATAATTGGAATGTTAAATCCATTTCATGAATGAAAGTACATTGACCTTTAGAGGGAGGAATTGCTCATTTTCATCCCTATATGCCCCTTTTTAACATACACTTCCCACCTTTGCATATGTAAGTAGCAATTACTTATCATAGGAAGTTGTTTTATGGCCATTTCAGCTTATTAAACTTCCTGAGTAAACTCACATGAAACCTATTGAGCAACATTTGTGGCTCAGGTGTCCTACAGTGAGTGGACTGCTTACCTGGGGCATTAACATTATAGAAGGCCAAATACCAATGCAGAGTTGGGATGCAAGGGCTTGGGATGGCTACAGAGCCCACGCCAGTGTAGAGCACTCACCTTGGGCTAACCCCAACCTCTGCCTCCCCACACTGTATTGTCTGTGGGATGGATTTGCCAAGAAGGCCCTCCCAAGACCTCTGCACAAAACATACACAACTCTGCTGATCTTAGAAGCTCTGGCAGTAATTTCAAGCCAGCAGCAGAAGATCAGTCATGCAAGGGGTGGTCAGTGCTCATGTTCAAACAGCCCTTTAATTCACACTGTCTATATAGAGACAATTTTGGATTTTTTCCCCCAAGAAAGCTCAGTAACCTGTCCAGAATACAGACACACTGTGTCCCAACACTATATAGCAAACCCTGCAAGACCAGTACTAAGAGTCTTCTGACAGAAAGGTTTGCTAGCTGTTCAGTTTCCCATGTCAATGCACTGGTTTGGATAAAACTCTTCTGAGAAAGGTTTCCTCAGATGTAGGGTGGAACTTCCAGTCAAAACCAAAGGCAATGAGAGCAAAGTCAACAGCAACCTCACAGTTGGAAGGTTTGTCTAAAATACATTAGCTGGGCAGCACTGCAACCCTCTCCGAACTCACCCTTCCCCTCCTCTGCATTTTATGCGGTGTGTTCTTCCACAGAAATGACTGACACTGGTTTGATCTTTTTATCCCAGAGAAGCACTGCGGGAAGGAGAAGCAGAAAATCTGAATTCTGAAAGTATTCCAAGAGAGGAAAACTCCCTGTGTTACCTGATTTTGCAAAGGCCAAGCTGGCACACAAGTGGCAGACGGGGTGAGGACTTCCATTCTCCAAATGGAAGCTTTTCCTTCCACATTGCTCTGTTTCAGGAAGATGAGTGTGTGAGAGAAATCTGGTGTTGAGCGTGTGTGCAGAGAGCCCTGCAGAACTTCCTGTGGACTTTATGGTCTGTCTGTTAAACAACAGCAGCCCAGTAAGCACATCCTTTACTAATTGTTCAATAACACAATGAGACCAATTGCTTTAAGCTTTGTGCAAACATGCTGTTGAGAAGAGAAAAGGTTCACTCCACTTAAATACCCCTGAGCCAGCACCGGAGAGTAGAACAGTTAAAGAGAATAAAGCCCTAGTTATAGGACTCAGTTGTCACCCTTAATGTCAATGGGAATTCCTCCCTTTGTGTTTTTTTCTCATCCTAAAATATATCTCATTCTCTGTTCACACGGTGGCTAATTTGGCTAAAATAATTTAGCAAGGTAATTGTCTTTTTCCTGGGAAGTACTGCAATCCTGGGCATCCCCAGCACAGCAGAGGGAAAGAAGAAATAAAAAGCTAAGTATGTCACCATAAGTGAAGCAGCTTTACATTGTTGATGGGAGGATTGTGTTGTTTGCAACCCATTTGCAGTTAGCTTACCCAATGCAGGAAAGGCTCAGTTGCCTGAGGAAGGGCTTTAGTGAAGTTAACACCACATTAGCTGCAGTGGTGTTAATACTTGCTGGAATCTGCACCCTTCAGGGCTGGTGGATGCTGCTCATGCTGTGATCACTGTGTCAGCACATCCCGCCGTCAGCAGGGCTACAGGGGACAAATTCAGGCATGGCAGTGACATGGTGTTCACATACAGCACCAAAGCAGCAAGGATGGATTTGTAATGTTTTTTAAACAAACCCCTGTATCAAGCCAGTACAAATCCAGGTAACAGGAGAACTCCACTAAGGCATCACTGCTGTAAAAACAGAGATGCAATCTGTTAGTGACACAACTTATGCGTGTTAGCAACCTTGGTGTAGAATTCAAGAAGAAAGCAGGGTTTTTACAGGTTATGGACAGGTACTAGAAGTTATTACTGTGATGTAGGCAAATAAAGTTCATACTCCTTCCTTCTGCTCCTCTTTTTCCTGCATCACCTACAACTGACTTTGCATGACTGTGTTGCAGGAGGAGCAGCAGAGCCTTGTCTCCAGCAGGATTTGTCGGGGCATAGCTAACTAGTACTTATCTGTCTTGGAAAACATGCATTTCCTCTCAACAGCAAGACAACAAACACAAAAAGCCTGTGGGTTTTACTAACTTTGGTTAAAGCTCCATCTGCAGTGTATACACAAGATCAGAGCACCTCTAAGTTCACATTTATACACCTCACCCAGGTTAAAAACATACCTTCATCCTCAAAGAAGACAAACGTTTGCCCTCCAGCTGCCTTACTGCTATAAGCACCAGAGGCAAAAAAGCATTAAAAGCTAAGGCTGTATCATCACTGCCAAAGAGGGAGATCTGCAAAGCAAAATAACTGCTACCCACAATAAACTCCCCACACAGAAAAAGAGATCGTAGGGTTTGGTGTCTTTAATTAATTCTTCTCTTTTTTACTGCAGTGGAGCAAGGCAAGACCTGCTGGAAGGAGGTGCGTTGGCCTCCCCTGGCCACCTTGTGGTAGGCAGCACCTCTGCGCTATCCCTGTCAGAACTGGCAGCCCAGGTTCCTCACTTCAGCCGCCAGTGTAAGACTCACACCCGCAGCCTGCTCTGACAGCCTGCTTTGATTTTGTTTCAGGCAGCCGCAGCAATGAGATGCGTTCAGTATGTAGTTATTCAGCTGAGGGTAAGAAAATCAGTTGCTCCAACTTTGTATTCCAAGCCCAGCACTGACTTCTCTCACCTCCTGTGAATTTACTTAAGTACATTCTGTGGTCCATTAAGTAGGTGGCTACTCAGGGACACACCACTGACTTCTACCCAGCTTCATAAAAGCTACCTAACCAAACTCACTGTGACAAATTATTTGGCCCTGCAGCCCTCTAGGTATTATACTCTTTTAGTGGGAGAGCATGAATCAGAGCTCATATTAAAGGTACAATGCACACACTGAATGGAAATCTGTCTTGGCCACTGGCCCAAAGCACAGCCTTGATTTGAGGTAATGGAATTGCCCCATACCCTGGCTACAAATTCCTGCCATCCAGAACCAAAACTTAAAGGAGGGTCCTCTCTTCATATCAGTACTAGTGCTACATGAGCATCCTCAGCTGTATAACTTCTTATCTTACAGTAGCTGATACAGCGTGATTCACTAAGGGTTCCTTTCTGGTTTTAAAAGGGATAGAAATTAACTCACAGATACATGAAACTCGGAGGAAAAACACCTTCTTGCAGGTTTGTCTGCCAGCCACTACCTTATATGTTTCAAGAAGGGCTATATTATCAATACCAATAGCCCATAGCATTAACGTACAAATTTGGCAGCCAGCCCCAGCTTTGGAAATGTTTGTGCTGTTTCCTTAAGTCTGACAGCGTATAACCTTGGAATCACATGCAGCACTTTGAGGAAGCTTCCCTTTTTAGTATGCTATTTTTTAACTTTCAAAGAACCTGATCTTGCTGTCCTTCGACTAATGACACTTCAACCTCTGAGGTTCTCTTGCGGCTGTCTGGCACAAACCAACTCTTGGAATTTCGTTAAAATCCCTCAGCGCTTTCCAACCAGTCCCCCTGGCCCTACAAAAGCTCCTCCATACATTCCGCACCGGTAAAGCGCAGTCCGCAAGGGCAAGCTGTTAGCAGAAGGCGCGACTGCTCGGGAGAAGCTCGGTGACCGCGGCTACGGCGCGGAGGGGCAGGACGCGTGTCCCGGTGGACCGGGCGCGCTGTACAGCCAGCGCTCCACGCCCGCGGGGTCGCACGCGGCGGGGGCGGTCGAGGGGCGCTGCCCGGCGCGGTGCGGTGCGCGGCATGCAACGCACGGCTCACCTGCCGCGGAGACGTGGAAGAGGAGGCGGGGACGGGCGGCGCGGATGGCCGCCGACAGCCCGCGCTCGCTGCCTGGGAGGGCGCCGCGGCGCTCGGGCATCAGCCGCACCCGCAGCCGCCCGTCGCCGGCGCGGAGCCACCAGGAGAAGAGCTCGGTGAGGTTGAACTCCAGCTGCGGCCCGCCGGAGCCCGGCGGCGGCTCGCCGGAGCAGCCGTCCTGCAGGCTACCCTCGCCCACCTCCAGCACTAGCTGCTTGGCGCGCCGCAGCCGCCGCCCGGCCGCCGAGGGCCCACCGGGGGAGGCGGGCGGCGCGGCCCGCGGCAGCCCCCCGCGGACAACGCGGAGCAGGGGCGCGCAGTCCAGGCGCAGGCGGCACCGCGCCGCGGCGCGTCCCGGCGGCCCCAGCACCAGCTCCCGCACGTAGGTGCGAAACAGCGAGGGCACGACGAAGTCCACCGCCAGGCTCCTCCTCTGCACCCGCGAGAGACCGGGACTCTCCCGCGGCCCCACCACTCCCGGGGCCAAGCTCAGGACGAGGCAGGCTGCGGCCAGGAGGCGTGCGGGCAGCCTGTACCCAGCCATGACCCAACCCGCGGAGCTGGCTGCCACGGAGTGGCGCCGGGGAACCCTGCGCCGGGCCGGCCCGCCCTCGAAGTGCGATGAGGGGCTGGTCCGGTCCGCTGCGGAAGCCAGCGCGCCCGGGTAGCGCGGGGCTGGAACCGCCGAGCCGGTCCGCCCGGAGCCGCCGCTACGCGGGCTTTGCCGGCTCCAACTACCCGCCACAACGCAGGCATTACCCGGCGAGCGCTGACATCACGCCCGAGCCCGCCCGCCGGCAGCCAATGCCGCGCCCGGTAGCCCTCATTATGCAAATATATCGGGGGCGGGGCGGGCGGGGACCGCGAGCGCGGCGGAGGGTGCGTTCATTGAGAAAAAATGGGCCGGCAGCCACGGCGCGGGGCACGGCTCGGGACCGGCTGCGGTATAGGGCTGCGGATGTATGGTCCTGGCACCGGCTGGGGATGTACGGTCACGGCACGGGGCTGGGGGTATATGGGCTGGGTACGGGCTGAGGGATGTATGGTCCCCGGGCATGGAGCTGGGGGTGTATGGTCCCCGGGTATGGGGCTGGGGATGTATGGTCCCTAAGTACAGGCTGGGGGATGTGTGGCCCGCTGGCACAGGGCTGGGATGTTATGGTTCCCTGGCACAGGGCTGGGAGATGTATGGTCCCCGCGTATGGGCTGGGGGTACGGTCCCTGAGGATGGCGGTGGGGATGTATGGCCCCCTGGCATGGTACGGGGACAGGCCCAGCACTCTGGGAAGGGCACGACTGGAGATGCACTTCTACATGTCCCTGTGGGGCCAGGCACTGGTGCCCAAGCCCAGCCTCCTCCCATGTGTGGTGAGAGGATCTGAGGTCCTGTTCCCCACCTCTACTCTCCCTTCTCTGTCTCTGTGCAGCCAATGGTGGACAGAGCTGTCCAGTTTTCTCTCTTTCCCTCTCTTCCTTTTCCTGCCATCCTTTTTCCTACAGCCTTCCTTTCCTTCCCTTCCCTTCCTTTCCTTCCTGGCTTCTTTCCTTCCCTCCTTAAAGGGTGGCATCCCAAAACAATCCTGGATGGCTTTCCTCTGTAGGGGAGAGAAAAAAAATGGTGAGAAGTAGGGGAAGAGACATCTTAAAGCATAAGACATTCTGAAAACCTGAGCAAAATTCTCCCATTTCAGAGTGAAAACAACAGCCTTAAGAAAGGTTCATGCAACAATTTCCCCCCTTTTTCCCTTTAATAAATACAATATAATTACTGTAATTACATTAGTGCTGTGCCTTAGGATATCTAATCATAACTCATTCATATTTCTGGAAGTTGCCTATATGAATTAATGACTTATTATTATCTCTTGAGTTTGATACTTAATGCATATATATTTTTATAAGCCAGGTACTTTAAGTATATAATCATTAGTGTGCAATTATTCTGTCGTGCAGTTGTTCTTCTGCTTATATCAAATTAATGTTAATCCACAGATATTGTGGAGCAGAACCACAGTGTAATGCCTCCATAATTGTAGTGCCAAGGAGCGTGATTGCAGGTGCGCCACTGGGAAAGGGAATCGAGGTCCTTTCCTGCACAGAAGAGCTGCAGAAAGAACTTCAGGGCAATGGCTGAAGGACCAATTTGATAATAGACTTCACAGAGGACAAAATAGCCTCTTTTGTGCCATATTCAGCCTTGTGTGGGTGCACTAATTCAAAGCCCACCCAAGATGGTGGCATTCCTCCAGGAGGCACTAATTGCCTTTGGACATACACTCGGTTTCCCTCAGCATTTCCTGTTTCACAATCTGTTAGATTTACCTGCCCACGATGTGAACCCTAATCCTTCACTTTTAAGCTTCAGTGGTACTTTGGGGCTTGGTCTTCCTTTTCTTAGGAGAGGAACACAACTGGAAACATACTGAAATACATACAAGTGTTGTGTAGCATAAAATCCAACACAGAAGTATTTCAAATGGGTCTGTGTGCTGCTATGCCTTTGAGCTCAGATTCCTTACTGGAAAAAAGAGGTCAAATGGACTCAATTAATCATGGGCCATTGGGCTTTTCATTCAGCTTCTTCTTTTCCTCTAGTGGATAATCATATAAATGCGTGCAATTGTGGATCAAGAACTATATCCTCAAACCTGCCCTCTTCACTGTGTCATTTTGGACTACCCTCTTACTCCACCTGAGTGTTGCATACCAGTGAGAAGACTGACAGTTACTACAGGAAGTGCTGTGGCGGGCACAGGAAGTGTTCTAAAAATCTCCACAGGCAGGTTATGGAATGAAGTCACTGCTGTGGGACTTTTACAGCTTCCAGTTGTCAGTATTTTCCCCTGGGATTCAATTGATCCAAGCCCAATGCTGGGCTCACTTTGGTGCTTGGTCACCCTGCTATTGACCACAACTGGTTAGACCCAGGCCATGATTCAGATTTTCAACTCGTGTACTGGGAACAGAACAATTCAATTGGTTCTTTTACGTTCAATATCTTGCCAAGATAGACCATGTCTCCTCAAGTTTACTCTTTATCTTGGAAATCATACAGGCATCTCACTGACCCTCATCTTAATGGGGAAGTCAGAGTGAGCTCCAGTGGTATGTCAGGCTGGCACGAGTAGGAACTTCACTCTAATCTTTCAGAATGAGACTGGAATGTGTGGTGGCACACTGCAGTCTTCTCCCATATTCCCCCTTTGTATTTGTGAGTGCTGTCACCTGGAGTTGAATCATCCACCCTTACCTTTTCAGCCTCTGCGTCCTCTACTACATTCACCAAAAAAGCTGTTGAGCAGGAGAAGATTTTGTCATGGTCAGACCTAAGATCAAGAGGATTTGTTTCTGGGCAATGTCACCCCTGTGGGCGCTGTGCAGACCCAAGTGGTTCTGCCACCTTTCTGGGGGACGTTCCCTTGAGGACAATATGGAAAAAGCCCTGAGATGCCTGGGGACAAGACAAAAGGAGGGTGGTCAGTGTTTGCCTGCATTTGGGTGGTGAAGAAGTCACTGCTGCATTCCTAAAGCACACATGGCACTCAGTGAAAATCTGCCATGTGCCTGGGGAAAAAAAGTAGAATTCTGAGACTCATGGCAGGTAACAGACTGTTAGTTGACAGTCCAAGGGAAATCAGGTAGTGCATCACAGTATGGAGATGTGTACTTTTCCCATTGTATTACTTTGTTTTGTTCCTACAAAACACAAGCAGGTTAGAGCTGAAAACTGAAATGAAGAGGCATCTTTATTAATAGGCTTTAAATGAAACAGGAACAGCTGTTAATACATAGAAAAAGTGAAAATGGACCCATTAATGAGTGAAGAGAGGCAAAGAAATCAATGAGGAATCTCCAGTGGGTGAGCTGCTGACCTGCCTTTTTATCTCCTTTTCAAATTGGTCTTTAACAGGACTAGTGGTATGCACATTACCAATGAAGGCCAGGTAAGGAAATGCTTTGTTCAACTCTGTGCTAGGCTGGGCTCAGCAGGTCTGGACAATATGCTTCCAGGTTTTTAATTTAGCTAATGAATTGATTCTGTCACTGGCAGTTAATTTTGAAAAGTGGAGGAAAAGCAAGGTAATCTCAAAGGATGAGGGAAAGGGGGATTAAATACAGTACTAACCTTTACAGTGGAGGGGAAAAGTCACACTGGTAGATGTACATTTCAGTGTCAGCAAAAAAAGAGAACAAGCCAGGTAGGGGACTTCAGTGAGAGAGGCACAGCGGTGTGCAAGAGCTGAGGGGGTAACCCCCCTGGAAGGCACATTCTGACAACGAAAGACTCACCAACCTCAAACATTACAAAACCGGTGCCAGGAAAAGTGTATTATCTGTTGGGGCTCTAATTGTTAACTCTGTAGATGTTGGAAAAGACCCAGAAAATGTCATATATCCGCATTCTAGCAAACCTTTCCCAGAACTTCATGGTAAATATTGCTGGGGTGACAGAGTTGAGCAATGTCATGCGGCCTCAAAATCAATCAAAAGTCAGAAGAGTTTGGGGAGCTGGAGTACTGTGAGCGGAAGATGGGTATATAATAGACTGAGCAGACATCAGAAATGCATTGGTTTAACATTTCTGCTTGTACTTGTAGAACGTAAACAGTGTCAGCTCCTTAGGCAACTCTGCATTGGAAAGGCTTCAGCATGGCCAGATGTGGAGACTGATTTGGACAGGCATGTTAAGGTGTCATTAAAGGAAAAGGAGAGAAATACTGCTGAAGAACCAAGCCCAAGCTATCAACAAGGAGATGGTGTTTAGGAAGAGTGGTTTTCAGCTAGACTTTGGGAAGAAATAGCGACTACTGAGTATAAGCACTCCTGGTGGTGTACAGAACAGAGGGAGATGCTATCTGTTCTTTCCCCCTCCCACTGAGTCTCCAGTCATGGGTTATCTGTTCTCTGCATATGTATTAGATCCAAGGTGCAGTGGCAAGGCCTCAAAGCAAAGTGTCTGTACACTTCAAGTATTCAAAGAGAGAGCTGAGGACGGAGACCAGTCCCAGACAAAATTTTCTGTAACTAGACATGGCAGCTTGGCAGCTTCCCACCTGAGGGAATTCCAGTGGGATATGGCCATGTACATTTTGCTTGGGACTGCATAGGGATAGAGCAGACTTCATGGTGAAGACCTCCATGCAGTGTGGTCTTGCTTCTCAAGCCTGCAGAGCTGAACTTCCTGACAGGTGTGGTAGACCAACAGGAACAGCTGACAGCCCAACCTTTCCTTTGGGAGATCTTTCCTCCCTTGGGTGAGGCAGAACAGTTTGCTGATCCATTTCTATCTATGAAAGGCATGGGTTGATTCAGCCTGAAGAGAAGCTGCTGGAGACCTCAGAGCAGCCTTCCAGTATCTGATGGGGGCCTACAAAGATGCTGGAGAGGAACTAACTCTTCATTAGGGACTGCAGTGATAGGACAGGGAAATGGGTTTAGATATAAGAAAGTTCTTTACTGTGAGGGTGGTGAGGCACTGGAACAGGTTGCCCAGAGAAGTGGTAAATGCTCCATCCCTGGCAGTGTTCAAGGCCAGGCTGGACAGAGCCTTGGGCAACATGGTCTAGTGTGAGGTGTCCCTGCTCATGGCAGGGGGTTGGAACTGGATGATCTGAAGGTCCTTTCCAACCCAGACCATTCTATGAGTCTACAATTTCCTCATTCTCTGCCTTGTCGCTCAGAGTCCCAGAAAGAGCAAGGCTTTGATCCAGAGCCTGTAATTGAGGGGCCAGATCTGGAAGCCTGTAAATCTCAACCCTACTGACTTCAATGCAGCTACTTAGAATTTACACTAATGAGGCAGAAAGTAAATTCCAGGTCTTGCTTATCACATTGTAATCACTCTGGCTCCTGAGACAGTGGCACTGAATCAACAATGCTCATTATTTCATTTACTGCTTTGCTCAAAGTACCTGTCCTTTCTTTAGCTATTGAGTATTTCTAAAGTAGCTTTCCATTTGCCAAGATAAAGCATAACAGCCTCTTTTATTAGCTTCTTTTCCTCATCTTCCTGGTCATGTCACTGAGTGTGTTTGCATTTTAACAGAGATCCCTCCTGAAAGTATTCTGGCTGCTAATGTCACAATTAGTGTTTCTGTCTGTTGGACCAATTATAGGTGATAATGGTCCTATTTGACAGTGTTTGTGTTCTAATTAAGCGCCTGATTGCAAATTTGGTGTTCAATTCCAGCCAAGCTGCTTCTTTTTCACTGGGTATCCCCTACTAGTCACAGTTTTCACACATCCCTGGAATTAGACGTGGCAAACAAAAATAGATGACTCATCACTTGTATGAAATATTTTCTCACTTTTACCCAGATTCATCTCTCCTCTTTTCTTATTTAGCACTCCAAGCATTTTTTCTTATTTGGGAAGAATTTTTATCAAGGACAAAGCATCCCACAGATAAAAGCAGAATGGAGCTCTTGAATGACAAGTTTAATCCATCACTTAATGCCTGCACTTTCAAGTGTCAGCCATGAGCCACTCACTGATTGTTAATATCACCCAGTACCAGGGTGCATCAGTACAACAGGTTTGCCCATTAAGAAAAACAAACAAATCAATGCTGAAAATGTGTCAGGCTATAAAATGGGAAAAAACACCCTATAAAGCAAGTTTGAGGACAAAAATGGAGTAAGATGAATTACTGTGTTTATAAAAAGGGGAAATGCCAATCTTATTTCCAAAGAAAAAGAGTTATCTGGTCTCATCTTCCTTGCAGTGCCATGTAAAATAGCATCAGGATATTTAACAGCATTACCTTTCCTGTGATTGTGCTCTGCCTCACCTTGCATAAATGCAGGGGTCTGCTTCTAAATCTGCACCAGGGTTTACATCCCTTTGGATACTGGTGTGCGTAAGAGGTTATAAAGCCTACGGGTAAGAACAGAGCAGGGTGGAAGCAGGTAAGCATCATGTTTGTGCAGTCTGTGTCGTGATTTTCATCCCATATAGGATCAAACACATCAGCAATGAAGTGTGACTTCCTCCCTGATCACCTGAATGAGCAATATACAGGCACAAATATGAACTTGCCTTGCTTCAGTGCCCTCAAGTGAATTGTGCTCACAAGAGGGAAGAGGCCAATTTTATGGCATTCAAAGTGATGGTTGAAATTTCAAAAGCAGTCAAGCTAGCTACAGCATTCCTGTTTCAGAGACACCAAAAGACCTTGCAGAGGAACTCTCTATCTGGGAAGCAGTTTTACCAAGAGGACTCAGTTGAGCATATCAATTCAAAAGAGCTACGTTGGGACATCAGCACAATGTAATGTGCCCAGTGTGAAGCCTGGTCCTATACTGACTGGTACAAACAGTTCCCAGAGACAAGGCCTCATGGCTGTTGGTGTGCCTTGCTTTTACACCAGCAAGAGCTCTTGCTGCCCAGGTACTCATTAGGCAGCTCCCATTTGGGTTTTGCTTTCTCCCAAACACATTTATCTGAATAGCCTACAGAGTCAGTGAACTTTGGACACAGGTTCCCTTCCTCTGAACCTTGCAGAGGAAGAGTAGTCTGTAACTTAGCTTACCTGAGTCCCCAGGTGTAGTCCTAAGCATTTTATAGCTTAAAGGATTTTCCCTGTAGGTGCTCTGGACTTACAGTTCATTTCTTCAGCTTTTTAGTTAAACATGTGGCTAAAGCATACAGAGGTGCTTATGAAAAGGTTTAGAAGCACAATCACTTTTTACATGCTGATGTAGTGACAGGGCAAGAAGTAATGGGTTTAAACTCAAACAGGGTATGTTCAGGTCAGCTATAAGGAAGAAGTTCTTTATTGTGAGAGCTGTTGAGGCACTGGAATGGGTTGCCCAGAAAAGTGGTAAATGCTCCATCCCTGGCAGTGTTCAAGGCCAGGCTGGACAGAGCTTTGGGTGACATGGTCTAGTGTAAGGAGTCCCTGCCCATGACAGGGGGCTGGAACTAGATGATCTTAAGGTCTTTTCCAGCCCAAACCATTCTGTGATTGTATGTATGCAAGGAAATAATAAAACATTCTGTACATTCCTCTGCCTCCATTTCCTTACTACTCACAGGTTCTCCAGATTTTGAGGTGCTCAGGAATCCTCTGGAGTCATGGCTTTTCCTCTGAAACACAGAACTTGTCTCCCTTGTGTAGCTGTATCCCTTCTCCCTCAGCTAGTACCCCTCTTAAGGGGGGCACACTGCCTTCCTCTTGCCTGTTCAAACCTCGGGTCCCTGACACTCTTCTGACTTTTCGCCCAGGTTGTCATGCTCTATGGCTTTCAAGGCTCCTACTGACACATAGGCTTTTTAAATCACCCGTCTGGGGCTTTCCTACTCTTTGAATGCCAGCCTCTGTAGCCAAGCCATACTGGGTTTCATTTCACATAAACCCCAGTATTTGCGGGTTTGCTGTTTCAGAACACCAGCCAGACTACCTCCTTAGTACACAGACACAGTCCCCCCAAATTGCTGTGAATAAAATATCTGAGGTCTGCTTTCTAGGCACATCACAGTGGCTTCAAAATTTCTGAATTCCATATAGGCAGTAACACTGTTACATCTCATTCTCTGGAAATGGAAAAAGTTCACTGAGGGTCTTGGATTATCATGTTAGGATCATCTTGTCTTATTTCAAATGGAGGGAAAATGACCTTTCCTGAGAGGTGCACTGTGACCTTGCATTCAGGCAGGTGTATACATCTGATCATTCTGCTTGATGTTTGTTGTGTTAGCACAGAAGCATGATTTTTTCCATTTCAAAGCCAAAAATAATGACAGCTATTCACCTCCTGTCGGTTAGGTTAATTTAATGCTGCGTCAAGCATTGTGAGGGAAATAATAAACAGTAAGTGCATATGCAAGAGACTTGAGGGAGTGGACTTCTCACTCCAATGATATGCTGATATTGAGGGCTGACAGCAGAATCAGCAAACTGTTTAATAAAGATGAACCCACTGCACTTAGAGGTTGCTTTTTCTCATTAATTCCCTAAAGTAATACTTCCCCGAAAATTCAGTGACTGCCCAGGAATGGATGGCTGCGAATTCCTAAAGAGATCAGTGGGCATCTTGCCTTTCTGTGTGACGAATCTCTCAAATCTCCATTCGCTTTTGCTCTCAACTTTTCAGGTTGGATAAAAAAAGAGAGTAACACGTAACTGCAGAGGACTTTCATACCTGAAAAATGCAATGCTGTTGCAGGCACATTTAGAACATGTTTGTGATACTCAGTGTGACTGCAGTGCCTAACTTTAAATGAGGATGTCTTGGCCTGGGGCCTAATTTTCATACGTGATGAACAAATGCCTTTGTCATTAGCTGCAGTGAGAATGTTGCTCAGCATCTGTGAGGTGTAACTCTATGCTCCCAGATGTTGCTGATTTCAGCTTCAGACATGCTGCCAAACACAGAAAGGTTTTGGTTTTTTTAATTAAAAAAATCTGGAATGACCTCATAATAAATGTGATATTTCATTTCATTTGTAAATCCAGAAAAAAAGCCTCGAGTTCTGTATATTGCAGAGTGCAATGGAAACTGTCCTCAAGAGTCCTCTTCACATGGCTGCCAATTTTAATGGAGCAGTTGGTTGCAGCTAATATTCAGTGCAGATAATAGGTTGAAGAAGTGATCTGTTTTACTGTTTCTCCTGGTGCAGCATGGTTAGGAAATCCCACCATCCCAGTTCGGAATTGTGTGTCAGGTGCTTTGGGATATATAAAGGAGGAGCAGTGATATCAGGTCACAGAGCTCCAAGACAAAGCTAAGGAAACTCAGCAGCTCTCTTCCTTGCAGCACTGGTGATGCTGAGGACTGAAGGAAGACCGTGAGGTTCTGAAATAATACATGAAAAAGGTACCCAACCCTCATCCCTAAATTACTAATCCTCTCTTCTTGGCAAGCTTTTTTTGCTTGGATTTCTACAAAAGTGAAACTTATTGCCTGGGTACCAAGGTTCACTGGAAAGTGAGAGGCACTGAGATACATCTGCTCACCACTATTAGCCTGAAGCAGCTTTTCATCAATTAACTTGAAGGTCTTGGCTTATAAAAGATGCTGCCACATCCCTGGCAGTGTTCAAGGCCAGGCTGGATGGGGCTTGAGGCAACCTAGTATAGTGGAAGGTGTCCCTGCCTGTGGCAGGGGATTGGAACTGGATGAGCTTTAAGGTCTCTTCCAACCCGAACCATTTTGTGACTCTATGGAAAGCCCCTCAAATCATTCATGGATACACACTGACATATTTGTAATTGCTTCTGTTTTTCAAGTAGACAGAGACACTGTAAGTTTATAAACTGTGTGCATCCTTCCTCTGCAGTAACTCCTACGAATATGCTGATCCCTTCTGGTCCTCTCTTCCTATAGCAAACAAAATGATAGGGATAAAACAAATGCCAGATTAACAGTTCTTTCAGATTATGAAGAAAAAACCCACCCATTTAATTGACAACAGGCTCTTCTTAAGAAAGTTCTGCAGCTCTGTATGAAGATATTCTTAGCAATTAAAAAGGGTGTTTTTTATAAAAGCTGCATAATCAGGCTAGTATTCTGTCTGGAATGTCCCTTTTAGTCATCTTTCTATTCCATGTGAAGCTTTAATACTAACAAGCATAAACAAGCTAGGATAAACGTTGAATTTACTGTTATTAATAGGTTCCAATCTGCTGCAATATCATCCCATGTCTCTCCAGGCAATTAAAGTTGTTTCTTGCTTTTAAAGAAGCTTTAATGGGGGCAGCCAATGGACCATCTATTATCATGAATGAACTCAATTACTATCTTAGTCACGATCAATATTTGCTTACACCAAGTTAGGAAAAATACTGAAAGCTTATAGAGTGGTTAAATGGTTGCTGATGTTAAAGCAGCAGGAAAGCCTGAGAGCATTGAGAAATGTACCCTTAAATAAGTGCAGTTTGTCTTGATATTTCAGAAGTTATCCAGGAAATAAGTGCTGATGATCATCTTTTCTGACACTGGTACTGCGAATTTACAGCAAGGAGATAAAGACTTACTAAATCTCTCAGTGGAAGGTTAAATATTAACTCACCGTTTCCCCAGTATGATGAAGAATGTGCTTTAAGAAGCAAATTCACTACAAAATGCTCTGCAAATAAGCCAAGCAGATGTATATTCGTGTTCACATATGTGCCTAGCCTAGGTGGAAAAGCCACTAGTGGATAATATCTCTGGGTTAGTGCCCACCAGCTCTGTAAGAACTTAGCAGAGGAATACTGTGTCCCAACAGGGTGACTTTGCTTCCCCTGTAACAGCAGCACACTGGGGCCAGAAGAATTGATAGTCTCATCATGAGCTAAAGAGCACGTTTCATCAGAACCACATCACTAGCAGCCCAATAGGGTTGTCTGCCTCATCCCCGTATGATGATTTAATCATTCCAGGGAGGGCTATTTGGTGAGTCGTATGTTGGGAGTTTGGAGCTTCTGAACTCTGCGTTACATTTTCTCTGATTGAGTCACTTAACATTTCTACTTCAGTTTCCAGTTTTAAAACCTGGCTTCATACTCTGGGAATTGAAAGGCAGCTAGGAAGAAAGAGGCTGAAAGAGCAGAAGCTAACAAAAGAGATCCCAGACTGTAAGACAGTTGGTGCCTTGATAATTTGTCTTTTTTCTTCCTCAAGTTAAGGCTACCTCCAGGGCAGTCAAAATGTTACTTTGCCCTGGAAGATCCTCAATGGGAGAGCCTTGAAACCTCCACTTTCTCCACGTTATACTGCCTGTCATAGATGATTAAGATTGTCTTTGCTTTAGCACAGCCATGAAAGGCTGACCTATATTTCAAAATGGGCTAGGAGACAATTAATTTCTTCAGGCCCTCCTTGGAAGGTGTCCCAGAGCATCCATAGAGCCTGCCAAGCAAGCCACCAGCAAAGGAATACTGATTTCTGATGGAGAAGTTTGTTGATGGTCTATACCCTACATTGTGAAAGAAACATTCTCGCCAGGTGAAAGGAAGAAAAGAGTTTCCCATGAATCATTTGCACTTCACAAGTGTACTGTTAAGTAACAGTGGGTCAGTCATTTAATCTTACTGAGTCTTGTCTGTCTTGCAAATCAGCTGAGATCATGCTCATACACACAGTATATAGTTGAGAGGCTGCTGCAAATACTAATATGTACCATACTTTGCAAAGATGTGAGAGGTCACGAGACACTAAGATTGGGAGTGACACTGGGCCTGGTTCTCAGTTACACTGAGTCCACTGAGGCAGCACAAAAGGATATCAGCAAGGAGGGAGCTTTGATTTTTACTCCATGAATTTGTCCAGTGGCTTTTTTCTCTACGCCAAAAGGCTTAACTGGACTTAAGGGGTGATGAAAGAAATGAATGTCAGAAAAAATGCATCCAGGTCTATTAAAAAGAAAGTTGTGGCTTCCCCCCTAAAACCTTAGACATCAGCTTTGGGGGAAAGTCAGTATGATCACAGTAGACCGTTCTGCAGGTCTTCTGAGACTTGCTGGCAGCCCTGAGGATCGAGGGCACTAACCAAACCAAAACATCCAAAAGTGCTTGATTTGTTCAGACCTGAAGCAAACAGGCAAACAAAGAAGAGTTTTCCAGCACGAAATACTCCCCTTATTCCTCTCCTCCATTTCCTCCCATCAATCATTTTCAATCAGATAAAATGTCAGGTTCTTTTTAGGTGGTTTTTGTTTGTCCTTCTCTTTCAAAACTAAAGTGTAAATGTTTCAATGAAACATTCCGCTTTGGAAAACAGCAGACAACCAATTTTAGCCTTCATTCAGAAATGTGTGCTCCTAGCAAATTTAATATCCAACATCAGTTCATAAACAGGTTTCGACTGGCCTCAATCTGCATTTTTCAACAAGTGCCATATTCAAATGGGGAAGTATCCAACCCTGAACTGGCACAACAGTTAGAGCAGCTGCTTTCCTGTGTTCTCTTGAAGAATGAGGTCTGTTCTTTCTTCACAAGTTTAGCATTAAAAAGAGACCCAATTCTATGTCATCATTACCTGCATCAAACTTCAGTACAAGCAATGTGAAGACATTTCTTTTCACAAGTCACTGCAGACTCTGGCCATGCAGATGCTCACACAGGTTATGAGAAATGCTGGCATTTGTGGAGCTTTCCTTAACCACCACATTCAGTATTTGCCTTGACTCTACTTGGATAGACATCCAAGCAAGAAAACAAGAAAATCCTATTGAAACAGGAATAACTGCATTTTAATCATGTGTTGAACTGCACTGTTTCAGTGTATCCTTTCCTGCTTGCTTTATAATCTCAAAAACCGTAAACAAACCAAGCAGACGAAAACCTGCTTCCCTACATAATTATTTGTTACTATCCCCAACGAATGACCATACACTTTTCCAACATATTTGCTTGTTCAAAAGTAATTGAAGCTTCTGTTGCATTCTGCACTTGGCACAAAAAAAGCCCATGGCAGGAAAGACTGTGGCTTTCCACAGGCCCTAATCCAGAGAGGTGCAGAGCAAGCTCAGCCCTTCCTGAAGTCAACACAGGCCCTTGGAGATTAGGACTTCAGAGGCTGTTTTATTTCTATCGACTCCAGACTTGTCTTTGTTCTTCATCTTTCTCTAAAGTTACTTTAATTAAAACAAAACAAGTCAGAAAATCCCACGTTTCAGCAAAGCAAGGTCCAAAACAGCCTTGTCTCTTTGTGTTTGCTTACCATGTCCTCTTAGGAGTTAGGCCTCCAATTTAAAAGCATGCTGCATTCATGTGAAGGGAGAATGGAAATTTCCATTCTGCAGATTTTCACTAGAGCATTTCTGTTAGGAACTGCTCTGCATAAAGAAACAAACTCACCATAGAAGCAAGTGTAACTTCCATCTTTCTAATACACCTATCCTTTGACATCCAAGCAAATCACACAGAACTAACATGCTGCCCATGTGGAAAACCTATGCCTCTATCCCAATGACTAGGAGGTCTCAGTGAGATACAGTGCTGAAAAGCTTGTCTGACTCCAGGGTGCATCAGGCCAGGCTTCGTCACTGGAGATGGGGAAATACCATGTACAGTCTTGGTAAGGCCTCATTTCAGATACCAGAGTTCCTGTCACATTCATTCAAAAAAGCTAAACAGATATTAGAAGGGGTGCAGAGAAAGGTGTCTAAGGTATGCTCAGGAACAGAAGATCTATCTTAGAAAAACAGATAGAAAGAGCTTGGCTTGTCTGGGCTAGTGAAATGAAGCGAGAGATGGGAGATAACGACTCCTTATATATATATCAAGGAGTAAATAACAGGGAGGGAGAAGAATTATTTAACCTAAAGGATAATGCTGGAACAAGATCAAATGGATTTATAAATTGGTCATGAATAAATTTAGACTGGAAACTGGGGGAAGGTTTCCAACCATCGGAAGAATGACATTCTGGAATAGCCTTTTAAATAGTGTAGTGATGGGCAAAGAACTGCAATTTAAACTTGTGATGTGAGCCCCTGAATAACCAAGTGGGTTTGAAAAAAGAAGAAAAAAGACTTCATCAACTATTTGTTGATGGTGTTGCTTACACTACATATTTACATAACATTTATTCCATGCTCTGGAGTGCCTACTGATTACCTGCCAGGGACAGGAAGAATCTTTTCCATTTCATACATAATATTGCTTATTGGGCTTTTTTCCCCTTTTTTCCTTTGCCCTGAATTAACCAGAGAGGAAGAGAGGAAGCAGAGATAGATGCACAGGCATTCCTCAAAGTATTAACATCTTCCGGGTGGCTTTCATTATGTTATTGTCCCATACCTGGGTTTCCACTGATTGCCAGATCTAATGTCAGGAGGTAATTTCCTCCTAGTTTGGCTTTTTAGTGAAGGGCATAGACTCGTCCACCACCTAAGACTACCGGAGTATTTAATCTAACATATCCAAAATGTTATTGACAATGGCAGTCTCTTGCTTCCTTTCTGTCATAGATGATGGCTGCAGCTGAAGGGCTTTGATGACAGTCTGAAATTCATGACAGGGTGTGAAAGGTGTCCTGTTATCAGGCAAGGACTGGCGGAGTAAGACCAAGCAGCTGTTCCACAGTGCACAGGTGGACACACCAGGATGAAGGCCTTCCAGACTTGCATTAACTGTGAGTCTCAACACTTTGAAACATGAAGGGTGGTAAAGTGTTGCTATTGTTGCTACAAGAATGTCTCTTACCTAGCATTTGTTCTATCCTTTTTGTCTTATGGCCAAAGAGAAACATGTCATGATGTGCACTGCTGTTTCCTATTCCTTACATCCAAAACTTAATCCAAATCCTGAGGGTTTTCAGCATGGTGAGACATGGAAAGAGGCAGCATTTTGTCAAGGCAGTAATCGTTCTACATCATCACTAGTCAACCATGCATTTCCTCTCCAAGACTGGCTGTTAAGTACTTAGTGCAAAGCAAGCCCATGTCCACACTTAGGGTCAGTTTTCCATAGCATTTCCCTTTCAGTATCTGCCAGCATTTGATAAGGCAGTTGCTGTGCTCATTCTCAGCCCAGTACCATGACACTGAAGCTTCTTGTAAGGCAGAGTTTAAAAAAAAGCCTTAGCCAAAACTCAGTCCTGCCTTTTCCTTTTGGAAAAATCTCAGCCTCTCTGCCCATTCTGGATACTAGTGCCAGCCTCTGCTTCCCTCTAACCTGACCTATGCCAGGATCTGACATGACAGACTATTTCTCTCCTGCAGCCTGTCTGCGGCTTCCTACAGCTCACTCCCTGGTCATTTATCTTCTTGATCTGCTAATCACACAGGGCCAGCTGGCTCCTAGGACCCTGGTCCTGTGGGGATATGCTGCCCCTCTCTGTTCCAGGATTCCTGTAGCCCATGAAGCCCGGAGATAATAATAATTCGGAGCCGATATTAGCATTCACAGTTAAGAATGCTCTAAATAAATCCTTTATATTCTTTCCTTTATGTCTCCCAGAAGAAAGTCCACTTGGTACTGCAGGTTTTACTTAACACCAGCAGCCCACGGTCTCCAGTATAGACATGTGTCTTAGTAAGTAAAGGTTAAAGGATTAAGTCTGAGTTCTTTCTGTCATGCAAAAATCTATCTCTCAACTGCTTTACAGAAAGCAATACTGTAGCTTCAGAGATTAACTAAGAGCAGGAAGACAGAAGCAAGGGAGAAGGGAGGAGTTTTCAGCTGAGATTTGAAATGAGGTGGAACTCAATGAAGCAGAGAAATACAGACAAGCCTGCTCTAGATCCAGGTGGCATGGAGAAGTTTCTCATCCCACCTCTTCCAGATTGCATGGAGGAACAGAGAACAAGTGAAACTTGATGAAATCAAAGTACCTGTACAAAAACAATAAAAAGAAATGCTTCTCTGCACAGGATGAAGTCAACCTGTACAATATGCTACAGAAGTCATAGAGTTAAATACTAAGGCTGGATTTTGATGAGTTTGATCATTGTGTGATTATTAGTAACATGCAGAGCAGTGTCAGGTAACTTGAAGGTAATCGAATTTGACAGCTTCCTAGGATAAGCCATCCCCTACCAGAGTCAGCAAGACATGCCAACCCTTGGATGTAAATGCTCAAACAAAATCCTCCCACTAACTGAGACCATTACAGGGGTGTGTTGCCATCTGCAAGAAATGAGTACTGATCCCTGCTGGACACTAGGCACTTCCCACACTGACCACTGCTTGTACTGCTTCTCTGAGACCTTGGGGCTATTTGTGCTCGTCAGTTCTGCTGTTCCTGTTTATCTGGGCATTTAAATCTGAACTTTTCTTTGTGTAGTCAGAGAAATAGTGATGTGCATCCCCATCTGCAGTCCTAGAGGATTACTGAAGGTCAGAGCTGAGATAACCAGCATTTACTTCATGCAGGGTTGCAGTTAACTGAATTCAAACAAGATGAGGTTGAAATGAAAGCAGTTGGGTCTTTAAAAGCTCTCATCTCGCAACAAGCCCACCTTCATGCTCCATATGTTTTATCTGCTTGCCTCATGTGCTCAGAAAGCCCTGGGATTCCCCCAGATGTATTCAATATATTGGGACCTTCAGTTACTGCCCCCTTCCTTTCCCACCCCTACCTTTCCTTACAGGGATCTTTGGGATGTTTCAGGAATTTAGGAGGTTGGAATGAACAGGAACAACAAAAATTACATCAATTTAATGAGGAAAAAAGTAAGCACAATTTTGTGAGGGTTGCTAGGGAAGTTCCTTTGCTCCCTTTTGAACCTTCTATATTCATTAGTTACAAGAACATTCTCTGCTCACATCAAGCTTTGCATCTGCATTTGACTACACAAGAGGTGATGCAAGGCAGTCCTTCCTCCTGCCTGAACCTTCCCGACATGCACAGACAGCACTGGGATCAGTGTCAATTGTAACAGCTACATGCATCAGTAATGTCTCTCAGCACCGAATAAAAGCACAGTAGTTAAAGCATTTATTCAGGAAGTGAGGGATGAAGATTCATTAGGAAGGTGCCAAATCTGAGTTTGGGTAGCAGGCACGGGTAAAGCACTACTGTCTCTGCTGAAACCATCTTTTGTGCAACAAAAATGCAAAATCCACATGCCATCAAAAGGAAAGTGAGAGAACCAGCAGGAGAATGAGTGGAAGGGTGCTCGGGGAGCTGGATGTTGATGGAGCCGGGGAGCAGGAACATATGGTGCTGGTGTGGAGCGGGTGTGAGGGCTGAAGGATACAAGTATTCTGCATGCATCCTCCACTGGCAGCTGGAAGCACAGGTGAGAAACACAAGGGACTTCTGTTGTGAGCTTATTTCAATTACTACCTCTTTGCTTCCAGAAGTAGCATGGCTAAAGGCTGCAAGTCACATTGCAAATCACATTCTGGCTTACTCTAGCTGGGCTAGACTCTAAGGAGTCTAACTCTTCACTTAAAAAGACAAAGGCAATTACCAACAATCTGCTTCTGAGGACAGAAAAAAAAAACAGCTTGCTAATGAGAGACTAAGAGGAGCCCATTCCCTCTGAAAAGACAATTTCACACCATCCCACTGTCCATTTAAATGTCTCCTTTAATAGCCATCTTTCTGTCTACTAAGACTCAGAATACACTATTTATTCCACTCTACTCAGTGCTTGTCAGGCCACACCTGGAATACTACTGAGTTTTGGTCCCCACTGTACAAAAAAGATGTGGACAGGCTGGAAAAGGTCCATAGAAGGGCTACAAAGATGATCCAAGGACTGGGAAGCTGTGTGAAGAGAGGCTGAGAGAGCTGGGTTTGTTCAGCCTGAAGAACAGAAGGCTCAAGGGAGACCCTGTCGCCATGTGCCAGAATTTAAAGGGTGGCTACAAAGAAGATGGAGACTCCCATTTTACAAGGAGTCACATGGAAAAGACCAGGGGTAATGGGTACAAGTTACTCCTGGGGAGATTCCAATTGGACACAAGAGGAAAATTTTTTACAATGAGAACAATCAGCCATTAGAACAATTTCCTCAGGGAAGCGGTGGATTCCCCAACATTGTACACTGTGAAGATCTGAGTACACATCTAGCCTAGGTCATGCTTGGCCTATAAAGGTTGGACCACATGATCCCTGAGGTCCCTTCCAACCTGGGATTCTATGATTCTGTAATTTCTATTGTCAAAAGTGTGGCCCCAGGGATTTCAATGGTAACACTATTTTTATTCCATGTAATAGAAAAGGGGAAACCCTCTATATGGGATATGAGGAATTAGAATCTGGATCGTATGTTCTACCATGGTCATTTGACTTGGAAGCCATCTAACAATACAGACAGAAGTCCAGAACTGAAATTTTGGAAGAGAGGGAGGATTTCATCTATCTGTGACTTTAGTTGAGTTCCTTTTACTAATTGAGCCTCTTTGCCCAGAAACAGGAGCAAAAATCATCCATGGGAGAAAATTCCCCAATGCAAAGTAACAAAACAACCATAAAAAGAGGTCTTGTTTTATGACATGCTCCATTGGTATTGCAGCATTCTGCCTATGTGGGCATATTTTCTAACACATTATGCAAAAACAAGTCAGGGAAGATGCTGAGGATTGTAATTTTCTAATTTAATTCTGCCATTTCCAGTAATGGAAAGGCATACTATGGCTATTTATCTTCATAAGTGACAGATGCATTTCATTAAAACTTCCTTAAATAATTTCTCATAGCATTTGAAGGAGGAAAATACGGAGTGAGAAGGTATCTATTTTGCAAGCACGCAGGCATCAATGCTTTGAGAGCTGTTAAACACGCAAATGATCTATTACATTGCATTAAAGGGGTCAAGTCAAAAGACATTTGTCTGGTACTTTTTGAAACGTTGATGACTGTTGAACACATCATGAAACAATCTGACATTGACTGGTGCTGGCTAAAATATGCTAATAATGTCACCATACAGTGACATAATGAGCGCCACTTGGGAGAATCCCAAACTGGGTGCAACACTATGGCAGGCAGACGCTTCCCCTCCAGACACTACTGAAATGCTGCCATGCAGGAGCAGAAGGATGCAGAACTGACTCTGCAGAATAATTTGGCCAAGAAGCAAACAACTTTGTACACAGCTGGAACTGCATTTAAAGAAGCAATGTTCCAGGCCAGGTGAATATCCACCTGATTTTCTGTCTGTGCCAGACGACTGATAGTGGAGCAATCAGTCTCTTCTGAAGAAATCTGTATTTTGCGCTGATGCACTTCTAAAGGGTGGACATTCTGTGTAAAGTCCCAGGTCTCCGCATGTAGGAGTTCAGGGAAGCAATGAAAGCATCAGAGAAAGGAGAGCAGCAGGTGAGATCATGTACCATTTTTCTCTTGTCCTCATATTCCATACATCTTGAAGGCTTGCCACAGTTCCTAGAGGGTCAAGGAAAATTGCCAGTGCATCTAAGTAATTCTCCTCACCCATTCAGTAAGCCCATAGAGAAGATGAGATGGAGAAGTTTAGAGGTATCACTGTCGTTCTGGCTACTCACTCTCCCATTTAGAGTAACTTTTTAACTTCAGGGATTGGCAAACAGCGCCTTGCCCAAACTCCTGTCTCACAAGCCTAACATCTAGTCTAGCAACTACTGCCCAACACTGCTGGCAAAAAGGCCACTGGCTGGGTGAGCTGTTGAGAAACAATTCATCTCTAGAACAAGGAGTACTCTTCCATACGCTGGTGGAATAGATGTAGACATTTTCATGGTCTGTAGACAGTGCTGTTCCTATGCCGGGGTTCTCTTGTTAAGGCCCCAGAGCAGTCAAGCAAGCTGGAAGAGTGCCCTGTTGCTACCCCCCTAGGCACTGTTTGGCTTCGGCACCTTTCCCTGACTACATTTGTTCTTGGCTCACTGAGCAAATAAACCCAAGTGAATAAGCTATTCAGTCAATGCTGTCCTCTTTTTTGTTCTTGCAACCTCTTCCCACTGCACACTCATTGAACATGCTCCATTTGTTATTCTTTCCCAGTGGAGTTTGTCGTGGTGAGTACTACAGCAGTGTAAATCACCATGGATTAGACAAGTGGTCTTCTTCCTACAGACTGAAGAAACACAGGCTCTGACTAAAAAAAGTCACCTTCTTCATGGAAACATTAGCAAATGAGCCAAACCTTGCTTTCTCTGATGTGCTCAGGAGATGTGGTTTCCATGAGTAGACTGCTGTTAATGATTTTCAGATCAGACACCAAGTTCGGATCAGCATCACCCAGGGCGTGGTACAAAAGCCCACACTTTGGGGTCAGGGTCTGCCTTCTCCCTCCAGCCAACCTGGCACCTGCTATGAATGTCAGAACACCCTTTGTACTCCACCAGGAATCTACCTCCTTTGAAAACTCCAGCTCTAAAGGTATTTTATATTATGGTCATTCCCAAGTTACCTGAACCTGTTTCCCAATCAGCATTGGGCCTCTCAAATGTAGGAGGACCTCAATCAGCAGTAGGAGTTCAGCATGTTCATGAGGGACTGTAGTGAGAGGACAAGGGGTAATGGGTTCAAACTTAAATAGGGGAAGTTTAGATTGGATATGAGGAAGAAATTCTTTACTGTAAGGGTGGTGAGGCACTGGAATGGGTTGTCCAGGGAAGTTGTGAGTGCTCCATCGCTGGCGGTGTTCAAGGCCGGGTTGGACATAGCCTTGGATGGCACGGTTTAGTGGGAGGTGTCCCTGCCCATAGCAGGGGGGTTGGAACTAGATGATCTTAAGGTCCTTTCCAACCCTAACTATTCTATGATTCTATGTTCACACATAAGACCTACCCCTCTTCTTCCCCCACTGTTCTGAAGCCAGTCTTTATTCATGTATTATGGCAATGCAGTATGAGAAGGTGAGGCAGAACTCCTGCAGGCCTGTTGCCTTGCTCTGTTGAGTCACTATAGCAGGTGGCTCCGGCTGGCCCTGCCTGTTTGAGCAGAGAGGAGCAGTGCAGGGGAAGTCACGCAGAGAGCGACTCAAAGGAGCAAGGCTGGCAACAGGAGCTGATGTTGTCAGCTCGTCAATAAAACCGAGCTTCAGAGGAGGCTGAGCTCTCTTAGTCATGCTCTGGTGTGCAGAGCATGACTGAGCGCGTTCAGCACTGGAGGCCAGCCACATGGAAAGTCTTTCATCTGCAGCATTTCAGCTGGGCCGTTCCTGTCACCACCTCTTCCTCTCCCCGGTGTGTGTATGCAGGTGATTAGGTAGGACTGACGTGCAGCGCTGCCGTGGAATGGCTTAACTGGTACCAAAAAGCACAAGTCAAGGAGGGAAGTAAAAATTTCCCTTGCAGTTAATCACTGGCCCCACTGTGGAACTCATCAAACTTCGAGGAAGTAATTGAAGCTATCTGCACTTGTGGAAAATGAGAAAGACAAAAGTACAGGAAATTGCTTGTTGTTTTGCTCTCAGTGCCACAGATATGATTACTCTCTTGTTGGCCGAGATTCCTTTAGAAGAAATGGCTTCCAGCTAAAGGATAAAGAGACGGGTCGGATTTTGTTTAGTTGGTTTGCTTGTGTTGAAAAATCCTTTTCATGCTTCCTCTGAACTACAGAGACTACCTCAGGGCATGCAAGGGAAAGCCCCTGGAAAATGAGGAGCTGTGTGGCTCAGCTGAACACACGGCTCTGCAGCTTCACCTGTCAGAGATTAAAAGTGAGGAGGCTTAACCAGATCTTTTAGTGGATCTGAAACACACTAGAGAAAGAACATTATTGGTCAGAAATTGTTCTTATGTGTAGAAATGTAACTTTGTAATAGAAATGACAGATGTGCACTCCTGCTGAGTGTTTGGAATGTCCAGCAACAGGGACTTCCTTCACGTTTCAGATGCAGCATGTGCAGCCGATACATGAAATAGACTGCCCTGAGCAATAAGGTCTCTGACTCTGAATGGACAGGCTGGACCATCCTCCCAGGAACATGAGGCCACAAGGCAGCCAGGGTTCCCTCTGAGCGCATCCACAGCCCCTATTTCCTGGAATGCCCCTTGGAGATGCTGTAGCAACAGTATCTCCCAAGACCAAATTCCTTAATAGGCAATCACAAGACTGGGACTGCGCAAGGAATAAGGGCTTTCTGAGAACTACTTCCATGCATTCCAGGCCAAGAATTTAGCCTGATACCTCTATCTTGATTCCCATATAATTGCTGTGAACTGCCTCCCTCTTGAGGCACAGGTTCATGTAGCAGTACTTAAAATTATGACCTGAAGAAGCTCAGAGTACTTTACAAACTGCCATGTACTTGAAATGAGTTTTCTGCCAGCCCTTCTGTGGCCTCAGCAGAGTATGACAACATTGAAATGAGTGGTAATACACTAGATCAGATATTCAGGTGACATAAATCAGTGTGGAACCACGGTCCTCAAGCCATTTGTAGTTAAAAACCTACATCAGGAGGAGTAATATGCATGAGGGGAGAGTGTCAAAGTTCTGTTTCTCTTTCCTGCCTATTTGTTTTGTTATTTTATCATCACTAGCACAGACCTACAGCACTCTTTTCTATCACATTACAAGGATAAAATACTTAGTCAATTTATAGTACATGATACATTAATTTGTGACTCTGCATATGATACCGACTGTAATGGTCCCATCCATGATGACAAGCAATCAGGTTAATACTGTTGGATAGTTTTTCTTTTCCAAAATAATACATTTAGCTTTTACATCTGCAGAGCAGCAAGTGAAGAACCAGCAAAGAAAATAAAATCACAGAACCACAGAATCACAGAACGGTTTGGGTTGGAAAGGACCTTAAAGCTCATCCAGTTCCAGCCCCCTGCCATGGGCAGGGACACCTTCCACTACAGCAGGTTGCTCCAAGCCCTGTCCAACCTGGCCTTGAACACTGCCAGGGATGGGGCAGCCACAGCTTCTCTGGGCACCCTGTGCCAGGGCCTCAGCACCCTCACAGGGAAGAATTTCTTCCTAATGTCTCATCTAAATCTCCCCTCTGTCAGGTTAAATCCACTCCTTCCTGTCCTGTCCCTACATGCCCTTGTCAAAAGCCCCTCTCCAGGTTTCTTGTAGCCCCTTTAGGCACTGGAGCTGCTCTAAGGTCTCCCCGGAGCCTTCTCTTCTCCAGGCTGAACCATCCCAGCTCTCTCAGCCTGTTTTCAGAGCAGAGCTGCTCCAACCCTTGGAGCATCCCCATGGCCTCCTCTGGACTCACTCTAACAGCTCCATGTCCCTCTTGTGTTGCTGCCCCTAGAGCTGGATGCAGGACTGCAGGAGGCGTCTCATGAGTGGAGTAGAGGGGCAGAATCACCTCCATGGACCTGCTGGTCATACTCCTTTTGACACAGGCCAGTATGTTATTATCATTAAAAAAGAAATATTTTTTGGTTGCATAATTTTAATATTTGAATTGAATATCTGAAATACATTTGAATATTTGAATTACTTCCACTGGAGCTGGGCCTAGATAGGTAGTGTACTCATCCAAATGCTATGGGGATGAGAGCTACGTAATAACTGAAACATATAATCAGATTCTGAAATGAAACTTTTACATGTGTCCAAGCCATTTTACATTAAAGTGAATGATCACTTTAATGAATCACCTCAAAGCAGTGATAGAAGCACAGAAGCAATGAGTAGACAGCTGCAGGGCAAGAAAATTAGCCTGATTTTGTTGTGGTTGTTAAGATATGGTACTATTTTAAATGTACGGGGGAAATCAAATGAATGATGCTGCACTGAGTTCTGACATTTTCTGATTGGCAGTAGGATGGAGAGTCATGTAGATTTGTCAGATGGCACATGAGAAAAGGCAAAGTATGGTGGCAAACATGACATGAAGGTAGTAGTTAAGTCCTGCTTTCATTCGTACCATGAAGACTCTTGGCAGAAACCACTCTTGGATGTTCAGTAGGGCACATGAGATCAGAATTTTACACCTTTTAAGGCATGCCACTGCCTATGATGTTTTAAAGGCACCAATGTGGATATATACACTTTGTTTCCATGATGATATACAGCAAAACAGGATAAATGCTCCATCCCTGGCAGTGCTCAAAGCCAGGCTGGATGGAGTCTTGGGTGACATGGTCTAGCGAGAGGTGTCCCTGCCCATGGCAGGGGGGGTTGGAACTAGGTGACCTTAAGGTCCTTTCCAACCCTAACTATTCTATGATTCTATGGAACAGTACCTCAGAAATCTGCACCCACTTATATCAGGTGAATCATAGAAAAGTTATGATTCTATGATTATGATAAGATTATAATAATAATTAAGATAACAATTCTAAGATTATGATAGAAGGTCCCTCTGGATGGCATTCCTTCCCTCCAACTTATCAACCAAACCACACAGCTTGGTGTCATCGGCAAACTTGCTGAGGGCGCACTCAACCCCATTGTCCATGTCACTCACAAAGATGTTGAACAAGACCGGTCCCAACACCGATCCCTGGGGGACACCACTCGTTACTGGTCTCCAGCTGGACACTGAGCCACTGAGCACTACTCTTTGCGTGCGGCCATCCAGCCAGTTCTTTATCCACTGAGTGGTCCACCTATCAAATTGATGTCTCTCCAACTTAGAGAGAAGGATGTCATGTGAGACAGTGTCGAACACTTTGCACAAGTCCAGGTAGATGACATCAACTGTGATACAGTGTCGAACACTTTGCACAAGTCCAGGTAGATGACATCAACTGCTCTACCCCTGTCCATCAGTTCCGTAGCCCCTTCATAGAAGGCCACCAGATTGGTCTGGCAGGATTTCCTCTTAATGAAGCCATGCTGGCTGTCACCAACTGCCTTGTTGTTTTTCATGTGCCTTAGCATGCTTAATAGGAGAATCTGCTCCAAGATTTCACCAGAAATTTCTCACAGAGGTGAGGCTGACTGGTCCGTAGTTCCCTGGGTCATCCATTTTCCCCTTCTTAAAAATGGGGGTTATATTTCCCTTTTTCCAGTCATGGGGAACTTCACCTGACTGCCATGATTTTTCAAATATGATGGACAGTGGCTTAGCAACTTCATTTGCCAGCTCCTTCAGGACCCGTGGATGGATTTCATCCGGTCCCATGGACTTGTGCACGTTCAGGTTCCTAAGATGATCTCGAACCAGATCCTTTCCTACAGTGGGCCCAAGGTCTTCATTCTCACAGTCCCTGCATCTGCCTTCGAAGACTTGGGTGGTGTGATCAGAGCATTTGCCAGTGAAGACTGAGGCAAAGAAGTCATTAAGAACCTCAGCCTTCTCCAAATCCAGGGTAGCCAGTTCTCCTGATAGCTTCCGGGGAGGGCTCACGTTGTCCCTAGTCTGTCTTTTATTTGCTACCTACCTATAGAATCCCTTCCTGTTATCTTTCACATTCCTAGCCAAGTTTAATTCTAAGTGGGCCTTAGCTTTCCTAACCTGGTCCCTAGCTTCCCGGACAACATCCCTGTATTCTTCCCAGGCCGCCTGTCCTTGCTTCCATTTTTTATAAGCCTCTTTTTTCCCTCTAAATTTCCTCAGCAACTCCTTATCCATTCATGGAGATCTCCCTGCCTTCCTGCCACACTTCCTTCTAGAACGTCTGGTTCTGATTCTGGCTTTTATTTCTTTCTTCATCTACCTACTATCTTTCTTTTTATGATGTTCATTATATATAATTGATAGAGTTAAGGTTTTTGTTTTCACCTCAGGGCCCATTTTTAAAAGTCACGGTCTCATTCACTGCCCTTGCCCTCCCTATTCCTTCTTCCTCTCTTAAATCAGACTTCATTTTTCCTCCAATTGCTCTGCACAACCTTGCATTCTGCATATTGACCTTTCATATGCTGCCGTTTGGATCACCAGCTCTAGCCATTACATTAGCAACACACAATTACACCCTCAAGGTAGACTCAAGTGCAAGATTCTACTTCTACATAAATACCTTAATGAATGTAAAGATGCTGATGTGTGTTTGAAGTATGTTTTCAGCTCATACTAGAGGAGGAGGATTCTGCAGAGACTTGAAACCACGGGTAGTGATGGGAGCATTTTCCAAATGTTTCTGTTCCACCAGAGTGCCCTCTCTCTGTGTAGTGCTGTTCTCTGCAGTGCTCATGCATTGTGCTTTTTCCTAGAGGTTATTGCCAAAGCTCTACCCACAGGGGGACTGTCACATCTAGTGAGCTCAGAAGGGGAGCTCTTGCTCGGTGGAAGGACATGGCACTTTCAAAAGAATTGTTCTTGGTGACTTATTTGATCCCTTTTGACTTTGGTATGAATAACCATCCTGATATGCTGTAGTCTGCTGATAGCTGTTGCTGGTTTGGATGTGTGATGCCACCATTAAAGTACCTAATTCTACATACATTTTCTTGTGAACAAGCAACATCAGAACTGAGGCAACTCTGGCCTCCCTCCCAACCAAAGCACAAACTGACAAAGAAAGGTGTCAAACCTGGCATATGAAAGAATGTGCCCCATGGCTGTGTGAGTAATGAACTGTCATGGGTTCAGCAGTAGCAGTCATTTTTCTCCTTCTTAGTAGCTGGTGCAGTGCTGTGGTTTTGACTTTTGGCCTGGGAACAGCACTGATAACACCGATGTTTATAGTTATGGCTTAGAATGTTTTGGTCTGACCAAGGACTTTCTGAGTCTCATGCTCTACCACGGAGGAGGGGAAGCCGGGAGGAAGCAGAGACAGGACACCTGACCCAAACTGACCAAGGAGGTATTCCATACCACAGCACATCATGCCCAGGATGGAAAATCTGGGGGCAGGAACTCGAAAGAGTTGAGTTCACTGCTTGGTCATCGGGTCCTCTTCCCTTGTATTTCCCTGGTCCTTATTATTATTGGTGGTAGCAGCAGTGGTTTGTGTTACACCTTAGTTACTGGACTGCTCTTATCTCAACCTGCGGGAGTTATATTCTTTCGATTCTTCTCCCCATTCCCCCCCCCCCCCCCCCCCGGAGTGGGGGGGAAGAAAGAGGGGGGAGTGAGTGAGCAAACTGCGTGATTTACGGCTTAAACCACGACAGGAACACACAGCTATATGGGCATGATCTGGTGTTTTCTTTATAGTCTTGCAGTTGTGATAAGTTGAGCGATATATGAAGTGATGGTTTTCAGTCAATTGAGGGTGTTGTCTGTCCAGTTATCATGAATAAAACCTGCTCACAGCTTCCAGATCACTGAGAATGAACAGCCTTTCTCCCTTCTCAGAGGACTTTTGCTGTGAGAGAAGGGAACTAGAGAAAAGGAACATGGTGAGGCTATCCTGTAACATCTCTGTGTAGAAAGAAGTTTCAGTCTCAATAGTGCCTCTCAAAGTCCCTGCTGGGCATGTGATTTGAACTGCGACACTTGTCTTGGAGCAGAGATTCACCAGAGGCTCTAATATCATCAATTCATGTCTCTATAATTCATCAAAATAACCACCAGATATTATTGTACACAAAGGCATGCAATATTGCTCTTCTCATACTCTTTAGTACATTGATTTTGCAAATGGGGCCTCCTCCAACTTGCAGATGTCTTGCTTTAGCTTTGTGATTCTAAAATCTCTGTTATATAAATCTGTGGCACAAGTGGTCAGTCCCGTTGCCTGTTTAATTAACGAGCTCAAAAGAGGTGAGGAGAAGAGACCACTTCTGAAAGATTCCAGAAGGAAAAGTGAAGCAGCAGTGAAGCTGCTACCCCCAGCATACTCTAGGTTATGCCAACGTTTGATGTCATGGCTTCAGTAAAATCCAAAGTGAAGCGATGGAATGAGTAAATGTGTGGAAAAAACAAAAGAGAATTTAGTCTCCTTTTTCACTCATTGCAGCAAGGCTTATTCAAACCTTGTCCCTCGCGTAGGAGAGTTTCTTTACCAAGATCTTCCTGAGGAAGTCAATGACTACCTTGTTGGATAAGCCCCTGGCCCCACTAGCAAACACATGCAGCCTCCCAGCCTAGGCAGGTGTCCCTCAGAGCCAGTGCTGCCTGATGAGAGACTTTCAAGAGAGAGGGAACTTCAAACATGCAAAATGTTTTTGCTGGGCTTGAAAGAATTAACTGCAACAAGAACCAGGCATGCTCACAACGTGGTTCTCTCAGGATAAACATGACTCTGGAAGTGTGCAAGGCTTTGGGAAGTGGAAGAATGTGGCATTTCTTTGTATATCATGTGCAGAAAGAGAGCTGTCTCATAGATACCTGTCAGCGTAGGTCAATATTCACCACCCAAGGATTTAAGTCCAATTAAATTCACCTGCTTTTTCCCAATGCATGAGACAAGCTTGCTTGCTTTACAAGAAACGGGGCAACAAAATAAGATACAGCTGATGGTTTCTAAGGATTTTTATCCCACTGCTACCAGACCCTTTTCCATCTCCTTTGCCTGCAGGGTTGCAATGTAAGCAGCAACACTGCTGCTGGTACAGGATTTCCACAGCTCCCCTCCCTCCAGCCTGTGGTGTACTGCTCTAGCCTCATCCTTGCAGCAAACCTTAACCCAACAGCCAAGCCAGCAACAAATCTAGGATGAAGAGTTTATTTGCAGAGAAGTGTCAGGCCATAACCTAGGCTATTAGTGAAGTCTGGATGCATCTGGGACAATCATTTGTCAAAGAGTTAAAAAAAAATCAAAGAATGAGGGAAAATTGTTACTTTTGATTTTGTCATTTACTAATATAAATCCTTTTATTTCTTATCCCACAGGATCTTTCAAGGCCAAATTCAGCCACACTTCTGAAGCTCGAAACTAAAGCCTCTTGCTCAGATTTCACACTGCACCAATTCAGCCACATACAGATTTTCCTGCTTTACCCATGCTGTTGTAGAACAGAGAACAAACTGTTTGCACAGCTCAACCATTAGAACATGCTTCCACTTTTAGCCTGCTCAAGAAGCAGGTGCTGCTGGAAAGTACAGTGTTCACAACCCGCACACGTTCCCAAGGATGGCATAAAAATATAAAATAAAAATATTTATGCAAAAGCTGAAGAATGGGCTGTGAGCTCTCAACATATAATTCTGGTTGCAGTGGGATAAGCAATTTTTCATACGCTTTGGCAAATTTTAGCCTAATTAAAAGAACAAGTAGGTAACTCCTGATAGTAGATGTGGATAAATTAGAGCAATAACCTAGTCATCCATTCCAAACACATGTAGAAATTTATGAGGACTTTGATGAGGTGCAGATGTGCCCCTTACAGCAAAGATCATAATGATTCTGGAGGACTCAGGATTAGAAACTTACACATTCCATGAAAATTTGCAACTCGGGACCAATTTTGTTCAGTTGCATGAAGAGGCATGCAGAGCAGCATCACACGTGCATGGTGGTCACATGGAGCTGTTGGAACAAGTCCAGAGGAGGGCCACAAGGATGATCAGGGAACTGGAGCACCTCCTGTATGAAGACAGGATGAGAAAGTTGGGGCTGTTCAGCCTGGAGAAGGCTGCGTGGAGACCTTGTAGCAGCCTTCCAGTATCTGAAGGGGGCATATAAGGATGCGGGGGAGGGACTCTTCATTAGGGACTGTAGTGATAGGACAAGGGGTAATGGGTTTAAACTGAAACTGGGGAAATTCAGGTTGCATATAACCAAGAAGTTCTTTACTGTGAAAGTGGTCAGGCACTGGCACAAGTTACCCAGAGAAATGGCAAATGCTCCATCCCTGGCAGTGTTCAAGGCGGGGCTGGACAGAGCCTTGGGTGACATGGTTTAGTGTGAGGTGTCCCTGCCCACAGCAGAGGGTTGGAACTAGATGATCTGAAGGTCCTTTCCAACCCAAACCATTCTAGGATGCTATGATTAATCTGCTGTGCTCTGCTGACACATTTGTCTTTCACCTCCTGCAAACTGACCTCTCTTTGTCTGGCTCCACTCCTCAGGCTTCAATATCATCTACTGAAACGGGTCTGCGAATGTCAGTAGAATTATCTTAATGTGAAGATTCCCCTTAATATAAGCAAAAGCTGTGAGCTGTGATCTGCTCATTGATGCAGCAGTTTCTGAGATTCTGGTCACACACCAGCCTTGACTGTCCAATACTCTCTGTGTCTATGTGGAGAATCATGGTTCTTTGAAGAACACCTTTGTTGGGGACCTTGGGGATTTTGGTTGGATTCCTATTCAAATCTACTTGTGAACTATCCTGCAGTTCTGGTATAAAAAAATATTCCCTCTTCACCCTGAATCTGAGCTAAGCACATTGTCTAGTGAAAGCCCGCTCACTTCACTTCCATGAGTGCCCACCTTCTGTTATCCTTTAATACACAAGGTCTGGCTGTTTCCCTCTGATGATACAAAAGAGGATGCAGGGCTGTTAAACCAAAGAACAAGATGAATTGAAAAGCCCATTCTTAACTACAAGTTTGCACCTTTCTGACTCACATTCTGGCTTCTCCCTTCCCCCTTCCTTATGTACACTTTAACTGCTGGAAGAAGAAAAATCCATGTTGGATCCCAGGAGCTGGGCACTGACATCTTCACATCAGGAAACTGTCAGTGACTGCTATTGCTTGCTGATGTTTGATCCCAGGCCTCCCACACACGGCAAGATACAGGAGACGAGGCTCAGTGCCTTGGAGGCCAGAATGGTGAGAAATACAAATTCCCAATGAGAACACAGGAGATGTGAGTCAGACATGAGCAAGACCCAAATTACTGTGCACAACACACCATCTGAGCAATAGCTGCTTCACGATGGTCAGAGAGTCACTACAGCTTTTGTATTAAAACAACTAACACCTCCATTTTCCAGGATCCAGAGTAACATCATGCTATCCAATAATTTGCATTCTGGCCTTGGCAAAAATCACCATTATTTTTGTTGTCTATAGCCTTGAAAACTGGCATACTTCTCAAAAAAATTCTCTTGTGGTTTCAATTAGTGAAACAATCCTACTTCCTGCTTAACACATCAAGTTTCACTTTGAAATCTCATAATTATCATTAGTGTATCTTGTTGAATGTGTAGGAAAATTGAGGCAGCACCTCTGCTTTTCACACTCTGAACACACACAACCTCTACTGCAGCCTCTGAAGAATGTTGCTTGTTTGCCTGTACACAGTAGAGACACAGAGGTCTTTGCACAGATTGAATTTAGACATTTACAACACCTGTTCCCTTCTCTAGTGATACTCATAGGTGGCTTTACATGTGGCAGCAGGATGCACAAGTCCCTTGTTTATACTACATTGAATGAGTTGCCTTTGCTCTTCAAGTAACTTCATTTGAGACATGATTAGACTTCATAATATGTCAAAAAGAAACTATGAAATGAAATCACCACAGTACCATATGCCACACTCTGCCTAGTCAAAGCTAAAGTAAGTTAAATTCACTATTGCAGCTGCCAGAGTGAATTTGTTTGCTTTTACTGGTATATGACTCAGCTTTAATATTTTTCTAAGACAGTTCTTGCTAATTCTGTGGACAAAGAAGTAACATTAGTAACACAGAAGAGTTGGTCTGTTCCTTCCAACGAGCCTAGTAATCCTATTGTGGGTATAAAGGGAGACAAAACAGGAGTCAGAGCATCTAAATTTTCTTCTTTAGAATGGAATACTCCTAACCTTTCTGCCCTGGACAGATTTTCTCATTAGTGAGAGAAAGGACTGTTCAGGGAGTAGGGTATAAAAGCTAAAAGTACTGAGTTCCTATCCTAGACTGGAATATTGCCTGTGGTGAAATTCAGTAGCTCCTCCTATAGCCTCAATTTGTTGGATCATGAAATACGGATAACTGTTTCCCTACAAAACATATGCAGAAAGGCCTTATCAAACTTTCAGTAAAGTAAGTGGCGGTTTTATGTTGAGAATATGATGCAAAATTAGATGCTGCTAATTTATACATGTTCTTGCTAATCAGATGTGGAATTATCCCCAATCCCAAAATAATCAGTCTTGCACTAGTGGAAGAAGACTCCTGAAGCTTCTGGAATGAAACGGGAAAGAAAGAAAGAGGAAAGGAGAAGAAAGGATGGATCTGCCCCTAGACGTCAGTTGTACAGATGACCTTAATTCTCACATTTGTTAACCTCGCATTCATGTGACACTGCACATCAGCAATGCGAGTGGCTTCTTGTGAACAGAAGTCTTATTTATTGCTGCTGATTCTCTTTTCCTTTAAGAAACAAAGCTCTGCTACTGCTGCTGGTATTATTGGTCTGCTCTCTCCACTTTGTTACAGCTTTGAACTAAATTCAATCACCACTTCTTCCTTGTGAAGTGATACAGAGCACTGTGCTTTGATTCACAGGACTGCAAACCATCATTTGGTCCTTTTTAGCTATAGCCATACAAAACAACAGGAGCTGCCTTAGCCACAACTAGTGGGTTCTGTAGATGTCTCAAAACAAGCCATTAATGAAATATCTGTAATGTTATACATTTGTGATACCATTTCAAACATGAGTGTTTCCATTTCCATAGGCTAACGCCTATTCCCACCTCCCACAGTTTCACATCAGTCCCTGACACTATCACTCCCATCCTGAGGGGCTGTGTGTGAGCTGGGTATGTCTATTAGACAGAGTTAATTCCCTTCAAGCTCCTTCTGTGCATGGCTGTGACTGACAGAGACGGGTGCTGTTTCCAAGTGTCAGTGGAGCATGACCTCGAGTTAATACACAGAATGATGAAAGAGAAAGATTCATTCAGCATGTGAACGTTATGCTGAGATTAGCCAGAAGTACTGAGCACATACAAATTGCTGTTTTGTCAGCACAGTGCTTGGCGGAGTTTTTAAATATTCCAGCTATTCTAAGCCATCATCCTCAAGGCTAGGGCAACTAAAAAAAGAGGAGAATCAAAATAGCATTTCCAATCCAAATGCCATTGTTTCAGATAAGAGATTTGGACCTGGATGCTTCAAGCAATACATGACCTCCCAGCAGCTGAAGCCCTTAGTGTGATGTGAAAGGACTTGCAGTAACATGCAAAGAACTGTTTGTAAAACTCAGAGAAGGGACCACAAAGGTATGCAGCCTTTCAGTTCGAGATGTCAGTTTAACTCCAGCCTGGCCAGATGCAATTGGAAGTTACAGAGACCTCCACAGTCTGTCTGTGTGCTTGAGCTAATTGCTCTCATTTCAGTTGCCTGTGGACATAAGCTTGTGTTCCAGATGCCATCTCTACATTTGGTGCTAGCAGAGCAGCCAGGGGCCACATAGGCCATGGCAGGTGACCTCTTCTCTCACGCAAGCAGTTCTGTCTGGAGGCACTGCCTGCATTAGAGTTCAGGAGTAAATCTCACCTGTATTTGGCTAAAACTTTAGAAGCTTGGGGACAATCCCAGGAGAATCCCAGTGATACACTCTGTGATTTCTCCCCAGCTATATAGTTGGTCCTTTCTTAGAATTTAAAAACCAACAGAACTGTTAGAGGGGCTGGAAGAAATACAGTTCCCTTCCTTCCTCTGACTCTCACTAGTTCTAGCAGTAACTATCACCAGAGGCAGGATTGCAGAGAAAATATCAAATCTCTTTCTGTCTGTGCTTCCTATTGTTGACTTTGGCAACTACATCCATTTTTGGGTCAGATTCTATCATACACTGCTGCTTTGAAAGCAGTAGACATTTGGGGCAGACAATAAATGCAGAATTTAGAGTACAATAACTTCAGTAATTTCAGTGCAAAGCATCTTCTGTTCATCTCTCCTCATTCACTGCCTATCTCCTTCATGCATGGTTCTTTTGCCTTTGTGTCTGACCCTGTGTTCAAAAACCTCTGCATCATCTGTTCTTCTTGCAGTCTTAACTGAATAAGCTGCTTCTATTTCCATTGTCACCTATCAGTTAATTTGAATCATTTAAAATAGCAAGATCCAAAGTGTTCCTGTCTTAAAGTTGATCAAACCCTAAGACAATGCTTACTACCTTTTTCTCTTGCCCCTCTTCTACCTTCTCTTTTTGCAGCTGCCTCAGGGAACAGGACCTTTTTTGCTTCAGAGCACAGTAAACACCTCCTTTTGTGGAGGCAGCAATATCTATCCTGAGGCTGCTGCAGCCCATTAAACCTAACACACGCATAGATCTCAGGGCTTCCTTCTGTTAATAAACTTTGCTTTTTTGTTTCTAACCAGCAGCAGTACCTTTTAAGAAAAAGACAGATTTTGCTGAAGCCTATTGCTTATTTAAGAGTCATTTCACAAGCAGATACAGCTTAGACTACCAAATTACTGGCAACACTTCTGTGCAACATCTGTTTCTCCCTCAGCAGCCCCATCATGTGCTGACCCAGCCCAGAGCTGTTTAGTTTAAAAGACATTGACTGCAGCTCAAGCTGATAGAAAAAAGTACTGCAGCTGATATTGGCCAGTCTGTCATTCTCTATTTGCTTTTCCTCTCTTTGTTCAAGGGCTCTGCCCTCTCACATTGTTTTTCTCTGCTTTTCATGTGGGTCATTTACCCTGCAAAGCAGTAACCAAGGAAAGGACATCTGTATTAACAGTTATGCAGAGTTATATACTACATATTTTATACTACTGCTTGTCAAGCACTTGTTCTGATGATGTGCTTTCATTCACTTGCTGTTGTGGGCAAAAGCCTATGTCATTTGTTCGCAAGCACACACAGAAGGCCCGTGCTTGCTGCTGAAGGGGTGGGTTGGTTGAACTGCCAGTGATCGGTGAAGTTAAGTCAGCAGTACAAAACCATAATTAAAGAAAGACAGGCAGCATTTCCTAAGGAGCTACGCATCTTGCAGGGAAGCCTCTTAAAAGCCTTGCCAATGCTGGGAGTGCTGTGCAGGTCGTTGCTACTAAACGGTGCAAATGGGAGAACTGCAGCAACTCATCATCTTTCCACAGCATCAAGACAGGAAAATACGTAGAGCCTGCGCTAGAAACATGGTAAGCTAGACTTGCTCTGCCACCTCCTGGCTGATTTCGAGCAGATACCAACAGCATTTAATATGTTAAACAGCCTACTTTGTATCTTACTCTCTTTTGGGTCGTGGGGCTGATCTAAAAGTTCACTGAGATGACCAAGCTTTAACCCAGCCCTGGAAAGTATATGCTCAACGAATGGCGACACAGACAATGCCTCTTGGACCTTAAATAGGAAAGAAAAGCTTTGCTGTGACCTTACACTGCACTCTAAACATGTTCTAAAATACAGTGAAAACATCATTTGAATTCTTTCTATGCCAGCTTACCATACAAATGTTTTCCATTAGAGTTCTGACCTTAGAGGGGAGGGAGATCACTGTCTTTAGAGGTATCCCTGATGCTGTAGCTGTCCAGACTTTGTTCTCCCAGCTGTTCAGGAGTTTGCTGCTTTACTGCTCTGTGGAAAGGAAGTTCTGTAAGCATACAAAAAAGGACTATATACTGGTTTGTTTTGTAACATGGGACTATAATACAGAAAAAAACCTCTAAGTTAATATTCTTCTTCCCTTCCTAGCTTGCAATGCCTAGCAATATTTCCTACTAATGCTGGTGCAGGGATGGAGATAGGTATTGACTTCCATCTGTACAGAATTCTGGCTTAACTGCTCCATAAACTGCTCCAAGAGAACAATAATAATATGATGTCATGATTTACATTTTAATACAGTTTCAAGTAATATTTGCTTTCACAGTTTCCTTTTACTTGAACTTCTCAATAAAAAGTCATAGAAAATCTCAAGGAGATTGTAAGCCTAAGGACATATAACCTTTGGCAATACAAGTCCACAGGCGAAGAGGGAATGTTGTAGGTTTTGAGCTCTTGTTGCTCCAAGTCTGCCCTTCAGTCATCAGTTTACAGCCCCCCCCCCCCCCCCCCATTATTCCATATTAAGTAAGAACTCTGATAGCCCACTGGGGGACATTACCCTTTAGAAGGATTTTTCACAACACGTAAACCTAGATCAAAGCAGCAGTGGCTGCATTTGAAACCCACATTATCTTTGCTCTGCAGCTGAGTAGCAGCAAATTCACCTGGCAGGAGCACATTCTTTCCTAGATTTTACATATGTCTGAAGAAGTGATGTATTTTTAATGAGATTTATTTTCATAACAGGAATTGCGTTGACAATCTGCATTAAAGATAAGCTAAATGAGCTGTTCAAGAGCAGAACTAGCTTTCTCACATTTGTTTCCTTTAATTAACCCATATAGTACGTTAATTTTAGATTAAGCCCTGCCTTACACCATCTAAGGGATCAAAAGCCAGCCTTCCATAGAATCTGTGATCACCTCATTTTTCTCCTGTCTGTTAACCCTTTGAAGACATAGCTCAGAGAGAAAAATTAACAGGGCATTTTGCTTTAATGTTCTACAACATAAATACACTAACTTTTTGTTTCTATTTTGTCTCAGGTAAAACGGCAAATGTTAAAATTTTCAGCTGGACAGAAATTTGTATGTCCAGACAAATTTACTTTAGGTACCCAGTAATTTATTGGAATTATCAAGCTGCTTGCCATGTTAATAGAAACTAAATGATATTATACAAAACCCTAGTGACCTCCAAATGGAACTGAAACCTTTTAGGTCCTCAGTACAGATCTCTACCACATGCGCTAATAAGTAATTGGTAGCACTAGACATCTGTTATCATCCATAGGGATCAGTTGCATGAAAGTGAAATTCAATCAACAAACTTGAGGGTTATAGGATACATACTTCATCACCAGATAATACAGATATCTGCCAGCAAACAAACATGGAGGCTATAGAAAGACTTGGATTGCTTCAATGCTGGCTGAGATAGAATAGACGCAGGGCTGTATAAATACTGGTTCTGTTTTCTCCCTGCTTATTCTCCTTCCTCACAGCTACTTACTTCCTGTAATACCAAGTCCTAGTGCAGCGTCCCGTCTTTTTTACCTGCTTTACCTTCCTGCTCCACACCCCTCACCCTGCAGTGCTCTGCTCTCCACCAGAGAAGCTGCCAGCTATGGGCTGCAGCACGGAGCTGCTCACAGGCAGATGAGCTGGCAAGGAGAAGCTGGAGGATGCTCACTGCAGATGTCTCCAGCCAGGAATTTAGCTGCCAAATTCTAACAAGCTTCTGCTGAGGGTGTCCAAATTAAAATTACTCAGAGTTTATGATTTGGCTGAAACGTGTCTTCCTGGAGACACTGAAACAGACTTACTTGATACTAAAAATGCCTTTTTCTATGCAGCCTGGAAGAAGTAAGAGTTCCAAGTCAAAGTATTGTAAGGTTTTGACCAGTTCAACGTATTTGCCACACTCTCATTTTATGTATGGTTGTGTGTGTATGGTTGAACAATTTTAGCTAAAATTTTCCAAAGTCCAGCTGACATGAGCTACGGAGAAAAGGTGCCTAGAAAGTGTTATAAAACATTTCAGATACCTCTGCAAGATCTGCCTTCTATCACAGTACCACAGAGCCTAATCACATCTCATTGCAGCAATGTAAATGTTCCCCTTATCCTCAGTCCCAGAGCATGAAGCACAGGAGAGGCATCTCAAACTTCTTTCTCAACTCCAACAGCCACACCAGAAAACAATTAAGGCACAAAGCACAATATACACCTTACCCAAACGATGTAAAGCCTAGGCCCGGGCATAGACTTGGAAGAGGGAGTCTCTGCTGTAAAACTGCACACACAGCCTGGCACAGGTGTGGTCTGGGTCAGCTAACACTCTTCCAGACAACGCCTGTGCATGGTTTGGGAGCTGACAAAGCTGAGAAAGCAGCTACAGATGATTCCTAATAGGTAGTCTGGGTGCAGACACCTTGTTTTGGAGACTGTGTGAGTTTAACTCCTGCCAGGGGTTTACTAGTTTGTTTACTACCTTGCTTGTTTACTGGTAGTTTTCTTCCTACCTTGCCAGTATGTTTACTAGCAGAGAGACACTCATACAAGCTCATAACTCCAAAAAAAGACTGTGAACACCCACGGAGATGGTGTGACTGTAGCTTACTCCCCACTTATTTCCCCTTCCATTTACCATCAAAGAAATAGGCCAGTGGCGCTCAGGTTGTTAAACCTGCCAAGTAAGGCAGTTAAACCACCTATTTGGGACAAGAGTTTCTAAAATTACAGCAAAAGAATCAGAGGAAGGTCATTTTTATGCCCATAGCAACAGACCAAAAAGATAGCATATCAAGCACATTTTGGCAGGAGATGAAGCTAAGGATCATTACCTGGATGATTCAATAAATGTCATTAACTCTGTATTTTTTCTCACTTTAGGACATCTTGGCAAAGTGCTAAGAACTATTTATGAGGAAAAGGTTACAGAAGCTCACAGACAGGAGCAGATAAGGTCACAAGAGCTTGAACTTGAGGAACATTATCTGCCAAATTAAAGAGGGAAAAAAAAAGAGCTTTCAGAGCTGGTGAGGAAAGATCAAAAAGAACTAACATGGAAAAGTAACAACTGCAAAGGTAAGAATGACAGGAGATGGTTTAAATTGTGTGCAAGAAACCAAGCATCGTAATAGGAGCAACAGTTAGAAACTGGAGTATTCTACAATGATCCAAAACACAGGGAAAGTGCAGGCAGAACATCAAGGAACCTTTACAAATACATAGGGTATCATATATATGGAGAGAGAAGTGAAGAAAATACTTAAAACAGTGCCATCCAGAAATTAATTAAGATCAGTGAGTTCCAGACCAGAGGGAAACTTTAAAGCCAGATTTTGGAAAACAAATATGATTCAGTCCATCATCCTTCCTCCGAATCCAGTGACACCAGTGGTGCTGAAGCTTTGTGAACCTGAAAAGAGGATTATAAACAAACCTATCCCTGATGATAATTTAAAGCTGATGACTAAGGAGGAAAGAAAAAGAGAACCACTTCTCTGGCACCATCAGTCACAAACCAGCCAGGCCTAGCTCAAGGCTGCAAAACTTGGGGAATCTGTCAAGCATAGAAAAACAGACCAAATAGTTCTGACAAATACTGCAGCCCTTTGCAAGTAGGAGAGTTTTAAGGCCTACTGAAGAAGGAATAGTATTAGTAAAATTGGAGGAGTGGGGAAAAAAGTGTTCCAGAAAGAAAGATGCTACTCTGAGAATAGAAGCAAAACCATATTCCTGTGCTTAGGTCATTCAGTTAAGTCAGTTGTGTGGACTGTCCTTGCAGGGAGGTGATGGGAGCCTGCAGCCAGCTCCAAGAACTGATACTGTGCTGAAATGCAAATCTTGAAGAGCAATTATGCAAAAGCTCTTACTAGGCAAGTTTTGGGGGAAAACCTTAAAAATAAATTGTAAAGAACAGAGTGGCCAGAAATGAGGCAGCACTGTGTAGAATATCAATTGCTATGCCAGGGGAAGAAACGAAAGGAATGTGCTAAGAATGCCAACTATGACCCTGCTGTGAAACACTTGAGTCACCCAAAGCAAGAAGTGAGAGTGGAGAGCACTGTAAGCCACCAGCATATGCATCCAGCCCTTTGTACAGCAAAAGAGAAAATCTGGGCAATACAGATGCATGCTCCACGCCTGGAAGAACACCCTCACCTGCAGGAGAGAGCAGGGTCACTTCCAGAGCATGTCTCGGAGTTTTGATCTCACAGCTACACAGCGTACTATTAAAACCAAATGGGGCATCCTGCATCCCTGATATGGCTTAGGAATAAAGAGAAATTCCTCTCTTCAGACCTCTTTAGTAAGTCTGGATTAGGTGAAATGGATTCCTAGGTACAGGCAGAAGGCTTTTATGGAGTTCTGCACAAACAGAAAACTGAGACCCAAACCCTCTTGTAACATGCAGGCAGTGACTGATCAGCTTCCTGACATTTTTTTGCTCAGGATAAAATAAGTATGGTTGTTTGTTAAGTCCTACAGCAGTGTGACTTCTTGTAATGACCAAACAACCTCGGATTCCTTTCTGCACCTTGATCAACCCAAAGGAGAATTACAACCTTTACAATTCCCTCATTTTCACAATTTACATGGACCAATTTTTGGAGTAGAACAGCGCACTCAAAAGATGCTGCAATGTAAGCCATTTGGCCATTATCCCTGACAGAAGACAGAAACAGAGATCAGTGAGCCCCTTCCTTTCATCTATGCTCAATATTCCCTACGTTTCAGCTTGAGGAGCGGTGGCCTGGTGAGCTCCCAGCACCAGTATTAACAGCAGCCGGGACAACAATATCAGCCCAGCTGCTTTCTAGCCTGAAGAATTAATAAATGAAGAGAGAAGAGCAACAGCCTTGTCTCTGACCAATTGCTGCTGGTTTAGAAGATGGTCCCTTTAGACAGGGTGACGTGACAATTCTGACAGGCTGCCTGTGATCCCAGCCTATGCACTATGTGTTTCAAAAGCATCATTCAAACTTGTTTTCAGAGTTTCAGCCATGCAGCCTCTCTGCAGTAGTGCACTAGTAAGGGGAGAGTGTAATCACATACTGCACACACAAACAGGGACCAGGAAACATGGTAACTGCATGCTCTGCTGTTCTCTGGGAGTAAAGGACCTGCCTAATCTTTAGCACTCTGTATTGCATTTGGGAAGCAGAGGAAATAGTGCTCACATTCCTTTAAAGAACACTTTGACTGTAATGGAGTTAAGAGAGGATCAAAAGGAGACACTGCTGCTGTAGCTAAATAGAATCATAGAATAGTTAGGGTTGGAAAGGACCTTAAGATCATCTAGTTCCAATCCCCTGCTATGAGCAGGGACACCTCACACTAAACCATGCCACCCAAGGCTCTGTCCAACCCCACCTTGAACACCGCCAGGGATGAAGCATTCACAGCTTCCCTGGGCAACTCATTCCAGGGCCTCACCACCCTTACAGTAAAGAATTTCTTCCTCATATCCAATCTAAACTTCCCCTATTTAAGTTTGAACCCGTTACCCCTTGTCCTCTCACTACAGTCCCTAATGCAGAGTCCCTTCCTAGCATCTCTATAGGCCCCCTTCAGATATTGGAAGGCTGCTATGAAGCACCTCCTTCCCAGTGCTGGACTGATGCAATGTGAATATACAGTCGTAAATTCTGTAACCTCATGAACTAGCACATACAAGATTAGAGGCACCACCTTAACTCTGCTCCCTTGTGTGTACCACAACACACCTCTGATGACATGATTATATATGGCTTCTAAAATAATGTAATATCAGGCAGTTTTGTTCTACAGTCTTATTTATTACTTCTGAGTCTGTTGTCTCTATTTAATCTTTTCCTGCCTGGAAGAACATCACTCCATCAGTGAATCATCATCTCCAGAGAGGAAATGAAATGGAGCCACGTTCATAATATACAGCAAATCGCTGTCTTAACACTCAGTTAATGTTCCACAGTGGATTAAGAATTATTGTCCTAGTATTTCAGCTTAGTCCAGATTTAGTGCCCCAGTGGAAGAATTAAGGAGTAGATGAAACAGTGCATGTAAAGCTAGTTTCCAGAGCAATAGAGGAGCATGTTGTTATCACAGTCACAAAAGCAGGTACGTAAAAATCAAGGAATCACAAAGTGGTTCCCTTTTCACAAAAGCTTGAATAAGAGAAAAACGCATTTGGCTACCACAAGAGATTTCAGTGGTATTGCTGGAAAGCAAACAAAGATAAGCTGTTTAAACAAAAGGATTTCAATGAGTGCAGTTGCAGACAGAAATATTACTTGTGCCTCCACGGTTCATGTGTTATGTATCATCCGGTTAGATACTGCCTGGACTGGCTACAGAAGAGACTTCACAGCAGTCAACACATGTCCTAAACTTTCACTCACAAAAGGTTCCCCTGAGAGGTGAGGTTGTCAGTGAGGGTCTAAATCTGAAAGGGATTTTCTCTCAAATTCCTCTACCCAAGGAAAATTCCTGCCACTGCTCTCCTTTTCTCTTCTTTGCCTCTGATGTGCTCTTGCAGGTTCGTGATGACTAACGGTTGTTGAACTGTGTGTTTTCTGACAGGATCTGAACTATAAAACCCAGGAAGAAATGCCCCCTTGGAGCTTCATATGATACTCATTCTTCCTGAAGCTTCCAATATCAGCTGTGCAACTGTGAGCTCACACATTTGACTCACCACTTCTAATCTATTTCCCTCACCTCAGCTTTGCTTTGGCAATATTGCCACCCCCATGTCTCTTGCTCACTGAACACCAAGCAAATTAAATCCCCATCTTTCTCTTCGGCTGCCTTCTCTTGTTCTCTTTATTTTTCATAACTAAGACGCTGTCATGTCCCTTTTCCTTCAGGTAAGTAGCCAGACACATCCGGTTGCTCTCCATACTCTTTTGCACATTAGTCTATACCTAAAACCCAATGATTCTGCTTCTGCAACGAATCTAAGACCCAGGACAGGTCATGCTCTCCCCACTTTTACCTTATCTTCTGCCTGACATTATCCCCCCCATTGTGGCCTTTCTGACACTACACTCAATGCAGAGCACAGCTTTTAGACAACCTTATGCTCTGCTTAATGATAGTAGCATTAATACTTACTTTTCCCTCCTTGTCCTTATTTTCCCACTACAGCATTGTTTGTTACACATCTCTGCTTTCCACAGTGCCATTATCAACCTGCTTATCTACTTCTGACATTTACTTTGCTATTCTCCCCTCCACTCTGACAACAGCGCTGACTCTGAGCACCAACTATGACTTGTTTGTGTCTCTATCCTCTTCCTTTCTCTCATGCTGACATGACATAAGTGAGTGGGTTTTTTGGCCCTGCAGATCAGTGATTCTCCATTTGCCAGTAGAGCTGTCACAGTCACAGGAGGCATGCACTATGACACGTACTACCCTGTCTTCCTTCAAATGCCTCTTCAAAATGTATTTCCCTTTAAGACAGACATGGTAAAACCATAATAACCAAAATACACAAGGCTTGCTTAAGGGAACTACAACCATGCACTTCTTTGCACTCCTAAAAAAACCCAACCCACTCACTAACAGGAAGGGAAATGATAAATGGTTTTAGTGACCATGTCATGATAAGGAGTTAAGTTCATTCTGTATTCTTTGTCTCTTCACTGAACTACGTGATGTCTACACTATTACACAGTTGAACACACCAATATGAGCTCCATTACCATCAGCCATTTTCCATAGCCATTCCTGGGAGGAACACGTGGGGCTGGTGATTCTACTGGTGGTTCCAATACATGACACATTTTCCACTGACGCTGTTCAAGCTAAGCACTGGCACAGGCTTATGCAATGTGTTCATCTCATCCATTTGTAGATTAGTTGTTTACTGACTGTACTAATCACATTTTCTGTTACCAGTTCTTCCATGTCTATACACTTATTACTGTAAACTGATACCAGGTACCAATCTTAAACATTCAAGAACTGTCTCCTCATCTGTCGTAGAGAAAGATGAAGAGAATACAGTTTAGTTATTACACTAACATGGGGTTTCTTCCCAGAGTCCCAGGAATGCCTTTTCCTGTTCCCACATCAGAACGCTTTCTTATGAGTCAATTCCGAATACAACCAAGCAGGTCATCACTTTGAAGTTCTTCCCTCATATTGCTGCTCAGTGCAGCGCATGCTGTTCTGTCCTGGATCTGACCTTGACTATAAAGAGGGCTGATAAGCGCCTTTACAGAAAGTGTAAATAGTTGGATTTGGGGAGAACAGGAATAGAGGGCTTGTGCTACTAGCTCAAGTCAATCATATATCATTTCTACTCTTCATTTTCCATGCTAGCCCATGCCTCATGCCGGGAGACATTGTTGACCAAGAAAATGGAGGGACATTCTTCTCTAGCAGGGAGTTAGATAATGCTGCTAATGTAAAAGAATGAAGTGGACCCTTATGAGCTCTGTGGCCTGCATTTTCCACCCTCAGTGATCTGTGATTCATCTAATTAAGGTACAGAGCCTGGAAAACAAGAGGCAATTTGGAACTTCTACTCATTAACTGGGTATGAATGGGTTTGGGTTTTTTCCTCTTGACTGTCTTCATTTTATCTGCAGCAGCTCTTCGTGACTCAGACTCCAGAAGGGCTCATGATTGTGTGGGTTGCCTCTGGCAAAGGCAAGTAGCTTGAAAGTAAGTGTCTGTCTGTCTGACTTTTACTTGTCTCTGAAAACAAACACTGAAAAGCCTATTCCCTGTGCGGCTGGCCTAGCTGCCATGTCTTGCCTGCTTGTCGGGATACAAGATGATTAATCACCTTCTATGTAGTTCACTACTTAAACCATATATGATGGGGGCACAAGGGCTTTCAGATAAAGCAGGGATAAAAAAAGACTTGTTTTACGCTTAATGAAGAAATAATTTCCTTAAGAACAAAAAGCTCCTCACAGCCAGTGCTTATAAATTGCTCTAATTGGAAATACACATAACAGTCCTGTGAGGATTATCTGAGTGCTTCTGGCTGGAATTAGAGTCAGGAAAGAAAAGTTATTTCAGAGATACTAATAAACCAGGAGGTTGTGAAGGCTTCTGGGATATATACAGATGTTTTATTTTAGGCTTTGTATATAAAGCTGATTTTGATCCGATTTGTTATAGGTCTGCAAGCTCTGCTGATTAGCCTTGAGGCAGAGAGGAGTGAAAATAAAGGGACAGCCGCCCAGATCAGAGGGCAATAACTCCAGAAATATGTACTGGTTTTTGTTAGCTAGGACTTTAGGCTATCAGGCTAAATAGGGGCCTATTTGAGATTTGATCAAATGTGCCAGACACACAGCTAAAGACATCTTTGGCAGTACCTTTCCTTGCTCCTGCAGGAGATGAGCACGCTTACAGGCAGGCTCCATGCCCAGCTACAATGGAAATGCCTTCCTCTATGTTCTGCCACAGTCAGTCTCACCAGCTTCTTCTTCAGAGCAGGGAAAATGGTGGTTCTTGCCCCTGACTCCTCTGTCCAATGCTGTTCTTTGTGCAGGAGCAATGCACGAGCCGCCACAGATCCCTGGATTTTACATGCTTTGCTAAATACAACATGGAGCCTCTCAGCCCTCCACCGCCAGCTTCAGCCACCACATCTCCTGACCCTTGGAGACTGCAAAGATGAGAGGACAGGAAATGGCTGGCTGCTGTTTAGGGCTGAAATCCACCTCTGACCAGCGACGGACACAAAACCTCTGCAAAACAATTTGCTTCTGTTTATAGCTATTTGTAGAGCCCAGCTACTAGAGCACCTGAGGCCCTTCTGTCGCTGAAACAACTCCCAAGTGTGTGGTGGCTCACAGTAAAGGCACCTGCACCACATTCCTGTAATTTTGCTTATCTGGATTTGGTTTGGACCCTGCGTCCAGAGGCTTTGCCATCATTAACAACCGCACAGGGCGAAAGGCGAGCGCCGGGGCCACACCACGGACCCCGACCCCTCAGAGCGGCCTTCCGGCCTAAAGGGCCGCGGCGCCATCTTGTGGCTGAGGCGGGGCCGCGCCGCTTCCCGGCCGTGCCCCGTTTTGCTCTGGAAAACACGCCCGGAGTCGTAAACCAAGCCGAGAGCAAGCCAATAGCGATGTGTGGGAATGATCAGCGCCAGCAGCTGCACAGGTGTAAAGAACCTGGTTTTACTTCTTCCTGTGCCGGAGCTCCATCACGACATCAAGCACACGTGTGACAGGGGCGGGCGTTGTGTCCCCGTGTGCAGGTCAGGGACCCCCCCGGAACACAGACCCCACCAACGGGCGGCTGCAGCGCCTGTGCCGCCGGCGGCCGCCGCGGGACAGCCCTGCCCTCACCGCAGCTCCGCGGATCCTACCGCGCCTTCTCCCAGCGCTGCCTCCGCCAATGGCGAGGAGGGCGGTGTGGGTGCTCCCCCTAGCGGAGGAAGTGAAAACAAGAGGTGCGGGAGCAGCGAGGCGCTGCGGAAACAGCATTCCCGGCTGTCCAGAGCCCAGGGAATTCCTGTTGTATGGAATAGGGGAGAGCAAAGTGTGTGTTCCTCAGTGGGTAAGAGTCTCTGTGGGCAAAGGTCTCGTATCTCAAGGTGGTGATTTTTAGTATCATCATGGACCGAGTTCCTGTAGGAACACCGTTGTCTTCTGTTTTGCTGGGCCCCTCACAATCACACCTGCCTTCCTCCTCTTTCTGAAGTTGGTTGGTGCCCTTCCTCTTATCCAGAAGGATCACTGATCAGGCTGCTACTGTTCCTCGAGCTCTGGGAGCTTGAAGGAATTCTTTGCTCCATGGAATTCTGAACGCCAGTTCTACAAAACCATCACTTCTTCATTGCCTCAGCAATGTTGTACATGGTCGTTCCTTTCCCAGTCACGGTCAGTCAGTAAAGCATCTTGAGACATAGACTGAGGAATTAAGGCAGGAATGAACACACACCCTAAACCTGCTCCAGACAGATTTCCATCAGCTGTCGCTGGAAACTGACCCTCCCCCTGCCCTCAACCAGACCTAACCCGACCCCTTCGGAGCCACAAGAGCTGCTGCTGCTGGAAGTCCATCTGCAGTGGGATTTGAGCCCCTGCCCTGCCTGCCCAGACTGGATCCTGGCTGCTTTTGGAAGGCAAGGGCTTTAAAGATGAGCTTAGAGTTGTCCAGGACTCACTTTGCACCTCTGCTGCAGCCTCCCTGCAGCCCTGTGTCTGCAACATGGTACAACACCACATTTGGGTGTGCTGCAGTGAAATGCCAAAGGTCTTGGGTGTCTCAGATCAAACTCCTCTGCCATTCTGCACTCACTCTGCATCTTACATCCCAACCTGCGCTGCTGAGCTCGCCTGAGCTTCTGTACTCGTAATGCTGACCTCATGTCTCTGCCCTGAAAATGGTCCCTGCCCCATTGACACCAGTAAAGTCACCCCAGGCCCATTTTCCTCCCAGCCCTGAGCAACTGCTTGGCTCCACCTCAATCTCCAGTTACAGCTGCTGTCACTGGCTACAGAAAGTTACCATGGCCAAAACCTGTTTCCTGTTAAATTCTCATCTAATAAACGATAGAGAACAGCAGTTAAGCCACACAGGAGAAAGGAGAGCACAAAGTGCCACCTACACCCACTGGGTGCCCTTTCAGTGCTTTCCTGGAGCTAAGCATGTTGCTTCGGTGTTCTGATTTACTTCTGAAATCCAAGAACAAATGAGATCCCAAAAGGAGGCCACCCGTGCTGCTAGCCACAAATGGTGACAGCCTGGTACTGCCCTTGATGTGCCTGGGATGGGTCTGGGATCTGGGAAAGCTGGAGATGTTTTCCCCTTGTTCCCACAGGTTTTATTTTAAATGGGTCTCTCTGATTTCAGGGGTTGTGGACTGATTTGAAGGGCAGTAGGCAAATCAAATGGTAAGCATTCAGCTCATAGTCTGTGCCCATCAGATGCCTGTTCTAATGAGAAAACAAAGGGGTCAATACCCCCCACAGTCCGATTTGATGCCACAGATGCCAAAGACCATAGTGTGCAGGGTGACTCTTGACACCCCACAGACACTTCTCACCACTTGCCCTCCCTGTGTGTCACTGCTGAGAAGACGCTTTGAGGTGCTGTTTCTGCTCCCCCTTTGCTCTGAAGGGTGCAAGGGCCTGGCTGTGGAGGGCAGCCCTGGAGATGGCAGTGGGGATATCAGAGCTCCTCGGTTTCAGCTGCAGCTGAGCGAGGGTTTCAGGGTGCCCAGCAGGTCCCCATCACCCCCATGGCCTCACCTGGAGCCTCCCCAGCCACACACCCTTCCCCAGTGGCCCCAGCTCTGTATTTAAGCTCAGGTCAGGAGCTGCTTTTCACTTCTATTAGTTTGTATATTTTATTGCTGGTTTTATTTCATGTCTTTATTGCAATAGTATTATTGGGCTGCCTTAGACTTCTGTTTAGGTACTGTGGGGTTGTGTGTATGGGGAGGGGGGAAATCTCTTGTTTCCTGCTGTGCTTAGGTTTAGGTTTGTTTGTCTTCCTGCTTCATTGTCATTTGCCTGCATTGCCTAAACTGGTACCAGTATGTGACTTCATGGGGGTTTTTGCTTCTATTGCCTAATAAAAGAAGATTGGATCATATTCTTTTTAAAGCATGCTCGTTAACTTTTGCCCTATTGATTATACCTAGGAATGCTCTATCTGCTCACAGCATGATGGTAGAGCTTCTTGTTATCCTGATCTCTGGCAAGCTAATTCTTATTTTTATAAGCTTAGTTCAGACTAAAAGGGCTCTTCTGGTGACCTGTACCTGTGGAGGGGTACCACAGGGGACCTCCTGAGAGTAAGGATACTTTTTCTAGCTCAAGTCAGAGCCCTGGAGCTTCTGTTCTCTCTCTGAATGTGGAGATATAAGTAAGGTACAGTGCACTTGCTGTCATTCCTGAGATTCCTTTCCTCTGTCCTTAATCTGTATGAGGAGGAAGAAAGCTTGCTGTGATTATGGTGGGATGACTATTGCCAACTCTGCTATGGGGTCTGAATTTTGGGGAGGCAAGAACAGGAAAGGCAAAACTTGTCACCCTAGATATAAAGGCCACCTAGTTTAACTTGGGCCATACAGACTGTTCTTTCACCCCCTGGCTCCTGCTGTGGTATTTTAGGTGGCAAAGCATGTGTGGATATACATGTTGGCAGCACTGTTCCAGAACTCACCATGTGCAAGTGATGCCCCACACCAGCTTTCTGTCCTGGCACCTTAGGCTTAGGATCAGGAGCTGGACATTTGCACATAGGGAGAAGCAGCGGCTAAGCCTGGTGGAAGGGAGGGTTGTTCATAATGCACTTTTATTATTCTTTTCTCCTGCTTTGGCCAGCTGAGTTTCCTCAATTTTATGAGTTACAATCTTTGTTTTCCCTTCTTATAAAAGGTTGCATTTGACTTCAAAAGCCCCACGGGGCTCATGCAGCACTGACAATGAAGAGGCAGAACAAAAGTTATAGATGGATCCACTTCAAAACTGCGGTGATTTAAGGACAGGGAGGCATGGAGCAAATCAGACAATAGCCAGGCAGAACTGGCCTTTCAGGATATGCTGCAGGAACAAAGCAAGAAAAACCTCTGAAAGCATTTGACACGTGAAAGTTAAACACAAGGTTTTCATTTTAAAATACACTCCTCTTGTTTGGCTTTTAGCTGGTGAGAGCATATTCATTCAACAGTTCTACTGAGGGTGGTATAAAAGTCCACATGGAGAATAAAAGCGGTAGCTACTGCAAACTACAGCTGCAGTTGCCTGTTTAAAGTCTGACCTGTTCTTCCTAAAGGCAAGGAGTTGCCTTCCTGAATCTTGAAGTAGTTGCACTGACAGGTCCATCATGGAGGCTTGGCAACCAAAACCTGGCAAGCTGGCACCAGCACCAAACTGGGCATTGTTTGTCCCCAGGATTACTTGTGTAGTCCTGCCTGGCTGAGAGAAAAAGAGAGAGTGAGAAAAAGAAGTAAGACTATGCAAATCCTGTCTCTTTGATATCAGCCGTGATGCTTGCATGGGCTTTCATGCTGTGCATCAAGGACAGTAATTATTTCAGCTTTAAATTTGGGCGTTCATCCCCTCCAAGGCAGTGGGGGAAAAGGCTCAGGCCACGATGGAAGGGACTCCCCAGGCCTGAAAATCTTCAAAGAGAGCTAAGAATGGGCATGAACAGGTTTAGGTTCGGATATTGTCTTTCAATTGATGTTTTATACTTGGAGGGATGATGATGATGAGTGTTGGGGTAAAACAGAGACTTTTTGAAACCTGGTTCAACTTTTCCAAAGAACACAAAGCAGGGATCATCTGTTAATTCTGCAAAAGGAAAGGTGGGTGACTTTGTAGGAAAGCTATCCTCAGCCTCCCTCATCCCACGTTTGGGTTACTTACTGTATATTACACCTTCCTGAAGTTCACCAGATCTGGGTGAGGTGTCCTAAGTAAGCCTGTGGATTTCTGAGTGCTTATGGAATACACATTTAATCAGAAACTTAGTTTAGGCGGACCTCTTTCTCCTATCATTTCTGCTTTCCTTTTGTTAAATCCCAAATTATGCATAGAATGTAATTTTATGTCTGTCACCATGCAGGGCTCCCCCGGCTGGTAGAGAAGGAAGCCAAAGCCTGCAGCTATCACTGAGGCTCAGTTCTGTGCACAGAAGACATCCCATAAACCCCCCCATTTGATCAGGCAATCAACACTATTGGTGAGAAGTTCAGTGTCCACCACAGCTGAAAACAGCGTCTCTCCAAGGTCTGCAAACTCAGGAAAAGAGGCTGCTTACAGCGGCACTGCCCAACACCTTCCAGGCAGGAGAACAGAGATTTTTGTCCTGTTGTTGCTCACTTTTGGCTTCAGTCAAAGCCTCAAAATCAGAAGAGACTCCAAAAATCTCACCTAGGTTTCCCCTGCAATCTCAAGCCAATGTGTTTTATACTGTGATGGCTGTTGCTCCAGAGGGACAGGTATTACCTCATTGATGGAGAAACTATAAGTATTTCTTTCATTAACTGGCCCTAATAATTTCTGGTATCACGTACACATAAGGCAGTAATGTTCTTCAGAAAGTCTGGGGATGAGGTCAATGAAAAGAGACTGAAGTAGAAAAGGCAGTCCAACGTGTACTTGTGCCAGTACCAGAGACAGATGCATACAGAAGAAGGAGCTCAGATATGTATATGCACTGCTGCATTTTACAAGCCTAAAATCTAGCTTTTCAAGCCTTCAGTGGAAAGGACAACTGGACAGGGAAGTACCACAGTGAGATACTGAGCTGCTCTGCCACCTTTCACCCCACACAGGGCAACACTTCCGTTCTGATATCCCCTGTCAAAACAGGCTTTACTGCAAAGTGTACTTGCACAAAAGGGGAATTGTTTGTAAATGACTTATCTAACTTAAAAGGATGGAGGATAAAGGAGAGATCCAGTGCACATAATGTATTTGGATTCTCAAAAAGCTGTTGGCAACATTCCACACCAAAGGTTGTTATAGAAATTAAGCTGTCATGGGATCACAGGAATTATTTTGTGGAGTGATGGTTACAGCGTGACAAAGGGTGGGATTTAGTGGTTGGTATGGAGCCAGATTCCCCAGGGATCAGTGCTGGAACCGGGTTTGAATAATACATAACCAATGACTGGAGAAAGGAGTAAGAAGTGGTATCTCTGTGTTTGCAGTGGTTCTGGGCTATCTTCTAGTGTGCATACACCACACAGCAAAAGACACATGAAGGACCTCACTAAGCTGAGTAGGCATAAAAGTGGCTTTAGTGAGAGCTTTGGTGCAGATCAATGTACCTTGCTGCCATAGGTGTTGTGAGTGTGACTGTATCAACAAGCTTAAAAAGAACTGGACAAATCTGAGACACCAGATCGAAACCTCAGTGTGGATTTTATGTTGCTATTTTTTGGCCAAGATTTCTGGTAAGAGAAGATCTGAACAAAGAGTTTCAGCTGTCAGAACAGCTGGCCTTGATAGAGAAGATTCTGACTTTGTGTTTTGTTTTGGGGGGTTTTGTTGTTTTTTAACTGTGTTACTAGTGAGGTATTTGAATGCCTGCTGTTATTTTATAGTGCTTTAACACTACAATATATGATAAAATATTAAAAACAGAAAGCTAACATTACCACATTATAATTTATTTTTCTGTTCTTTAAGTGCATTTTGGTAGATGTGGATCGTTTTCCTTCTTTGTAAAACTGAGTCCATACCAATACTGATATTGAATCTTCATTCTGAATCAGAATTGAAGTGTGTTTTGCAATATTGTCTTTTTTTTTTTTTGATGGAATAGAAACATCAATTTCCAGTCAGCTTTAGTGATTATTTCCTTTGTGTCCTGGGTTCAGCAGCAGCAGCAGTCATTTTCCTCCTTCTTGGTAGCTGGTGCAGTGCTGTGGTTTTGACTTTTGGCCTGGGAACAGCTCTGATAACACCGATGTTTTCAGTTACTGCTTGGTAATGTTTTGGTCTGACCAAGGACTTTCTGAGTCTCATGCTCTGCCAGGGAGGAGGGGAAGCCGGGAGGAAGCAGAGACAGGACACCTGACCCAAACTGACCAAAGAGGTTATTCCATACCACAGCACGTCATGCCCAGGAGGTAAAAACTGGGGGCAGGGACCGAGAAGAGGGGATTCACAGTGGGGTCAGCTTCGTATCGGGTGGTGAGCTGTTGTGTTCTCTTCCCTTGGATTTCTCTTGTCGTTATTATTATTGGTGGTAGCAGTAGTGGTTTGTGCTATACCTCAGTTACTGAACTGTTCTTATCTCAACCCATAGGAGTTACATTCTTTCGATTCTCCTCCCCATCCCTCCGGAAGCGGGGGGAAGAAAGAGGGGGGAGTGAGTGAGCAAACTGCGTGAGAGGCTTAAACCACAACACTTTCCTAATAGGAAAGAAAAAGAACCTTTTACTTTCCTTGCTAGCCTCTTGTCCCATTTCTGAAGCCTTCACTGTTATAAGCATACCAAGTCTTCTCTGTTCCAGGAGAAAGTCAATGTATTTAATGATGCACAATATGATAGAGGAGGGCTTGGTTCAGCATTAATAGAGATCTCCCCTGGTTCATTTTGCATCAAAGAACAAGATCTTCTACAGATGAAGTTAAAATCAACCTTGGAGAGGAGTAATATCATCTGCCTGGCTGCTTATTCGTGTTACAAGAGCCCCGGTCCCCTTGGGTGACATCAGCACTGGTGTGACAGCACCATGACCCAGCTTTGCTGGGGATTGCTAGGTCAGGGGCAGGATTAGGGAGCAGGCAGGCAGCACGAGGGTGGTCCTGTGTCTCTGAGCTGCTTATGTCAGTGCCTGCTTATGCTGCCTTGAAGAGTTCATGATAATATCCCTCCATATGAAACAAAGGCCATCTGATCTACACATGAGCCAGAATGGGGACACTGAGGGCACTATATTGCCTCAGTTTTGTGACTGGTACCTGATACTCTCTGTGACAGTGAAGCTGAGCTCTAGGAGAAAGAGGTGCTTTTGTGTTTCTTGTAGCTTGTACTGCAGTTTGGGATTCTTCAGGTATTTTCCCTATTTCTATTTAACTGTAGGATCTGCTTCCTAGAAGGGATCTTGCCGTACTGCTTCTCCTGACCCTTTTTTTCCTGTTCTTTTCTCCCAGGTTTCCTTTTGTGAGTCTGACAACTATGTGATAACCATTCCTCCTCCTCCGAGCTCTGCAGAGGAATCTGCCCATCTGGTGGTATGGGTGGTCTTAGTTGTGTACAGAACACACCTATCTTCTCCCTGCATGTGTTCATGAAATTCACTGCAGGCCTTCCCACTAGCAATAAACCTCTGCTGCACAAGAGATCCATAGCAAAATATAAACCCACTTTACTAGAGCTGGAACTGGGACCAGTCTGGAAAATCACAATGGATCTCCCAAATCCAGTGGCCTTTGGATATCACCCCCAGAGAAACCTGGTGTCTTAGCTTCAGAGCAGCTTCCAAAGTGCTAGAGACAACTGTGGGCATCTTGGGAACTGGATCCCAACAGTTGTTCACAGTTATCCATATGCTGAGTGTGGTGGTGCAGCAAAATGTGGTGCATGCTCCCAGAAGGTGTTGCTGCTGAGCTGGCCAGACAGACATGGACTAGTATGGGACATGCCAAACCTATCAGCTGCATTTGGGGTGACTCACTCCGGGGGTGCCCTCAAGTAACTGAGGTGTGGGCAGGATCTCAATGTGACCTGTGATGCAGGTCCATGCATCATCTGCTTCTGACAGTGCTTTCCCCTCCCAGCAGGATACACCCTTTAAATTTCTCTGTGTTTAAATACCTGTCTGGCTGCCTGCTGGTGTGTGGACTACAGCTAACTACAGTTGTAAAATACCTGATAGCTAGGGGTTGGAACCAGATGGTCTTGAGGCCCTTTCCAGCCCAAACCATTCTGTGATTCTACAGATGAGACTGGTTCTGAGGGATGGGTCAGCCCAGGGCTTCCTCAGCTGCTGGAGCTGCTCACTAGTGCCCTGATGGTCACCCTCAGCCTCAGCAGAGCTTCCCAAGCATGTCAGAAATTGGATCATCTTATCCTCATGCAGGAAAGGTGGAAGGAAAAACAAAAAAGTCAGAAAATGTACATCTTTGGGGATCATGTTCTTGCGGTGAAGCAGCTGAGAATAAATCCACCACTATGAAGGCAAGGAGATAGTCTTGGCCTTCTTTTAGACCAGCAAAATAAGTCCCCTCTCCATGAAACCACTAACTTACTGTGCAAGCACAGGTTAAAGTCCTAACTCCCTTGGTTATAGCTTGTAGGTACTAGTGCACACTGAGGTATAGTTGGCAATGGAGTCCAAGCCCTGTGATCACCATCAAGCATCATCCCAACCCCTGTGGGTAGCTGGTTTTGGTGGGGCAGAGGAGGAGCTGGGTGATCCTTGTTTGTGCACAGAAGCCAGTGCATCATTACCCCAAGGAGAGCACAGTGGGTGTAAGGTGCACATCTGCCTGAGGGCCTCCAGCAGCACCTGAGCCTACAGGAGCAGCTGGAGTTAGTGCTGGAAGCCTTTCTGGGGCATTATTCCACAACAAAGAAAAACCTTAGGAAGGAAAAGAGCTTGTTGCTGACAAGCCAGGCAAGGAAAAGAGGCTGCCGGCACTGTTATATTCACTGGAAACAGCTTTGTCATAAGCTGTCGTGAGCTGAACTCAGACCTAAAAGATTATAATCAAAACCTTCCCCCCCGTTGAGCCCCTTCTTCTGATTCATCGCCACCTTCCAGCAGATCTGTGAAATGTGGGTTCACCTCATCACCTGGGGTCCTCCTCTGAGAACACAGCTGGCTATTGCAAGCCTGTGGAGGAAAATATTATCTTCCTAGATCACATTTTTGGAGGTAATGGCTCAGCAGTCAGAATGAAATCAACACCACGATGAGCCAAAACAAAAGCCATAGATCCTGGTGTCTGGTTTTGACCAACTGGCTAATAAAAGACACATCAAGTTTGTACTACAAGTTTATTACAGCAACACAATCAGATTGATGATTTTCACAGCTAATATGCCTCATTATAGCAGGGTATGTACATACATTTTATTCCCAGCACGTTACAATCCTTTTATCTTTAATCATGCAGCGAGTAATGTACAAACACAATTATATGGAAGATTATTTTTCCCCTAAAAAAGAGAAAGCAAAATCACAAAAGTATGGCTTTATAAGAAAGTCATATCATACAATGAACATTCATTTGTACTTGGGCATGGCAACATTCGGTCTTAATCAGTAAGCAATAGCATCTGTCACTGTCGCTCTGATTCCAAAAAAGCCAAGGGAACTGGGAGCAGGGAAATGCCCATTGGTGCCAGAGAGATGGAAAATATAGATCTATATACATTCCAAGTATGAAAAATGTAAAAAACTGTTTTCAGTGGTGAAGCATCCCATTTATTTCTATGCTGAAGTCAGAGTAATGGAGCCTTGAAGAATGTAAGTGCACAGTTTCTATTTTCCTTTAGACCAACAAACATCGGGAGTGATGCAATTGAGTTAAAAAGCATTACTTCGGCTGTAAAGAGGTGTAACTGAGGTCAGAATCTGGCCTGTCCTTCCTGCTAATGGTGCTGCAGAAATAGACAGAAGCATAGCGTTAGGAAGTCAGCAGTGGCTGAATTTTGCTGGCAGCCCACAGAAAAGAAAGACAAAAATGTATGTTTTGTAGATGTTATTAAAAAAGAAGGTGGATTTGAGAATAAAATGTGGCCCCTATCACTAACTCTTCATGGGGTGATTGTGGTTGTTGGTGTTCAGAGAATCATAGAATGACAGAATGGTTCAGGTTGGAAGGGACCTTAAAGCTCCTCCAGTTCCAATCCCCTGCCACGGGCAGGGACACCTTCCACTAGAGCAGGTTGCCCCAAGCCCTGTCCAACCTGGCCTTGAACACTGCCAGGGATGGGGCAGCCACAGCTTCTCTGGGAAACACCCATTTCAACAACAAATCATCTTCCCCTTTACAGGAGAAAAGAACTGTCCTTACCTGTTAGCAGCACGGAGCTTGGGACACACACTTATCTCATGAAAAGGCTGCTTTCTTAAGGCATTGATCACTGATGTTAACTGGAGTATTGGGTAAGCATTGTCAGTCAGTTATGAGTTCTACCAGGAGAGGGCAGACAGAGACACAGACATACATGTGCGCCCGGGCTCCCACACGTTTACATACACACACACAGACATACATGTGCGCCAGGCATCCACATGTTACACACACATACACAACTCACTTGCCGTGGTACTGACGTGATATTCATTGAAACTGCAGTCATACATATACACACTCAGCTCAGATCCTTACAATGCTGCTCCTCAAAATTGAAGTTCAAAAGATGTAACCTGCAGAGTCAACCTGTAATCCAAAGATTAGCAAAGATTTTACTCCCTCTCTTTTCTCTCTTGCTTTTCCTCTTCTTCCCGAGCTCAGAAATACAGATTTTGGCTACATTTGGTACCTACAGATGCAAAATGTAAACATCACCACACAGCACCTAGCACCCTTTTTGCTTAACAAAGTCACCAACATATTTGAAATGCAACATAAATTTTTCAAGACTATGGACTGTCAGGTTGCAGGAAGTATGGAAAAGAGTTTCCTTTTGCTATGATCTGGCTTGGAAAGAGTGGAGGGAAAAAGCCAGCACACACAGGGCTGAGGTAGATTTGGCTGTATCTGATGTCATGTCGCCGTACTGAGCAGAAAGACAAATGGGATCTCAGACTAACATGCAGGTGACCACAAGATAAACAAACCATGTTTAGGGATTAGATTCCTCCCTTCCAACAGAAGGATGCCTCATGCTGCACTCACATCGCTACAGGCAATGGAAAGAGTTATTATCTCAAAGCTAATGGCCCTAAACTCCGGCCTAGCAGGACTGTATGTGGAGGCCTGATGGTAGCTCAGCAGCTGAGGGCCAGCTCGTGCTTGGTCTCTTGTTAAAGTGATCAGGAGAAGGAGAAGGAGAGGGCTGTGGAGTGATCTTCGCAGTGCAAGTACCTGCCTGTCTCACACTGAGCTGAGTTCGATTTACACGTTGGCCAACAGCAAGCCAGCAGCTTTCATCCAGGCTGTGGTACCAGATGCAGATATGGCCCAGAGTGTGAGTTTCCTGAGCAGTTGCTTGAGAATCCATCTCTTACCTTCTGTCTGGGCCAGTGGATAGCGTAGCCTCCCACATGGACAAACACATGCACACAAGCATCTTGCTGCCTGCTACAAACCCACCCACAAAGGGTGAAGTGCCTGAACCTTGACCTTTGCAACCATTCACAACTACTACAGCCAACAAGAGAGCTCTGCACCATTTTAGACCCACTTGCTCCCGGTGGGTTGCTCTGGGTCTCTGGGTACAGCTTGCCCCTTATCAGAAAGTACTACCTCATTAACACCAAGAATTCCTACCTGCCTCCTCTGATTTGAGTCCAACAGCCTCCCCCTCCCTCCTGGCTTTTCCGAAACTCTTCATAGCACCAAAACTCTAATGGCTTTGAGCCAGATCTGCTCAATAACTGCAGTAACAGTCGATCTTCCTTTCCCTCCTTCCCTGGGATCTCTGCTCCCAAGGCCTAATTACTATTCTAATAATATCCATCACCAGCCTCCTCCGCCTCTCGCCCACCCGGATGAGATACTGCATTGCTGGTAGGGACAAACCCAATCCTGCTCCTTCGGATCCAGGGGTGCCACAGGAGCTGTGCTCTGCAGAGTTGCCCTCATCAGCCTTGGGCACGAGCACCTCTGCCTGCAGCTCCGGGTTTCTGAGGGGGGCCTGGGCTGGGGCGCCTGCAAGGGTTGGCAGAAGCAGCTCAGCCACTGCTTATAATGTAAATCTGCGTTGGGCTCTGCTTCGCTTCCCAAGCGGTGACAGCCTCCGCCTGCCGCAGAGGCTGCCGAGTGAGGGAGCAGCCTCCCCGCTAAACCCTCACCCAAAACTGGCCCTGAATTTCTCTGCCACCCTTCACACCCTGCCCCAAGGAGGAATACCACCCCCTAAGGAGGAAGAGACACCATATGGAAAGACACAAAGTGTCCAGGGGCAGGGGTGGAAGGACACTGCAGCACCGGGAATGTGGGATTTCAAGAGGAAGGTTAACCCCTTCCTGGCCTGCTTGCCACTCTGGCTGCTGGGCTGACATCCATCTCACAAACAAGCCTGCATCTTCACCCAGCACAGCCCAGACAGCACTGGCACTGAGCTTATTCTGTGGCACATGGGAAGGGATGTCCGGGAGGAGCATCCCAGTGTCTCTGAAAGGATGTTCCAGTTGTCTGTGCCCAGGACATCGCCGCCAGGCTGTGGCTGGCATCACCAGCATCCTGGCACATGGAGGTTTCTGGCACACAGAGAAACCCAGCAGAAGTGCTCCCTGTGGTGATGGAAAAAGGGTGTAGCTCCAGCACAGCCATCTTGGCATAGGCACAGGGAAGTAGCCAGATGAGACACGAGCCATTTTTGCATGGAGCAATTGAGATGTGAATGCACATTCTTTCTTAGCTTGCTGAAAGGGGTTTGTGCCCCACAGCCTTTGCGCACAAATGCGTTAATGCTGCTTCAGCAGAGTGGAGGGTTGCGCTTACAAAGAGAACAAACATTGGGGTCCGAAATTAGGGATGTCTCCCAAAGGGAGTTGGGATCCCGCACTGCTCTGTTGGTGGTGAGCACAGCCAGGAGACAGGACCAGTTTGAACAGAGAGGGCTCTGCCTGGGCAGCAAGGCACAGAGCTCCCCAAAAAGCAGGACAGCCCCAGCCCTGCCTTCTGCAAACATCCCCTGTCTGCAGTGTCCAGGGGAGTCAAGGGGAGCTGTTTGTATTTTCCAGGATCAGGCCCTCTGTCTGGACCTGGGGGGCAAAAATACTCTAATTGACATCAAGTGACAACTTTCAACAGCAGAACATCATACCCCAGCTTAGGACAACTAGCAAATGCTCTGAGACCCACTGGGGAATCCAGTTAATGAGCTATGACTCTTGTGGAGATAACATTCAGACCTAAAACACAAGGAAGAAATAACGTTACTTATGAAGGGCAGGGCTTCTGTTGGCCCTGCTCTGATTTCCATTTATTTACTGGACAGCATGGAAAATGGTTCCTTCCCCATTGCACAAGTCTGTACAGGCATCAGGGCTGGGATTGCCTTTAACCCACTCACTCCCAGGTGAGGCAGGATGCTTTCCTTATGCTATTCTGCCTGTCATTATCCCCACCCCAGGAATACACACTCATGGCCCCTCTCTGAACTCACACCCTCCACACTATGACCTGTTGAAAAGTAACCCAGTAAAACCAGAGACAGTGCAGGATCTGATCTACATCCCTGCAGCATCAGCCATCGACTTTTTGGTTATTCCCAGATGATGCTAGATCATTGTTGGAAAGGAAACCTGGCATCTGAACCCTGTTGGTACGGGGTGGTATTTCTCCCAGCTCTAGCAGAAAACAATCCCATAGCTACACCATTTGACAATCCTACTGAGCACGTAGTTCCTTTTTACCCAGGTACATTACACAGGATACAGTGATCACATTGGGAATTCAGATACACTGATACCAGCTGACAGCTAAGAACACAGTCTCGACTACACTTAACCCTTCACATGCACAACAAAACAGAAAACAAGGAAGGCTTTTGCCTTTAAAAGTGCCGTGCCTGCAATCAATTAAAAAAGACATTTAAAATCTTGTCACAAAAGATCGGATTTTCCAGCATAGCCTATGAGGTTAAGTACTAAAATCACACTAAAATGCAGAGGGTGGTGGATGACCAGCTCCCCTACGTTGCCTTTGAAAATCCAAGACCCAGCAAATAAAGTCAAGGAAAAACATTTACCACATTTTTTGTCGGTAGCTTTTTGCCATAGGATGGTAAAGGCTTTAGTGCCTGAGGTATAGGTAGTTCCTGGATGCTTCTAGGGAAGTGGGAGGGGGGAAGAGTCTGGAGGATAGTTTGCATAGCCTGCAGATATAAAGAAGCAGGTGTGTTCCCCACCAGGCTGTTGAATTTGTCTTCCCCCAGCAAAGCTGTCCAGTGGTCAGGATGCTCCTGCAGAACTTTCCGCATCTTAAACTGCGGGTTGGGCATGAAGAGCAAGAGGTAGTCGAGGCAGAGCTTCTTTGATGCCACATTGACTTTGGAGTCCCACATCTGCTCCAGGATGACGTCCAGCGGGGTAAGCCCTTTGCTGTCCTCTATCCTGGGAGAAGCTCCATTCCCAAGGAGGATGAGGACAGTCTCTGACCTCAGCAGTTCGCAGGCAAGGTGCAGGGGGGTTTTCCCATCTTCCAGATGAAAGCAGCCAGTCCTATTGATGTAGGAGTTCAAGCTGGGGAGCTTGTGTGCAATTTTGATGATCAGCCCCAAGATATCTCTCCTGTCATATGTGACTGCCATGGCCAAGTGTGGAGCAGAGGATGGACAATAGCAGAAGTGTTCCCCAGGCACCTTGAGAGCCTCTTCTGGAAAATGAGACAGCAGATATTGAGCATAAGGCAGGTGGTTATGAACCACTGCATAGAGAAGGGCTTCTGAAGGTGAGTAGGTTCTTAGGCTGGCATTTTCCTCCCAGTAAAAATACTCCATAGTTCTCATGTCTTCCAGCATCCACACAGGCTTGTGATCTCTCACAGCCTGGTAGAACATATAGGATAAGAACTTGCAGTGCCTGCTCTGATCATCCTGCAGGCTGGCCTGGTTACTGGCCATGGCTCAGCAAATAAAGAACAGCTCCACGTAAAATCACTCCAGACTGTAAGATCTGTGCACTTGGAATGCAGATCCCGGTGCTGCTGCAACCTTCAGGCTGTCATTGCTGCTTGGACTGCACTAGCTGGAATGCATGGGCTGATCATCTCCACCCATTCATTGTTTTTCCCCTCACTGCAGTGGTTTTGTTTAGGTAAGCACAATCCCACAGGCTCAGTTAACCCATGCCATGCAAGCAGATGGTTAGTAAGTACATCCCGCTCTGCGCGTGGCACAGGTTACTGGAACGCTGTCAGACTGCGAGTGATTTTATACACACACAGCTAGCGCGAACAGAGGGAGAGACTAAAATTAGCTTGAGAGGTGAGGCAGATTTCTGTCTGCATTTCGTGTCGAACCAGATCAGCTCATGCACTGCAGTAAGTGTAAGAGCAATACTCATCTCTTTTTTTGTGTGTCACTCACACATACACAGCTCGTTATATAGTAAAAAATACGTGGCAGTGTAAAATGCTCCACAGATGAAAACACACATGATTATATGCTTGGGAAAGCAAGGGATTGGTAGCTGTAGCATTAGGAAGGGATCCCTATTTTATAAATAATGGTATGGCTAGCCACTTAGGAGACACTGATGGTAATGGATTGTCTGTAAGGCATTAGCGATGTTTAAGATCCCAGCATTAATGTCTGCAGAGAACAGAGTCAAGCTGCATGTGGAGTAACTATAGCCCAGAGTCATAAAGCAAAAGCACATTGCACAGTTTAAACACCTGCCTTTGTTTAGCACAGAAGTAACTATGCCTCTCTGTTGCACAGCAAGTACATAAACAAAAGGTCAATGGCCAAACCCCAGTGGTGTGTGGAGAGCTTTGATGTGAACATTTCTCAGATGTCATGGTCCAGGGCTGGGGTCAGAGCCAGTCGCAATGGGAGGAAGTGGGATTAATCAATGAGGCTTGTGCAACACCCTGGTAAGATACAGATGACCAAGGTCTGCAAGCTTGAGGGGGTAGTGCCTGTGGGATGAGGCAGAAGGACCTGCCCAAAATAAAATTCACAGAAAAGAAATGAGCTAAACATTCTTTATGGCAAGGAAGGAAGGAGGGCTTCCATGTGTCTTATGTGTCAACAGATTGCAGTAAGATGGTGTCTCACTTTTTGATACGAAAACAGGGAAAATACAGCATTTTTTTTTCTTTTTTCATTTAGCAAGGAGACAAACATACATTCTGTATACTCAAAACAGAGAGTATTCAAGTACCGAACCTGAACATCTCCACATGCTGCTGGGGGTCTCCAACGACAAAACCAAAGTCACTCACAAAACTGGGTGTAGATGTAGCACATCTTCCAAAGTTCTGGGTGTTCAGTTCCAAAGCACAAACATTTCTCTAGGGAGTTTTCTTCATATGGTTGAAATAAACAAGTATACATCCAGTTTTCACCCACTGTTACTGTGGTGATGCATGGAAATGCTGCTACACAGCCATTTGTACATGGCATTGCCTCTCTTGTACCCATGGTCACAATAAACTGTGTGCATGCTCAGGGCCAAATCAAAAGCCTACTGAAGTGCACAGGGAGGTTACCACTGACTCCAGCATGCTCTGGCTCAGGCATTAGTTGAGCACTTAGAGACACACATTTTGTTTCCCCAGTTCCTAACCCAAAGCAAAGGTATGTGGAAAAGAGGTGAATCAGTATTGAAGCGGCTAGGCTCTTTTGTCTAAAGCTCTCACAGAGCTTCTCCTAGTAGTAAATCCTGACTATACCCTAGGAATTGCATGGATTTCTTTATTTCCATGTTGCAGGTATGGGAAAACACACACACACCCTCTATGTGGCTCAGTTTTACAGACCAGACTTGGAATTGCTGTGTCTTTGCCCAGTGGTTATAGCGCACATGGAGTTCAACGTGGTGCAGGCACACACAAAAGTCAAGGGAAAAATATTCTGCAAGTATCTCCAAGGAAAAGGGAATCTGAAATCCCTTAAAAAGGAATGGCCATTGGGCTTATGGCAATCACATCTACATCACAGGCGCAGGATGTCCAGGACATGGAAACATGTGTAATTACAGCTGATCTTATAATGACAGATTACACTCTGGTTCTGCCCAGGAAGCCCAGCACAAAACTAGGGGAGTCTTTTGCATGGTTTGCTCCCCTCTGTGTGGTATTAAATGGCACAGGTCTGCCTGCCATGGTGGCCCCTGACTTTGGGCTATTTTGTTTTTTCCAGGAGCTTAGAAAAGCTGGAGCTGAGGGCACTTGTTTGATGGCAGTGCATTGCTTCTGAATTTTATCACAAGCATAATGCATGTATAAAACATAGCTCCATTAGAAATGGAAGACATGAATGTGGAAGGATTTACCGAGGAACTGGAAGAAGATTAGGAGTTTGGGAGTTTCTGTTTATTTCTTTGAATTTTGATATGCGGCAAAAAAGAAAGTACCCTAACTCATAAAGTGTTTGTTGTGGCTTCCCTCCTGGCCAAAGTGCAGTCTAGGAGATGAACAGAATCAGGTTTGACTCATAAAGAGAGCATGCAAGGGAGCAGGAACAGTTTAGAAGGGTGAAACTGAAAAAATCCCCACCATTTACTCTTTCAGTTGGGATCAAGATGCTCTTTAAACCTCTCCTGGACAGATACATTTTTCACATTTTGATGGTGATTTCAGCTTTTAAAGTGATTTGGTTACTGTGAGCCTGTGAGAAATATAATGTTTTTCTGAGTTATTCAGGGATCTTCTTATGTGTTATGTTCAACATATGGTTTCTGGGCAAAAGGAGAAGGAAGATATCTTACATGTAAAGATGTGAATTTACTGTTAGCATTACTGAAATCTTACCACTCTAATAGAAAAACCTCATTATTAGTCCAGGTCTAATTATTACAGAAAGATAAAAAATACTTCTATGCAGAAAAAGTTTCAATGATGATGATGATGATGATATAATAATAATAATAATAATAATAATAAGTTATGAACATACTCCCTAGCTTTGAGCCCCATTCCTGGTGCTATGCTCCCCCCACCCTTGCTCATCTGGGTCCTAAGGCTGGTGGTTTCATTCTGGTGGTGGTGCTACAGGGAATCATCAGCATCTGGAGTCCTTCAGTGGGAGGAATGTGAGGTTGATGGTGATGGTTTCTTCCTCCTCACTCTAAAATATTCTGGGGATCAGTTTTAGGACTGCCAACATGCTTTTACACCTTGTCTTTTCTTCATTGCATTGAAGCTCCGTTTTACATCTGAATTGACTACATATGTTGATTATATACATGTAAGACACTATTTCTTTGTCCTCTTTGCTGCCCCTAAAACCATCCTTGTCCAGCTCTGTATATCTTTAACTGGCCACAGGTGAGTCGTTTGTAGCTGTGAGGTCTTGAGTCAAGCCTCTGCCCAATCTCTTCCCACCCCATGCCTGTACTCCTCTGCACCACATCCTGTGCCTCTACTTCTAAAGGCCTCTGCTGTCATAACAGGCCAATGATTATTAACCCTAGCATATGGAGTTGGAGTAATGAACACTTCATGGTGCACAGAAGGGCTGATAGTTACTAATTAGCAGGGCTTAGCCTGCTGTATGTGAGCTTCAGCTAGTGCTTCACTTCCCAAGTGCAATGAGCCTGAGCCCTACACAACAAGGAACAAACAGAAGGCACAGGAACTGCACGTATCAAGGGGGTTGATTGTGCCTCTGCCTGTTCCTTTGGCCACTTTTAAACTCAGGGTATAAACAGAGCCCTTGATGTAGGAAATGCTTCCTGCATATATGGGTGTTGATAGGCATATCAACACAGCCACCAAGAGCACAGACCAGTGCAACATGAGCATTTTGAGAGCAGTGCCAGAACTTAAACAGGGGAAGTTTAGATTGGATATGAGGAAGAAATTCTTTACTGTAAGGGTGGTGAGGCACTGGAATGGGTTGTCCAGGGAAGTTGTGAATGCTCCATCCCTGGCGGTGTTCAAGGCCAGGTTGGACAGAGCCTTGGGTGGCACGGTTTAGTGGGAGGTGTTCCTGCCCATGGCAGGGGGGTTGGAACTAGACGATCTTAAGGTCCTTTCCAACCCTAACTATTCTATGATTCTATGATGAGCTTCCTAGCAATGCACTTAGGGCAAAGTGGAGCCTGCTGCAAATGCAACAGCACCTTCTTAACTCTGAAAGAAGGAAGGTATAAGACTGAAGATGCATCTTGACATAAAATGTTCTGTGACTCCAGCTTCACAGGATCACTTGTAGAACCTACTTTGGTAAATTTGTTAAGTTTTCTTCTGTTTCCTACAGGACAGTTGAGCAAAATCCCTGCCGTTGTAACACTGTGGTCACCTAGTGTTAACACTTCGCATTACAACCTCCATGCCTGAGAAGGAGTAGCTGAGAGATGCAGATAGCAAAGCATGAAGTGTCATGGGGTTAGTGAAGTTCTGAACTCTGGCCCCTTACAACAATTATCAGAACTTTTTAACAGCGTTTCTTCAGTTATGATGAATATTTGTTCACTTAATTCATCTTCTTGCTTTAAAGAAAAGAAGTTCTAAAATACACAGCAGGCGTCCATCTCTGCTCCAGGAGAAAGCTGAATGCTTCTTTTAAGAGCCATTCTCATCTCTTCTGCCAAACGTAACCTCAGTGTGCACAACTGCATGGCACTGACCAACCCCAAAGACATGCTGAAGACTGTGTGGTTGTCACTATGTGACCTGTGTGGCAAAGACTTATGAGTCAGGAGCAGCACCTAAATGAGGTGGCACAATTGAAGAGTGAACTTTCTGAGTGCTGGAGAAGACATGGCAACAAGGTGCAACTAGTGCCATCTGGCCTGTGTTCTGAATGGGGCTCCTACTGATATGGGATGCAGGGTCCAAATAAGCTATTTGGCTTGCTGAACTCTTTATTTTCATGGGAATTGCTTTCAAGCAGCTGGTGGGATTGCCAGAGCCTGGGCACTGTCAGATGCTGCAGGCTGCTCAGGGCAGAATCCCTACCACTGTGAATCAAATGCTTTTCCTTTGTCAGGTCCTGGGGAGAGATTGCCCATTTCTACAGGCAGGCACACCCAATAAACACTGGAGTTATCCCAAAGGAAGGACAAAGATGTTTCTGACTCTCACTGAATGTCAGACATCTCTTCAAATATAGGTCAGATCAAGTAGCATGCTTGTGTTTGGAGGATGAGAAGTCAGCTCAGTTTAATCAGCTACGAAAACAAGGCTCATTTTATTCCACTTTCTGAAAATGCTTTTGAGACTTCATTGCATAGAGCCTACAAGGCAAAAATCCTGGTGTCTCCTATTTCTGTGAGCCCATTTATTTCAGATCCCACTCCTGTCCTAATTTGAGACTGTATCTCTCAAAGACTGTACATAAATAGATCACTATTCCTCTTCCAGAAAGTAACCTGTCAGCTGAGCTCTGTTTAAAGAACAAAAAGCCCTTGCAGACAGTCTGTGCCCATGGATACACTGAACCAGATGCTGTTTTTCCAGTGAGTGGCTGAGGCTATGACAGTCTTATCTTGATGGATGTTTTCCTTCCTCATGATGATTATGGATATTGGTGCTCTGTTTTACCATACCTCTGTGTAAATGTCCAGGCTGACAACTACTGAGAAAGCATTCAGGAAGGTTTGAATGCATTTAGTTTCCAAAAGTGATGAAAAGCAGTGCTTTTTTGTACAACCCATAAGTAACCTGGGGAATTCAGTGCTACACAAGATTGAGGCTAAATTTACAACTTCCAAAGTAAGATTTCGTGTTTTCTGTAAGTATTAAGGTCTTTGTTCTGTGTATATGCAGCAACTGACAGTAGACAAGAACTGCAGCTCCGAGGGCCTACCGCTGTGTAGATGGGCAAGTAGATAAAACACTATAGCTGTGCCATTCCTAACACAATGATGACAAGTTTATCTGAACCTTCTTAGTAGTTTTAGTGCTGTATTGGCTGTGAACAAGGGCTTGTCAGAAGGTCTGTGTCATACTTTCAATGAAAATGCTTTAAAATTTACTTTAATTGAATCCACCACAAAAGAAGAATCCAGGCTGTGAGCAGCAATGTTAAACCTCACAGTCTCCAAGCTGTAATCCCATAATTAACTGATGGAGGTTACTGAAAACAATCTTAGCAATCAGCCTTAGCATCATTACACATGATTTGTTAGGAAGGCCTTTGCAGTGTCTTCTGAGGCCTCAGAGAGTGAGAGAGACTTCAAAGCTAGTTCAGTCATCAACAGTGCCTACTCCTAGGCCCTGCATTCCATTGTCTCATAGACTATATATTTCTTCCAGAGTCAAAGATAACCACTCACCACTACGTTCTTTGCAGTTTCCAATGGGTTCTTCTGCAATGGGTTTTTAATCTGGGATAAGTGCGCTGTCTGATCAACAATAAGCACTTCAGAAATGCCTGATAATTGTATTTGTCCAAGTAAAATTCTACTGGACTTTATTATCTCTAATGTTTTGTTCAAAGAATTGTATTGGAATAGTGGATTCCTTGAACAGGGCACTTGTGGTGACAGCCATTGACAACTTGCTTTTACTACCCCATATAATATGTTCAGAGCTTCCTAACCTGCAGCTGGTCATCTCTTTCCTTCTTCTCTATGGTTTAATATACATGTGAAGTTGGCCAGTGAGAATTCGCTCGATAGCAGATGGATTACTAGCAAAATGGAAGCAGGAAATTCTGTAAGGCTGCTTAAAGGATGTTTTGGACACAGTGGTTTCCCATTAAATCCATTGAGGTGCAGTGTTTGCTTGGACTGTGAACATTCTGTGGGAGGCTCATTCGTCAGCACCCAGGAAAATATCATCTTGGACAACACAAATACTATAACTATCAGAACCCTGAAACTGCCTTTAGTGAGATCCCAGCTAACAGCTGTTGAACATTAAAGCAGAATTTAAAGGCCTTCACAAAGCCACCCTTTCACTCACTGAGGCCTGTGGCTCATTTGTCTGGTTGATTCAGGACAGAAAAAGGAATTCTATTTGTGCCTGATTAAACATACTGAAATATTCATCAGTGATGCCCCAAAGGATGTTGGGTTGCTTCCCCATACTGCAGGATTTAAGTTAATCACTCCTATATTTTGTTTAAAAAGTCTTCTGCCCATCGTGAGTAAAACCATCTCCTTTTGATAAAGTTGGTAACTGGTGATAAGGAAAGAACTTTTGCTACGAAGTAACTAAGGTGAGAGGCAGAAATAAATCAGCTCGAAGCAGTTCTTCCCCTCCATACAATGAAGTCTGCACAAACTCATGTTTACAGTCACCTCCCTGAGTAACTTGTGCCAGACTGCCTTTGCAAACACTTGTTCAACGGCAAGGTACGGAAGTGAAACCAAAACATCAGCGTGATCCTCTTTTCTTAATGCGATAGGAGATAATTTGCAGGAAAGATACACCACCAGCAGCAAAATTCCTCTGGGTATCACCCTATAAAAATGCAGGCTACTGAAGGGCCGTGGCCTATATTCATGTTCCGGGACTGCTCCAGTTGACTTTGTTGCACACTCAGCGTGGTTTCTCCCCTCTGCCTCTTTGCCTCAGGATTACATTTCTGCATCAAGCTGTGGTCAGTGAATCAAAACCCCAGGAGTTAGACTGGGGGATGCTGATCTCCCTGGCATCACGGACGGTGGCAGAACCTCGACCAGAGGTGGCCCTCCTTTTGTTTTACCTTATAGTGATGCTGGCAATGACAGACTATTCACAGGGGGCTGCTGTCCCTAACTGCAACATCTGGTGCCATTTGAGATGGGCTAAAGATCGAGACACTACACAGAGCTGCTAGAAGGACATACTGAAGCTCCTTACCTTCCCATAAAAGTAGATGGAGTCCAGGAAAAATAACCTGGAGCTTCTGATTTAGCACCAGTGTTAGACACCTCACATGGCTTCACATGCTTCAGCAGCCACCCTGTGTGAAATGAGTGGGGACTCCTCCCTCAGAGCTGTTGCCTCAGGAGCTGTTGGTGGCACTGTGCACACCTCACCTTCTGAAGCTTGGCTAAGCACTGAAGAGCATGTCTGCTTGTTCAAAGCTACTGGAGTCTTCAGTGGGAAGATTGGAACACTTTAATGGGAATGGTTCTTCTCTGAAGAGCCCCAGAAAAGCCTCTGGTGAGGTCTGACCCTATCAGGGCTAAAGAACAATCGGGGCTTCTGTTACAGCCTTTCTCTGGTCCTTTTACCTTCAGGGCTGCTGCAGAGTCCAGGAATCCAGGTATGTTAAAAGATAATACCATAGAAAGCAAAGAACCACAGGCTGCCTCTGATATCACTGACTCTGTGTCTACCTCGGTTTTCAGTTTGTGAAGTGAGGGGTGAATTCTTCACTCTTAGAGTCATAGCATAGGATGCACAAACCCTGGAGACATTCAAGGCCAGGCTGGATGTGGTTCTGGGCAACGTGATCTAGTTGAAGATGTCCCTTCTCATGGCAGGGGGTTGGACTAGATGAGCTTTACAGGTCCTTTTCAACCCAAACCATTCTATGATTCTATGATTTTATGTTCGTGATCACCCTGAATGCTGCTGCAGGGATCATTTTCCCAGCTGATGCCTATGGTTGCCTTTCTTGGATTCTCCCACTAGAGAGGTTCCCTCACTCCCTTTCATCCCGGTTGCAAACATTTACTGTTCACATCCTCAGCCTGTACATCCCCATCATAGCCACCACTGCCATTCAACAGCTGATATGAGTCAGCTGATATGATTGGCCCAGGGAGGTTCCTGTTGTCACCAGTTTTCTGAAGTTTCAAGTGAGCATCTTCATCTTTTCTCCCACATTGACATGCCCAGGACAGTGAAGAGAAAATCCCCATCACCGTCTCTTAAGACTGGTTTGTTTTCCCTTTCCAGATCCCTGCTTTAAGCAGTCTTCCTCCTAACTTCATGGACCACGTGGCTTTGACCACTTTACTCTGCCCACGGGTTCTCAGCATGTCTCTGGCATAACCTTGCACCCAGCACGACCTGCCCTTGTCACTATGCCTGGAAAAACCCTGGGTGGGCAGTGCTGTAAAATCAGAACACTCTTTCTAAAACTGAAATTGAATTTGAGAAATAGGCTTGAATAATTTAATTGGCAATTTAACCATTTGTATTTATTTCTCACCATGGGCAATAGAAGTGGATTCATTTCTCTGCTCACCTGCCTATATTATGCTTAAGATTCTGTTCCATTTTACTGATATACTCTAGGTACAATATAGAGTCACAGAATGGTTTGGGTTGGAAGGGACCTTAAAGCTCATCCAGTTCCAACCCCCTGCCACGGGCAGGAGCACCTTCCACTAAACCAGGTTGCTCCAAGCCCCATCCAACCTGGCCTTGAACACTTACATTCTTTTTTTCAGGACATCATCTCTTTCCCTCTGTAAGATCTTATCTGAGTAGGTTTAATAATCCCACTTGTCCAAGATGTATTGATCCTCTATATATGTAGTCGCACTGACTCTCTCATTAGTGCCTATTTTGCATCCTGGGTTCCAGCACACCCATGGTAACACAGACCCTATTGCTGTATAAAATACATACCAGGCAGCCAATGCTTTCTGGAAAGTCTTGGAGTCTCTGTCACAGGCTGTTGTTCTATTCATGAACATCTGTCTGATGCTTCCTAGAAACTCTGCAGTTAAGCACATGTACTGTCATTGCCAGGGTAATCAACCCCTGAAGGCAAACACAACAGCATATACGGGAAGTTCTCCCATGACACCTTACTTTCATGAGTTTAGTGAGTGTTGTGATGTATAGACTGGCTGACACATGAATTTCACATCTCTAAAAAAAGGGAAGACATTGTATACAGTGCACATGACATGTAATGTATATTTCAGTGTTTTTCCTCTGCAATTCCGCTATAATTGAAAAGGTTTCATTTAATCTGTTCACAGTTTTCCGTTAAGACCATTAGCAAAGGCAAAATCAGTGAAGCTCTGAAAATCACTCACTAAGCACTAAAATCTCTTTCAGTCAGTTGGCAGAAAACAAGCCGAACCCCTGTTCTTGATGACTGCCTAGTCTTTGACAAGCAGCGTGAGAATGAATCAACTTTGGCATGCCTCACTATTCAAATGTAGCGCTGCAGAGCCAACATACGGGGAAGATGGAAAAGCCTCGTTGCCTTCAAGCACCCACAAGGTGGTGCCGTTCAACAATCTTAGGAGGAAAGACTGCCAAGGCATCAGGGACGGAAAGTCAAGATCCAGCTCCCCTTATGAATTACTCGATTTTCTATACCGTAGGCCAAGTGTCACCTCAACATTAGCTTGCACTCAAAGGATCATATCATATCAAGGATTTCTGGCTGCTGCCTCATGTCTCCTCCAGCCTCTTCCCTGTTGCAGGGTTGTGTCCACCTTCATTCACAGCTCTATGGGCTTTCCTAGGTATGAGACGGCTCTGCAGCATCGTAAACCTCATGGTCAAGAGCGCTTCCCTATCAGCATGCCTCTGCCTTAAACAGAAATCACCTTTAACATCACGGCCCCTTTGTTTTCTTTGGATAGGCTAACAGGCATGGGAAAAGTCCCTGGCAAGGGTAACTGTGATAATTCCACTTCCCGTACAGGGGCTGATTGTCCTTTCTGTATCATTTCTTACTTCACAGGACAAATATTGTCCTCTATTAGCAACAGACTCAGGGTAACTGAGTCAACAGGGTAAAGAGTGGGAACCCCTTGTTTTAGTATTAGCAGGACACCAGCTATACTCCACATCAATTTTCCCACTCACATGGAGATGACCAGCTTATTTCCTAGCAGGTCTTGAATGAACAGACGATTTGGAGGACTTGGAGGCTTCCTGCCTGTGACAAATTCCGATAGCTGGCTTAGAAGTGAAGCACTCCCTCAAACTCAGCCTGGCTCCCTTGCTTAGCAAAGCTCCTCTTGAGACTTGGGTGAGCTTTTGAGGGGTTCAGCTGGTTGTTCTTAACCTGCAGGTTGTCTCCTTCTCTTCAGACCCTGTTCTCTACTGTATGTTAACCTGCCTGCACGATCAGGGACTTGTAAATCATGTAAACAGCATATGTCAACCAGACATTAAAATTGTTGCTTGAGGATGCATACTGACTGTCCTCATAAACACAAACACCAGATTAGCAGAGCAAGAAGACAAAGAAATATTTCAGGAAGAATTACAGCTCTCCTTTGCAGCTCTTTAACAGATTAAGTTGTGGGTTTTTTTCCCCACTATTAAATATACAGGCAGCACTATTTATAATTCTAATGAGATTCAGATGATAGCACAGTTGGGATCCTGACAGCACCTCTGACTGTGGCTGTTCCTGATTTTATGGCCTGGAGGAATGCAGAGGAAAATTGTATTAGGCTGTCTTTCAAAGGCAAGGAATTAAACTTGTGAACATTGCTGTCTAAACTGTGTCAGTAAATCATATGTTTACCATTAAGCAATTGTCAGAACAATGCAGGTAAATGAGCATGAAAATTGTTGTTTATAGCCTCAGTTACTCCTAGTTGCTGTTTACTAGTGGAGTGCCATAAAGACAAAGGGGAAGGAAACAAAATGGGGGAGAACCTCTAGGCTAACACTAAAATGAAGTGTGAGGAGTCACATGCTGCAGGGAACAAAGGGAAAGAAAAACAGTATATAGCATTTGTCTTACTTGCATATTTGTCCTCACTACTATAGACATCTATAAGATCATGAAGGGCAGGGGGATGATAAATACATACAATGGTTTATGCGAGGCTACAGACTGGGGGAAGAGTGGCTGGAAAGCTGCCTGGTGGAAAAGGACCTGGGGGTGCTGATTGATGGCCACTGAACATGAGTCTGCAGTGTGCCCAGGTTAGACAAGAATGCCGACAGCATCCTGGCCTGTATCAGCAATAGTGTGCCCAGCAGGGCCAGGACAATGGTCATCCCCCTGTACTGGGCACTGGTGAGGCTACACCTCAAATCCTGTGTTCAGTTCTGGGCACCTCACTACAAGAGAGACATTGAGGTGCTGGAGTGGGGCCAGAGAAAGGCATGGAGCTGGTGCAGGGCCTGGAGCACAAGTGTGATGGGGAACAGCTGAGAGACCTGGGGGAGTTTAGTCAGGGAGGACCTTATCACTCTCTACAACCACCTGAACGGAGGATGGAGTCAGGAAGTGGCTGGTCTCTTCTCCCAGGTAACAAGTGACAGGACAAGAGGAAACAGCCTCAAGCTGCACCAGAGGAGGTTTGGACTGGATATTAGGAAGAACTTCTTCCCCAGAAGGGTAGTCAGGCATTGGAACAGGCTGCCCAGGGCAGTGGTGGAGTCACCACCCCTGGAAGTGTTCACAGATCATGTAGACGAGGCCATTTGTGACATGGGTTAGTGGTGGCCTTGGCAGCCCTGGAATAGAGGCTGGACTTGATGATCTTAAAGGTCTTTTCTAGACTAGTTGATTCTATGATTGTGCTTTCTTGTACAACCAACGCAAACCATTCTATGAGACCAGCCACTAGCAAGCTCTCCAAAAACAGAAGCAAGCGGTTCTTTACACGCTGTGCAAGAAATCTGTAAAACTCCTTGCTGGAGGAGACTGTAGATGCAAACCTTTACAGAGGATCAGAAAGCAACTGGACAACTTCATGGAGGGAGAGAACTCATGAGAGGCTTTTGACAGCAAATCCTCACTCAGAAAGCCCCTAGGCTGCTGGGTAGGAGGAAGGCAGCCAGTGCCGGGAGAAGCTACTTACACTGCACGGCTTGGTGGTGGTGAGGCCACACCTGGGTTGCTGTGTCTGGCCTTGGCACTCCTTCCCAGGTGGTGGGTAAACTGGCAGGGCCCATTAGGGGCAGTCCGTGTGTTCGTGGGCCCACAGATGTACCCCCATGGTCAGGTGGAGGGAGCCAGCCTTGCTGAGGCTGGAAAGAGCTGTCTGAGAGGTGAGGTAGTGCTGCCTACAACCACCTGATGGAGAGGTAAAAGATGGCAGATACTTCTTAACAGTAGTAAACAATACAAGATGTGGTGGCCACAGTTTGCTGTTTGGGAGGCCCAAGCTGGGTTTTAGAGAAGATGCTTTCACTGGGAGGCCTGCAGAGGGGACTTCCAGCCAACATTTCCATGATTCTAAGAGTATCCATTTCAAAACAGAACACTTGCATTTTGCAGGACCCTCATACAGTGGTGGGGGCATTCTGAGACAAAATCTAGAGAGAAAAAACATATCTAGTACAATAGCTGGTGGCATCTCCTTGTTATCTCCCCTTTCTGGGAGGCCAGACTGGACAGAGCTTTGGGTGACATGGCCTAGAGTGAGGTGTCCCTGCCCATGGCAGGGGGTTGGAACTGTATGATCTTCAGGTCCTTTCCAACCCAAACCATTCTGTGATTCTGTACTGGCACTGTTACAGGTTTCCAATGAGACAGTCTGTTATTCATGCACCTCATTAAAAGGTCCGTTCCCAGTGTCACTGGGATGACACTGTTCTTTGCATTTTAACAGAAGCGATGCAGTCACATCATGCTCCAATAAATAGGCCCTGACCTCCAACAGTGGCTGCATGCAAGATAAACGAGCACCTGCTTGCAAGCTGGGTGCCTGTCATCTCAGCCTCCTCTCCTCGTGTGGTCACAGGCTATTTTGGGCCCCAGTCCACTTCCAGTTCAGCATGAATGAACTTGCCAAGCTGTGGTCCTAAAGCAGCTCACTATTCCCAATATTAACATTATGCTGATAAAACACAGGGGTACCAGTCAGAGGACGAAGCCCTCTCATGCCAGCTGAGACACAGACTCAGAGCAAAACGACCAACACACACTCCCAAAGAGTCTCAAAGGCAGACAAGAAACCTGAACACAGGCTGGCTGGGGGCTGAAAGCAGGAGCTACCAGACATGTGAACATGAGAGTGGCACATGGCAGCTCCCATGCTGCCACCTTTGTTTATGCATTTGTGCTTCCTAAGAATTTCAACAGAGAATAGAAAGTGAGATCCAGGAAAAAACAGGATGATATGAAGAGCTTGGTAATGAGTATATGTGAGGTCAAGGATATACAGTGGAAAGAGAAGACCAATTGTGTTAACTAAGAAAGAGAGCATCAAAGGAGATATGTAGAGGAGAAATAACACCACCCTCCCCTAGACCACTTGCTGGGGGAAATAATCTCTGCTAAGCGTCCAGGGAGATGCCCCTCAGCTTCTGTAGAACATCTCTGTGGCTTATCCATCCTTCAGCCTCACTGCTAGGGCTGAAAATAGCTTCATGGTGGCAATTTTGTGGACTCCTGTCAATTAGCAACTAGAAGATAGCACATGTTCCCTTTACTGTCTGTTAGGATGGGCCCAATTTCTGTCTGAAGTGTCTCAACTGACTTCAGATAACGGCGCCCTGGAGATTAAATACTTCATAACCCTAGAATGTCCCAGAGCTTTCCTTATGTGTCTTCCTCAGCTTGACTGAATGAGATGTTAGAATATGAGAAAGGCAGGGAGCTTTCAAAGGAAAACATTTATGGGAAAATATAAGGAAAATGGGAAACCTGTCCCCACTTCTGCTCCCACTGGTGCAGGATAGCTTTTGGCCTATTTGACAGCAAGTGTTTTATCCAGCCAGGTTTTATATTACCAAGTATTAATATTGTTTGAGATGATGCTACATTTCTCTGAGAACCTGTTTTGAGGAAAAATTCTTGGTATTGCTTTTTTTTTGAGGGGTGCAAATTCATCTCATGAGAACAGATAAGCCCGAGCTAAAAAGTCTGCACCCAGAATTTGAAGATGTGATGATCTTGGACCTGAGGTCCCCAGGCCAAGAAGCCCTGCTCTAGATCAAGTGTTATGTTTCCTTAATGTCCTATAATGCTTGGATCTGAGGGCTTTGAGCTTGCTTTGACAGTAACGTGTCATTTCTCTATTCTATGATTCTATGATTCTATTACAGCTCTCCTGTACTAGCACAGAAACTTTAATGGAGGAGCCACAGGCTACCACTTGCAGCCCTGCTGTTTGAGAAGCAGTCAATCAGGCAACAGGGGAACATCACATCTCATATTCTGGACAGGCAGGCTCTTCGAAATGTTTTCCAAGAAAATTATCTGCACCAAGTTCTGTAAAAATCTAATTCTATCCCATTAACCAAGAGCTTATGACCAGCCCAGAAAAAAAATCAGGTATAATAGCCCCATGACAAATGTGCTAGCACTTAGTCAATTCATTTATCTATCTTCTAAATGGATGCTTTAAACCCAAAAGCCTCACCCGTTTAATGTCCCTGGTTAATGCTTCCAGATGACATGCCAAACTAATCTATTTTATAAAACCAAGTTAAAATTAGGGATGAGGAAAGTGTGGTGGGTCCTCTTGGTTAAGCAGGATTGTTTCAAAAAGAATAATACGGAAATCATATTAACAAACCTCCAAGAGCTTTTTGACTGATACTCAGTCTTCATTTTGCTCAAACCAACTAGTTTATGATCTGCATCTCAGCTCAGGGCATCAGTTTTGTAGTGAGGTACCCATTGTACAAAGATAGAAGAGAAAGGTTGCTCATGTGCCAGCAACCCAGCCCAATGTGACAGCAGAGATGCTACCTCACACGTCAGCCATGCTCGAAGTAGTGGGTCCGAGCGGAGTTACATGCTTGGCAGCATATTTAGCACATGCCATCAGTCTAATTCTCACTGAGTTTTCCACAGACCTTATGGCAGAAGAATTTTAGGAAAGAATTTCTAGGATGACCCTGAGGATGATATCATGGCGTTTAAACAGAGGGCAGCCTTTGCTGCATGGTGCAGAATGGAAAGAACATTTAAGTTGACAACACTGTTGTCCTTTGCTAAATGGAGACATATGGATTGCATGAAAAGAGGCCACAGCAGCCCTTAGAGATAAAGGCAAGAAATTTGGGTTGGTGCTGCTAACGGAGGAGTTTGCAAAGCAGTGGCAGGGGTGGTGACGGTGCAGTAGTATGCTCACACCTTTTGTCCCCCTCAGAGCTCTGATCTCTGCCCTCCGCCTTTACATGACATCCTACCCACGTGACCTACTTTCTCTGTGTTGAATATGCCTCAACAAACTTCTTTTGAGTAGCCTCTTTGATATTCCTACCCAAGCTATGAAGGGTTTGTCTTGCCCCAAGTCAAACAAACTCACTGGACATAAGAATTGCTGTGCTGTGTGAAACCATCCCAAAACCATGCCTTATCTTGTCCCAGACAGTGGCAAGCAAACCCCTGATGCCTGGGGAGGGTTTAGAGAATAAGCTGGTATTGAAAATCCAGCTGCTATTATATGCACACCCTCTCTGCACTTGTTTTCATTGCTACTTAGAGGAACAGAAAGGAGCAGAGGTACGCAGGGATGAAGAGGGTAGATCAGACAACCTGCTGCGGCTGTGCAAAAACCCAGGGGGGCTGCAAGGAGACTGAAGGTGGAGCTCTCTCACCCTGTCCCACTCCATAGCCTCTCTGCTCCTTAGCATGTCAGAAATCGGTCAAAAGCTGGAAGCAGGAGTGATCCCCATCCTGAATGTGTTAGGGAAGTGAGATATGCAAAACCACTGAGGCTGTCAGATACACGACTCAGAAAAGTGACTGGTACATCGGAGAGCAGCTCCTCTGTAATCAAAGTCAGATGCTGGATGCACTTCAGGGAGGATGCAGATCAGAGAACAAGAACCTAACACCCATCAGAAAGAAAATGTACCACTATTATAAGGTTCACCTAGGAAGACTGTGGAATCTTTGCCATTTGGGATATTTAAAATATGCTTAGGATGATCTAGAAGTACATGCTCCTGCCTCAGCCCAGGAGGTGGAGGTTGGTCATGTCCTGAGCTGGCTTCTGTGGGGATTTGTGGTCAGTCATTTGAATACAAGCCGACCTCACTAAATTCACACAGACAGATATTTACCTGCAGCAGAGCAGAGGCAACTGTAACTGCAGGCTTATCTTGATTTATAGCTCACTCGCGCAGGCAAGCTGCAGTCTGCCTGGCTTTGGTCACTTGATCGTGTCTGAGGTTAACACACAATCAAGCAGTCACTTCTTAAAGGTTAAACTGTATCTGCAGAAAAGATCATTTTATCCCAACCACCGCTATGGACAGATATAAAGTAATCCCTGCAGACATGTGAAGGCTAAGCCTGCTTATCTGATAGTGTGAGGTCAGGCAGGGGGACTGACTGGGGGATGTGTTTATTGTAACAGTTGTGATTGCTTTGCAAAATGGCATCCCTCAAAGAGTTTCCTCAAAATAGTGTCAAAAATGTTCTTGAGAAAATGAGGGGTTTAATGATATATCCTCTCCTATCAGATACTTTTAATCACCCAAACACAAAATAGCTGTGAGATATTTTCTTAGAGAGCTCAAGCTTATCAGATGTCATCATGCAGGGTTAAGCTGATTAGTGCAATGGTTAGCAAGGAAATTCTCCCCACCAGGCACAGTTAGTGCCCACTGTTAGCCAAGGTCTTACCCAGTCTTCTTAGCTGGGCACAAGCTGTGGTGGAGCCAGAGCCAAGCGTGGGCTGACGGGCCAGCCAGTACTTGCATCCATTTGGCTGCTGCCTTTCTCAATCAACAACCTGGGTTATCCCTGCCTTCCTCAGTGCCAGACCACCCGACTCTCCGCAGAGGGGAGTGCCCACTGTCCCACTCTCAAATTTGGCTGACCTTGGCCAATGGGTTCCAAATTTTCTGGGGAATAACTGAGAGGAAACAGATGGACAAACAGCATGAGAGCATGAGCTTTGTTTCCTTAGAAAACCAGGCTGAACTGTGCTTCTTGGTTTTGAATAGCAAATACAGGCTTGCACGTGCACAGCCACTGCTTGCTACAGCCTCCTGTCTCTTTTGGTTTCAAAGCCATGATATATATGAGGAGAAAATTCTTCCCTGTGAGGGTGGTGAGGCACTGGCACAAGGTGCCCAGAGAAGCTGTGGCTGCCCCACTCCTGGCAGAGTTCAAGGCCAGGCTGGACACAGTTTGGAGGAACCTGCTCTAGTGGAAGGTGTCCCTGCCCATGGCAGGGGGTTGGAACTGGGTGAGCCTTAAAGTCCCTTCCAGCCCAAACCAGTCTGGGATTCTATGAATTCTGGTTGCATTGTCCAGATTTGCTACAGGGCATATCTTGCCGTATGGTGGGCCTTGTCCAATCCTCCTTCCCCACAGTTCGCACTGGGTCTGACTCCAGCCCTGAAAAGCACAGTCAGTCTGCTTCTCCATCACTTCCACAGCGGGATTGCCTCTGAGAGAAGGTGACTCAGTCACAGCTGGAATACAACTGTGTATTATGTTGTAGCCAAGCACAGCATACATGTGACAAGCACCACAGGTTTTTCTCAATAATAAATGTTGACAATGTATGTAATATGATAATTAATTATGCAATAAACATTCATCATAATAGCTCTACAAAACGTCATGAAGAGAGGAATCTAAATACATATCTCATTGACCCAAAGCAGCTTTGCCTTCCCTCTGGGTGTTAGCTCCTCCCAGTCCCTACACCATGCAGATTCATCAACAGCACCTGGTCTTTGGAGCAGTAAGAAAAGGTCAGTGGTCAGCAAGACAAGGGCTATATGTAGAGAAAGTTCCCAAGTTCACAGCAGTTTGTAAGGTGAAGTGGACTCATTGGGAAAGAAAAAGGGAGAGTGGTCTATCTACGGGTGGTAAAGGTTGCTCTGAAAGAGAGCGGCAGCAAAGGTAGGGAGGGGGCACACTATGAAGCAGGTTGATGGGCCTCCCTTCCAAAAAACCTAGGCTCAGGCTTAAGAGCTATAAATTTCTGCTCAACCTGTGTAACACCAAGGAATCCCGGTCTCAAAAAGGTCCTTGAAACAGCAGCTCTCCTGGCTCCCTGAAACACTATGCTGTTCCCTGCAGTGACAAGCACACATGCTTGGCCTGCAGCCTCATGGCTCTCCATGCCCCTTAGGACAGCTGCCTTCCAGCCTTGGGCAGAGCAAGTTTGGGTGAGCTGAGTGGAGATGAGGAACTGGTATGCAGCACTGAGCGCTCCTCCTCATCAGAACAGGCAGGAGGCATCCTGTGACCAGCTGAAGGCATAAGGCAACCTGGTTCCTTATTTCTCTCCTGTATGCATGTGGAAGCAATGCAAACTCCAGCACAACCCTGGACTATGTTATTCATCAGAAATCACTTGATGGTGGGATTTGGCAACCAGACAGTTCCATGAAGTACTTCCTTCTTATAGCCACCATCATTTCATCTTCCCTATAAACATCTATGAATTGTCATCCTTCAAATCCTGCCTTTAAACTCCTCTTTGCTGGGACACGAACAAGAACTATGGCTCACCTCACAGATGCAATCTGCCCTTATCTCATTTCCTCTTTTTTATTCCCTTTCGCTTCCCTCTCTGAAATAAAGGATGCTAGATCTCAATATGATTCTTCAATGCTGTTTACTCCCAAACTTTGTTGTTTCCATTTCTATGCCTGCAAATACAAGCTACTGTGGGAGCCCAGTCTGAAAGAAAATATCACAGCATATGGTCGGCAAACGCAACATGCTCAGCTCTTGTCTCAGTCCTGTTCCCCAGTGCTTCTTCAGGGCATCAACATTCATTAAATGTGCCACTGTATTTCATTGCATTTGGAGGATCTGCAGAGCATCCTTCAGGAAAGTGGAAAAGTGGAAGCATTAAAAATAACTGAGTAATCACAAACATTTTATTGTATGGTGCAAACTGCAATTACACTTTGAAATGGTCAATATCCAGCTCTAGGTAAGAGACACCTCAGTGACTCCTTCATCCTTTAATCCCTTTGTGACCAGCAGCTGATGGCATTTGAATAACCATCTGATGGAAGCGTGAATGAGAGGCACCAAATTCACACCTGAGTGCAAGACTTCTTCAGGGTTTCTCAAGATCTACAATCAAACCCTCTCAAACAAGCCCTCCCCCTTAGACATTGTGGCTGATGGTGGTTCTTCAAGCTGATGTTTATTTTCTCTCTGGATGGTGAGTCCTGAGTTGGGATGATTTTCGCTGGTCTGACTGACAATGTCACCAAGCCCTGCTTCCTTGGCTGTCCAGCACGTGGGATGGCTTAGCAGGCCTTGGTGCAGCTCTTGAGCTGGCTTGAGTTGGCAGCCTCACATCTTCATGGCAGGCAGGCACCATCAACAGCAGCAGGATAAAATGCACATCACTAGCCCAGTGCAAGCCACCTTGGATTGATATCAGGACCCCATTACCCAAGAAGCTGGAGCTGGTTTGGTTTTTTTTCCCCAAAAGCTCAGGTTTCACATTTTAACTTGGTTCCAGGAGCTTCTCACTGCACAGGAAAATGAAAACAAAACAAAACCAAACCCCAAAAAATTCCAACCAAACAAAAAACCCCAAAGCAAAACTAAAGCAAACACTCCAAGGATGATGTGAACAGATAGCTCTCCTTTTGTCGTCTCCCCCCTCAAATGCCACTCCATATTCTTCTACCTGCTTTCCTAAAAGAAAAATGCCATATTGTCCTCAAGGACCCTTATTTTTGGCCAGTGTGCCACAAGCAGCTTTGACTGGAGATAGCAGCCTCTTACTGGAAATCAAATGGAAAGCCCTCCCAAAGCCAGTGGTGACTAATCCACTCAAATAATTACTTATGGGACAGATGATGATGACTTTCAGAACCCAATATTCCCAGCGAGCTTCTTGCCACTGAACACTTTGCAGATTAGTCAGTGTGTCCTCCAGGTAGGTCCCTGATTTCTTTGCTTCTTCCCTTTCTTGTTCCAGCCCAGTATCACTGTGTTTTTCAAAGAGCATATTTTTAGCTCATTTGAGAGGGGAAAAAAGGGCTAAAACCATGAGATTTTTCTGCTGGACAGGTAATGAAAATCAGAGTATGCAACTGGGATTGTGACCCTCAGATGGAGCTGGCAATCATTCTCCTACACCATTTTCTGCCAGTTAATTAGTGCTGTCTCCCTGCAGGGCTGTCCACACAAAGGCTTTAGGCTCAAATCTACCAGGTGGTTTAGTTCCACTTCTGGGATCACGATGGGGGCTGACTCCAGACAATGTCAATCATGAGCTTAGGCTGACAACCATTCCCCACTCAAAGTGAATTGGTTGTATCCACAATAAATATCAGCATCTAAAGATCAAACCTGTCCCTCAGTGTCAGCGCCAGGCTGAATTATTGAAGCTGGATTTATGTTCTGAGGGCAATTTTCCTTTCCTTGCTTGTGTTAGCGGATCCTGCCTAGCAACAGAGCTGACCTCTCGAGGCTGCTTCTAGCAGCGTTTCACATGGCTCAGCTTGTTCACTGTCTGCAGCTCCTTCCCATCCAGACAGCAGAGTGAGAATAGCCAGTTTCTCTTTCTCTTCTCGTCAGTATTATCCCCCAATTGCTATGTGACAGCTCTGCTTTGTGGCATTTCAAGTTATAAACACTGTCACAGAGGATTTAAATCCCCCAGAAAACAATTCATCTTTAAATAAAAATAACTATCTATGATTCACTCCTTTTAAAAATAAGCACTTACCAGAATACACACTGTTTCGAGGTAGGATACGCTTCTGTTTGCCTCTAACAGAAATGGGGTAACACGCTGGTTTCCTTAAGGTTTTTTTCCCTCAGCTTCAAGAAAGGATAAAGCCCAGACCACTATGGTACCAGACAGTCCCAGCTGTTCTCTCTGCTTCTCTCTTCCAAATCTGGGTGGATTTAATCTAAGCTCTTAATTATAGACCCTGTTCTAAAAACTGTACCCTGCTAAAATAAGGTACCAATTACACACAGCTCCTCAGCGGTACTGGGGGCATGGGGTGAGTTAACCAGTTCCTCACATCTAGTGTGGTCCCTATGGCCTTTCAAATCCCTGCCTGCAGACTGCTCCCACCTGGGAATAGATTAACCCCTTTCTCACCAATATCTGAGCTGGTCTAAAGGCTATGTTCAAGTATATTCACAACTGCAACCTGAAATGTTTTGCCTTCAGTTCCTGGGTCCAAGTGGGAGCCTCAAGAGGGAAGGGTCAAGGCTGAAAATAGGAAAGATGCGGAAAATGTCTGTGAATAAAGCTTGGAATTGATTTCCTTGATGCTTGCCAAACTGTAAGGCAAACTGGAGAGCCTGCAGTCACAGCAAGCACAGGAGACAATATATAAACTATACTTACTTATCACATGTCCACGTTTCTTCTGTACTTTGGAGGTAAGTTTATTCCTGACTTCTTTGCCTGGGTGTAACCCATTCCTTTACCTCCTACATAAAAGATATTTAAGGTTTAACATCTGACTTTGTTGATATGGGTTTCTGCCATTACAGAGAGAACTAAAGGTGTGTGGGACCAACAGCAAAGCTCTCGCATTCTGTCCATCCACCTTTTTGTTGGCGTAGACTCATTTGAATGTCTTCTGGAGACCTCCCCTCCTGTTCATCACAGCACAGATGGACTCCTCTTCCCTTCCCAGCCACAGCTCGGTCTTATTACAGCTCCAACAGTAATAGGTAAAACTAACAGGAGAGGAACATCAGGAAATTATTCCCCATGTTTGCCTTTCCACTTGACATACGTTGTTTTCAGGAAACAAGGAAAAAGACCAGTGTTAGTTGGAAAGCTGAGTCTTGCTCAGCTGGTAGGAAAGAGTTCCTTGATGCTGTGGGTCTCAGTTTGAGAGCTGCTGTCATGAGCCAAAAATTATTTCTAAATGGCTCTGTCTCATGTGAAGTATTTATAATTCTACAATGCTCTCCTAGAGATGGAGAATCAAGCACACTGTGCACAGGGAGAGGAACAATCTGGATGAAACATAGATCATAGAATTCTCCAGTGCTTTCCTTTTTGTGGAGTCGTTTAAGCCTGGGCTAAGCTAAGTGATCCCTCCTCTTTAGGAGAGTGTTGTAGAATTATAAAGAAACTCCCAAATGCTGGGTTTAGAATCATGGAATGGTTTGGGTTGAAAGGGACCTGTTTGCTTGAGACAAGAAAATCATTGGGTTATGATATTACAGTGAATACGTCTAAAAGGCCTCTTTCATAAGGCAGTCTCCTGCATTAATGTAGCTCCTCAAGCTATTTACAAACGGTTTATACACGCAGTTATCCACTCACCATTTGCTCAGTTTGCCTACTTTAAGCAGGGGTGTCAATAAAAGTTTCTCTGTGTTTCAGTGTAATTTGTGTTTCTCAGCTTTCTCCCAGCATTACCTAGACTTCTGTGTTCCAACAGCTAACTCAGAGCTGGAGCTTGTCAGTGCTTACATGCAAATGACAGATCAGACTGTGGATGTGGGCAGTAGTATAATCGCTAAAACAAGGCAAAGGATCATTTGTGTGATGAGTCAATGCAGACAGAGCTATGACACACAAAAGAAAACCTCCCAGGTTACCCAGAATAAAACTCCAGGAATAATGAAGTCTTGATTAACTGAAATTGATCATTTAGCAACCATTTCTTGTTCAGTCCCAACTGTGTTTGCTGAGGGGTGTTTTGCTCAGGGGTGTATGCAGTGAGTCACTGCACACTAAGATCCACGAAGTTCATTTCTCAGCAACTAATGACAACTATTAGTATCCGTGAGCGAGCACAGATGCAAGGATGTGGGCTGCCCGTGGATGGCTGTATGGCAGTTTAATGTGGTTTATCAGCGTCCTATAGAAGTTAGGGATGTAGGCAGGAGCGTGATGCTATCAATAGCCATTAATGGTGCCTGCAGACACTGGGGGGTAATTAAGCAGCACAGAAAAGTCACCTGCCTGACACATGGTTCAACTCAGCCTTCAGTTACTGAAGTGAATTTGCCAGGGAACTCTTTTCATGGTGTTTCAGACAGATTTTGACCTACTTACTTTTAACCCATCTCTTGGCTCTGTCATTTTGCTACTCTGGCACTAGTCCTGAGCTGTTCCATTTGTTTCATCACATCCCTATTTTGTGTGTGTGTGTGTTGTAAGTGTCCATGGATTTATCTTGCTTGCTTGCTTCTCTCTATAACTACCTGAAAGGAGCATGGAGCCAGGAGGTGGCTGGTCTCTTCTCCCAACAGCAAGTGATAGGACAAGAGGAAATGGCCTCGAGCTCCACCAGAGGAAGTTTAGGCTGGATATCAGGAACAATTTCTTCCCTGAGAGGGCAGTCAGGCACTGGAACAGGCTGCCCAGGGCAGTGGTGGGAACACTGTCCATGGAAGCGTTCAAAAAACATGTAGACAAGGCCTTTACTGACATGGTTTAGTGGTGGCCTTGGCAGTGCTGGGGTAATGGCTGGACTGGGTTTTAAAGGTTTTTTCCAACCTTGTTGATTCTATGATTCTATTTTGGGGAAAGGAGTACTGCATTGCTCTGCTCCTTTGGGAGCAACCCACATGAAGTCTTCCAAACAGGAACATATTTGCTCAGGACTTACATGACCTGGAGAAGCCAGCTCCTTTTGCTCACAAGCAGTTATACAGTCTGCACACTGTGAGGTTCTCAGCTTGAGGTACTAAGAAGAAAAACCCAATGCAGACAAACCCCAAACCCCAGTAGGTTTGACTGTCAGGTTTTACCTGTCAGGGGAGAGGTACAGAAGGGCTCTGTGAGATTACTGCTGAATTGGTACTTGGGAGACAGGAAAAGGTCAACCAAATATCAAGATTAAAAGCATCCCAGTCCTTGTGATGTGCTTCTTCTTTCTCGACTACGTAAAATTGAATGTCTCCAAAGTGAATTAGATACTGCCTAACTTGTACATGATCTTTTGGGCAAAACCTGCAAGGATTTGGAATGAGCTCAGATGTGCTAACTGATCAGATTTTAACCCAAGATTTCACCAGCCACAGGTCAGAATATTTCCATGGAGAAAGGTCATACTAAACTGTAACAGTGGAATTTTTAAGAAACAAGAATTCGGAAATGACAACGTAAGTACTGCACTGTGAGAAGTTCAAATTAACCTCATCCTATCACCCACTTCCTCTGTTAGTGGTGCCATTTTAAATCTAACATGCAGCTGGCGCCCTCAGGGCACTAAAAGGCCTTAATTGCACCAAGCAGCCTCACCTAGGTCTCCACCTACCCCCCTGCTCATAGTCTCCAGGGTTCCATTGAAACTCTGGAATGAGCGTTTGCACAGTTCCTGCCTAAGTTGTGTTGCAGGTATGCCGGCCTGCAGCCCTGCCACTGGGATGGACTGTGGACCTCCAATGTAGGCAGTTTTTCTCCTGGATGGGTCCCTCAGGCGTATGTTATGGCTCGTTTCCAGTCCTGGTTCTGTTTCCTGTCGTTCTTGTGAGGAGCCTGGACCTGGTTCACTGTTTGCTGTGTCTGAGGTTGCTGGTGGACCTTGCTACCAGCATCTAACCCAGCTTGCTGTGTTTAGGTCTTGTGGGACTGTGCTCTGACACTTAGAGCACTGCTTATGCTGGGATTGCCTTTGGCTACTGGCCTGCCTGCCCTTTAGGAACAGCAGGATATTGCTGTTCCCTGGCAAATATTCTGGAATTAAGCCTGCTTTCATTTAAGTTACTGAAAGAAACAGTTCAGTCTAGCACCCTTTGCAAGGAGATCCAGCCACTTGGGCACTTCATCTTTACTCATGCAGAGCTGTCTATGCATGCTTGCAAAAAGAAGTCCCATGAGGAATATATCTACTTACAGTTTGCAGCTCCTTCTTTTTATCTTAGGAATGGGTTTATATGGGTCCCTTTTATTGCCTGGTATAGGTTTCTTACTACTTATCTACTAATGTTTCTGGAGTTTGCTTTTTGAATGCTGATAAATTAGTCAGTGGAGGTAGGGGGTGGCTGGTGGTGTAAGTAAGCATGGGCTAGGCATTTCTGTCATCTCCCCACACAGTGTGAATTAATGAGCCTGATGGAGTCGTAAGCTCTACTGAACTATGGGGTATTCTTGGACATGCAGATGCCCACGTGTTCTTGGGGTTCCTTCTAGACCTGCAGCATTAGCCTTATGAACTGGTCTGTAAAAAATTTATCTTGATAGCTCACTACAGACCATACTAGCATAGCTCATGAGAGACCAGCTTTTCCACAGCATTGTGCTGGGGATAGGGCAGCCGCGGGTTCTTTGGGCAACCTGTACCAGTGTCTCATCACCCCCAAGTGAAGAATTTTTTCTTAATATCTAATCTGAATCTCCCCTCTGTCAGGTTAAAGCTCTTCCCCCTTGCCCTGTCCCTACAGGCCCTTTTAAAAAGCCCCTCTCCAGATTTCTTGTAGCCCCCTTTAGATCTGGAAGCTGCTCTAAAGTCTCCCCAGGCCTTCTCTTCTCCAGGCTGAACAAGCCCAGCTCTCAGCCCATCTTTGTAGGAGAGGTGCTCCAGCCCTCTGATTTCCCAGGTCTGTAGTCTTTACAGCAGTATTTTCCCATTAAACTGTGTCTTGCTGTGCTGGCACTTCTCATTGCTGTAATCTTCTCTTCATTACTATATGACTAATGTATCTGAACACAATGAAAGGAGGTACAACACACCTTTGCAGGTGTTTACTACAGTCTTTCTTGTTCAAAATTTAGCATGAGGTGGAGACTGTTCTTCACAATGTGGTTTTCAAGGGCTAAGATGTAGCACTAGATTGGTTAGCTAGTTCAGTCTAACCAGTCTGTTCAAACCAGTCTGGATTTTAGCAGGGCGCCTGTGAGAGTACATGTGCTTTTTGCTGGTTAGAGATTCACCCAGGGATGATCACTTCATCTACCCTCCCACATTCCAGGCTGAGGCTGGACTATGAGCTAAATCCCTGTTCCCTCAGTCTCTCTGAAATGAATGGAGTGAGGCACCTATATGATGCCTTCTTTAAAGATCTGTCTTAACACTAATAATCATAATTAGCTGTCACATTAGCAGATGCTTAGAAGCTTGACAATAATGATGCAACAACAGGAATGATGGAATACTCTTCCATGCTTTATAGTCAAATTACTGGTTTTGTTTGCTTTGTTTCTGCTCTGTACCCCCTCAAAAAACCTGGAGTGTCCAACTCTTCCCTTAAAGCCTTTCTCTTCCAGGACCCAGCCTGCTGTGCTCTCCACCCCATGCTCTGCAGGGTGTATAGGACCCATTATCAAGTGGTCACTACTGCTGACGCCCTGTTGCCTTCCTGTGATATACTCATTGGTGCATAATCATCTGTGAAGGTCAACATCCCCCTCACGTCATGTCCTGCAAATCTAAGAAAGTTTGCTCACCTCTGCCACACGTGAAGCAATCTGTATGTGTAGTGCCAGTGAAATAGGAAAACTGAAGCAGGCATGTTGTGGGTTGTCTACATGCATGCTGTTCTGCAGTTTTGTGAGCCCATCTCAGTTTAAAACTGTAGTATTGCTTGCTCTTCTTGTTCTCACTTATTTCACTGGCTTATGAGTGACTTGGGCTACCTTTACTAGCAAGTCCCTTGCTAGTCTGACTCAGAGACTGTCCTGTGTAAGGCAAATCCCATGTACTGAATAATTACATTGTTTTTCATATAACCAACTGACCACATGGAAGCCCTCAAGCATCCTTTGGGCTCTGGCTCAAACTGGAGGCTGGAAAGCCCAACAAATGGATGATGTTCTGCTTTGCACTCCTGGACCAACCTTCCCATCCTCCCTTTGGCAGGACAAGGGAGTCCAGATCATTTGCTTTGCCTCTCTTGCATTCTAATTTTTTATCTCTGCAGCAAGAATTGCATTGCTTACTCAGCTTAGCAAAGTACTTTAAAATCTTTGTGTGTATCATGGTGTGTAAGTACAAAGTTGCATCACTGTATGGCCTGATGCAAGACCAGCAGATAGCTTCCAGCTTTTTGTTACTGTTGTACCTGGGAAGGAAAGCAATCCTTTCTCACTTCAGTGGTGGTCTCAGAAAATGCCTAGCTCCCCTTCTGCGAATGCTTTAGAGGTCAAAGACCAGCTGTACAGCTGAATAAACAGTAAAGTATTTGCCTCCCGAACAAACTAGGAGAGATGATGCATAGGTTTGGGTTTTTTTACAAGGCATTACTATTTCATCAGATGCAGGTTTCTCTCACAAGTTTCCCTTGCTGAAACACACTGTGCCTTAATGGAGGTGGTGCCACCCGTGTGTCATGGCTGCTGGACAGAAACCAGATGTGAAGTTGGCCTTCTCAAAGTCTCTCCATCCTGGAGACTGGTTTTAAACATGGGCACACATTTGCTGAGCTCTCCTCCCAGCCTTCATAGGAGTGTTTGACTACAACCAAGTATTATTGGGTTGTCACGAATATTGCAAAACAAGCCTCTCCCCCACCATTTCAGTGGTATGGATGAAGCTACTTATCCGTTAGGGTTACACATCCATTCCCTTGTGTGTCCTGTGTCTCCTTTTTATGTGGACCACTTGCTTTTCCCCCCAGGCTTTGCTTGCCTGTTGCTCTCTGCTCCCTCTGAATTTAGCATCTCTGATAAGTATCTTTGGGTAGATGTCTACAAACAAAAGAGAGTAAACAAAAGTCTGGAGTGGCGCTGGCCTTTTCCTTTAAACAGGCTCATCTTGGACACTCAAAAGCGTGCCTCCTGAGCAGGGAGTGGCACTGGTAAAGGACTGATAGCAATATTGAATTAGCTTTAAGACCTTCAAGGAAATGTTATGCCTACTGTAGCTGAGAAACCACACCCAGAGCTCTAGAAACAGTGAATGAAAAAGGCTGATAATGCCACAAAGGTATCTTTTTTCCTTGCTCTCCTGCCTATGAAGTGACAATTGTAACGGATCAGCTCCATCTTTGCTAAGCCTAACCCAAACCTACAGTTATGGGAATTCATCTAGACCTCAGGTGTGTATATATTCATATTCCCAAGCTAGCAGATTCCTTTGATTATATCAAAAAATGGTGATACAGTGCAGCCATTAAAGTGCTCTGTTCTCTGCATCCTCTGAATGTCTCTGTGTGAGGCCCTTTCTAGGCCAGTCTGTCTTTGTTCTCATCTGGTGCTCATAAACAATAGGGACAGCCCAGACTGTTTGATGAGGTCCACATGCACTGGAGTAGCTGCTCTCTCCCCACAAATGTTCATCTCCTCCTGGTAGACAGCTGTTGTGATGTTTTCTGGTGCCAAAGGAATGGCTCCAGCTTTACCTCCTCAGCTAAGGATAAAAGCTCACCTGAAATCACTTACTGTAAAACAGAGCGGTGTTGGCAGCTGGATCACTGCTTGCCCTGTTCAGCTGGGTCAGTGAAGCACTGCCCCACTGCATCTTCTCTCTACTCACATAGGTATACATCAGAGCAATACTCTGTGTGAAGACTGTGGCATGATCAGATGGCCATCACCCACGTGCTGGACACCTGATAAAATCTCCCCCAAATAAAAGATTGGCAAATCCTGTGATCTTGCAGAGCACTGCCACTGTGCAAAGATGTGTGAGACACCAGCAAAGGAAAGCAGAAGCATGCAGCTGTCATACAGGTAGCCTGTTCTCTCATCCTCTATGATCCTTCTGAGCAGGATCAGGTTTCTAAACACTTTCTGAGAAGGAGGGATGAAATGGTCCTGTTCCCTGGCTGGATATGGTGGTTATGAGAACCCATTTACAGAAAGAACAATCATCCTGACCCTTTGCAGAAGGCCACAGCCTGGAAGCTCTCATGTCAGTAGTTGTCCTCCAGTGTGGAAGACCAGGAAAAAGAAGACCTAGTAATGCAAAAAGCCTGCAAGATCACTGTCCCATCTTTGATATGTTCATATCACTACCTATCCTACTTAGCACTCTTGCTTTTCTTTGCTGGGGAGCAGCAGTGAGTCCCACTCACTGCAACAGTGACTGGCTTTGGGGCCATTTGTGTCCCTCTGCTTGCCTCCCTGAGCTGTGGTGTTGGCAGTGATGATTGTTTCTACAGGAGAGCATTACGTGTTCCCTGGCACCAGGCCTGCTTACTGTCCCTGTTCCTCACATCTTAATAGTGGCACGTAAATTCTGAGTCCCTCTTTGGACATTAAGTTCTTCCTTTGACATGGCTCCTCTGTGCTTTGGGGTTTTACACCTCAATACCTTTTAAGTCTGGCCAACAGCTACCAGGTATGGTGATAGGGTAATGAAAGCAGCTCTGTTGTTATGGAGAGGGCATGGAGAGACCTCCTCATCACTGATCTTCATCTTCTCATGCTGAGATTAACCGTATAAATAATTTCCCCTGGCAAAACACAGCCAGCTGAAAAGGTATCTGTAAATGGCACCTGTACCCATGTCAGCTTTCAGGTGAGCCAAAACCAATAGGTGTCAGCTTGTGGGGGAAATGAAAGGTACTTATTTTTTGTGTGTGTGAGTAGGCTTGCTTCATGAGAATGAAGCTGCAGGCTGTACCATCGCCACTGAAAAACACAGGCTACTAGTAGCCACTGCCAAATAACAAGAGTAGCTAGTGGGATAAACCCAAGCTTTGATGTGAGGCAAAGCTGAGAAGTCACAAAGGGGGCATCTAGGAGTCAAGCTGCCTCTCAGAGAGATCACAGCCTGTAAATCCAGCTCTGCATTTCAGCTGCCTCCGCTCTGCTGCCAGAAATCCTGGGCACGGGAGACAGCAATGGAAAATCCCACTGAATCATTGTCCCACCTTAGGCATGCCTGATTTGGTGGGCTCAACTTTGCCACATGGGAATCCACAAGCGTACTGGAAAACTAACAGTGGTTCTGGAGGATGAGTAGGAGTAAACCCCACTAAGCTGTAGCATTTTCTCTTTAAAGAGGGAAGCTCTTCACAAGCAGCCCCTAAGCCCTGATGCTCATTCAATGGGATGTACCCAGGTCCTGCTGAATTCCAATGAAGTTTTGTCAGAGGTTTAAATTAGATCAATGCACTGTCAGAGTTTCACTGCACAATTCTTTGAGATTGTGGTTAATTCCTAAGCTAATTTCCTCTGAAATACTTCCCACAGTGTTGCTTACAACACTGCACAATGGATTTAGATGGGACAAATGCTGAAGGGGCACCCTGCTAAGGCTGTTGGGTGCAGGCATCTCCCCTCTCTCTGGTTCATTAAGTTCAAAATCTAACACAGCCTTTTCTGTGCAGCACTGCTACATGAGACTAGCTGCTCCAGAGTCATCTGAGCTATTGTGATATGAATCAGCTGTGGAAAAGGCCCAGGGTCTTCCCAAATCCTGGCACAAGAAGTAGAGGAACAAACTGCTGACCGCACTGCGTTTCCCTGTGTTAAAGGAGGATTAATTAATGTTTTCAGGCTGCTTTGAAAATTAAAAGTGCCACATGGTACAATATTGCTGTTCCTGTTGTTCACCCTGCAGCTGATACGTACCATGTCTCTCACAAACGAACTGGAAATTGCTTTTGGTATTTTTGATGTTTTTCAGTGGAGCTGCTACAGCCTGCTGCTTCATTCTAATAAATGTGCCCTACTTCACCCTCCGCTGTCCCCCTTCATCTAAGCTCCTCTGCAAGGGAAATAAAAACATCAGTGCCTGGCACCATCTGTCAAGCACAGGCTAATCCACTCTCTGCTTATCTCATGGTCAATTTGGTTTCTTTCTGAGCGGTACAGCCACTCTTCCTATTGCTGAGAATTTAATACTATTCAGAGGTTTGGGCTTTGCTTTATTTTCATGGTAATATTATTATGACAATTGCAATGTTCAGATATACATCCCCTCCGTATGCCCGGACTGGAGAACAGTACTAAAGCAAACATGTAACCACACAGAAAGGCAGGTAGTACTGCTCTTCCCATCTTACACAGGAGAAACAAGGCAAAAAGACCTGACTTACCCAGGGATGTGCCTCAGCAGCAGACCTAAGCAGAGGGCTCACAGGTCCCTGACAAGACCCAGTCACTGATGACATCCAAAACACCACTGCTTTGCCTCTCTTTCTCCTCTTGTTTTGGCTTTGTTTACAGTGATCTCTACAGAAGCTTTGCAAAGATGATTAAGATGTAGACCTTTATACAGCTCCTGTGATGAGGCTGTGCATACCCACCAGGGACAAAGCTCACAGAGCAGCACAAGAGCAGTTCAGGTCTTTCTGTTAACAAACAAGGCACGTTAGACCAGTTATTTCCTCTATTTGCAGGTGGTTATGGGACTCCAGGCACTGTCTTTATGGCTTCTTTCTAACACTCTTACTGCTTCTGCTGTCCCCGTGCTATTAACTAAGAGGTGATTGCTGTCTGACAGACTGCTCTGACACTTTTGCTTCCTTTGCATGATCTAAAGAGGGGTTGATGACAGGTCAATGAGCAATGTCAGTGCTCAGTTCTGTCCAGGATCAGGCCAGAGCTGGCCCAACTGAAGAGATCCGATTCTTTGGAGGTCTGCCCGAAGCAAACAGCAGCTCTTAACATATGGATGTTGACCCACCACTGACTGCCTAACCTTGTGCAGGCTCGTGAAAAATCCATGCAGGAAGCTGAAGAACACTTGGACATATAAGTATGTGCTGCCTGCTGTGTGTGCACAGAGATGCCCCTTTGCCTTTGATGTGGGATGATAGGAAAGTCCTGCTGCTCCTCTGATGATATCACATGGATGGACCCAGGAAAAAATATGCCTTCTTTAGCATTAGGTATCATTAGATATTATTAGATATGTGATATTATTAGAACAGAAATCCTTAAAACGGCATGGCTTGCTCTGGAAAAGGAAAAAAACCATCCCTTTTCATGTCTTTGTCATGCTCAAAAGGATTTTTTTTCATATTTTTGCTAAGATCACTATTTGTTTGCTGAGGATGCAATCTGTGTATGAGCATTGAGCCATTGAAACTGGCAGGGACTTGATCACCCTTACACCCAAAGGCCAGAAAGGGCCACAAACACTTCCCCTCTTTCTTCCCTCCTCTTTCATCTCCACCATGGGCAATATTTAAGGTGTGTCACACAAATTTCAGCTTGAGTGGCCTGAAACACTGCAAGCAGCATCAGCCATAGCACCACTGAGGTGGGGATGCAGTTGGCATCGGTCTCTGTCCCACAGGGCGTGAGGCACGGGTGAAGCTCACTGCCAGAGCAAGCCAAGGCAGACGTAGGGAGCGGCGGGCACCGGGCTCGGGGTGGCGGCTGACAGGCGCCTGGAAGAGGGGACCGGGTGGGCGGTTAAAGACTGCGCGCGGCCCCGCCGAGCCGAACACCGACCACAGCCGCCACCGGGCGCGGCCGTGAGGTGACCGGGGCGGGGCGGGCCGTGAGGCGGAGCCTCGGCGACGCTGATTGGCGTGCGGCGGAGGCGGGGCTACGCCGCCGAGCCGGAGCGTCGGGGCTGTGGAGGGCGGGGGGCAGACACCGGGCACGGAGCCGCCACCGCCGCTCCCCTGCGCCAGGTAACCGGGTGGGGACCGTGCCGAGCCCCGCACTCACCAGGGAGGCCGGGGGTGTGCTGCTGGCGGCTGGGGAGGGAGGTGGCGGCTGCCGGTGCGGGCCGTGGCGGGGCCCCGGTTGAGCTGCTCCGGCCCGGCGGCGCGGAGTAGGGGCAGCCCCGGCCTTGATGCCCTGCTGCGGCTCGGCGCCGCGACAAAGCACCGGCCCTTCCCCACTCGACCCTTTCTCCGCCAGCGTCTCGCAGCCCCGCCGAGCCTTCCTGCTCGGCCCTGCGCCCGAGGCCGGCACCGAGCACCCCTTCCCTGCCGCGGCCACAACTTCCTCCGCCGGCCCCGCATCGCCGCCGGCTCCCCTTCCCCGGAGGGGCGGTGGCAACTTTACTGTGCGGGAAAGAGGAACCGTGCTGAGCCCCTTCCGCCGCGTCGTCCTCCTTCCCCGCACCGCACGGCAGAGGAAGCGGGAGTGCGGGCAGCCCGGGGGTGCGGGGCTGGGCCCGGGCGCCCCTCACCGCGGCGGCGGGGCCTCCCGTCAGCTGTTTCCTCCTGTTTGTTGTCAAGTTGCCTGCGCTGCCCGCAGCGCCCGGCGGCGGCGCCGGGGAAAGAGCCGCCGGCGGTTGGCTGCGCGTGGCCCCGTGACGGCGCGCGGCCGGGACCCGCCTCCCCCTCCTCAACCCCCCTTCACGGGGCTTTGTGTGGAGCGGGGGTCTTTCCAGCTCAGGGTGCGGGGTTCACGTCGCCTCTGCCGGCCTGGCCGTGAAGCGTTACGAAGGCCGGCGCCGGTCCTGCCGCTCCCAGAGCGTAGGTCAGTTCCCCCCCGGCCCCCCACCAGCCCCTGTGGCTGCCCGGTTGGGGCAGCCGCGGTGCCACACGTTGGGTGGCAGGGCCGCTTAGGCGTCTTCTGAAGTGATGGGGTACTACTTGCGCCGTGGGGACTGGCTCGCTGCCGCAGCAGCCCTCGGTAACCCCGTCTGCCTGCCTGGGGGTGACTCGCACTGAAGGCGGTTGTCGGAAGCCCAGTCGTGGTTACTCGCTGACGGAGGTGCTCACGGCTCTTCAGCAGGGAGCCCGTCAGCTCTTCGAGTGGGTTTTGACTGGAAGTGTGGATTCTCAGGGAACTGAAACATTGGAACCGGCTGCCCAGGGCAGTGGTGGAATCACCGTCCCTGGAAGTGTTCACAAGCCGTGTAGACAGAGCCCTTACTGACATGGGTTATTGGTGGCCTTGGTAGTGCTGGGGAATGGTTGGACTTGGTGATCTTAAAGGTCTTTTCCAACCCAGTTGATTCTGTGATTGCGAAGGTACATTTTAGCTCTGGAAAAGGTTTTAGTCAAAGCCAAAAAGGAATGCAGAGACTGTCATCTGTCTGTTGATCTGTTGCTCTGTGTACACATCTCGGCTGTACTGTGCAAGCAGATACACATTAGATGGATCCAGCATGCTTATTTAAGAATAAAGGCTGTGTTTTGGATAATATAGTGCTGGAAGTTAATAAATTATTTTTCTTTAAATAAACATGGCGTTAGGGTTAGGTTGAAGGAATTACAAAGAAAGTACACAAGTCTCATGAGGGAGAAACACGGGGCATGGCTTTTCTCAGATTGGTAACTGTCCTAGAGCACCTCTTGTTGTCAGCAAATAATGGCAATTGATTAGCCATTAGTTAACAATGGTTGTGACTGATGGGAGAAAGGGAGGGAACTTACTTGGTGGTGGTAAAGATTGCCTCATGTGGCTGGTTCAGCTATATATAAAACTATGTAACAGCTATATATAATCCCTTTATATATAGACTCATTCTGGACAGCTGAACTGAAGTAATGTTTATGACAAATGACACTGCCCATTTTCAAGTGTTACTCTTTTTCTAATACTAGTCTTTAGAGATGTTGTTTAGAGGCTTCTGTCATCTGGTACTTTCACTTCCGTAGCTGTGGAGGCCCTTAGTTTACAGAATTCAGATCTAATTGCTTACGTGGAGATTTTAATGATGAGTGAGTTTCAGATGTTGCTGCCAAGCATGCCTTTCAAAGCCGGGTAGGGAGGATGACAAGAGTAGGTGAGATTTGTAACTTGTCATCTGACAGTGAGTTGTACACATACACAAATACATATGTATTATATATATATATATATTTAGCATTCCCTCTTCTGGTAGTCATCACAAGCTTGAAGTGGTGTTGTCCAGGGTAGGTCACTGGTTCATATTTGTTTACTATCATTTGACCTATGTTGAAATCTTGATTTGCTCAGCTCTTGCAGCAATATGTAATTCCCTTAAGCAAGATTTAACTTAAAAATAACTTGTTACATATGTAGAGGAAACGCCTGTACACTGGGGATGTTTGGTAGCAAGGCTGTTCACTTTTGGAGCCTTGAGCTACATTTAGGAGTTTCCTAGTTCATATAAAAATTTCTTGGTGAGATGCACTTAGCTTATTTTGGCAGTTGGATGTGGTTTGTATGGGAGTTTGAATGCTCATTGTCTTTTCGCTGTTTCTCTAAATTTTGTTCGTGACTCATGAAATCAGTGGTGTCTTTGGGTGAAGATTTGTATCACTACAGCGCTAAAATCGATTAAAAGAGAAAATCTGAATTAATTTAGCTATATGCAAGTTGAAGAATGAATTAATAGGCAAAAGTTGTCTTGTTAATTAGTGTAAGAATAAATTTATCGCAAACCCAGGAAATGCAGCTTTCTTGCAAACAGTTGAGGAATTGAGAGGATCACCTTTTCCTCTCTTAGGAAAGGGAAAGGGGAGGCAGGAAGGGAGGGGGAAAATGGAAGAGAAAAAGAAACTGGGAGACAGGATTAGCTGTTGCTTTTGGACTCTGTGTAATAGTGGGAAAGAAAATCTAAGTCTGATACCATTTGTAAGCTAATACTTTTATATGTTATCTAACGAGAGTATTGTGGGGTATAAGTGACTATGTGGGAGATGCTGAGATACGGGGGCTGTATTAGAAACAAGCACCCACCTGTGTGGCTCTGCTCATTGTAAACTTCAAGCAAACTACCCTGTGCTAGGTGTTCATGTACACTGGTATGTTATGTTAACATACTGAAATGCCAGTATCCCAGTGCAAAGGTTTTGACTTACCTAGAAAAAAAGCTGAGTTGCAGTAGAAAATTACATTACTTTAACTTGCACAAATGCAGTTCCATCCTGCTGGGCGGCCTGTTCTAGGCAGGTGCTGTGCTCTGCATCTGGGCGCAGCTTTCATTACTTTGCCAAAGCCTCTTCAGTCATCTTTGCTACAGTAGCTGGCTGGTTCTGAAGAGCATAGCATACTGTTCTGGTTCACTTTCTTCACATTTCGCTGTGTGTGGTGCTTTGATAACAAGTTCTGCATGTAGGCAGAGGCCAGAGGCTGGACCCCACTTCCTTCAACAGCCACAGAAGTCTGTAGCAGATGGTTGAATCTCAGACCTCCTAAGAGACTGACCACGTCTGTATTTTCAGATGCACCCCCAATTGTGAGCAGCGGAAACCCACGCAGGTAAGGAGCAAGTTTGTTGGTTGGGGTTTTTTGCTTACCCAGTGATTCTTTAATGTGTGATCTTGTATAGCTGTGCTAAGTATTCTTTTTCCTCTTTTGTCCATGAAGATGAGAAGAGGAAGCTCAGGCCCAGTTCCTGACATGTGAAGATGAAGTTTAAGCCTGGTTCCAGAGTAAGTACACCTTGAGAATGTTTTACTGTACCTAGGGGAATGCACAGCCTTTCGTCAAAGCACTGAGAGTGCTTGTTGGCTCACCATGTAAAGGAAAATGTCTTTAGTCAGTGAAATGGTGAAAGAGAGGCTGTCACAGTTTTTTATCCTTTAACTAGCAACTGTTTTCTGTTGTAGATCTGAGATGCAGTAGATGGTGCTGAAGCAACACTGAGGCTTCTGAAATATCCACAGTCCAGTGTGTATATGGGAAGTGCCTCCTGGCTCTGCCAAACACTGATGGTCCTGTGTCTTCAAGAGATGCATTCTGGGACAAGAAAACACTGACTGTTAGTTTTAAAAATGTTAATAAATAATTCTTTGTGTTGCTTTTTCATTCTTTACTGCTTGTGAAGGTAGGCAGGTTAGGTAATTCAAATACCAACGAAGTAGTGCTGCAGGTGGTTTCAGCTCTGTATGCAGATAGTAGACAAATTAAAGCTGTTGAATGTGAGCTCTTTGACAGCTGTTGCTCAGTGTTGCCAAAATCAATGCTGAAAAACAGGTGGAAGCTTGGGAGCGTAGTACTCTAGGAGTATGTATAATAGTACACAGCCCCAGTGCTTGTGTTTCCTGTCTGACCATGCACTCACTGGGAGAAGCATGCAGGCCGGAAATGTTTCCCAGGATGACTAGGAAGTGGTATTAAGGTTTGTGCTGTCAGAATACTGCCCTGTCAGCAAGCCTTACTAGCTGGGTAATATGTGCTACCATTGATTGGTCAAGTAAAGATACTCTCAAAAATGCAGGCACCTACTAATGACACACTGGCATCATCTCTCAATTCCTGGAAGCACCTGTTTCTTTGAAGTGTGTAGATTTGACAAGTGGTAGATACTTTATATCCCATTAGCGTAAGTCTGCCTTATGTCTCCAATATAGAAAAATTGGAGCCATTAATTTAACATTATGACTTGTCTTTGATAGTTTGTGTGAGGGCAGGATCACTAGGACTTCATCACTGACACGTACCCAGCAAAAAATGGTTAGCTGACTTAAAAGGTGAAATCACAGGCCAGAAAGCCCCACACCAATCTCTGCTTTCCTCAGCGTATGGTTTTGTGAATAACCAAGATTCCTGTCCACTGAAAGTTCTGTTAGTAGCATGATGGAATTTGTGTGATATGGTAGTGTCACTTTCTGGGGTTGTAACTAGCAATAGGGAACCTGATTGGAGCTCAGAACCAGTGGAAGTTATTTTCTCTGATTTTAAGTGTGGAAAGAGTGGATGAATGGTTGAATGTGCTTCTTGCATTTTCCTCCTCCTAATTGGAGGATCTTAAGCTTTAGAAATGCTTTACTGTTTTGCAGTTCTTCTGCTTGTCTTCATTTAAGAGTGCCTTCCCACTGCCTATAAAAGCTGCCTATAAGTGGCTTTTTTCAGATCATTTATGTATGTGTGAACATAAATAGACGCCCACACCTTTTACATGGGAAGTGAAAACTATAGGGAAAAAAAATTACATGGTTATCTTGGGTGACTTTGTACACATCTCTATGCAAAAGATATGAGCCTGAGAGCAATGGAAAATTGCTTTCCCTTGTTCTGTAGTGCTTTCTTATGGTGAATTTTACCCTACAGGATTCGAGATCATTAGGAGAGAACAGATCTCATTAGGAGAGAAGAGTCTACACGTGTACCAAGTACTTTCTGAGTTGGTCTTATAAGTGAATACTATGTTTTTAGCTTGGGGAAAAAAAAGTGGGGAGGGAAGAGCGTGGTATGATTCCAAGTTAAAGTTAACTTCTCTACCTTATGTGAGACAAAAAAACAAAAGTTCCTTGTCATTTAGAAAATCCATGGTCAAATGCCGCATTCTGAGACTGCCCTACTAGCAGTCAGTTTGTAACTTTGTTTTCCTACTTTTTACTACTGTGAGCAAAAGACTAAGGTGTATACATTTCAGCTGGACCCGTAAGAATTCATTGATATCCTGTAGCCATCGAAACCAAGAGCTGATGATAGCTATAGGCTGCTATCTGCTTTGACTGAAATCTACCAGGGACCAGTTAAGTGCAGAGGTTGTTTTTTGAAGTTAGATACTCTAGTGGGATTACATTATTTTAGCATTGTCTTAAAAACACAACCCCAACTCAAAATCTGATCTATTTTGACCGTTATAATGCCTGTTGTAGGATTTAATGTTCCAAATTTTCAAATGTGTATTCATTTAAAGAATACATTGTTTTGTTATGCACTGTATTCTGAAGACCATTGTTCGGGTACCAGTTGGTTTGTTAGATTCTGCTGTAACTTTAATCTGAATTCTCACGGTCAGATGAATCTCACTTTGTCTTTCTGTAGGGACCCAAGTCTTACTGGAAGTTTTTTCTCATTTAGATACTTGGTGAGGTTAGTTTCAGCCTTTTGGTGTGATATAAATAATTGAAGAATGTAGGCCTTGTATTAGTAGGTAGGTTTTTCAGCATGAAGTCTTTGAACATATTTATTTATGCATTTATTTTAATGTTCAATATCTTCAAGACTCAGCAGTTCAGTCCATGCATAATACCGTATCCAGAAGTAATACATTTCTATGATGCTTTGACTTCTAACTTGATTGTGAGAATTACACTCGCGCTCTCTTCAGAAGTAGTTACATTTTGGTTTTAGTGACTCTGGGTTACTGGTTTTCCAGGTGCAGTAACATGAATTCTGTTTTTATATAGCGCATGTGTTTGCATTTTAAGTGTTCAGATGCATATTTTTCAAAGTGGCATGCTTTGCAAGGTTGGTCTGTGCAATGGATCTGTTCTCATTACTTACCAAGCTTAGTGTTTACGTTGCTCTTGGTGAAAGAGCGGGATGTGTTTGGATTTGTTTTATAGTGGCTTCTAGAAATACTGAAGGGGTGCGCACTGTGTTTACCCTGAAAGAAATACCCTTTTGGATGTTGATTCCACATTTACAGTAACTTACGATCAGTTAATTGTTTTTAATCCACAACACAATCAACACAAAAATAGCATTATCCAAAATTAGTAAGGATGGCACATGGAGCTAGGCCAAGTGCCTCATGGGCATATCTGTCACAATTGCCTTTATTGCTTGTCTTTGTGGTTTCTTCTGGTTGGAGACTTTGACTGATACTATTTATTCACACTTATTGTCTGTTGATTTTCCTTCATGCTGTCACAGTTCACATCTTATTTTTTCTTTTCCCCTTGCTTGCTATGAAAGATAAAGACATTAGAGAGGTGTAAAGCTTAGAGAAATTGAAGGAAAGCGCTTCCCTATTTTGTGTGGAGTCACAAGGAGGTGCACGCTTACAGTCAGCTAAGTCTTTGAGATATTTTTGTCAAACTCAAGGCCTGTTTTATTTATCCTCCCAAGAAAAAAAACGGGTGTGATATCACTTTTAAAGGAAAGCAGCATTCCATTCCGTTGAATTTTTATGTATCCTTCCGGTGGGATATGAAAGACTAACAAAGATATGAAAAATCTGAATGTAAGGAAGTTGTGGTAGAATCACTCTATTCAATGCTAGGAGCCCTTTCTATTGCTGCACACAGTAAGAAAACAAAGTGATGAAATAAAGCAGTTGGAAAAAATTATGTCAGTGACTTATGATTTTTACATGTAAAAATTTTATGTGTGCAGGCGCATGTTTTAGTCCATTTGCTTTGTGCATGTCAGAGTAAGCTTTAAGAAACTGATCCCCTGAAACTTGAAATGGGTTTAATTTAGGTATTTGTGCTCCTTAAAGCCATTTGACGTAGAAGATTCAACTTGACAAGCACAAAATTTGATTAATTTCTCTCTGAATGGCACACTGTCTCCTGCTCTGAAAAGTAAAACCCACATGATTTTTATATTGCAGCATGTCAGATTTACTTTGCATTGCTGTGCATAACAAAAGCAGAGACAATACTCTCTTCTGATTCCACATCTGAAGCATAAATGGAGGTATATTTAACTTGTTTAACTATGGCTGCCTAGTCATAAAATTTCAGCAGTTGAAATGAAAATAACATAATAACTGAATTCTTTGTCATGTTATCTCATCCTTTGTGATTTAAGTTTTCAGCTGTCTGATATGTTTCATGCCTACTCGCTAGTTAACTGAGTAATCTATGTAGTTGGTATAAAGTTGGTGAGATACTTTAATTTTCCTAAGCCGTGAAGAGATTTGTTTATTAGATACTGCTGGTCTGCTGATATAAATTTCTAAGCTCTCTTTTCCTGTTCGCTGAAGTTCTTCAGGTATTTCAGTGATGATGATTTGAAAATAGCTTGGGTAAATGATACAATATTTTGTATTTAGATTAGAAAGCTTTAAATGTTTGTGTATACAAACTGCCTGGTGTAAAGATTGGGTGGGTTGTTTGTTATGTGAAATAGCATCCAAACCTTTCCTATGTTGTTATGTATATGAAATCACTAAGTGTCAAGTCAAATGCAGTAGCCCAGTCTGCTATAGAAGACTGAAGCATCTTGGATGGTGATGTTGTGTGGTTGCATATCAGAAATTCTGCAAAGGTTAGGGGAAGTGACAAAATAAATACATATTTTAAAAAGGGGGGGGGTGGGGGTGACTTGGGCAAATTAAACCGTAATTGCCTTGGTGACTCAGTGTACTTCTCTGTGCTTCATTTCCCAGTGCTGACTAAGATGAGTGAGTCGTTGGGAATATACTGAAATGGAATTTCGGTATTATATTAAAGAGGAAAAGAAAATAGGAAAGAAGTGGAAGCTTTTGAATTTAAGAACTGTAGGGTGCTGAAGTGGTCTGCAAGTGTCTGAACTATACTTTAAAGGTTTTGGTTTGTGGTTTGTTCATTTAATGTAATTAGTTTGTATCTAGGTGTGTCATCTTACTGGTAAGATGGGCATTTGGGGAAAGAACTTGTCTTGATGAGAAAGGATGAATGCAGTCTGTAAGTTCAGTAATTCATCTATGAAAGAAGGAACCTCTGCAGTCATTAGCTGAGTTGGTTTGCAGAATATTCTGCCATGTATATGGGGTGTTTGCTTTTGGTTGTTTGTTTCCTGCGATGGTTTTTTGGTTTTACATGTATATGGTCTTTCTTTTTGCTTTCAGGTCTTTGGGTATAAACTTGCGTAAGTTCTAAAAATGGGAAGAATTTTTCTGGATCACATTGGTGGCACTCGCCTGTTCTCCTGTGCAAACTGCGACACTATTCTGACCAATCGTTCTGAGCTCATCTCCACTCGTTTTACAGGGGCCACGGGAAGAGCCTTTCTTTTTAACAAGGTTGGTAAGAAGCTGAGGAGGAACTACTGTTTGCTTTTGAAAAATGACTTGGTGGGAAAAGAATCTGTCATCAAAACTAAAAAGCTTCTTGGCTAAAATGTTGTATAATTACTCTCTTAATTTTTTATTATTTATTTTGTTCCATCCAGCAGTCTTTGAAGTCAAATCAAGCATTTACTATCAATGGCAAGCTGTCTAAATCAGTTTATCCACAATACTGAAAGACTGTAAAGAGGGTCGTGTATATAGAGGTATCATGGCAAAATATATGGAGTTTTGACTTTGGAGACTTCTGTAATATGAACCTCAGATTTACTGTGAGATATCTTGTGGTCTATCAAAGTGTTTCAAAGGCATTTTCACTTTTAGTCAGTTAAAGTCTAGGTAGTATTCTGTTTAATTCTAAAATGCATTTAAACTAGCAGTAGTTTGTCAGCTTTAGGTAACTATAGTCTCTTTTATAGGCAATAATACTCTGGGTTAGTTGAATATTTTTTTTAATCGATCATATTTGATTTAATTCAACAGAGTGAAATATGGAAGTGGCCTCGTTTGGGCTGGGATACAGTTAATTTTCTTCCTAGAAGCTGGTACAGTTCTGTGTGTTGGCTTTAAGCTGAGAATAATGTTAATAACACACCTAAAAACCTGAATTGTAGCATTATTTATTAACCCCTCTGTTAGATACACTGAAAAAACAGTGATCATCTTATGCTTCCTTACAAAGCTCCTGGTCATGTAATCATTGGGGTGTGTTGGTTTGGGTTTTTTCTTGAAAGCCATTTGGTGATTGGCAGATTCTATGGAGGCAACAGTAATGTCTTCACTTAACTGTGCTTGGCCTTGGGATGCTGATCCTTTCATAGCATTTGTCTCTAAGTGTTGGGCTGCATAGCTGTAAGAGAACTGTGCATCTGTATACTTTTTCACCCAGTATGCATTGGATTCTGGGGTTCGAATTTTTCTTGTGTTAAGTAGTGGGGTTTAATCACAGCAGTTTGGTTTTTTTACATTTCTGCACACAAAAACTTTACATCTGAAACAGAGAGAATGAGCACAGTCAGGTGGCAGACTGAGAAAGCAGCACAGACCCATCTTTCAGAATACTACCGCATATCAGCAGTTTGGATGTAGTTCTGACATTAACTTTTCAGCAAATTATGCATCCTGGTTCTGTAGTGTTGCTGTGTAACAAGTTGAAAGAATGTTTTAAACTGCCAAGATAGCACATACAAAAATAGGTGCATGTTTAATGCCTACATTCTCAGCCACTTTTTCTCAGCCTACTTTTTCTTACATGATTATTTCAAATGCACCTGAAGACTTTTAAAGAAGTACCTCGTAATATTTTGGTTCTGACTCCTGTGAATAAGTGATCACATCAGTTGCTAGAAATGGGTTGCATATATTAACAAGTGGATTAATACCAATTAGTTGAGCAAAGTACTTTGCGCTCTAGTACTTCTTGTGATAGCATTTCATATCTTGGTTAAACAGTGTGTTATACATCCCTGTGAAGCGCATCTTTAAAGTGTTACGCTCACAACCAGATTTTCAAGGGCTGTTGGCTTACTATGTTGCAGTTTTCAGTTCATGTGCAGTGCCAGAGGCTCTTTACTTCTAAAATGTTGATAGTCATGGACATTGTTACCAAGCTTTGCTCTGTACAGACTAATCCTCTCTATTCCCTGTCCCTGTATGTTTGCATCAGGTGGTAAATCTGCAATACAGTGAAGTTCAGGATCGGGTCATGCTCACTGGCCGCCACATGGTTCGAGACGTGAGCTGCAAGAACTGCAACAGCAAACTGGGTTGGATCTATGAATTTGCCACTGAAGACAGCCAGCGCTACAAGGAAGGTCGTGTTATCCTGGAAAGAGCGTTGGTCCGAGAGAGCGAAGGATTTGAGGAGCATGTTCCATCTGACAATTCCTGAAGAGACTTGAGTCTCTTCTCAGGTTCTCTTCAATTGAAACTCAAAAATAATAAATTCATCAAAAAAATCTGCTTACATACACTGTCACCTTAGCATCAGAGTCGGATTCATGGACTACAGAGTGGGAAAGATTGTGAGAGTATTTCAGATGGAACCTTCCTTTCTTTATTCCTTTAATATTTTACTTTCCCTCCAGCAGCTTTGTAGAAAGAACGTTGTACAGATGCTGTAAATTTTTCTCTCTTGCATTTACATCTGTTAGATTTGAGATTGTATCTACAGATACAGTGGGCTAAAATGAAAATATTTGGGGGATTTGTCTTTTGTTGGAGAGAAATTCGATGAGGTTTCTTTTAGTTTGCACAAACTGATGTCAGCATAAAGTTATTTTAAAAGTACAGATTTTTTTAAAAACTATATTCCAATTTTGGAGTTAAGTTTTTAGTTAGTGGTTTTGGTTTCTTTTGGTTTTGTTTTGGGGGTTTTTTTTACCCAGTCTTTTCACCTGATCTGCTAGCTAAAGTAAAGAGATCCGAATTTGTGCTGAGTGCTAAAGGTTCAGTGTTGGTACAGCTTGGGCTGGCCCTTGTGCCATATTCTTGTTGAGGTTGATTGGTAGCACAGAGCCCATTATTTCTTGTCATTCTTGACCCAAAGATGTCATCATTCCTTGTTTATTTGTGAAGTCCCATTCACGAAGTAAACTGGTGTTGATTGGAAAATACTCTTGAAATAGGGCAAAACTGCTTGGCTTTTTTTAACTTTAACTGATGTAACTTATAAGCATAGTAATAATATAATAGTTGTCTGTTTAGTCTTGCGTTGCTTACGATTCAAGCTGTGTTTGTAATGATAGGGATCCACTGAGAAACTACTGTTTCAGTAGTGATTTTTTTTGTTGCTTTACTAAACTCAATAAGTAGACAGGGAGTCGCAAATCTTTAATTCTTCAAGTAGCTCTCTTTAAACCCAGAACTTCCTATGTTAAACACAGCTGCTGTGTAAAAGGAAAAGATTGCCAGCATGTTTGTTCATGCCCAGAGTTATGCAATCTGCATCTCTTGAAAAGATTAACTTAAACAGCTTGTTTTCAAATGCTGCTTCTGGTGTTGAAACTTTTATCTTTCAACATTGTTGAACCTTTTTCATTGTGATGTTCCATTTTTTTATCTTTCTGGGCAGCAGTACATGTCAGCCTAGTAGTAACTAGTGACTTGGATTCCTGCTTTCTTATTGTAGAGGTCAGCTCTGTTTGAAACCGTGATCTTGCTTGCCTTTTTAGCAAAAACGCTCTTCATGAACTTGACTCAAGGGTGCCCAAACACTTTTGTTCTGTCTGAAGTTAAGATGTCAAGGGCTGAAATTTCTTTGAATGTTAGATATGTATGATTCCTTATCAAAGATACTTCTTTTTTTGTTTGTTTGTTTTTATTGGATAAACTGTGGTCAACATGAAGTAAGTTACCCACAGGCTTAGAAGAGGGGAAAAAGCCCTCCACCCAGCCAAACAGATCTGGGCTCTGACCTTTCAGAGTGTATTTCTTCACTAGCCACAGCTCCATGTCTGAAGTTAAAATGTGGAGGGTGACTATGCAGAGTATTTTCTTTTATTATTTTTTGTCACCAAGTGGCAATTTGGACACCCCTGATTTGTACCTACTGCCTATTTCATGTAAAAGTAGCTTTCTTATAGAATTGTCACATAGAAAGAGAACGGAGTAGATCATACCAGAGCTGTGCTTGAATCAAGCTGCTTAAACGATTGTGTACTTGTGCCTCAAATGAATCAGTTTTTGCACTGAGTACAGTAGTACCCCTTTATCTTGTACTTCTGTCCTTCACAGACCTTTAAAGCCTCATTAGCATGGTTCTCTGCAGTACTTTTCTTGTACTTCTGACATTACAGTACAATAAAGTATGTTTTGTCCTGAATTGGTATTTGCCATTCTTTGTGAGTAATTTTCATGGATCTGTCAGCTGAGTGATATAACCTGTCTTCCATTCCCTACCTCGTTGAGTACATCACTGCATTTGTACAGCACAGTGGCAAGCTGTTGATGAGCATCTCTCTCTGAATAGGTGACAGAAGTGTACTGTTGATTTTGGGAGGTGCTAAGTACAGCTTCATGCATATACCACTTGGACACTTGAATGCCTTCAGTTTGCTCCTGTTAAAGAGAAAACAAATCCTGGAAGTGGCTCATTTAGTGGTATTTTGGGTGCCAAACATAACTTCTGCAAAAATGTGAAGTTTTTGCTTGAAGCTCAATTGGGAATTTTGCTTGAAGATTAATCGGGAATTGAGGAGTTGGGTATTCGTATATCTGGAATTCTGTGATCTTTTTTCTTTGTGTGCACATGTTCAAGAGAGGCCTTCTGATAGCAGCTGGTCAACCTCATAAGCTGTAGCTGAAGAACTGGGGTGAGAGGATCGTATTGGTGTAATGGAGCCTGAAGGGCTTTTTCTAACTTACTATTAAGACCTCATTGTTTTGGTAGAGTGTTAGTGAGATGTTAGTTTACCTTCCCAAAAGCCTGTGATTTGAAAAACACTATTGAGGTAAGTCCATTCAAAGTCTATGAGACTTAAGCAAGTGCACTGCAGCTTTAAACCAGTAGACTTTGGATTGCACTTTAGCCTGTGTGCTGTTCCGTATCACCTTGCTGGCTCCGTGGGAGAGTTTAGCCTCATAAATTTTGGCTGCTCCTCCTTGAGACGCTTCGTGTGTGAATGCAGATAACTTATCTGTAGGGAGCAAGACGATTGGTTACAGTACAGCTAGCAGCAGAGAAGACGTTGCTATTTCGCATTAAATGTTATTTTGTGTTACTGCAGTAGCCTTGTATTCCTAAACAAGGCATAGCTGGCACAACAAAAAGTGCTGCTGCAGTGAGCTTGTGCCTGGCACATGATGGCGAGCCTATGCTGTCAGAGGCAGAGAAGGTAGAAAGGAAATTACAGTGCACAACAGACTCCACTGTGTGTTTATGGAGACCTCAGAACTTGTGCTTTAGGCTGCAGCTTGGGCTAGCAGGGATGGTATAACTTCATCCTGACATTACCTGCATTAGAGTTTACATTTCCTGTGCTATGATCTCATCCTAGTTGCAGTGTAGGTGTGCTTCAGTTTTGAAGTAACTGAAGTACTTCCAAGTTTGGACTGAGGTACTTCATTAAAGCTGCTGACAGCCATTTCAGCAAAACACAGCTCTGGGAAGACGAAAAGATTGGATGGTGTGTTTATGGATTGAGAAGGTGTTTTACTTACTCTTTCTATGGCTGTTCAGGGGACCTTTTGAAACAGCATATGTATCTCGTGGCTGTGTTAGAAAAGGTAGCATTACACTTTGCTTGGGGCTGGCTATGGTTACCTGAGAGAGGCTTATTCGTACAGGGCAAGCTTGTCTTGCCAGATTTCTGCCTGAACTGTTGGAAATAATGTCAGCAGATCGTCAGTGGGTTAACAGGAAAGGAACTGATGAAGCTGCAGTTCAGGACACAGCCTTATACCTTGCCGGGTACAAGGAAGAGGTGGCTGGGAAAGAGCCTAGCTGTTTAATCCACCTTATTTTAGAAGAGAAACCTGACCTGTGGCATTGCAGTACCAGAAGTAGTCTGTGGTGTTTCTTCCTTGGGCCTGCCTTCACTTCTTTAGCAAAGCAATAGTAAATTAAAGAACAGAAATCTGGTGGAGCTTGGTTTCCTGTGGATCTTGAGGGCTTTGTGGAGTCACTTGTGCCTGACAGGGATGAAATGTTTCAGACTTCATAGTTTGCTTGGGGCACTGATAAGGGTGATTCTCCAATCTGGCCCTGTTTTTGCAGGATGTTAAAGAACTAAGCAGTTTTGAGGCTCCTTGCTTCATCAGCTGGAGTTAAAATTGCCCAATGACTTTAAAAGGGTGGTGAGGAGGAGTATGACCTGATTGACGGTGTCACTGTGTAAGCCTTTTCCTCTTTCAGGAAATCTGAAATATTATGGCCAAAGAAAATGAGCTCCTACCTGATTCATCACCTATTATGTGGCAAAAACATCCAACACCTTCTGATGAGCCTAATTTAGACAACATGGAGATGTTCCTGGTCTCATGGTTACTTCCCTTACCTCCTCTCTCTGATGTAAGGATTTCTGGTACATGTAAGTAATTATAAGGGGAGAAATGTCACATTTGCCTTCCAGCCTTTTGTTTGTTCACTAATAGGGTTGTTCTTATTTGAATGGATTTCTGTGATGCTAGTAATACTGCTGCAGCCTGATGCCAGCCTGTCACTAGGCAAGGGACCTTCTAGCATGGTATTAGTGACATTATCATCTCTCTCATCCTCAAGTCTAGGCAGAGGTTGTTTGAGAATGATATAGGACTGAACATCCTGCTCTGGGTAAAGGCGATGTGAAGGAAGACCTCATTCACCCTGTTCACAGGACACTTCCATTCCATTGTCTCTTTCCATCTGATGTTACTGTAGCTGTGATCTGCTTAAGTTTGCATTGCAGCACCTCCTTTTAAAAAGGAGGTGACTGTGAAACAGCAGTCTGTGCCTCTTAAACGTGACATTTCTCTCTCAAGAACCTGGTACAGGCTGCTCTGTGTACTGCTCTGTTGGAAAGGGTGTTGTGTTCCTGTTTGTTTTGTTACTGCAAAAATAAACCCAGGCACTTGTCTAAGAAATGGCCAGAATTGCTTTGCACTGGAGGCTGGTTATGGAAGAAAACCCCAGATAAACAAGACATCTGTGTGCTTCTTTGGGAGGGGGGGTTCAAGTCTTAACTAAACCAGGCAAATTCACTCAGAAGCAGCAGAGGTGGGAGAAATTAAGTGAACTTGCACCTTTCTAACTTGCATGGGTTCAGGGAAAGTGGGAATCACTTGGGCACTATAGGGGATCTAAGGTTCCCTGAAGAACAGAGGAAGAGACTGAATGTAAGCACTTCTGTTTTCTTGAGAAACCTCATTGAATGTCCTCACTATAGCACACAGATAATGGGAAATGCAGAAAGAACCAGCTCTAAGTTTCTGGTGTTTGGGTGAAGGCAGCTGAAAAGTAGTTGTCCTTCAAACTAAGCTGATTTTGTTCTCATCATCTGAAGCATTTTACACTATCAGAAACTTGTATTTCTTATATGAGTAAAACCAGAAGAAGACCAATAGGAGAAGAAAAAAAAGCTATGGCATTAATATGCATTTCCTAAGTGTCTGAAGGGGTAGGTAGGAGAGAGAAGGGGGTTCAGACCTTACATTTATAGGCTTTGCCCGTGAGAGACGTATGCTTGTTTAACATCAGGACCCAATGCTGTTTCCTTCTAGGAGCTGGGGATGTTTAGATGGGGGATTTTGCTTTGTGCTTTTGAAACCATTTGCTTTGACTGTTGTAAACATTTACAAGTATTTGAAACACTAGGTTTACTGAGTTACAACAGACTGCACGCCATGGATTGAAAAAGTGCTGTTTGAAGACTGATGGCAGAAACTGCAGGAGATGCAGTCGTCAGTGAAATAGGGAGACCCCTTTCCTACTAGGGGAGCACAAAGCAGAATGGCTAGCTCATACAAGGGTACTTAGCCAAATAATTGCCTTTGTCTGTCCTTATCGACTGAGTATAGTAATTCTCTGTCCTTGAAGGGTTTGAAGACTGTTATTCTAAGCATGACTACGTGGTGAATAAAGAGGGAAGAAGAGGGCTTTGTTACCTTTCAGGGGTAGATCTTTGATCGTGTGCACTGTCAAAGTGGGATGCTGTCAGGGAGGTGGTAGTGAGAACTCCAGAGCATCCCACGGACAGGGTGCAGAAACAGCCTCTGTTGCTATGCTGCTGCTGGGATTTGGCTAGCAGATCTTTCTCCCCATCCTACTCATTTTTATTAAGTTGGTCTGGTCTGTTATATTTTATTCCACACAGTGCCCTCAATTAGAACAAGTTGCTTAGGCTTCCTTAGGGCAATCTTTTTGCTTTAGGGATTAAGGGAAAGTAAATCCTACCTTAGCTCTGTCAGCAAACACAGAGGTATGTGGTAAAATGCAGGCATGCAAACAGAAATCCATAACTGCTATGGTGATTGCAGCACCTTCCTTACAGGATCAGCACAGTTCAGGGACTGGAGGAATTGCCTGCTTTTGGCAATAGTAAAGGGTCACTTCTAGTATCAACATGATTAGTCATTGCAGCTCAGAAGGGAATCAATCAGGTGGATTGTCTATTCCATGTCTCCCTACTGAAGAAGAATTAGCTTAGTGATGTACTCAATAAGCCTCCATTGTTGGGATGAAGTTTCTCAGCATGATTTCTTATTGTAGCTGAAAGGACATTAGTGAGAGATGATTCAGGTCACAAAAGTAGAACACTTTAAAAATGCCAGATTTCTGATGGATTGGGCAGCACACAGTTATCATGTCCCTGGATACGTGCAGCCTGGGGGTGAAAGTGGTATGTGATCACGAAAGTAGGGGAGGCATCGTCATCACCCTTGCCTAAGGTATGCATTGTTATGCGTTGAGCTTGTAGATACAACTTCCATCCCACCACTCCTAACTCTAGTTTGACATTTTATTAATTCTGTTTCCAAAGTTAATTTGGATATGAACTTTCTAATGTGCATTTAGTGGCAACAATTAAAGATTAAGCATTTGTAGTTAGCTGCTTCATGACTGGTATTTGAACTGGGGATCCCATTTGGTGCAGTAACTGTTACTACTTAAGCTCCAAGGCTGACTGCTACTTGACCAGCAGTTGGAGGAAGCTTTTCATCAAAGAAGGCTGAGCAGATGTCAGACCCAGGCTTTAGAGGGTTTCACTTGATGTAAGGTCTCAGCGTTGCATAGGGAATGCTTTTTCAGCTTGTATACTGGTTCTGGTTAGGTCGGGAGGGTTTGAAGTTTTAGTTTGGTTTTTTCCCCATCTGATGCCTGGAGTTGGAGAATTTCTTGCTCTATATAGGACTTTGGAGGCAGAGATGGAAAGATGAAAATTACTCTGTGTTTCCTACCCAGAATGCTTAACTGACTCACTTCCAGCTTCCTGAGTTGAGAAGGTTCCTGCTCCATGCACAACCCCTATAAAGGGCAGAAATGCCCTGTGATTCGTGTGCCACGCTTCTGGGAAAGGGAGGAGGAGCTAGAGGTAGTTTACTGTCTTATCTCACCCTGCTTCATGTGCTCTATCAAGCTACAGGTGAGCTCCAGGAAACTTTGGCTGCCTGTCAAAACAAACCTGAGACAAACGAAAACAGCAGCATTAAACAGTCTGGTGCAGATTTAGGACAAAAAACTCCTATGTTTGTATGAAACCAAAAGCTATTTCCCCCCATAAAGCTCACTTAGCAATGTTAGTATTTTTGTATCAACAGGCTGAAGGAGAAGCTGGTTTGAAATCTGCCACAGGGAGTGACGGGAAGGCAAAGGCAGAGATGGACCCTTTGTGCCAGAGGTTTTGCAGTTGCTTGGTGGCAGTGTTGATGCTTAGATATGGCTCCAGGTGCCTTGGGGAAGATGATACGTAATCACTGGCTCCTTTACGTGCCTTCTCCTTTTCTACCCCTTCCCCCCCTGTTCTCTGCAGCCCTTTTGTGCTTTGTTCATCCTTCTGCAGTCTGTGGTTTTCCCTGTTGTCATCTCCCCACACTGCCATTTGTTTGTCTGTCTCTTTCCCATCCTGCTCCTTGCATCCCTGCTGAGCTTTCAGCCCGTGACCTTGTTCCTCCCAGCAGGGCATCAAGGCTGTAGTTCTCAGGTGCCTCCTTACCTCTGCACTGTGACAGCAATGTTGGTGGCATGGCTGTATGGTGAACCAGTGTAGGGAGACAAGAAGGCTGTTGCTGGTCTGATTCAATGGGCTGTCACGCAAACAGCACGTGCAGCCTTGCTCGCAGGCTGCTGGAGATGATGCAAAGAGCTCCCAAACTTTGCTTGCACTGCCACTACCTCCGAAATCAGTATTTTACCCCTGTTCCTTCTGTGCTGCCACAGAGGCATGAGGAGCACAGACACAAATGAGGTGACCTTACTGTTCTCAGTTCTTGTTCTGGTGCACAGATGCTCAGGAGAGACAGGTATGGAGAAGGCTCTGCTCATCTCTTCTGCATGGCGTTGGTGCCCAGTGTGGATGAGGAGCACTAACACATCCATCTGCAGGCATGCAGGCAGCAAGCATGCACTGCTGTGATATCCCTACCAAGTTTCAAGGCCCAGCTCCAAAGTGTTGTGTCACAAATCTTTTAACAAGTAATTGGACACTTTGTTGTCAAAGGGCAAAATTATATCCCCTCAAAATTATATCCACTGAGCCTTGTTCTAAGAAATGCCTAGCCGTTTCTAGATGAGCTATTTTAAACCATTATGTCCTATCCTGAAGCAGACCTCCAGCATGGAAAACTTCAGCCCAACTGTTTAATGCTTGGTAAGTAAAATTATAACCAGCTGAGAAGAGTTGTATATTGGGAAGTGCCAAACAGCCTTAATGTAGGAGTCATGTTTTGCACAGACACTTCAGTTCGCCAGCAAAGAAAGGAGAGCGCAGCTGCCAACAAGTGCATCAGTTTGGAAGGAGGAATGGAAAACTACATTTTTGCCTTTCCTTTATTGTGCTTGGATATCTCTTTTCAGGATGCAAACATGCATCTGTTTGTTTTCTTGCCTTAAATGAGTAGTTGTATAAAATTTAGCAGAGGCGCATGTTTTTGTCCATCTCCTAACACTGGAAAATTAAATGTTTACAGTATTCCTTTATAAATAGCTTAGTTCAGTGACCTTTTCCAGCACTGACTAGCTGCCAAGTAATCAGTGTTTGAAAGACTCTGGTCCTGATTCTTCTCTTCTTTATGCTGTTTTCCCTCTTGTCATTAAATGAGTTCATTGGAGGAGGTAGTCATTCTCTACAGGCTTGGTCTGATTAGAAATAATATATATACATATATATTTCTGTATATATACAGAAATATATATACATATACATATACAGAAATAAACTATATAAAATAGTAATGAAATCATAGTAACTAGTGGGTTTTGACTTTACCTGACGTTGTGCACACGTGCTGAGATTGCTGGTCTCCTGAAGCATACTTGTAGGCACCTTTTCCCTTAAGCATACCCCTGCAGGTGTCCCTTTAGAGTTTTGTGTGTCTTTGCTGTTAGCTGTAAATCGTTCCATCTGTACCAGTTAGAGGACCAGACCAAAATCTTAGTTAGAAGAACACTAAACCGTTTATTTTCTTTGTCTTTTTGTAGGCAGTACAAAATACAATCCTGATTTGAGGTGCAAGAACTGGCAACTCTAACCATTCACAGCTGAGGCTTTACGCTATCGCATTAAGCAGAAGCAGTGTCCTTCCCTACTATCAGTCTGGCTGCAGCTGGTGGGGTGTGATGGAGGTGACAAAATTAATCTATAGAGGGGAAGCAAGCAGTGACAGGGATCCTTGCATAGAGATACCATTCTTTTCCTCCCTCTGCCTAAGAAACAATAGAAGAAGGGAATGCTGCAGCTGGGCACTGCAGTATGTATCCAGAGATGGTGGATTGCCTTGCATACTCCCTTTGAGGCTTTTTTTATAAAAGGGTATTTTTGGGCTCCTCTCATATCTGATGTGGGCAGATCCCAGGGAGGAATGAAGCCATTCTTATTTCTACTACATGCGTTGCTTCATTTGCATGTCTATGTGGGATAAATCCAGCTTCTCTGCAAAGCACCAGTGTTCCACGTGTTAGCTCTATTTTAAAGATTTCAGTGGTTAAGAAAATGCTGTTGCAATCCCTTCCAGTATCATCTGTGAGCTGACCCTTAAGGGGTGATCTAAATCCAGCTCAGTGTCTGGGGATGTCTGCATCCCACTTCTCTTTCTTTAGCTTTACAGTGGATCATAAAATAATGTGTCATAAAGTCACAGAATAGTTTGGGTTGGAAGGGGCCTTCTCAGGTCATCCAGTCCAACCCCCTGCAATAAGCAGGGACATCTTCCATTGCAATAATCAATATTTGTGTTGGAAAAATGCAATGGCCGGGTGTATACCACATACCATACGTTATCAACCCTGTATTTTAGTGAAGAGCTGTTTTCTGCCAGCACAAAGGACTCTGTGGATGTTTCAATATCTACAAATGCTGGGGAGTGAAACCTGAAGCAAAGTTTGGCACCCTGCAAGTTATCGATTACCTGTGAGCAAAAGAAGAGTGGGCTGGATTGTCATTATATCACTGCAGCCTGGAGATGGGATCCCTTCCTTTGCCAGGTGTCCTCTGCCTAACTTTAAGCTAAGAGGGGTGGGCACCCTGTGTTCCTGGAGAGAACCTTTCTCTGATGAGTATACTTGATCCTCAAGATGAACATATGTTCTGAAAAGCTTTTTCCCTAGAAATACCCACTTAATTTTCCTGGTTGTCAAAGTTTCATAATGAAGGTGATTTGATTTGTCCTCGCAGAGTAATTCCAGAGAGCCTTCCCATGGAGGGTGAAGTTGCAATCTGTAATTTAAGTATTCCAGCTCATCCTCATGCGGCTGAACTAGAGGCCTGTGGAGTTGTGGGGGGGGCGAGTGCTTGTGACTGATTTGAAGGATATGTAATATCTGACTATAATCTTTGAGGTAAAATTGGGGTAAAAACCAGGTTGCCCAAGGAAGCTGTGAATGCTGCATCTCTGGAGCTGTTCAAGGCCAGGTTGGACTTGGAGCAAGCTTGGTCTAGTGGAAGGTGTCCCTGCCTATGGCAGGGGTTGGAACTGGGTGAGCTTTAAAGATCCTTCCAACCCAATTCTAGGAAAATACATTTGCATTGCTTCAAGTTCTCAGGCCAGATCCCAAGTTTGTATTTGTTTCCTTCCAGACTATAACTCTTGTCAGGTTCTTCCCAAAGCTGTGCTTCAACACTATTTATTGCAACATCAAGCTTCGGGACAGACGTTGTTAGTCTCACGTTGGTTGAAGAAGTATTTATAGGAAACCTAAACCAACTCTATTTCCACAGGGTTCCATGCTGAGGATGTCAGATTTGGGGCTTACCAAGGCAGCTGCCACCCTAAAATAGACCAGATGATTTCCTATTGTTCAGGTGACATAATAAGGCTGAGATGCAAATGGAGAAGGAAGCAGTAGCTGGTGTGTTTTTACTGATTCTTTTTCTGCTGATGTCTTTTTTTGTTGTTTAATAATATATTTTATGGGGGAGAACAGGGGAAGATCAGGGCCCAGCTTCTGGTTGGGATGTACAGCCTGCAGAGAGGGTGAGCGTTACTAAACGCCTACATCTGACAGGAACCGATTTAGACATTCTTCTCCCTCTCTGCAGAGGGCTGCACTGCAGTATTAAACATCGATGCTTGATAGATCCCCCTTCCCCCTTCCTCAAAGGAGGAGAGGAGGAACAAGCAGAAGTTAATAGCTGGTGGCCAATGCACTGGCTGTAGATTCAGAAGTACTGAAGTTAAGTTCTTACCCCCAGATGCATGGCTAGGTTCTGATATCTTTGGGGAGGGGAAGCGGCTATAAATATCATCCCAGACAGGAATTCTGCTGAGGACCACAGGAAAATGTCTCAGTCAGCTTCACTGAAGCCAGCATGTCCTCGCAGACTGAGTGAATCAGCGTTCACCAGAATCAGCTAATTTTTGATGTTGGAAAACCTACTTGCATCAAGTGGAGGAAGCGCAGAGGCCTGAGGTCTACCCTCGGTTTGGCCACCAGCCATGGTCTTCAACCCCCTGTTTCCTACAAGGTCGTTTCACTTTTTGTCCTTCAAGCCACCCCCACCCTGTGTGAGATAAGAGGGCTATGAAAGACCTAGGAGTTGTCAAATATTTTGTCAACTGAAGAAGCCATGGCAACATAACGCTACAACGCAGTTTCCATCACAAGACCAACTTGAGTCAGTTACTGCCTTTGAAACATCTGTGGTGTGGGCTAAAAGTAGCTTTTTCTACCAGAATTGAAGTACATTGAAGGAGTCACAAAACATCTCCCAAAATAGGAGGAGGAAAAAGGGAATATCAGATGAGATGGGGAACAAGAGAGTGTAACAACAGTTATAAAATGCCTCAACAGTTTCCCTGCTTCTGTTACTGTTCTTTTTCCAGCCAGATTGACAAGTTCACTGGATTAGTTCAATTCTTGATGCGGTGATGAAGATTCTTATTACTATAAACATTCCTGCAAGGAGTTACCTACAGCTGGGGGGTTAATACCACCACTTGCTCCTGTAGGAACTGAAAAGCTGTAGGAGTCTCACCTGAGGGCTTTATCCAGATGTGTACCAGTTGCTATTTGCTTTTATCCTTTATTATGCCAACCTCTATCCTTCCTGTTCTAGAAATGCATCTATCTAGAGACTGGAATCTCGGGAATAACATCACCAGGTGATATTTCACATGGAAAAAGAAGAAAATATATGTCCTGTAAGAGGAACAAGTTGCTTCTCTATGAGAGATTTGAGACATCTGAAATAGCTGAGATGTAGTGGGGGACACTTTGGACATGGCTGTGATGTGACTAGCAACACAGGTGAGTTGGGGGACTGCCTGAAGGCAGAATGCCCTTGGGTGCATTATAGCTTGGATCTGTAAACTGCACAAAGGGTTTTTATTAAAGAAACACATTTCTACAATGGTTTTCACTTGAATACCTCAGAGTGCTTTAGTAGGCTCAGAAGATGCTGGGGAACAGTCAATGCAGAAGCTGTGCTGTGAATCTTGCAACACTTATTTCTGTGGAAGTCATTTTTCCTTACTCCCTTTTTAGTCAGACATTGTAAGGAAAAGAACAAGGCAAAGGCTGAGGCTCACACCCAATGTCTTTCTCATTTTTGCTAAAGATGATAAGGAAGTTATAAATACCATTGTGTGTAAATAACCTTATTTTCCCTTACCGACTTCTAGACACACTTTCGTTGGTTCACTGTAATTAGGCAGAAGATACTGAAGTGATTTATATGTCGGACCTAACAGATAACATTGTAATTGCACCATTCTTTCAATAGATTGATTCCAGAAAGCTTTGAATCAAACCCTTTATTTCAAGTGCAGGTGTACTTCAGCACATTTCAGAAGGAATTGCTGGTTTCATGGTTTGTTCCTGATGTTATGTTAAGCTAAAGCCAGGATTTGAAAGCCTGGAAAAATAAGGCTCAATTATTTTAATCAAAAGCCATCTGAGATAATAAGCAAGAAGAAAGGGAGAGTGTTAATGTTTTATGGGTCAGATGTGCAGGGGTGTCTGATATACTTAGTGCTTTTAAGGTGTGCCAAAACGTCTAATCCCAAGGCCAGGAGGGCAACCCAGCAAGCAGAGGAATTTGGGTGATAAGAGAAAGTGTCACCACAAATTGATGGCTGCTGTAGCTGGGGTGTGCAGTAAGGGCAGTATAAAGCTCCCTTAAAGAGAAATAAAGGCTCTGCAGTGTTGTTAGATCATTGTCTGAGGGATGGACCAATGAGCAAAGCATGCTGGAGAAGGGGGACAGGTGTATGTGCAGCCTTGAAGGAGGATGGGGAATTGCTGGGGCTCTTGCAGGCATGTGCCAGTGCTGTGGCTGTGCCAGGCTCAGCCTGGCTGGCACCCATGCAGCCACACATAGTAGGTGCTGCTGCTTTAGTGCTCAACATGGGGAATTTGCAGGGGTGCAGCAGGCATCTTCTGCTCTCACAGAGGCAAGTGAGAGGTGTGGGTACTCACTGGCTTTAAGAATCAGGTTTTGCTATTCTCAGACTAGTGTGTTTGTAAATCCTGACCTTGCCAGTTTCGGCGCCTTGTGCTGGTACAGGAATATTTGGAGATGTTCCTGTGAAAAGAGTAATTTCTTCTTGGTTTTGTGATATTTTGTATTGAAGCCTCCTCCATGCCTTCTCTCTTCCACTTTATAGAATAGTTAGGGTTGGAAAGGACCTCAAGATCATCCAGTTCCAGCCCCCCTGCCATGGGCAGGGACACCTCCCACCAAACCACGTCACCCAAGGCTCCGCCCAACCCGGCCTTGAACACCACCAGGGATGGAGCATTCACAGCTTCCTTGGGCAAGCCATACCAGTGCCTCACCACCCTTACAATGAAGGACTTCTTTCTTATATCCAGTCTAAGCTTCCCCTGTTTAAATTTGAACCCGTTACCCCTTGTCCTCTCACTACAGTCCCTAATGAAGAGTCCATCCCCAGCATCCCTATAGGCCCCCTTCAGGTATTGGAAGGCTGCTATGAGGTCTCCACGCAGCCTTCTCTTCTCCAGGCTGAACAGCCCCAATTTTCTCATCCTGTCTTCATACAGGAGGTGCTCCAGTCCCCTGATCATCCTCATGGCCCTCCTTTGGACTTGTTCCAACAGTTCCATGTCCTTTTTATGTTGAGGACACCAGAACTGCACACAATACTCCAAGTCATCGTCTATCTCCACAACGAGTGTACCTGGCCGTGGGTCACCTCTCCATCCACTCCTGGGATGTTAACCTCTGCATCCACTGATGAAAAGAGCTGATGAAAAGTTGAGGGGTGTTCCTGAATGAGAAGGTGTGTAAAAGTCAGCAGCTAAGGTAAAGGAAACCTTGTCAAATCCCTTTCTTGCGAGGCAAAATAGGAACAGTCTCTGAGCATGGCTGGTAGGGGGTGGTTCATAGTGCTGTGCTGGCTGCACTGTGGGGTGACTCCTCTCAGGGCTGGTGGCTCCAGCAGCAGGGACTGAGTTTGACCACAGTGGGAAGTCAGGGATTTTGTTAGAAGGTATTTCTGCATGTGAGTATTGGATATGTGGTGCAGTAGCTGTGTCTCACAGCATGCAGCCTGTATCACCCATCTCCTGCTGAGCAAGCCTGAGGTGGAGGGACCGTTCCACCCACCATCAGAGCTGATAGCTCTCTCTTCCTGTGTAACGGGCAGTTTCCCTGTGCAAAATGAGCAACTTTTGAAGGACTGTGGAAGCAGGAATGCTAGGGTGAAGTAGGCCTCTTATTGAACCTTTACCCTACCTCCTGAAACAGCAATCACTGTGTGACCCTCATGATAAACTCGGCTCTGGTGCTAAAGAAAGCAGAATCCAGACTGGCCGTGAGTGGTCCTGTAGACTTGTGTGTGTAACAGATGTGCACAGCTCATGCCTTGTTATCTGGCTTTTGCACAGCATCTCTGAGAGAATATAAGCCTTCTATCCACTGTGCAAGCAGAGTGTTCACATCAGTGGAGCCTGTTTGTCTGCTGCTCAGTCTTCTCTGCTATAGCTAACACAAATAAATGGCTGCTCTTCTGACCTGGCCCACATTCGTGCTCCAGTTATTCTGTGATGGGATGGAGGAGCCAGCAGCTTCCACTGTGTTTGGACAGTGTTATCTACTTCCCGAAACACCTGAGATATGATGCTCTGTGGTAGGGCTGTTGGTGTTTGAGACCAGCCTTCTGCCCACTGTTTTCAAGTACCTCTGAGGCTGTGCTTTGGAAATAGGACATTTCACTGAGTTACATGTACTGTGAGGGGAAGGCTCATTTAACCATATGTTGAAGGAGCAGCGGCACTGCAGGGAAAAGCTGAGAAGGCCTGAGCTCGATGTTGTAGCCTGGAAAGTCAATGAAGGGTGGCACTAGAACAGACCATTTTCCGAGGTTCTTGTTGGATGCTCATCTTGCTCTCCATCAGTATTCCAGCCTAGAATATAATGCCCTCATGGAAGTCAGGGTTGTTTTACCACAACTTGTAACATTTATGTTGGCTACAGAAACACAGTTATTATGAGAAGACATTCAATTTATTGTTGGTCTACTTAAAAGCTTTACCAGTGTGTTCAAAGAGTCCTTGTCAACCCACTTACAATGATGCTAACAAATATAAATGATATTATTTAGAATATTAGAGAGAAAGGGAATAAAAGAGAAAAACCCTTAACATACCAGTGTCAAACCTAATACATACAGAGCAGTTTATCTGCTGCAGCTCTCCCCAGGCTGTGCTCACCCCTCTGCTGCCTGGGCACTGGATTCAGAGGTGCCTGCTGTCCCCCAGGAGCAGAGGCCATGGACCCACAAAGTCCTTCACCTCCGAGCAGCACGATGCTAATGATGGGCCTCCTCCGTCTGCCTCACCAGGATGGTGGTGGTGCAGTTTCTGCCTCCTCCTTCTCTGCTGGAGTCCCCTGGGGCTGTTTCCACTCCATCTCTAGGGCTTTCCTCACCATGCTCCTCAGTCCTCGGTGCCCAGAGCCGGTACCTCCACATTGACCCTCCAGGCAGAGCTGTGCACACCTCGCAGAGCTGCTTCTCTCCCTTGCTGCTGCTGCGCTCCTCCATGTGCTGTCCATGGGGGAGTAGTTCATAGCGTTGGAGCTGCTGCTATCGCCTGTGCTGGAGGTTTCAAGGCCCTGCTGCCCTCCCCTGCCTCTGCTTCTCCTCCCAGCTCAGGGGTCGGTTGCTGTGCCTGCACAGCAGAAATACCCCCAAGCTGTGCTGCTGGGGCCTCTGGGCACCCCTTGGGGCAGGGAAAGCAAAGAGTGTGGATGGCTGTGGGACACTGGGGTCCTTAGTTGGTTGCTGTTACAGCCATAAAGCTCACGTGAAGCCCCCCATGTGGTGAGTCCCAACCAAAGCAAGGTTCACACATTTCTATATTAGGTTTTGCAGTATTGGTACGCAGCCTGTGGCCTGTTTCTGGCAGTGGCCAGACCCTATTTCTTGGGCTATAGCCATACAGACCCCTTTCTGACAGTCCACTGACATGAGCTGTCACACACGAGTCCAGCAAGGATGATGCAAACCCTCCTGTAGCTCAAGGCTCCTCACCAGGACCGAGCAATAGATCTTCTTGGAGGCGTTAGCTCTTTCCTATCTGGTCTTGCCTCGTGTGAGCCTGAGGCTGGCCTGTAGTTGTTGGCTTTGGTGCACAGCTGCTACTTGGTTTAATTCACACTTTATAGCCAGGGTAATTTGCACAATTAACCAAACTTTCACAATACCCAGGATTACACTTCCAGACTGCAAGGCCTAGTTAAGAATTGAGGCCGGCTGAGGAGGGATTTACACCAAGAATGATGGTTGGCATCTTTTATAGTGGTTGTAGTAAGAGCAACCTGCTCACTCTTGTCATGTACTGCAAACCTTGCTTTGGTGGCTTGTTTTACTGCCTGTAGGATCACAAATGTTGGAAGTGGGTACTCTGTTGCCTGCAACAACTGCTGAAAACTTAAGCCAAATGTTACACAGCTTCATTTAGTGCACAGTTAAAAAGTTTCTGGCCATTTTAGTGTCACTTCTAAAAGAATTGCGTAATTAAAATCATACCTTTAAAGTTATGTTGCATGCACTTGCATTATCAGACAACTTAGTCACGCAGAGGTGATTTCTGGATGCTGGCTGTACACACAAACACAGCTGGACCCCGCATAAGTGATTACAGACCCACTAGCAACCAAAGGGTACATTTCATATTCACATCTGGTTAAATTGTGTTCTGAGCTGGTTGGAAACTGAGCTCTCTTTGCATTCAATTTGCATGTGTAAGTGCTTCCTGCTTGCTGGTGTCCTTCCAGAGAGGCAGCTGAGAGCATCCACCTTGCTGGGCTGCCTGTTAGTGCGGGCGTACACCTCTCATCTCAGAAACCCTCCTGCTGTAAGTTACTAAAATCACCTCATCTCCTCCATTAACAAATGATGCTGTTCATCAGACCAATGCATGATTACATATCACGTGTGTATACAGTGTTTCAGTATCCCAGCACTAGGGACCTTTAGTTTTCCCCTCTATCCCAGCATTATCAGTTTATACATAGGTGCTCTAAATTACGCTCAAACCCATGCTATGCAGTTGTCCTAATATTGCAAAGCCACATTAACAGTATATATTTTTAAAATATAACTTACCCTATTAGAAATTTTTACTCTTAATTTGTTAATCTTTGCTTCTCATAGTACCCAAAATACTATGTTTTGCAGATACACAAACCACAGTTTTCTGTGTTACATATACAGGCATTGCCTTTTATGCTGGTGATCTATTAATCAGGATCACTACTGATAAGAGGATCTGTGGCCAACCTCATCAAGGGAAACGGGGTTTCTCTTCTTCGGAGATGGTGAGCCCTTAAAATTGGATCCCTTTTTAACTTGTCACCAGTTTGTTTGTACTTTCTCTCATTTGAACTTCAGCAACAGTGATTGATCTAAAAGATAATTATTCTTTCCCATTCATCTATGTACGTATGATAATAAAGCAAAACAAAAGCAGGAAAGGAAATACGGAGCAACATGCAATTAATAATATCCATTCTTTGGATTAAACTAACGATTCTTCTGTGCTACCTATGGAAGACAAAAATAGCAGAGATTGTTATTAATAGTTATCTTAGTTAACAAGGTAGATCATTTACACCCACAGCACTTTTTGGTGATATTAAGGATCTGATAAATAGTATCTTTGCATATTTGTACACAATTTATTAGCTTAAGTTCTTGAACAGCTGCTCACCGATCCTCCACCGTGTTGGCTTTCTGTTGGTTCCGTCTCTCCTCTGTAACAAAACTTCATATTTTAGTGTAAAATCTATAACATTAATGCATACTCTTTACCATTATAGGTCCTTTTTAATTCTTTTTTTTAATTTTACCTTCTCTTCACTCTAATTAAAAACACTGGTGTTAACACATCAACTAGAATCACGTATTACAGGCTTCACTTTTGGCCTTCAGAGTGAGCTCTGCTCCAAGTCAATTAGACTCTTTGCTCATTCATCACCCCCCCCAAACCTTTATACATACATGCATTATCTTCTATTTTTCCAGCTTCTTTCTTTCCTGCACATACTTCCACGCACTTATGTGAAACAAAAACACACTGAATTTAATAATACTAATGCTAAGTGCCAACTGCTTCATTTCTGTTGGTATCTTTTGAATTTGCTCTGCTTGTACCTCTTGATTTGGCTGCTTTACCTCTGATAGCAGGCAGGTATTATCTTTCAAATGGTGCTTTTTCTACTTTTAAAGTCAAAACCCTTATAGAAGAAGCAGAAAGAAGATGCTGTTCTTTTCTTCTTGTTTCACACTTAGGGTTTATACCGTGCTTGGCACTTCTATAAACCTTCCTTGCACAGTCCTTCACATCTATAGCTCATTCCCAGCCCTGCTGCTGCACAACACCGCTCGCAAATGCTGCAGCCCAGTTGGTGTCACAGCCTGGACTTGCTCCAGTGTTTTATCAGTCCTTAAAGCCTTCTGCTTTACTCCTGAAACAGCCTCTGCTAACTTGGCCTGGGCAGTGTCTCAACTCCTTGCAGTGAAGCAAGCACCACGGTGGCTGTGGCAGAGCTAAAGCAGCCTCTGCTCCCCGCAGCCCTGGCTGCTCTTGCTGGGAAAGTTGACTTCTCCTTCTTTGTTTCTATTGTAAAAAACAAGCAAATAAAACCCCCCTTAACACTTCACTCCTCCTGCCTCTTCCCCATGGCAGGAGTCTACTTAATTTGCATGGGCTGCAGCCTGTACCTGGTGCCCCAGCTTTATATGTACATTGGATGATGCCTCGTGGGCTCTGCTCCCATTTCCCCAGGGCTCCCAGTATGGGAGCCTTCCCCAGTGGTCTGGTCCTGGTCTGACCATGAGCCCAGGGAAGAGGGGATTCAGCTGCCTCAGGCTGTGATGGGGAGAGCAGGGACCCTGGGCCCGCTTCCCTCTCTTCTCCCCCCGATCTCCACCAGGCGATCCAGCAAAACCTTGGTAGGAGCATTATCCCAGCGGGTCATATCCTCCCCGTGCTTCCGAAGCTGCCTCCACACATCCACCCGCACCGTGCTTAACTCCCTCCTGACCGTGGTATTCTGCACCACGTCTCGGGGTGCTGCGCTGTGGTGCCACTGCCTCTTGCCCTGCCACCTTCCTTTCCTCCCTTTCTCCAGGTAGGGGGTTGGGGGGCCCACACCTTTGGAGGCAGCACCCTGCAGCACCTCCGAGTTTCTCTTCTCCCGGGGGGTCTCCCTTGTTCTGGTGCCCCTTCCTTCCCCAGAGCCCCCTTTGTCCTCCCTTGCCCAGGCACTCCCTGCTGACTGCTTGCCCCTTCCGTGCGTGCTCCATGATTTGAAATGGTGCGGGGCCGGCTCAGCCGTGGTTGTTTCCCCCCCGATACCTCGATCTGCCTGTGGCTGCGCATTCCCCCTGCTTCTCCCCTCCACTCCTCCACCTTCCCTTTTCACGGGTACGAGAGCACCGGTAAGTGAAATAGGGTTTACTTTAAACCTTTCCGGCTTCCCAAAATCTAGTGAATGTGTGCATGCAGGCTTACACTCCTCTGTGGAGCGGCTGCCATCGGGGTTAAACCATCTTTTTCCATCCCAGTGCTCATCAGCTCCTTCATAGGAAGATTTTCTAAAGGCTGTGCCTGTGCCGTGCCTCACCTCTAACGCTGCCTTTAACTTCTCAATCTTTGCCTCACAGGCTCGGTGGTCTGTGCCCTTCTCTTTTAGGAGCTGCATTTTCTGCACTAATAGGCGAATTGCTACTTGCACCTCCTCTGCAGCTTTGGTGCTGGCAGCAAGTTTGTCCTTCAGCGCCTGATTTTCCTTCAAAATGGCCTTTCTTTGTTCACACACCTCTTGGTACTTGAGAATGCTTTGTGCTTGTTCCGCAGCCACAACCCCTTCGCGGGTTTTACTCTCCTCCAGTTTAAGTCGCTGAGCCTTTATTTCTGCTTTGAGTTTGCCATTCTCCTCCCTTAGGTTCTGAATCTCTACCTGGGCTGCCTGTTTTTCCTCACCCAAACTCTTGGCCACTAACCACACGGCCCATGCTCCTGCACGTTTTAAGGCTCTTCGAGAGAAGAGCTTAGACTTGGCCGCCTCTTTCAACTTGGCAAACTCAAGGTCTGCCTGCCGGATACTTCTGCAAGAATTCACACCCCAGGGGTTTGGTCCCCACTGAAGAACCCAGTTCTCCAGCTCTGACATTTTTTTGCTCCCCTAAAGGTATTACAGACTTTACAGAAAGGGCTGCTTCCGAACTACAACTCGAGCAGGCTGAGGGCAGATAGCAGAGGCTCACCCCAATCTGGGCCGCGCCTCAGTCATTCTTGTACTGTAATTCTTCCCTCCAGGAGGTTTTCCCAAGCAGGAAATCTCCCAAGCACCAGGGATTTCTAACAGACAAGGCAGAGGGCTTGCATTCCCATGCCCAGGGATGCTTAGAGGGATCCCGTGGGAATTCCTCTCCCTTAGTAGAAAGCAGAGGCCTTTCCCTCCTGCTGGATTTCTCACTTCAAGATCTTCAACAAGTCTTTAAAGGGGTGCCTGTGTTTCCCCCCCAGAAGTGGGAGCTATGCTGTAAGCAAGACTGGGGCTGTGGGAACACAGGGTATTCTTGTTGCTGGTTGTCCCCAACTGCCGCAGGATGGCACCCGAAAAAGGCTCTCCTAGAAAGGCTGCTCACAAAAACACCATAAGGGCCCCCAGAAGGGCTGCTGACTTTTCCGCCAGTTCAAACGCCCCCCCCCCCAGCTTGTGCCTTGCATGGGCTGGAGAAACACGCCGTGCACAGGAGAACCTGTGGTTTGACTATGTGAGAGGTTTAATGGTCTGATCAAAGGGTGCCAATCAATCCACTTACAAAGCTAGATGATATTAGTGAGAATATTAGAGAGAAAGGGGATAAAAGGAATAATACAAACTCCTTACCAGTATCAGACCACCCCCTCCCTTAGCCACTGTGGCTTCCCCTGGGCTATACTCACCCCTCCACTGCCTGCGAAGGCTGTGGCCACCGAGTCCTTCACCTCCAAGCAGCACGATGCCAGTGGTGGGCCCCTTCCATCTGCCTTGCCAGGATGGTGGTGGAGGGGTTTCTGCCTCCTCCTCCTCTGGAGTCCACTGGGGCTGTTTCCACTGTGTCTCTAGCACTCTCCTCGCCGTGCTCCTCAGTCCTCAGTGCCCAGAGCCGGTACTGCCCCAGGCAGAGCTGTGCACACCTCGCAGAGCTGCTCCTCGCCTTCCTTGCTGCCCGTGAGCTGTGTTTGCCAGCCCCAAGGTCACGCTCCTCCATGTGCTGTCCATGGGGGAGTAGTTCATAGCGCTGGAGCTGCTGCTATCGCCTGTGTTGGAGGTTTCAAGGCCCTGCTGCCCTCCCCTGCCTCTGCTTCTCCTCCCAGCTCAGGGGTCGGTTGCTGTGCCTGCACAGCAGAAATACCCCCAAGCTGTGCTGCTGGGGCCTTTGGGCACCCCTTGGGGCAGGGAAAGCAAAGAGTGTGGATGGCTGTGGGACATGGGCTCCTTAGGTGGTTGCTGTTACAGCTTTGGCTCATGTGAAGCCCCCCATGTGGCAAGTCCCAACCAAAATGAGGCTGGTGAGCCTCCACGGCCAGCCTCTGTAGTGACATGACTGTGTTTCTTGGGTTATAGGCATGCATTGCACCACAATCATCATCCTCTTTTCCCTAAGAGTCCTGTGCTTTGCTACAACACAATAGGGGAGCAAAGGCCTTGTGCTTTGCCCTGACCAAAAAGGCCGTGACTGATGCTCCTCAGCATCATCACCAGGAGCTGCAAGCAAGGAGTAGTGGGTCTCTGGGGTCTCAATGGGATCTCAGGTGATGGCCCAACCTGTCCTAAGCCAAACAAATCCATCAGGAAGCACTGGCAGCAAGCACGATAGTCCTACAAAGAAAATACCCCAAATAAGTGAAACGAGGAGAGGCATTTGAAGCTCTTCAGTTATTAGAACACATAAATCCCTGCTCATAAACCCCACCGTTCCCATAGACCAATACTTTGAGAGACACCTGAAGCCTTGTAAACAAGAAGATGTAATAGGAATAAAGCAGCAATGTGACAAGAGAGCTATTTGTTAATTATTCCTGACTCCTTTCTAATTTCTGCTTCATTCTGAATATTTTAAAGCCCTTCCAAATGTATTTCACAGGTTTCAATAACAACCTAGTGACTGGATTTAGCATTATAGCAATTTATAACTACCTCCTAAAATGGGGATTGAAATTAATCTTTCTACATCTCATTACTTTGGCTATCAGAGATCTTTTACAAGGTAATTGGCTTTCAGTGGCTTTAATTTAATTTATTAATATCTTGCATTTATATTTCATAGATGCTCTTTTAATTATTGAACTGATATATCTCAGAAACAATTTTTTTATAGAGCATCAAACTTTTGCTTTTAGGGCTCTAGAGCCCTTTTAAGATGTTTTAATGATAAATAATGAGTCCTTGTTTGTGTTTGCCTTTAAAGTAAATATCTATTTACTTTTGCCTTAGGTTCTTGCAAGAGAAAATTAGATCTTATTTTGGAACATTCTATTCTGCAGATGAGGCTGCCTTTATTCTTAAACCAAAACTTGTTTCAACTTTGTAATGTGATAAAAGTGTAAACAAGGGGAGGCAGAAGTAGTGCTAGGAAGAATACAGAATAAACAGCAGATTCATACCTGACAGGTATGTATGTCTTAGGATCACAGAGTAGTTCAGGTTGGAAGGACCTTAGAGCTCATCCAGTTCCAATCCCCTGCCACGGGCAGGGACACCTTCCACCAGACCAGGCTGCTCCAAGCCCCGTCCAACCTGGCCTTGAACACTGCCAGGGATGGGGCAGCCACAGCTTCTCTGGGCACCCTGTGCCAGGGCCTCAGCACCCTCACAGGGAAGAATTTCTTCCTAATTCTCATCTCAGTCTCCCCTCTGTCAGGTTAAAGCCATTCCCCCTTGTCCTGTCCCTACAGGCCCTTGTAAAAAGCCCCTCTCCAGATTAACTCTTGGCCCCTTTAGACACTGGAGCTGCTCTAAGGTCTCCCCTTAAGAAGCCTTCCCTTCTCCAGGCTGACCCAGTCCAGCTATCTCAGCCTGTTTCCTAGCAGAGGCGCTCCAGCCCTCGCAGCATCTCCGTGGCCTCCTCTGGACTCGCTCCAACAGCTCCACATCCCTCTTGTGTTGTTGCCCCCAGAGCTGTACACAGGACTGCACGGGGGTCTCACCAGAGCAGCATACAGGGGGAGAATCCTCTTGTTTACCTGCTGGTCACGCTGCTGGGGATGCAGCCAGGGCACGGTTGGTCTCTGGGCTGCAGGTGCACACTGCCGGGTTGTGGTGAGCTTCTCATTAACCAACGCCCCCAATTGTGAACAATTTCAGTGGGCAGCACAGGTGGAGAAGCCGAGTCTCCTGTTGCAATGTGTCCCATGGCTGAGCTCTCACGTGCCAGCAGCGATGCCACTGCTTGAAGCTTCTGCAGCCAGGAGCATCCGTGGCCACCCACCAGGTACCTGCTGTTCCTGCACCCACACTGTTAGCTGGGTCTGGGGGATCCCCACCATGCCCTTTGCTAATTAACCTGCAGGAACACAGTGTCTTGCAGACTTCCAGCCTTCTGTAACCTTTGGCCAAAATGAACCAGGAGGTTCCCAAGTTGATGAGGACAGACCAAGGAGCAGACTGCGTGAGTGACCCCAAAAGCTTCCTTTCTTCCTTCAGAAACCAGCCTAAAAATATGTTCCTTCCTAGAGCGGAATAGCAGCATTGAAACATCTGACAGTAAATGTGATGGTGGTAATTGATGCTTAATGAATAATCCAGGGTAGTTTTAATATTTTAGCTGCATCAAATACCTTCCATCCCCACTAGCTAAAGTGATTTATAAAAGGTGTACTGCTGCCCTGTACGGTCTCCTTTTGCCATTAAATTCACCACGTCTTGGGGACCAGTTCCATGACCAGGCCGGCACTGGGCAGGCTGTGTAGCATGGAGCGGCTGTGTCCTGCTGTCCTGCTCTGGTACCTGCACTGAGTGTTTTCTATTTACTGCATTTACCTCTGGTTGCTGATGGGTCAGCACAGTTTTGGTTGCACCCTGAGGTCACACAGAGCCAAGAACTTCCAGTTCTGTGGTGGGAATGAATTTACACCGCTATTAGGGGGCATCTTCCAGGTAAGAGGGGGGGTTTTGCTCTGACATGGAGTGAGAGCAGCTTAGGGTCTGCAGAGGGGCTTGTGGTGCACCTCCCTGAATGGCGAGACCCCCCTCTCCCACCCAAAACCTGGGAGACGAGGAGCTCCTGCACACCTCCCTCCCAGGCACAGTGCTGCTGCACCAGCAGACTCCGTTTCACCTACACGCTCGGGCATCCCTTATCCCTCTTAATACACTATGATGTGGCTGCCCCATCCCTGGCAGTGTTCAAGGCCAGGTTGGACGGGGCTTGGAGCAACCTGGTCTGGTGGAAGGTGTCCCTGCCGTGACAGGGGATTGGAACCGGGTGAGCTTTAAGTTCCTTTCCAACCCAAACCAGCCGGGGATTCTGCGATTCTAAGACTACGAGCAAACCCACCCAGCAGGCGACCTCCGGATGGGAGACACCAGATTCTGGTGGAATAAAACCCACCCGCAGCCGCCGGGCCCGTGGGGTGGCTCCGCTCCGTCCCTGCTGTGGGTACAGAACGCAGGAGGCCAAAGCCCGTAGGGGCCCGGGGGTGCGGGAGCACAGGGCGCGATGCCGGCTGGGGCTGGGCTGGGCTGGGCTGAGCTGAGCCCCTCTCTCCGGCGGGAGAGCGGCAGCGCTCCGCACGGGAGGCGGAGGAAAAGCAGCTCAATGACGCCCTCTGCTGTCGGGAAGCACCATGGCAGGGGCTCCGAGCGCAGCCAGCGGCTCGCACGGAACCATAACTCGGCCGGGAAAACCTTTAAGCACAAAATGACCCCAGCATTGCCCTGGGCAGCCTGTCCCAGTGCCTGACAACCCCTTCGGGGAAGAAACTGCTCCCAGCCTAAGTCTCCCATGGTGCAGCTTGAGGCCGTTTCCTCTTGTCCTGTCCCTTGTTACTGGGAGCAGAGACCAGCCACCTCCTGGATCCATCCTCTTGTCAGGGAGTTGCAGAGGGCGATCAGGTTCCCACTGAGCCTTCTCTTCTCCAGACTGAACGCCCCCGGTCCCTCAGCCCTCACCCATCACACTGTGCTCCAGGCCCTGCACCTGCTCCGTTGCCCTTCTCTGGACCTGCTCCAGCACCTCAATGTCTCTATCGTAGTGAGGGGCTCTCCCTCTGCCTTAAGGGAGTAGTCCAAAAACCACCCCCCTGGCAGGTCATTCACCTGCCTGCAAAGTGCAGCCAGATGGGGTAATTTTTCCAGCTAGAGCACAAAGAAGTCAATGTCAGGGGAGAGGAGGAACAACTGTTAGCAACGTCTGCTCATTTCACGTATCACCTGGAGCCTCTGGCCCTTGGGTAAAGCCATTTTGGGATTTAGACACATGGTGCTGCCGCTCAGGCTGTGGGTGTAGTTTGAGGGCTCTTTTGTGCTGCCTGGGTGGGTGATGGCAGGTAAAAACTTGCTGGTAGGCCAGGGGCTGAGGGTGAGAAGAGTGAAATGAGGATTGAAGTCATAAAGGTAATTGCCTAATCATGTACCTTCTTCCCCATTGCCAAAAGAAACAAGCTGCTGCAGCACATAGCTGTGCTGCAACCATCACTTCTGCCTTGCAAATTGTGAACTCTTTGGACATGAGCCTTAGTTGCCTGACGGTGGGCTACGTCTGCTGAGGGTGGAGGGCAGGAGGGCATAAAGGTGGGTTCCAGTTATAGCATCACGTTGGTTTTGGCCAGCTCTACAGAGTGGCCTTTTATATTTTAGGAACATTTCAATGTTTTAGAATTACTTTAATAGTAAAAGAATGCTGCATGCATTTCTCCTTTCCATCCCCACTCCAAATGCTCCAGGCCGGCTTTGCTCCTTCTTGTAAAGCCTGCTGCCAACAAGGGCTCTTTTGATAATGTGGATGCTCTTGGCAGTGTCCCTAAGCCATGAGGAGAGTGCCACCCAACCACAACACAGAGGGCTTGGGCTTGGGCATGAGTGAGCACCTCAGGGAGCCTGCAGGAGCCCCACTGAGCTCCTGGTGCTGCAGCCACCGCAGGTCAGGCTGGGATGCCTTTCCCTTCCCTGGGATGCTCCCGCCATTTCTAACCCACAGTGCAAGGCTTTTCCTTGGTGGCTCCTTATTAAACCTGTACAAATAACGAATTCTTCTTCCTATTAATCAAACCAGAAGGAAGGTCAAATGGGTTCACTCTAGATCAATCTCAATGAACGTTTCCGGTGCCTTGATTTTCTCAGCAGCGGGAGCACTCTTCCCCAGTCTGAAGCCCGCCAGGAAGGTTTTGTTGGGCTCTGGTTTAACCCTGCTGACACTGACTGCTGACCTAGGGTGGCATTTGCAAACATTCTTCTTCAGTCCAATCCAACGTTTCTTTTTTAGTGGATAAAACATTGGTCCCTCCATGCCCCCGAGCTCTATCCCTACACTAGCCAGGGATGCTCGAGTGTCACCCAGGGTCAGCTCGTGAGTTTGGCATCATGTACTCCTGCCCAGACAGACAGAAAGGTAAATGGATGATTTCTAGACAGTGAGGAGAGTTCTCTTCCAAAAATAAGCTAGGAAATACTCAGCCGCCGTCCAGGTCTGGCTGTTACAGGAGAGGAGGAGCAAAGGGTCCAGAACATGAGCTGAGGTCTGGATCTGGCATTGTATGCTTCTGCCACTGCAACGTGAGCCTTGCCATCCGGCCTGCCAAGAGACAGGGCAGTTAGTGTGCCTTGTGGATTAAGAACGGAAAATAAAGGTCCCATTTGGTGCACTTTGTTTAGGGATTGGGTGAGGGATCTCATTGCCTTTTGAAAGTCAGATGCATTGGAAATGAAAACATCTTCCTAGCAGCCCACTCTGCTCCTCTCCAATAACAATATCCCCTGCAGCCAGACAAGAGCTCTTCATCCCAGGACTCCTGCTTACGGGATCTTAAAATTCCTATTGATCCCCATGGGATTGGGTTTGAGTCACTTAACCTGCTGGAGCAAGGAGCTGGTCTCTGAGTTGCCACCTACCACTTGTGTGCTTGAGTGGGACTCATCAGGCCCCAGGGCAGCACATTCTTAGCTGTACCAAAGGAGAGCACATCCTGTTTTGTCCTTGTAAGAGGTTGCTGTAAATGGTTTATTTTCAAGAGCGCTCAATTAGATCTGGGAACTCTTGCAACAAGTTCGTTCCTAATTATGGCTTAGAGACTTTGCAGTAGTCAAAAGACAAATGGATGCCAAAGAAAGAAACAAACATCAGCGGGCATTTCCATGTTGTCCTCTTTGCTGCTTATTAGCTGCGCCCTGTGCTGTACCAAGCACTTGTCACTTCCAAGACTGTCAGATTTCTCTCCCTAAGTTTCCATGTCTTTCAGTGAGCAGCCGGGCACGCTACCTGCAAAAGGCACCGTCCCCTTGCCTATGGTGATGAAACTGCCCTATGCCAATGCTGCCACGCAGCAGCTTTTGATCTTCTTCCAAAGCCTGCAGGAGATCAGTCCTCACCAATGACTTCTAGCTAAACAAGATAATGAAACCCTGGGGACACTGGACTGGCAGATGCTTTTTAATGGGACCTGGTTGTCCTGAGTCCTGAGAGTGGCCTGGTTTATTGGGGATTACAGTTGCCCTTATTTCAACTTTCCTCTCAGCTGATGTGGTAACTGAGGTCAGGTCAGTCCTTGGGATGGATGGACTCTGTACATGCCAGTCTGGATAGCAAAAACCACCTGGGTGCTCCCTGTGGGTGCTCCTTCCTTCCACTGCTGGTGCCAGCCTGGAGCTGCCTTTCTGCAGTCCAAAGAAAGACATTTGCTTTTGTTTTCTCATTTCCCTAGGTATAAAAATACACCTATGGATAGGACTACCATTAGCAATGTCACTGAATCATGCCTTGGTCTTTGCTGCTTGGTTTGCACTGTAATGCGTTCAAGTATGGGTCAAACAGGAGCCAGCACTAAGCAAACACAGTCCTGGCTCTCCCCATCCTCAATGCTGACCCTCAAGGCAGTGTGGATGACTCTCCTGTTGACGACTGAGAGATGAGGGGTGTCTGAGCCAAACCCTCTTTCCAGTTAAAGCAACAGCAAACTGGATGCTGGTTGCCTGCAAGCTCTAAGTGGTGGGGTTTGACCTTCGTAACCAGTCCTATGTCATGTCCTATTTCTGCAGCCTTGGTGCAGGTGCAAGGTTGGACCCAATAAGGCTTTGGTCTGGTTTCCCCCCTCCTTGTCTCCCAAGCCCCTGTGCCACCGCGCTCACGTGTGGTGCCAGGAGCAGTGACAGCTCACGTAATGCCGACTGGCAGGTGAGCAGGGGAAATGCAGCGTGGGTCACGTCTCTGCAAGCCAGGCTCAGCCTAAGTCTCCCAAGATGCGTCACTTAAGACTCTTAGGGCTAAATCTCTCCCTGCGTAGTGCAGCCAGCAGCAGGGATGTGCTCAGCCCCCCACCGTGCCCTGATGCACCCCTCTGGGCTGCCGCTGCTCTCTGTGTTTCTAACGCAGCTTGTCAAATTGCTTGTTATGAGATCACCTTAAACACCACTTGATCTTTCAGGAGCCCAGAGCAACCGGAAAGGTTTTACCTTCCTGTACCGGAGAGCAAGGTGTGCAGGTGGGAAGTGAGTGCCTGCTCTCGGGAGGATGTGACCATCCAGCAGCTTCCACATGGCTGTGATCTGGGGAGCTTTGCTTACTAAACCATGCTTTTGCACAGCAGCAGGGCTGCACACTGCTCCCTACGCAGTTAGGCATCGCTGCCTTCCTCTTACCGGCACGGAAAGGGAGAAGGGGTGGGAACCTGGTTGACCCCTTGGCAGATTGGGGTGCAGACTGTGCCCTGCCTTTGCTGAAGGGGGTCGGGTTGGCCCTTGGGTGGCGATTCCCCACAGCACCTCTTTTGCACAAAGGACAGCATTACCCCGGCATCTCTCCTAGAACTGTCCCCATGTGAACCCAGCCCTGTCCTAACTCCAGGGCTCTCATTTCTTGCCAGGCAGGTCTGAGCCACCCAACCCGCCTGAGTTCACCTCTCCCTGTCTTTCCTTCTTCCTTCCTGTCCCAGGATCCTGTCTCTGCTAAACTGGTCTCAGCAGTCCCCATCTGTATTTCCTGCCTGTCTGAGGCAGGTCATTGTACATGTCCTGGGCAGGCTTATTTCTGCTACATGGCCAGTGCCTGGCCACTTCGTTTCGGAGTGCACACCGAGAAGAGCTGCGGCACGAGAAGCCGTTCACCTCTATGAAAAGGTTTCATAAAGACATTGATGAATTCTCTGGGGAATTAAGTGATTAAAGCTGGCCTACAGAAGTTACAGCTGTAGCACACTGCAGAAATGCCTGCGCTGGAGAACAGCTGGGTGGGTGTTATTGCAACCAGGACACTGTCTTAAGTTACTTGGAAATGGACTGGTCCCATCTGGAAGGCAAGAAACAAAGTGGGGATCTAACTCCGGTCATTCACCACCTACAGGGGGGTGGTGGGAAGGTGAAGCCAGACTCTCCTTGGAGGCACATAGCAACAGGCGCAAGTTGCAGCGAGGGGAGTTCTGGTTAGAGGAAGAGAAGAATGTTCACCATGGTGATGGTGAGGCCCTGGAGCTGTGCCTGGGGAGGTGGTGGGATCTCTCCCCTGGGAAGCACCCATAGCAACCTCCTCCAGCTTTGCAGGTCAGCCCACCTACAAGTGGGGGCTGGACGGGACACTCTGCACCAATTCCCTTCTGCCCAAAGCTGCTTTGTGACTGTGACTATGTCACACATCCATGAGATATTTCCGAGTTTAACCTGAGAGTTTAGTGCTGCACCACATCACTGAGGTTGTTACAGCACTTGTGCCAATGAATGGGTCAGTGCTGGGGTTAACCCCTGGGACTCCATCAAACAACTCCCTAAGCCAGCCACAGCCCTGCAGGATCTCAGCCTCCACCACGTCCAGGGCAGACCTGGATTTATTCACCAGGGAAATCAGGGGAGTTTCAGGTGAGAAGCTGTGGTCCATCTCACGGGTGGGTTTGCCAGCCTGTGCCTGACACAAACCTAGAGCTGTGGTGCAGGTTCATCTCCTCCTTGCCAGGGATGAGGAGATGGCAGCAGAGAATCTCTGTGGTTCAGGGACGTTGCAGTTTTGTTTCTGTTACACAGATAAATATGAGAGACTGCAAGGCAGGTGCTGGACCCAGCTGGTATAAAAATATACTCATCCATCCATCTCCACATAATAAACACATTAAAAAGGAATGAGGTGTGTCTCCAAATGTCTCCAAGGCTTTACATGGGCCAAGATGCACTCAGTTTTTTTCCTTTTTACAACAAATGGAAGCAGAGCAGCGGGCTGCTTTCAGGGGAGAGAAAGGAGTGGGAGGCAGAATATCACATCCTATTTCCTCTTTTAAACACTTGGCAAGAGAGCGAACTTTCCATTCCCATCTGGCACAAGCAGACTAAACACAGGTTCCTTTCTGACAGCCATCTGCACTCTTCTGCTACCTTTTCCCATCAGTCTTCTGCAGGCAGAACCCAAACCCACACACTATTTAAAGATACTTCAATTTAGGGAGTGTAACCAAATGATCCCTTCTTGTTACCTTCTTTCCAAGTCTCTGAGCGGCGAGCGCCAAGCCAAACAATAACCCCGGTTAATCAACAGGCTCGGGACATGAAAGCAGCTCCATTTCCTATTTGTGAATGCACAGATGTTGTTTATCTTGGATCTCCCCTTGTTAGCCCCCTGGGATTAAATCACAGGCCTTTAGGTGGAGCGTGTGTGATTGCTTTTCTATCGAAGCCGCCCGCAGCAGGGCTTGGCCAGCCCCACTGCTGTGCCATCCTCCTTCCCATCTCCCTAATGATGGTCCAAGGGCTTCATGCAAGATGTGGAGTGCATCGTAGCGCCCAGGAGCATCATCTCCAGAAACACTCGCTGCTGCAGAGCTGGGTTATCTCTCCGAGGACCAGGCACACCCTTGGATGGTGAGGCTGACAGCTCTCAAGACATAGGCACTAGCAAGGCTGGGTCAACCCAGGCACTGATAAGGGAGATGAGCTTGCTTTCAGGCATGGACATGGGTGCCTGCCTCCTCTGCAGCTTTGTGTTCATCCAGCCAGTCCCACCTTGCAAGGCTAGCATGATTTTGGCCAGGTCAGGGAAAAGCTGCAAGGTGCTGGTTTTGGTGCAGTAGCTGGTACTGCTATGAGAACAAACATGCCTGGTCAGGCCCCTGTCTCTTTACTTACTTCCAAGCACCACAGTTGAGCCACAGGTTTTGGCCATCTCCATCATACCCAGTGAATCTGTTGGATCCCTCTGTCAGCATCCTCAGACCCCGCACGTCCTGAAGGTGAGACCCTGTGGTCCATGCCAGGTGAATAGAATGATTCCTCCTCCATACAAACCAAGATGAAGGTTCAGGGACATTTGCTGGCTCCAACTACCTTGCTCAGCTCTGGCAGGGGTGGCTGCTAGCTCTCTGCCTGCTTATATAGCCTTTCATTTCAAATGGAGAAGGCCATCCTCATCCTTCCCTATGCCTATCAAAATGCTATGGAGCCTGTCTAGCAGGGCCTGACCAGCAAACCCTCCCTCAGGGGTGGCTGTTCATCATGAAGGGTGTTGGCGATGCTCATGTGTGGGGTTCACAGAGCATTTTGAGAGGCTGCTTGTGGGATGAGTGCCACTGCTCATAGCATCAGCTGTAACTGCGACTGCAACCTGCTTCCTCAGCTGTCGGGTGCTCTTTTTCTCTGGGAGGTGAAGGGAAGCTATGGTGATAGTTTTCGGTACTGCAGAAACACCCTGAGTGCAAGACAAAGCTGGTGGTGGCTGAGGCTGTGTTTGGAAAGACACCTTCCCACCCACAAACCCTCTGCGCTGTCTGCCTTCTAAATGGGAGTCCCCTCCAGGAAACTGGCACACGGGCTTTCTCCATCACTGCAACTCACTGAGCAGCTCTGCCTACAGCATGGTTTGTCTGTGCTGCACACGGGGATGAACGAATAGGCGAGTACATCCGCCCAGGGCTGCATCCCGCAGAAGCAGCGGCACAGAGATGCTGCAGGGCCGCGCGTTCCCGGCAGAGAGCGTGTCCTGCACACTCCGGTGAGTGCAGATGGCCTCGCACAAGAGGAGGGGAAGAAGGAGGAGGAGGAGGCTGTGGAACAAGACCTGGGCAGCAGCCGCTTTCCCCGCTCACCAGGGCTGCAGATGCAGCGTTCGTGTGCCTGACTACAGCCCAGAATGACTCAAAGACTGGGCAGCATCAGCATGTGCTGGTGCAGCTCTGGAGGCATTTCTTTTCCCCTAACATGCTTTTACGGGTGTTTCAGTGCACAGGTCTCAGTGGTAGGTAAAGGGGCTGCCCCCACCTATGGGCATGGGGTGTTCTGGTACCCTCAGCAGCTGGGAGTGGTACCCACAGTGAGGCAAAGAGGGTGGGTTTTCCCCTGATGCAATTGAAGTAGGGTTGGTAGAGGCAGAGGTAGAGGTAGGTAGTGGCACGACTGAGCTGGCTGATGGCAATTTTTCTGCAGCAGTGACTTAAGATAGAGCCTGTCCCTCCCCCTGACCGGACGATGGAACTGCCAGAGGACAGCAGCCGCTGGGCTGCTTCCTGACATGGGAAGTGCCCAGAGCCATGTAAAACTAACTACTGTGCTGGAAGAAGGTGAGGACTGTGTCCCACAAACATGCCTATAACTGAGCAGGATGTGATGAGCTGGGGCCAGGGTCCTTTCACTGCTGCTTTAGGAATAGCAGGAGCAGTCGTGAGTGAGGGGAGGGAGGAACCATCCTGCTACATCATTTTTCTGGGTCATGAAACAGGGAGTGAGATGCTTCACCAGGAGCAGGAACTCTCTTCCCTGTTTGGGCCAGGTTGTGGGCTGGAAAAGGAGGGAAGAGCTGAGCTACTTTAGTTATTCATTCCTTGATTCCCCAAAGAAGCAATTAGTGCATCAATCCCCGTCTTAGCAAGCTCTCAGGGCAGAAGGAAAAAGGATAACTAGCCTCTGCTCTTAAGTAGGAAGCTGAGGATTTTATGGGATTACTTCTTGTTCCTTGACAGATGTAGGTCTTTTAGATCAGAGTTAAGGTCGGTGCTGAGCATCATGGTTGATTTAATAGGCACCAGTAAGAACCTTTCATCAAGACTGGGATGGGACAAGCTTATGACCATATGAGATCACACTGGCTCTCGCACACATCTGCATATGCAGCAGTGAGTGGGGACACAAGCATTATTAAGACCTACGGGGTCAGAGTCTCTCTCTCCTGAGTACATGGATCCACTCCCTGAGCCTGAATATAGCACAGACCCAGAGGAGCTGGATGGCTGTGAGGAGCCAGACCTCCTGGTGTATCCTGCTCCAGGTGTCCTCTGCCCCTCATCTGCACAGAGGCTGTTGCTCTCCCTGGTCTGCCTTTTAAAGGCTTTTATCCAACAGCCAGTGGAGCCTGGGGCTCAGTGCTGGGTAAGCACCTATCCTCCTTGCCTCATTAAGCTTCTGGTACTGATTTTCTCTGCTTGGTCCTTTCAACTCTCTTTAACAAAGCTCACCTTGACGGGGAAACTCCTGGGGGCTGCACTGCACCAACCGTTCAGCCTCTCCCATGCCTTGTGGTGGGGATGCAATGGTTTACTTGCACTCCCAGCAGCCAGAGCTAGAGCAGTGGCTCAGTTATACTGGGACAGATGTGCCTGACATTGATAACATTTGTCTTCTTTCCGTGTAAAAATAGCATTACTGGTGTAAAAGCTGCTTTATGCTATTATAGCAGCAGCCATAGCAGAGAGCTGCATTGCTTTACGCCAGCAAAGCCAAAGAGGTACAACAGCAGAGATGAGGTCCTACAGAAGCAATAAATTCCCCTGGGAGCTCCTGTGTTTTGGCGCCTTCTTGATGCTTGGATTTACACATTGCCACTCTCCCTTTTAGGGGACGGAGTTTCTCAGACCCCTGCTCTCTCCCTGGTGCTAGCAAGTGACCTGCCAGACAGTGGGGAGGGCTGGTCTTGCCTTCAGGGTCAGCTCTTCTCAGGGAACCCCTCATCTGACCAACAGATTAAGAAAGGGAAATAAATACCAGCAGGACACCCTGTTAAAATGAACCCTTTAATAATAAAACCATAGTGAAACGAAAAGGGGAAGTGCAGTGATTCAGTAAAGGATCCCACTTTTGAAATGAAAATATCTTCCACACAGATTCCAGCCAAAATGCATTTCAATTCCCCTGACAGAATACAAATATTAACCCAGACACCCTTTGTTCTTAGTGTGTCTTTTCGTATTGGCATGATCTGAAGCCACGCCGAGATCTCACATCTTCCTCTGCCTTCCTTGCAGGCACTGGGTCCTCAGTGCACCTCGGGAGCACACCAATGAAGGTGCCTTCTCCTCCTCTGAACATGGGGCTCTGCTGCTCATCCGCACAGTTTTGGGTTCAGCAAGGGGATGGAGATGACGCCTCCTTTTGCAGGCACCTGAAGGAGGTGCTAGTGGGACATCTAAACCATGCGAGTCCCCATCAAACCCTCATGGCCGGAGTTCTGAGCCCAATTCTCGGCTGCTCAGGGGACTATTGCAAAATGGCTCTGAAACTAAGAGCACAGGAAGCAAGGGTATGGGCTGATTTATACCCCCTTCCTCAGCCCCGCTTCCTATCGTCTGTGATTTCTATGCTGTGTCTGCACAGAAAGTCAGGGGAGAGCTTTGCAGGCATCGCCTTCCCCTTGTCCCCATCACGGAGACCAGCCTCAAGTGACAGATGTGCCCAGGAGGTCTGTAGGTTATGTGGGGACATGTCCAGGACCTTGAAACACAGAGTAAAATACAGGCCAGGGTGGACATGGGGCTCAGGATCTGTGCTGTCTTTAGCAATGAAGAACGAAAGTAGGGAAAAACATCATATTTTGGGTTTCTTGAGCCAAAGATTCGACCATGTCCTCCGTCCTTTCCTCTCCTCCATCGCCACCTCCTTGGTTCTCCCCTGGTCATCTACAGCAGCTGTCACTGCACCAGTAAAGACCCCAACTCTGTAAAGCCCTTAAGCACAAACTTAATTATCAGGACAAGCTTGAGGGCTTTGCTGGATGGAAACTTGCTGGGGCACCCCGGGCCAGCCCAGGAGGGCTGCAGGCTCGGCCCCACCATCCTTTTTCCTTCCTGGGGGTCAGTGTAAAATAAAACCAGAGGTGACCTTGCAAAAGCAGATTCAATTCCCAGCCACTTGCAGCCCATCCAGGTCCGTAAGATCAAAGCCCTCTGCTCTGCCAGCTGTATCCATCCTTCTCTCTTCTTGACATGGGGCACAAACCCCATTTTTCCTCCCTGCTCCCCAGCCCACCTCACAACCATGTGTGTGGGGCAGGATGGCCATGCATTGAGTCGGTTTTGATTCTCAAGCACTATCTGGAAGTCACAGCGAAATGCAATGCTGTGCGGAAAGTGGCTGGAAAGAATGACACTGTGAGAGCCTATCTTTTTCCCTAGGAAATAAATAGACCATGGGCCACAAATGTGGAGAGGAGAGGGTTCAGGTCAGGTCAGGTGCAGGTAGGGCCATGCAGGGACAGCCTGGAGTTTGTCTGGGCGGTAGACACTGCCTCTTAAGGAAGGTTTTGCTGGGCAGAGGCATATGGGATGGTCTCTGGTGATGCTACCAAGGCAGCAGGCTGCTGGTGGAAGTGGTTTCAACCTGTCTGGAACATCCCTGGGCATGCAACCTATTTATAAGGGGGGGAGAAAAGCAAGCTAGTGCATATGCAGGTACCAGGGATAGGGGAGAAGCTGAGCACCCCTGCCCTGTCAGCTGAGAGTGGGGCTTTAATGCCCTGGGTGTCAGCAAGCTGGAGCTCGATGCCTGGCTCTGATATGGCTGCGGTGATGGCCTGGATTCAACTATTTCAAAGGGCACTGACCGGTCAAGCCAAGCCCCAGATTTCAGTTTGCTAAAATAGCTTTTTGCAAAACATGAGGATGGAGAGAAATGTTTCCATGGTTTTGTTTTTAAATTCCGAGTGGGAAGAGTTTATTTTTTTGCTAGGAAACCTTCCCTGTAGGATTCGCGATGCTGGCGGGGAGACAAGAGCCAGTGAGCTCTGCTCCTGAATGGAGGCGACCTCAGGGGTGACCCTGTGCCTGTCACGTTGTCTCATGCAGCCGCACTTACCCCCTCAACAAAACGGAGGTGGCAATGAGCATGGCTGTGGAGGGTCAGGATGCCAGTGCTGCTGCAGGGATGCTTAGCCCCATGGCTATCACAGTTAGCCCCTGCGCTACATCTGGACAAGTAGTATGGTAATAGCTGCATGGCTGGAGGTAAATGCAATGAAAACTCTTACACTGCAGGCAGATTAAGGGAAAACCTGTGCAAATGACCCCTCAGTAGTTTTATTTCTCCTTGGTTCTGGTTATGCACAAGTGCCTTGTGTGGGGATAGCGATGGTCTGCTCCTCACCAGCGTGCTGCTCCTACTAGACTGCTGCCAATTCCTAATACACAAGTGAAAGGCTGTTACCACTTATTTGTCCTCTGTTGGTTTATACTGACCTAAAAAGAAAACTATAATAGAGATTTATAAAATAAAAGCAAAATATTATAGAGATCTAGAAAAATAACTGAACACCCCCCCCCGCATAATGGCTCATCTGGTTTCAATCATTTCAGCGCCCTGGAAATGAGTTTACCCCAGGTGAGAGTTCAAGTGCTAAGGTTTCTGCGTGCAGGTTACCACGTAGTCCCAAGTGTTCACCGCAAAAGCATGCAGCAGTGAAAGAGGAGGCCAGTGAGCACTTGAGACAAGGAAAGAAGTGGAAATCAGGGCAGGGTGGGCTGCATTTACTAGAACCAGCTGACAATAAAAGGATAAAAAATGGCAATTTGAAGTGCTTGCATCTTGCTTTTGTCTCTGGAGCAGAGGAAGAGCACAGTGGTTCGTTCTCATTTGCAATTAACTAGTTTGATCTGATCCCATTTTATTCTCTCCTCCTGTGTACTGCTTTACGGCTGTGGTGCTACGGGTGCCAGGAAACTCCTCTTGCTTTGCATCCCGAGAAGAGTGAGAATTTGGCCTTTAGGATCTGTGATTTAATGAAAACTTATTGTTTGAGCACGTGGATTTCTATGGCAGTGGCTCAGCAGCTCAAGGGTTAATGGGGCTCCCCCACTTTCAGCCCAGACATTGCTATAAAGGCTTATCTGTAATGGAAAGCTGGTTCTTATTAAGGTAAGAACTGCAGATGAGGGTATGAAACTCCTCCTGCTCCACCTCTGTAGCCCCAGCCTTTCACGCCTGGCTGGGGCAAGCAAAGAAGGAGGCACAGCTATTACAGGACAACTCCCCTTCGTGGAGAACATCTTCCCAGGCTTATAAAACACCCCCTTTCCCTGGGATACCTGAATATCTCCACAAAGACTTTCCCCAAGGGAAGGGCCAAAGATGCAGCATTCCTGGTACACACCTCACCCATGAAACATTACATTTTGGGGAGGGGATGAGGCCACCCCTGCTCCAGCGAAGCACCTGAGCTGATGGAAGTCACGGGAGGTGTGCCTTTGCTTTCAAAAGGACTATTAACACACTTATGGTTAATCACACACATAAATCTCACTGTGGCTTAAAGCCAAAGTCAGCAATAAAAGCTCACCGATCCCTAGGCCTCCCAATACAAATTGGCCGGGGCTGGGGTTGATGCTCTCCCCAAGTCATTGGGAAGCAACCTGCACCCTCAGCAAGTACATGAGCAGGATTTCTGTTGGTTTCCCCCTCAAAAACCTGTTACCTGGGTAGAACCTCGAAACTATCTGCCGAGATGGCAAGGCAGGTGTCCAGAGGACATGGGTGGTCTGAGCTGCTTTTCAGTGGTGGCTGTGGGAGCTGTGGTTGTGGAACGGTGAGCCCCGGCCCTGTCCCTTTTGGGGTTCAGGTGTATCAAGAATTAGCCCCGGCCCTGTCCCTTTTGGGGTTCAGGTGTATCAAGAATTAGCCCCGGCCCTGTCCCTTTTGGGGTTCAGGTGTATCAAGAATTAGGTGTTTAAAGGAATGTGCTTTCCAAGGAGGAGAAAACCTTCAGCCTCAAGCACTGCCAAACACAGAAGGGAATTTAGGGAGAACTCTGCATGCAAGAAGAACTTGGGGGCACGTGGGGGTTTTGTTGGCTTTTATTTTGTATGACAAGAGCAGGAAATCCATAGCAAGTTGTCTGTCTGAGGGAGATAGGCCTGTTTCTGATGAAACATCCTGGGGAATCAAGCTATGGCCCCGTCTCACATCCCACATTTCAGCTGGACACAGTGGGAGATGAGAGCACTTGGGGGCAGGATATAAATTTGAGGCCTCATATTATGGATCAGCATGGTCTGAAGCAGCACCCTGCCTTTCTCCTTGCCCCAGAATGCTCTCCCAGCCGTTGCACATACCACCAGGCACTGACTTAGACTGCTCAGTTTCAAAAGAAGACTTTTGAAAGCCACCTCTTCGTGTTCCCTTAGGGCAGAAGTTAGCAAAGCCAGTAAGCATGAGCATGTGTGTCCTGGGGTACAAAGCAGCAGCCAGGCCAGATAAACACAGGGGGGGCATTTCCACAGCACTTCAAAGACTTGGTTGTCTTCTTACTCCTCTCCCCAGCTCCAAACCTCATTATCAGGGTGCTCGATGGGATGAGGGGATGCACAGAGCCCACCCTGCTGCCTCCCTCCCATTAAGCTCATGGGAGGTTATTGGTGGCCCTTTGCAGCAAGCTTGCCAGCACCCACCTGCATTTCCACACATCTACAGGGGCTAGGCCAGCTCTTTGTGATTTGTATTAATCTGGCACAAAGCAGCAGCTTGATGTAAAACACCCACAAGTGCTCCTGTTATATAATATGAATCTGAGAAGATTAAATTATCCGGTCTGAGGAAACACATGCACGTATGTATGTACACAGCTATACACAGGCTGGGGCTCGGCTGGGCGGAGCTGAGGGCAAAGCCTCCCTTCAGGAACATTGAGCTTGCACTTCTAAGCACTTAAAAGGACAAATGATGTGTATACACATGTGTATGGACACGTGTATGAAGTGCTGCAGCAGTTTTATGCCCTGCCTTCACTGTGAGGCACTGGCACAGGTTGCCCAGAGAAGCTGTGGCTGCCCCATCCCTAGCAGTGTTCAAGGCCAGGCTGGGCAGGGCTTGGAGCAACCTGGTCTAGTGGAAGGGGGTTTGGAACTGGATGAGTTTTAAGGTTCCTTCCAACCCAAACCAGTCTGGGATTCTATGATTTTAAGGTGATGCAAAACGCATTTGTAGCTGTGTGCTTTGTTATCTGCTTCACTGGCGATGTCAGGTGGAACAAAACCAGACACTGCCTTAAACTTTACCTGTCAGCACACGGCAAGATGCTGCTCACCGGGAGGGGCAAACAGAGGGCTGAGCAGTCCCCCAAACCACCCAGCATCTCTCAGCAGCCTTGGGGGGCCTGGTTCACCCTGTGGCCAAAGGCCCTGTCCTGCACAGCACAAGCACTGCCAGTGATGGATGTGCACAGTCAGGGCTTCAGCTGGGTTTGGGGGTGCCCAGACCTTTTGCCCAAGGGCATATTTTACCTTCTAGCAGTTTAAGGGCAGGAAAGGAAGGCAGGAAACGCGCTTCACCTATAGCTGCCCATGGCACTTGTGCTTCCTGGGCAAGCAAATGGATTCGCCTCCTTCTCCTGCACCTTCCCGTCATTGATTCACATCGTTTTGCCAAATACAGCTCTGCCCCGTGAAGCTTCTTGCTCTGCTTGTACTCCAGCTCGAGTGGCTGGACTGGGGGTGTCCAGAGAGCAGCAGGACTGCTGCTTCCCTGGGCCGGGAGCCTGCGCCGGCGCTGTCCGGCTTTGCCCCCTGCCGTCCCCTGCAGAGAAAACCGGGCACGGGCGATGATCAGGGCGGTGCTCGGGGCAATACTCGGAGCATCCCCGCAGGCACCCCACTGAGGTACTCTCCCCTCGGCACCAGGAGCGGCCGGGGCGGGGCGGGCCGAGCCGAGCCGAGCCGAGCCGAGCCGAGCCGAGCCGAGCCGAGCCGAGCCGAGCGCGCCACCGCCTCCCGCTCTCGAGGCACGTGCCCTTCACCCCAACCCCCCTGTAGGCGGCGGCGCGCGCCGAGGCCATTCATGAAAATGTTGACGTCAAGCCGGGGGGGCGGAGGCTCGGGCCAGGCCCCGCCCCCCGGTGCCATTTAAGGCGGCGCGGCAGCGGTCGCGGGGCTCAGACGGGCGGCAGCAGTGGCGGGTCCGGGCCGTGCCGGGTGCCTCTTCGCAGCCACCGTCCCGCAACGTCCGTCTGCACCGCGCTGACTGCGGGGTCGCGCCTCCGGCAACCGCCACCCCCGAGGGCGCGGGGCAGCCTCCGCCGGGACTTCATGTCTGTGCTGTGTCCCCTGCCCTGGTGAGTGCAACCCTCGGGTCATCGGTACCGAGCGCTTCCCGCACAGGGGCTCTGTGGGGGGGTCATGGCCGCTGCTGTGGCTTGGCGGGGCTGGAACCCGCTTTTCCTGGGATGAGGCCCTGGAAAGTGTTTTCCGGGGAGCTGGGAAACAGAGGTGGCAGCGGCGGGATGAGCCGCATCGGAAGAACCGCCATCTGTGGGAATTCGCTTCGCTTTCTCGAGCTGGGAATGCCATTAAGGCTGGAAAAGCAGCGCTGGAATTGGCGTCGTGCGAGCCGCTAGTATGGGAAGTCCCGGAGGTTGTAAAGTAAGTCAGCGGGAGCTAAAACACAGCAGCTTGGAAAAAAGGGGAGAACGAGACCGACCCCCGCAGCGCTCGCACTTTATTGAGTGTCTTTTACTTTCATCCTTTAGGGGGCAGAGCTGGAGGAAGTGGAGAAGTGAAGCCCTGCTCTGGCAGCCTCCCGAGGGGTTCTGGAGGGTTTACTCTTGGGGAGCAAGCCAGGGGGATGCTCCCAGGGGTGGGGGTTAGCGCTGGTTTGCGAGGTACTGAGATTTTGCACCCCTTTTTCAAAGGGACAGGAAGGAGGAGTCCAGAAGCAGACTGCCGACAGCCTCTGCTGCTTGCTTTTCTGTCACGATGGTGCTTAAATCTTGCTTGGTCCTCCTGCAGCTCTTCAGAGCATTTGAATGCTATCTTTTGTTTCTAGCCCTGATTACCTGAGATCAGCTGAAATGACTGAAGTGATGATGAACACCCCAGCTATGGATGAGATTGGGCTAAGCCCCCGCAAGGACGGCCTGTCATATCAGGTAAGTGCTTTTCCAGCTTCTTAGGCAGTAACCCCCTATGGAATTGCTTGGGCTGGACTGCAGACTTGGTCTAACATACCTTTCCATAGCCTGACCTAATCACAGGTCTTACTGTAGTGAGAACTAGTCAACAGACTGGAATGCTTGCTTGGCAGGAGATGGTTGTCTAAAATATCGCTTGGTATCAGACCAGGTTGGTAAAGGACTTGGTTGTTTCCAAAGGGATTGAGCCCTCACACATTCAGTGTTTATGGGGGCTCAGTGAGACAGGGGGAATGGTTAAGGAAGGGTTTGCACCACTCACGGGGCTGAGAGGACTCTTGAGGTATCTGCAGCATGGCATAGAGATGACCTGCCTAGAACAGGGGAGAGTTGTTATATGGCACTTAGAATTTTTGGATCTGTTTCTTGGTTATCCAGACTTACGGTCCTGTTTGAGGTGGTAACACTCTTCTGTAAGGTATGGTGAAGCCCAGAGACAGCCTAAACAAGCCTTGAAGTGTCACTGGAGATATCAGTGTCTGAAGGCATGAGCTACATTCATTCTGAAAGTTCTGAACAGTGTTATTAGCTATTAACTTCTAGATCAATGAGTGGGGTTAAGATGTGGTCTTAGAAACTAGCTCGAGCCTTAATCCTTTAGTCTCAATATCCTTTTAGTTTCCTAGCTTGTAGTTAGTCAAGGAGCAAGTTGTGCATCTTAGCCTACTAGATCCATGTTTTCCCGTTCTTCCGGGAGACTTGTTGATGGGATTTAACACAGGCGATGTGTTTGTGCAGATGACTCGCATCTGGTCTGTGTGTTGGGTGACTCTTAACTGGCAGATCCCGATGCAGGGCTCTTCATTTGCAGATGTTACACAACCTGCACAGAGGCAGTTGCTCTAAGTGTGCATTCAAATGAGGCATGCTGTTGTATACTTGCATATTTACATCTGAAAAATGAGCAACAATGCACTGAAGCATGAAATCAACTGAACTTTGGGGCCTCCAGCCAGAGCCATGGGGAGGAAGAGGGGCTGCATTGCTTTTTTTGGTCAGAATTCTGGATCTGCATAGTGCAAGTTGTTTGATTTATACCTGTGCTGTGCCTCAGTGCTCGAGTTAGTGGAAAGTATATGGCCTTTCTTTCTTATAGAGGGGCTGTACAGCAATGAGAGTGTTTGTTAAACCTGAAGCAATCAAACTAGCTTGTATGGGATTCTCAGTTGTCTTTCATGGTCACCTTATGAAGAGGCTTAACTGAGTCAAGTCAATGCCTCTATTTACCTATACAAATTTTCCAGTGAGAAGCAGGATGTAGGTGCCCTGCTTGTTCCGATGATTGCTTCAGCGAGGTTTTTTCCCCTGATGCTAATGACCTTGATAAGTCTGCTTGGGACAATTGGGGAACAGGCCTGTTCAGTTTTGAGTAGATCATCTGAACATGAAGGTATGTGAGTCATAAATGCTGGCAACTCATACCTATGCAGGGCTTTTGTATCCTGGATCTCTTCTCTATAGTGGTCGAGTCATAGATTACTTCTTTCAAATGCCTGCAATAGCTGGGGACTGCCTGCCAATGCTTTACCTTGATGTAAGCCAAACTGATGGCAGGAATGGCTGAGGTGTTGAAATGGATGATCCTGATGGAGTACTAGCAGTGTGTGGGCTATGTACAAGGTCTGCCTCTAAATCAGATTAGTGTAAAGAGGATTGGGGAGCCGGCTCCCGCCTTCCTTCTCTGGCTGAGGGTGTCACAGTGTAAATTAAGGTAAGTTGAAAGCATCCTTAAAGGGCTGAAAACTCAAGTTTAAACAGCAAGGACAAATCTGATGCAAATTGCATCATGAACTCTTTGTTCTACCTCAGGCTTTGGCACTTTGTGCTCCATCTTGCTCATGGAGAGAGTTTGGTACATGGACAACTGTATGCTAGTCTGAGGGCTGTAGTGCAACAACTTAAAACCAGACAGGGCTAATGGAGCATGACTGCTGCTGCACTGGGGCTTGTTGTTCTAAGCCGCAACATCTTCCCCTGCTCATCTGCAGCTGGGCACTTGTGATGTGAGTATAACAGCCTTTGGCTGACTACAGGAGGCAAAAAAGTGAAGCCAGAACTGGGAGAGCCAAACTTTTGGTTTTGAAGGTTTTTCTTGTTCAAGTAGTAGAATTGGGATTTACTTTGCTGCAGAGATGACCTCAAACCAAGGTTCAGAATACCCCTCTTCAGGCTGTGTAGAGCAGGGACTGCCTGGGAGGTGGTCCATAAGGTGCTAGCTGTGAGCTTGGGGGCTGCTTCTGCCACCATGTGCAGACATGAAACTGTCTGGACCAGAGGAAATGGTGCAGCAGCTTTGTGGGAACTGTAAAGCACATTAATGTCTGCTACAGACAGACTTGTCCTACCAGCAGTACTGTTCAAAGTGGTTTTGCCTTTACTTGGAAGCAAACTGAGGAAACTAACACATACCCCGAGTATAAACTTCAGCAATCTGATTCCTCTGTCTTGTGGAGTTCACTGAACTTCAGGGCTCCTGTCTGTCCCACCGGTTATGGAGGGAACTTGGCTTGTCAACTTCTTTCTTCTGCCTTCTCTACCCCCTTGCCTTTGCTCATGGAGTGTCTCTCTAGAGATCGGCTGAAGCTGTACACGTTGCCCCAGTGAAGCTTCCTGGCCTTTGTTGGGCTGCCCATCGCTGCTTTTTAAGCACTGGTGTGAAAGAAACTCAGACTGCAGAAGTCGTATGTGTGTAGGCTTAGTAATTTGTATGTTTCCACTTGCAAAATGCATTCTCAGCATAGAAATGCCTTTTTCCAGTTAATATACAAAATGTTTGTAAGCTAATGTGCTAATTTGAAAAGCTTTCTGTGTAAAGCAGCTCTTATTACTGTATTTGTGCTGTAAAGCTGCTCTGAGCCCCCTGAAGATGGTTTAGCCTGAGCAGAAGTGAATGGTGAAATCAGGGCATTAGTCTCAGAACAAGGTGGCATAGACCAAACAGAAGATGCAGCTTTAGAGATGATGTCATGCTGGGTCTTGTGCCTGCAGTGAAGAGCTATTTCTGGATCTTTAATAGATGTCCCATAATTCCCATGGGACTTACTAAACAAAAAACTCCTTGAAATGCAACTGATGGCTCAAGATGCCCCTGCTGCAAACAGATGTGCCTACAGAGGGCTTCATGTGCTTCCTGCCTGGCAGTCTCCACGGAGCCAGGTCCTTTTCACTACCAGTCAGAGCTAATCTACTGTTTCCTATTTTCCTAGCCCTTAGATATACCTGTGCTGTGAAAAGCCTCCTCAGCACTCTGCTGGCTTGTCCTCTGCTGCCATAGCACAGCAGCACAAATGATGCTACAGAAACCAAGGCTGAATTAATCATTTCGTGGAGCTGTTGTCAAGAGACTGCCTCGCTTCTTGGAAGTGGAGCGGGGTCTGAGCGCAACTGAAATCACTTCAATGCCCAAAGTGTTTTATTTTGAGCCAATGCTATGTCCTGAGTTGAGTGTGCTACTTTGCTGCAGACTGGCTTGCTGGTCCTGTGGGACCTTAGGTTCCCTTTTAGGACATCGGCCAGTGGAAGCTCAGCTTGCCTCGTGCCATCGGCTGGGGTTTGGTTGTCACGGGGAGCTTGAGCTCTTTAGGTCATGATCACATCATGCTGGTATCTGTCTAGGTTAATCACATCTACAGTTAGCTGTGAATCATGCCAGACTGAATCTAGGTAAATAGGCTTAATGCTCTACCCGGTGTCTATGGTGAAAGCTTGGGTTGTCTCTGTTGGTGGGGAAGTAATATTTGGTGAATGCAACACCTTCACCAGCACCTGTGAAGTGTTGACTTTCCCAAGGAGCTGTGGTGCTTGGTGCTGTGGAATTCAAGCTGTATCTGCTACATCCCCCCCCAGCCTAAACTGTGGGACCAACATGTTACTGATCCAGGGGCTGATGGCAAAGGGTGAGCTTCCTCTAATAGCCTTGCTTGCTTGTAGGTGCTCCATGTCTGTGCAGCCTTGATTTGTGCAGGGAAGTCCTGTGATAGAGCTGTCTCTTGCTACTATGGAAGGTCTTGAGAGTGGGCTGCAAAAAGATGGGGTTAGCAAATGAGTTGAGGATAACTTGCTCACACAGCACATCCGGTGCATGTTACTAGACAAGATCAGTAGACTGAGTCAATGTGTATTCCAGGGTCTGGGATGTTAAATGAGGGCAGAAGCAGGATATGGAATAAACGGAGCCAAAACTTATGTTCGCAGCTATGCTATGCAAAAAAGTGTTCCACTGAAATGCAAACTGAAGACAGCAGCTCATTACATCTCGGTGCATGTGTTTTCTTCCCTGCTTGATACCTTGTTCCTCTGATGGAAAATTGCTGTCATGTATGAAGCTTCCCTGCCACTCTGTTCCAAGATAGGACAATCTGTGACTGGGGAGTTGTCATCATTCATAAACCTGAGTCACAGGCTGCTGTGTGCATACTAGATGGAGCTCGGTTTCGAGTCATGACTACTTTGTGAGTAAATGTAGGCATTAGCACTGTTAGAGCAGGAAAATTCCTCCAAAGAGGGCACTGAAATGATTTAAGTATTTCCTGAAATGAGCTTGCCATGCTTCTCAGTGCAGCAAAGCTTTATTTTAAGAGCTGAAATGATGACCTGGGGTTTGGAATATTGGCTTGATACTGCTGATGAGGCATAAAACTTAGCTTCCTTTTTCTACTGGGAGGGTGAGTGATACGTGTACATTGGGGCATATTCTGTACCTGAAGTGGTATGCCTCTCAGTATAGACGTTTCAGTCTTGGACAGTTTTACCATAGTGAAGCAAAGCTTTTTTTCCTCCAAGACAGTTAACTTAATTTGGAAAGATCTCATTGCTTTAGTCTCCCTGTAATAGAATTGAAACAGTTTTCATCCCCATGGGAGGGGAGACAAGCATTTCAACTATGGGTGTTGGAATGGAGGACACATGTGGAAGTTGTTTTGAATTTACAAGTGTCAGTTGGATTATCGTAGTGCTGAGCTAATCCTCTTAACTGTCTGACTTCTCTCCCGCTTTTGGTGTTTCTCCATCCTTGTGAATGCTGAGAAGAGGGTATGAGCCTCCCCAGGGCAATGAAAACTTTCCGTTCTTGTTGCCAAGGCTTCATTCAAGGATAGAGCTGGATCATCTGAAACAGAGGCAAACGTGATCTAAAATCATTTCAAGCTTCTGTTTCAAGTTCTGGTTTTCACTGCCCTTTCCAGCTGCGAGGCAGCACTTTGGTTGATTTGTAGGTGATCTGGGTCAGTCCATGAGGAGACTGGCTCCCAAAACACCCTCTGGAGAGGCCTTCATTTTGTCTTGCTGCCGGTGGGAAGCTGTGTTGAGCAGTGCAAGAAGGCACATGTATGTCCTCTTTGGACTCAAAAGGTGTTGAATGTATCTCTCCATGGGCTGGGAATTGAGGCTCAGCTACAGAAGGGGGGCTCTGCAGAAGTTGCAGCCTCTCATGCTGCATCATGCAAGTGGGTGTGTAAGAGGTCTTTGAATTGCTGCTCAGTTTGGTTTTAGGTAGCCACCACAACCAGTTGGTGGCTGTCACTTGTCTTTCCCATTAAGTGACCAGATCAGCTAGAAGTAGGCATCTGCTTCCCTTGTGTGCAAGGTGTCTCCCTCTGATGAACAAGGAGAAGCTAGCCCCTTGCTGCTAGGCTCTTTGGGGGGTGGGGAGATGCAAAGTCTTCCTCCCACATGCAGGAGCTGGGTACTGGGAGCAGAAAGGCTCCTAGGCAGGCTCTGCAAGGCAAGCTGCCCTGGCTGCTGTGCAGAAGGGTGCAGAGCTCCCAGGTCAGAGCTGAGCTGCTGCATTCCCAGTGGGGACCTTGCTGTTGTTTTTCCTTCCCATTGTGTAAATCTGGAGTGAGACCAGATTAGGCATATGGGACCAACACATGCAGCGTGGCACTGCTGGTGTGGAGCAGCAGAAAACCGGTGCTTGCTTATTTTCATAGCCTGGCAGTGCAGCTTGTTTTGGGGTGAGTGGGGAGGCTGGTTTGGATCAATTTTTCCATGTGGCTTCCCCAGACGTACAGCTCAGTCTTCATGTGAAACCCTGTTTTCTTTGGTCCTGATGCTTGGCCTGCCATGACACCCTGCTTGTCACATGTGAGGAAATCTGCCTTTGTGTAGTTTTTCCATTGCCCGTCCCCACCCCTTGAAAGTGCAGTTGCAACATCTCACTTCATGCTGCCTCGATGATTAAAAAGCATGACTTAGTGGAAAAAATCCTGACCTTCTTGGGCTCGGCCTGTCCTGCAGCTGTTTGAGATAAGATTGTGCTGGGGATTTTTGGTACTGAAAGAGCTGCGCACCACGTTTTGTGGGTATTTGTTTGTAAGGAAGTGCCTGCTACTTAGTTTCTGGAAGAAATCTGGCAGGCTGCTTTCAAAGAAATTGCTCCAATTTGACCTAATGTGCTTAAAATGATAGCAGCCAAAGGTTAGTTTAATTATTATGCTCCTATTTTTCTTGCACAGGAGGCTATTTTCATGACATTATCGGCTTATGTAACCTCCTGAACCACACTTCTTTTTTCCGTTGCAACCTTCTAAACCATGTAGTGTCAAGGGTGGTTTTTTTCCTATCCTGAGTTTAGATAATGAGTTGATGCTTAAAAGCCACTGACTGAACTTCCAGTAATGCACCACGTATCTGAAACTGCCTTTGTTTGGCCAAGCAGAAGCCACAAAACTCCCAGAAACAGTTATGCTTGGGGTGACCAATAGCAAGTAGCTCATCCTGCAGTGCTCGTGCTCACATGGCCAAGCTCAAAGACGTCCCTTGCTCCTGTGCACCTGAAAAGCATATGGAAGGTGGGTGGTATAGAGGGGGCTGGGCTCTTGCACCACCCTCCCAGGACCAGATGGATATGTGTGAACAGCCCTGGTTGTGCGTTTCCTTCAGTTAACCTTGTCGGACTGCATTAAGTAGTAACCCAGTGGCTTTCTCATGTTAGTAACCTGGTTGCCCCAAAGATTTGGATGCAAGGAAGAAGCTGGACAGTAGAACACAGAGTATATTGACAAGGAGGTAATGATGTTAGCTGCTAGGCTAAAGAACAAGTTGGTGTGATGTTCCACTTTGGGGTTTGGGCCAGGGCTTACCAAGGTGGTGGGTACCTGCATGGTTGGTATGAGGAGACTGATGCTTTATGGTTAATGCTTAGGGTTCCTTGATGCGGAGCTTCTGTAACTGGAACCACAAAGATCAAAGCGCATCAGATCTTGCTCTCAAACTGAGGTGCTTGTGAACAACATGCCTGAGGCTGGTAGTGCTGTTCCCTGCAAAGATGCTCTTACAGCTCACTTGAATTCAGGTGGTGTTTGAAGGAAAGTATGGTGCCTGGCTGCTTGCCCCATCTGCAACCTTGAGGGGAAAACACATTTTGTCGTTATCTTGGGGGTGTTTCTCTAAACACCCCCAAGATAGTAACAGCTGTAATGCAAGATGGGCACTCTGGTAAAATTCTTTGAAGTAAAGAGGTGGTAATTGTTTAATATTCTGGTTACCAACCACAGGGGTTCTGATGTGGCAATTGGCCCTTGTCACCTAGGAATTCTCTTCTGGATGAGCTGGGGTTTGAAGCTGTTCCCCTAGTAGGGCATCCTTAAAATTGACAGCAGCCTCTTCAGTTCACACTGTGATTTGAGTCATGCAAAGCTCCTGCTAAAACTGCAGTTGGCAGTTTTTCCTGCTCCCATGTCTTTGCTTCAGTTCAGAATCCAAGTGCGTACTATTGGCACTGCCAGCAAATATGAGCTCTGATGCTGCTGTGGTGTAAGAGCTTGTGCATCCATGTGGAATGGAATGGGTAAGGTACTGCTCTGTGCATCCTGAGGGGCTGGAGTTAATGGGTCCTCATTCCTTGCACGAGAATCATAGAATCATAGAATAGTAAGGGTTGGAAAGGACCTCAAGATCGAGTTCCAACCCCCCTGCCATGGGCAGGGACACCTCCCACTAAACCATGCCATCCAAGGCTATGTCCAGCCCCACCTTGAACACCGCCAGGGATGAAGCATTCACAACTTCCCTGGGCAACCCATTCCAGGGCCCCACCACCCTTACAGTAAAGAATTTCTTCCTCAGATCCAATCTAAACCTCCCCTATTTAAGTTTAAACCCATTACCCCTTGTCCTCTCACCACAGTCCCTAATGAGGAGTCCCTCCCCAGCATCCCTATAGGCCCCCTTCAGGTATTGGAAGGCTGCTATGAGGTCTCCACGCAGCCTTCTCTTCTGCAGGCTGAACAGCCCCAATTTTCTCAGCCTATCTTCATACGAGAGGTGCTCCAGTCCCCTGATCATCCTCGTGGCCCTCCTCTGCACTTGTTCTAACAGTTCCATGTCCTTTTTATGTTGAAGACACCAGAACTGCACACAATACTCCCAGTGAGGTCTCACAAGAGCAGAGTAAAGGGGCAGGATCACCTCCCTCGACCTGCTGGTCACACTCCTTTTGATGCAGCCCAGAATACGGTTGGCTTTCTGGGCTGCAAGCGCACACTGCCGGCTCATGTTCATTTTTTCATCAACCCACACCCCAAGTCCTTCTCCGCAGGGCTGCTCTCAATCTCCTCCCCGCCCAACCTGTAGCTGTGCCTGGCATTGCTCCGACCCAGGTGGAGGACTTTGCATTTAGCATAGTTAAACTTCATTAAGTTGGCATCAGCCCACATGGTGCATAATTGCTGACTGCTGCATGTACCTCCTGCCTGAAAAAATATGCTTCAGTCTCCAGCCCATCCATAAAATAAGTGTCTTTCTGCTGAGTTTGCTGAAGTGTGGTAGCCATAGCATGCAGAACACTGCTAAAATTGTCTCTAAAATGCAGCTGAACTTCTATTTCAGTCTGATGCTGTGGCTCTGGAGAGGTGCCAGACGCAGGCCCTTGCTGCAAGGGTCTGGACCACTCTAGCCCTGGGTTGCCATGTGCCTCCTCTCCCCTGTAGCAGCAGAACCTGGAGCACAAGCCTGTTCTTGTGTGCAGCTTGACCAGCAGCAGGAAATGAGATCTCAGATTGTCTGATCGAGATAGCTCTGTGTGCAAACTCATGGGCATTAATGCAGAAGCAGTGGGTGAGGATGAGGTGTGTTTGGATAAATATCCAAAAGGGCAGATGCCTATTTGCTGAGCACTATCCAAGCAAGCATGTGCTTTGGAAGCCTCTTGGGTAGCACTTGTTTCCAGTATTCAGAGATTAGAGAAGCTTATTTCCAAGTTCAAGAGGCTTTCCATTGCGCAGTGGTTTACTTTGTGCCCAGACAAGCCTGCCCTGTGGGACCTGAGTGTCTTGAGTTGGGTTTTGGCTAAGACTGCTTGAAGGCAGCCCCTCTCACAGACTGTTTCTTGTCTCTTTCAGATCTTCCCCGATCCCTCAGACTTTGACCGCTACTGTAAGCTGAAGGACCGCCTGCCCTCCATCGTGGTGGAGCCGACGGAGGGCGACGTGGAGAGCGGCGAGCTGAGATGGCCACCCGAGGAGTTCCTCGTGCAGGAGGAGGAGGAGGAAGAGGAGGAAGAAGAGAACTGTGAAGACGCAAAGAAGGACAACAAGGAGCAATAAATGGCACCAGAGGAAAGGCAAGGGACTGCACCCTTCTGAAGGAAGAGCCACACTTCTTTTGAAAGTCTTTTTAAAGGAAAAGACAAGTTCAACTTTGCACCTGCGAGATCTTAGTTATTTTGTAATTCTCTGTATTGAGAACTGAAGCCCTCGGTGTCACCAGGCCTCCTGAGGAAGGAAGGAAGTAACGCAGAGAAATGTTTGCTGTGCTCGAGATCATTATCTGTATTTCTCTGAGGTGGAGGCAGCAGTGAAATTCCAAGCACATGGCAGAGGGTGACCACACGAGGGACCGCTGGAGGGGGGAGCTCGGGGAGGGGGAGGAAAGCCAGAGGCGGCAGTGCGCGGTCCGGAGCTGCCTCCAGCTGAAAGTGTGAGAACAGAGCTGCAATCCCTCAGATTTGCCTTTCTTACAGCTTCCATTTGCGTGCCGGGGGTAGAAGGGTGTCTGTAGCGAGGCATGGCTGAATGCTCTACTGAGGGGCCTGTAGCTCTCCCCAGTTTGGCACCTCCTGGGGTAACATGAGCGTCCGTAGGAATAATTGGGTTTCTTGCTCTTGCTGTTGAGCCTGTTTTCCAGCCGCTTTTCCCAAAGCTGTTTTTCCCCCCCTCTGCCTTTAGACTTTCCATTGCTGAACAGCTGTATTTGCAGGGTAATATTAGGCTGCTGCTTGTCATCTCTACTGCGAGGCCCTAGTTTATCTTGCAGGTGGTTAGTGTGAGGTAATGTGCATCGAATGGAAAGATGCTTTTGTCTGCAGCAAGAGCTCACGTAGGTTTGAACACCTCGGATTTTCCTCTCCTATTTGCTGAGGCTGCTTTGGTCTCATCTTGTACAGTACCCAAAGCCAGAGACTGGAGGTTAAGCCTCCTTACCTTGGTGTCCATGAGGCTGTAGGGTTTCATGTCGCCAGCTTGCTGGTCAATGGGCTTGAAAGAGCTGGGGGGGAGGATCACTTCCAGCTTTACACTGCAGGACAAGCTGGTAGGGGTGTGCATAGTGGGGAATGCTGCCAGACCTGAGGTAATCCAAAGATGAAACACTTGGATCTAGTGTGGATCACCGGTGGGAAAGGGGGGTTTGCAGAAGGGGTCTGTTTGGAGAGGATTAGCCTGGGTGTCCTGAGAGAAGATGTGGTTTTGCTTCAGAGCAAGGGGAAAACATTCATGAGCTGCAGAGTGGCTTGCAGAGTCTGTGATTGTGTCCTCTTCACCATATCCTGCTTCAAGGAATAGTCCTCTGTCTCTGTTTGGGGAGGAGGCCAGTCTGCTGCCAGACAGGGTAGGTAACCTGCTGCTTTGCTGGAAAGAGATCTTGCAGCTTTGGGGACCAGCTTGGGAGCCAGTTGGTCTTGGGATAGGATGAGAACAGGTACCACCTAAACCAAATCTGGGGTCATGGAAGAGAAAAAGAAATGTCAAGGCCTTAACCAAACTTTCATAATAATCCCAGTGCCACCCCCTTTGCTTATAACTGGTTCCATTTTTAAAATCTATTTGGACATGTGTGTATTTGTATTTTTAATACCTCATGAGTAGTAAAACGCTGGTGGGGTTGGGAACTGCTTTTAACATATTGGCAGGATTGTTTTAGTCTTGTCTTGCTTGTGTTTAAACATAATGGCAATAATTTATCAGCTCTGCATAACTGTTTTGGACAGATAGAGTTTGGAGAGGAGTTAGCACAAAGCAGGAGAAATTCAGTGTTCCTACACTGCGGCTGGTCTCTGGTCCAGCAATGCAGACCCAGTTATACATGCTCCCTGCCTGTCTTGGTGGACAGTTGATCACCAAATGGTCATAATGTGGTGATACCATTTTCTCTAGTGATGGATTCAGCTATTGTACCTGTAACACTTGTTCTAGTCTTGCTGTCTTACTGGAATGAGCTTGTACACCTGCATACCAGCCGGTCATCTTACTTCTAAGTGTTACTCTATTGGTCTCTACTGTCTGTACCACCAAGTCAAAGCTGTGTATCAAAGATATTACCATATGGGCAGCAGTGAGATGGCAACCCTTGGACTTTAGACCTGCTGTCTGCCCTAAAGACTTGCATATTTCTGTCTGCATCCTTTTTTTGGAAGTAGTGTGTATATTTCTATTTGTTGTTGAACGTATCTAAAGAACAAAGCACTCCAGTAAATCTCCTGTTGTATGATATACATTCTTATATTTCTGTAATTCTTTTTGAGCCTCAGGGAGAAGCTAGCATTTTTTTCAAACTACATTTTTGTCACTGTGACAGTTGTAAATAAAGTTTGAAAATGCTTTCCAAATATTCTGGCTCTGTTCTTACTGCCAAAGCGGGTTTGGGATGGTCAACCTTCCAGGTAGTGGCCAGTCCTTGTGTTTGAGGTCTGGGTGTACTGGCTTGCAAGGCTAATGCAAATATCAGAATAGACTCATGACTATCAGTTGAGGCTGTTCTGTGAACTTGGAGATACTTGTTTCATGGATGTGGCTGATCTCGGAGCGTGACCCATGGGATTTTAAGCCTAAATCAACTTAGGGTGAGGTGCAACATTTTTGCCTCTGTCTTCCTGCAGTTGCTTACTTACTGCTGGGTGAAAGACTGCAGCAAAGTGGTACTCCATCCTGGATCTGGAAAATCGGTATTTATAATTATTTATCTGTAATCTATGTCTACCCCTTTACCTAACTTTTCAGAGCAGAAAGTTACAGAGAGCAGAGGATATTCATACCTGCTTTTAGTACTAATGCAGTACCTGTGCATGTTCCCTGCTTGTGCTGAGCAACAAACATGAAGAGAAGCCTTGCCATGTGAGTGCTCTAAGGGTCTCGGCTGAGCTACCTGGGGTTGTCTGCTTTGGCTGGTTTGGGTCTACAGGTCAACTCTTCTTGAGTAGCTGGTTGCACCTTGCCACACACTGATAGCTGTGTGCTTTGGCTCATAGTGCTGCCCAAGGAAGACCTGGAGGAAATAGCATTTTGGCGTGTGATTCTAAACTTGTTTGGTACGAAGGCAGTGCCCTAGATGTGGAAACCTGACCCTGTCAGGATTCAGTAATTCACATTGTGCAAGTAATGGGATTAAATTTTCCACTGAAACGGGGCAATAAGAAGCAGATGCCCTGGAATGCCCCTATCTTTCAGATACATGGAGAGAAGTTCCTGTGATTTAGCCAGTTACAGACTCTAATCTTACAGATGCAAACAAGATGAATTGAGGATAGGGTGTTATGTTTACATGAGACTGGTTTAAATGCACTAACTAATGACCCTCAGATTTAATGCTTGATTTGAGATAATACTTAACATGAGCCTTACAGTTCAAAGGTTGATTGTATAGTGCTCAACTCTCATGGATGTTCTAGACCACATCATAAATGCAATATTGAAGCTTGCCTTTCCTTCAACCTTTAGTTACAATGCCTGGATTCTTCCCCTCCTTAGGTGTGTATTTAGTTGTAGAAGCTGCTGCAACATTTCCCAGATGAAGCACCGGACTGAAAGGAGTGAAGATGTTTAGTCCTGCCCCTGAAAGTTTCTGATTGAAATACAACACTGGCTATGGAATCTGCAAATGAATTGAACTTGTCTGCAATGTGCTTCACAGGAACAGGTTTTTCAGGCTCATGTCAGAATGAAGCCGCTTGCTGTTTCCTGATGCATCATGCTATTTTGGGGTTGGTGCAGAAAGGATGGCCCTGAGCAGGCTCACTCTGCCTGGGGGTCTTTGTTTGATGAACTTGGAGCAGTGCTGGCAGGAGAGTGATGGGGAAAAGGGCTCTTTCCTGGTCCCCTGCTCTAGCGGTTGTGGTCAATGGACTGGCATCAGCAGATGAAAATGGGCTTGCTGCTGAATGGGTGTCCCTGAGTCATCCCAAGAACTTGCTGGGTGGCATAAGGACTTTTCTTTGTACATGGAACAATGATTCTTTTCCTGGCTCTTACTTAAACTTCAGGCATTTGTCCTCCTCAAAGCTTTGCCCTCTCTTTGCAACTGATGACACAGCAAGCTGTGCACTGCTGCCCTGCTTCCCTGCTTAGTTCAGCCTGTGTTCAGTCTCTCAAATACTTCATTTATCGTTATTGGTGTGCATCCACTTGTGGTTGGCTTTGTCAAGGCACAGTCACTTGAAGCATGCTGCAGATGAGCTGTTGGCATCTGGCTCTGCGTATGTTTGGGCACCGCTAGGCAGAAAGAGCCTTTGTCCATGAGCACAAAGATAATTCACCACCAGTGCTGTACATGGGGAGCAGCCACCCACTGGGTACGTTGTCCTCTTAGTATAGGTCTGAATCCTGCTCCTTGCAAGCAACAAAAGAGCCAACGCTCACTTCCAGGTGAGGTGTCTCCTTCCCACTTTAGCACCTGTAGGAAGCTCCCAGGAGCTGAGAACATGGAGTTCCGTCCCTGTCATGTTGATCTGCTTTGAGATGCCTTTAAGCACGATCAAAACCAGAACACAATCCTGCAAATGCTAACCTAGCCATCTGTAACAAACCAATGGAGCAAGGAGCAACAGCCTGTAATACATCTGCTCTGAGCTCTCAAAGAGCAATCATGGGTCCCAAACATGTCTGTGTGCACGCACAATTGTTATCCCTAAATCCTTGCTTGAGAAGAAAAGCTCTGGGTGTTTCATGGTTCAAATGATGCCTTTTTGTGTATGTTTGGACAGAAAAGGAGCGGTTTTAGGAAAGCGAATGCCTGGACTTGGGAGCAGCACTGCAGCATCTAGTTATGCACGTGCCCAAATTCACCCCCAGTCAGTGGCATCCATGTAAATGCATTTGTGCTTCCAGGAGCATGTTGCAAATTCATGTCTACCCCTCTTGCTGCAAGATCATCAGTGCTGTGCTTCAGGGACTCCTGGTGAGAAGCTGGAATAGAGGGTGGATCAGGTTGGTACCTGCACAGGAGGGCTGCATAAAAAGGCATGGGGTCTCCCTTGAACTGCAGCTCTGTCCAGGTCCTCCCAGATGCCATCAGCACTGATAGAACAGCAGCTGTGGCTTTTCAGCCACCCTGGTTAAAAAGGTGTCTCCTTCCTACAGCTATCGTTCACCTTTGAAAGGGAGCGCAAACCCAGCTGGAGAGCAGCTCTGCTGGAGTAAGCTCCAGCTGGTCATGACAAAAATGAAAGCTTGTGAGCATTGCTCCTAGGAGGGGGAGGGAAGAGGTTTCAGGCCCAACACCTAGGGAGGAACCAAGTGCAGAGAAACCTGCTTCACCCAGGAGATGCCCAGGACTGCGTGTGAAGGTGGTGATGATGAGCAGAGCTGGAGAAAAGGAGAGCCATTACTGAGTGAGGAAGGGCCTATGGGCAGAAAGGGGAGGAGGATGGGATGGGGCTGCAAGGTGTGATACTGGGGGGCTGCCCTGCTGAAGATCCACGGTTTCATGCCCAAAGGGCAGCCAAGATGCACCCACTCCCCTCCACAGCTCCGAATGTTCACCTGGTGAAAGCTCACCTGGAGGAAGGGGTGAGTGGGGCTCTGCTCTGTCATGCTGTGCCAATGGTCACAGCACGAGGTGAAATCCTGGGGGAGGTGCTTGTCATACCTTGGTGCAGTTTGGGTCCCAGAACTGGAGACAGACCAGCTGGGGAAGGACTACAGAGCCTGAAAATATCTTCAAGTGTAATGAGCTAGTGAAACACCATCAGCAGAAATGTCTTTGGTAGGGCTGGAGCACATGTAAACCCACTGATGAGGCTGTGGTACCACCCAGATATGGGTCATCACTACTTGGGGATGGTGGGAAGCCCTTGAGTAGGCTCAAGGCAAGAGAAATAAGTTTTTATTGCTTTTTCCAATCAGGCTTTACCCTATTGATGAAGAGTTTTTCCCCCAACCCACGTTATCAGCTCCAGGAGAGATGTTTTGTGCTTTTTCCACATCAAAACAAAAATCCCAGCCCTGTACTTGGGGTCAGAGACCTGTACTTCACCTGCCAAAGACAGCAAAGGTAGGTCAAGGAGAGGGGAAAGACAGCAGTGGCTGGTGGCCCAAGTGAGCGGAGCCTGGAGAGGTGAACCCCTGCCCATCACAACAGGCAGTGTTCACAGCTAAGGCATAACAAAGTCAGATGCTCTATTTTGAGAGCCTGGAGGGGTGGGAAGACTGAGCGGGGTGGGAAGCCGCAAAGGAAACATGCATTTGAGCACTTGTTCACTGCCAGAGCTGTAACCACACAGGGTTACCTTAGCAGCGACCATCAGCTTCATCTGATAAAAATAAGCAAGGAAGTCAAGTGTACGAGGGGGAGAGGATGTCAGAAGCCAAGCATGAAAATGTCACAGCAGCTTGGCTTTTATTTTCAGAGCTTCCTTCTTTATTCTGCCCTCAGCCAGCTCAGGAGCTCAGGTATTTCCTGCTCCGTGACTCCCAGAGTGCGTCCTGCCACTAAGCACCTCTCTCCCAAACACTTCTGCCTTCATGGGCACACAGTGGCGTGCATGATGCCCTGCAATACCTGCTGGGAGCCAACAGCCCTGCTGTGAGCTGCAGAGATGGAGCTACAGTGAGGCAGCTCCCCTGGGGTTGCATCAGCTGATGCCTTTGGTCATGGCCTGCAATGGTGGGGATCAGTGCAAGGGAAAACATGGGAATACAATCCGCTCCTGCTGTGCTCTATGAGGAGACAGCCCAGGACTGCAGCTTTCTCCAGCTGTGCTGGGGGAAGGAAGAAGGGTGTCTCTATCAGAGGGGTTTAAACTCTCCCCCACAGGTTCTCTGCATTCAGGAGCACGACCCGGGCGGGTTGCAGTCAGCTCCACAAATATTTGTCAAGCACAAGCCTTCCTGAGCAGTGTCTGATGACTCTTTTCCACTGTGGTTGCTGCCAGTGCCGTGGCTGTCAAGGCTGCTTTGGATGCTGCCTGTGGGGGTGAAGGCCAGCCCCTGCTTCGGAGAGAGCTGTGGTGGGATTTCCCCCCGGGTAAAACAGTGCCTGTTTGGTGGCTGGTGTGGCAACACCTCTGCGTGCTGCGGAGTGGAGGTGAGCTGGATGGAATTGGGTGGCTTGCTTTGCCCTCCACAGCTTTTTAAGCAATTCTGACATTGAATGGGTGGGTTTCACCTGGTAATGATCCAGCTAATGGGATTTGGGATATCCTTGCAAGAAGGGGATGCAGAGGGGGCATTAGAGCAGGGTCTCATTCATGAACTTGCTCTGAGGAGGGGACTGAGGGCTCATCAGTCCCCACCAGGCTCTGCTGATCCATACTGTGGTTATTATCCCCTGCACTGGAAAATAAGGAACTCTCTAGTGCTCAATCTCAAGAGCTGGTTATCCATGGGATGCAGAGCTGAGCTGAAATGGGATTTGCTGAAATCCACAGTGCTCAGGTGCCAGTTCCTGGCTGGGTTTGCTATGGGTGACTGCCTGCAGCAGTGGGGAGATCCTGCAATTGTTCATATAGGGCAGGCAAGAGCCATGCTGTGTGCCCTGCTCATGCTCCCAGGTGGAAATCTGGGCTGTCCTGGCCCATTCCAGAGCCTTTCTGAGTTGCTTACTGCAGCATGCTTCACAGCCCCTATCCTGCCCATCCGCTCCTCTCCACGCAGCATCCTTCTTAGTTTTTCCCAGTGGCAGCCCTAGACACGTGGGCAATTGAATCTCTGTAACTATTACAGACCTCTATAGAGTGTGATTGGCCACAGTTTGCATGAAGTATAATATTTAACTTCAGTGGGTATTTGGTGCTTTATAGAGGCTTGCCACCAGCGACTTCCTGTACCTTTCTCTTCCAATAAGCCTAAGATGTTTGTATTCGTGGGGAGTTCCTGGTGTGATGAAGCAGCAGTCAGCTTTGAGGAAACCTGATTGGAAGGAATCTCCAGAGCCACTACTGTCAGGAAAGATAGTTGATTTGGCTGAGTTTCACCCAGGGAGCCAGCAAAAGGATCCCAGTTGCAGACCCTGTGATGCTGCCTCTCACCCTGGCACTGGGCTAGTCATGCTAACCCTTATTGCAGTCTTTCAGTTCTTAAAAGGGGCTTATAAGAAAGATGGGGAGAGACTTTCTAGCAGGGCCTGTTGTGATAGGATGGGGGCTGATGGTTTTAAACTAAAAGAGGGGAGATTCAGGCTGGATGTGAGAAGAAATATTTTACAATGAATGTAGTAAAATCCTGGCACAGGTTGCCCAGAGAGGTGATGGGTGCCCCATCCCTGGAGGCATTCAAGGCCAGGCTGGATGTGGTTCTGAGCAACCTGCTCTAGTTGAAGATGTCTCTGCTCATTGCAGGGGGTTGGACTCGATGAGCTTTGAAGATCCCTTCCAACCCAAACTATTCTCTGATTTGATGATTGTATGCTGAACTGCCTCTGTTGTAATTAAAACTCGGGTGTCTACCCTGAGATAATTGTTAGGGCTCCTCCTATACTCCACAGAATAAGGTAAACGCCTCCAGATAATGATTCATTTTAACAGCTTATCTGGAAAGAATGACTTCTTGGAGATCCTCTGGCTCTCCCTAACAAAAAGGTGTAGAGAACCTTGTAGTTTGCATGACCAGCTCTCAGGCAGCTGAAGTTAGATGAACTGAACCTCGTCCCTAGTTTTTTCCATGCTTTTGCCTTGTTGGGTTTGCCCCTTCATATGTCAATGTCTCTGTTTCTATAGCATAAAAAGATCTATACATCTATGACCAGCCATTCTGCATCCCCCCATTGGACTGAATTCACCGTAAACGTCTTGTTCCTCAATCACCACAAAAAGACCTCCAAATCTGGGCATTGGTGACATGAAGTGACACAACGGGGTGAAAAAATACCCAGTGGGGAGTGGGAAAAATGAAGAAAACAAGGTAAGAATGTGCAATGAAGACCATGGAGGTGGAAGGAGAGCTTGCAGGGGCAGAGCACATGCATCTTGTGCCGCTTGCATGTTGCTTGTGCTGGCTTATCTTGAGGGAGGAGGGAAGGGAAGAAGGCAGAACTTCCCAGCCAGGTCCAGTTCAGGGCCATGTTCAATCCCACTCGTAATTGCCCAGCCCATGCACATCCCATCAACTTTGGTCAAGCTGAAGGTCATGCATGTGCTGGAGATGCTACCTGACATAGGCAAGAGCTCTCCCGAAGTGTGGCCACCTAGCACAGAGCTCCCTTCAGCCTGGAAAATGGGATTTAAATAGCATTGGTCTCTGTTGGCAGAAATCAGTTTAAAGTGTAAGAAAAACAATTTGTGAAGTCATTTTCTGACCTGTCTGAACCCAAAATCAGCTAGGGAGGTTCACAAGCCCTTGAACTTTATGAGGCTCATCCCACCTGAGCAGAGGAAAGCAGTTGGACCAAGAAGTCTAACTTAAATACACTCTCTGTCTTTTGTTTCCAGCTGTAGAGCCTGATCCTGTTTGCTTCCTCACTTCCATGTGTGTGCTTTCCTTCCCAGCAAAACCTCTGGCTGTAGGTGGGTCTTTCAGAGTAGCACTATCTTTCTACATGCATCAGATTTTCACTGTAACAAGTGGCAGACAAAAACAACCCAATAACCAGGAATCGCCTGAATTATTCAGCAAAAGTCGTCCTTTCCTCTCTACTTTTTAATAAGTGGAGTTCAGTATTTCTCTTGAGTATTCTTCTGTTCTCACACACGCCAGTCCAAGTATTACCAGTGGCGGTTCACCCATGCAGGCTGCCTGGACTAGGGTCTTCGCAGGGATTTCAAAGGGACACTGATCTTTTAACCTCCTCTGCTGGGGTCTTACAACCAGACTGTCCCACCAGGGAAGAAAACATGGGGACCACCAGTGTGCTAGAGGAAACAGCAGCTTCCCCTGTCCCCTCAAGAAACGCAGGCTGTCTAACACCCCTTGAAATGCTTCTTAGGCTGAATGCCCATGAGTGGTGGTGAGTAGCAGATTGCCATTCGCCCTTCATCTGGCTGCAGATGCAGCAGTATGCAGTGATGTACAGGCAGTAAAATGCTTTGTGAGCAGAGCAGATGAAAGCCACTGTGAAAACACAGTAGTAGAAGCACTGTTAGTGAGACAAGGCCCTTAATGACATGATTTAGTGGTGGACTTGGCGTTCCTGAGGTAATGGTTGGACTTGATGATGTAAAAGGCCTTTTCCAACCTCATTGATTCTATGATTCTATGGTATTTTCACTTTGCATCTGTCAATCCTTCCTAGCTGTAACTAGGAAGAGAAATGAGAAAATGATACCTCTGAAGTTTTATTTCTTGTCTTGCCTGCTATTTAACATGCTATATTAAGACCCAGTCTGGAGCTACTTCAGTGTTCAAGTGCTTTAAACAAAGATGTGTGGAAGAGCTTGCAGGCTTAGGACCCATTTTCCTCACTTGTCTGTCTCAATTCTCCAGACAAAAGCAAGCCTTGGGAAATGAGCACCAAAGCCTTGCCTGTGACCAGAACGCAGTGAATGACAGGAGGGAGGATGGGTTAGCAACAGGAGCTGATAACAAGTTGACTTTGCTAATTACTGTTTTTAAAGTCCAAAGTCATTGGAAAAAGTGAGTAAAGTTACATTTTGCACAAGAAGAAAGCATGTTGGAATGTCTGAGTCACTGCTCTGAGCACTCCTCATTATACAGAGATAGAGATTTCATTCGCTGCGTTAAGTATTACAGATGTGCGGAGATGCTTGGAGAAGCGTAGTGGCTGTCATTATGCATGTTGTTTACCAGAAGATTTGAGGCTGGGTGAGATGGCCCAGCGGGCTGCAGTTAGAAGGCTTTATTTATGTATTTATTATTATTATTATTATTAATTGTAGGTGATTTTATTTGTTGTACTAACATTGGAGCAAAGTCCAAAACAAGTAAACTGAAGTAGTACGTGATGATTTTCTTCCAGCCCTGATGCACCTACTGCACATGCCAGAGCATGGCCCACCCACGTTTCATGCATGTGTGCTTCATGTGCTTCACTCGATGTGCCTTCCACTCTGTGTCTAGACAGTGCCTGGCTCTTAACCTTGTCACAGGCAAGGTCCCTTGGGAGATACTCTAACACAGATCACAATGCTGCTCTGTGTGTGTGCCTGCCACCCCACTGCTGGCAGCCTAAGTGGCACACAGAAACCAACTGCTCATCCAAGCTTCCCAGACTGACACAAGTCAGGGCATGGCTGGACTCCAGTGATGTTGAGCCCTCAGTGAGAGGAAGCAAACCCAGGGAGGTCTGTCCAGTGTCCCGGGGTGTCCGAGGGGTGTGCTAGAGGCATGGCCACCTCTGCAAGAGGATGCTGCTCTGATAGGTCCTGGACTGTATCTGGGTAGGTGCCTCAAGTGCCCAAAGTAGCCTCAGAAGACGGTAGGTAACTATGCACAGCCTCCCATATATGTCCTTGTGGGCTTCCTGTGCAGTTCCAGGGCAAAAAGCATGTACGTTTTGCTATGAGCCAAGTTTCCCACAGAACACATGGACCAGGAGCTGGAGAGCCAGCGCCAGTCTGCACTGAGAGGTGTAAAGATGGCCTTTCGCTGAGTGACCTCCTGGGATGCTGGTCCCGAGGCTGTGGGCAGAGTTCAATACCAAAGGCAGTGCCAGCCCCCGTAATTGGGCACACTGATAGTGCTTTTCCTGGATTACCTTTGCACCGATGTGACTAAGCTTCCCCAACAAAGCATGTGAACAATTAAGGAGCTGAAGCCTCATTAAACAAACAAGCCCACAACAGGGCTTGTGACAGGTAGTGCTGGTGTCTCCAGCACAATTACCCGATAAACGTAAGGCTTTGGAAAAATCCAGCATGGAAAGGTAGGACCTCAGTTGCATAATTCTTTTAATAAGCTGTTTGGTCATAAACGATATCATAAACAGGACTGGGGGCAGAAGGACGGGAAGGAGGAGGATGATGATGAGGAGGATGAAAGACTCCTCATATCCTCCGCCGGCTGAGGAGGCTGTAGGTTGTTTGCTGGGTGGTGACTAACGTTGTTATCTATTTCTTCCTCCTTGAAGTGGTGATGTTTCATCTGCGGTTTGGCCTCTTTATCCTTTTGTTCAAAACATGCCTGTTTGCTTTCCCTTTGCATCCCAGGCTCCCAGGAAATGCAGCAGGGGAGACCGATGCCTCCTCAGATCCCGGACAGAGGGCAACTGATGACCAGAGCTGGTAATTGCTGCAGGAAGTGGAAGAGACAGGCAATCAGTCACTTGTGTGGTGCCCAAGCCCCATCAAATGTTTTAGGTGAGCTGGTGTCCGAAGGTGCTGGGTTTCATCCCCCTGGTTCTGGCTTCCCACTGCATCAGGGCTTTTGTTTTAGAGCATTCATATTTTCCATCCTATGGTGGGGAGGGTGCCTGCTGATTAGTGTGACTGTCACCCGAAGAGGGAGAGATGCGCTCAGGCATCAGTAGTACCAACTAGGTACCAGGCGTCAGTAGGGCACAAGCAGGAAGGCTGGAGGTGCTTTGGCTGTGCTAGTGCTTTCCAACAAAGTCCTAGGAGAGGAAGGGGTGGGAGGAGGACATTGCCTGATGGTGGTTGTGCATGCAGGAACATGCCTGTGCGTGTGGGAGCATCTCAGCCTCTGTGTTTGCACACACGTGTCTACACACGTGTATGTGTGGATGTTCAGCTAGCTCCTTGTGAGACAAGGTTTTGCCCATAGTACACAGTGCTGAGAGGGTGTGCGGGCATGTGTGGGGTCACTGGGTCCTCCTCCTGTTCCCCAGGGTGTACCAGAGCAAGGCAGGCCTGGATTTTCTTGGGGGAAAAAAATCTCAACCGCTTGAATGACATAAGAAATGACCTGGAACATAGAGATGAGCATAAAACAAAATACAGGAGCTTTCTGGTAATGGCCCCCTGGAGTCTGGCTTGTTTTACAGTGGCAGGTCAGTGCCATGAGATGGGCAAAAAAGGAAGGAAGGGGGCCCCTCTCCCAGCTCCTGCCTCCTTTTCCCCTTGGGAAGGTGTTGCTTTCATATTTTCCATTTGAACACTTTTTTCCCAGCTGCCACCCCAAGCTCTAAGTGGGGGTCAAGGAGGGGGTTGGACTGTGAGCCTGGATGCAAAGGTGCGAATTCAGCCTCAGCAATGCAGACAACACCGAAGGAATCGCAGCTCCTCCTGCTTCTGGAGGGATAATTAGTCCCTGGAGGTGGCTGCTGGTTGCTGTTTTGGGGAACCGGTTCACAAGTGAGGGAGTAGAGCATTAAGGAGCAGCTATTAGAGGCAGCTGGGAGAGCAGAAAGGGAGGAAGGCTTGAATTGAAATGAGCATTTGAAGCTTAGGGCTAGAACTGTGAGAGGGGAATGGAGGGGGTATATAATCTTTAGCTAATAAGCACTGTCCCACCTCTGCCTTATGCCAGATGCCCAGCACCCCGCAGTAACAGTCTCCTTACCAGATGCAGAAGGGAAAAAAACTCAAAGAATAAAAAGAGAACAGGGAAATTCTTGAGATTCTTTCCAATGGAAAAAATGCCTCCACTTATCACTCAGTGTCAACAGCAGCAGACACCTGTGTTTAAACACCCAGCGACAGCAGCAGGCCAAAAGGTAATATAGAGCCTCTGCTTCCACCTCCCTGTGTGCATGCAAGTGGGACAATGGGCTCGGACACTTCCCCATCCGCCTGTCGGGTCTGCGGCCAGCATCTCAAAACCACGTGAAGGCAAGCCCAGAGGTGGCAAAGCTGGCAGCATCCCACGGACAGGAGATGCCTGCAGCCTGACTGTGTGCGTCGGGCATTATCATGTGTTCCTCAGTTAGACTGTCACCTACTTACCCTTCCCTTCTCCCTGTCCTCCCTCAAACTCTTGCTTCATCCTGTGCAGTGGTAAATCCTGGTGCTCATTGTTTTCCTGGCCGGCCAGTCTGGGGGGGGGGCTCAGAAAGGAGGATGAAGAACAATGTGGGGGGTAAGCACTGGGAAACTTATCACACACTTCCTCCTGTTTGGGGATGCATGGAATCATGGGGATGCATGGAATCTACACTCTGGGGTGAAGCTATGTGCTATTAGCAGCAGGGTTATTTGCTCTCGTTGGTGCTACAGCATGGCCCCCCCTGCCTGCCCACCTGAGCCACGTGCTGCCCAACTTCACCTCCCAGGAGTGCCGGCCATCTCACGTACTTGCTGCATGGGGATTTCTTGGTCAACCCATCAAAGCTCCTGCTCTTCCCACTACCCCATCCATCGGGCTCACTGCTAACCTGCACCCATGAAGGTGAGGGCCTTAACAGACTTTCCCCCGTTCCTTTCCCACCTTCTCTTAAGTCCTTGTCCATGAAAAATACCAAAGTTTTGGGGAAGAGGACCTCCAAGCATTACAGCAGCCTTGTATGTCTCAGGTCCCATGCAAAGCTAAGGTGTTGGTAGGAAGGCACTACCACGTGACAGTCTGGTCAGGGGAACGCCTACTTCCCATCCCTCAGTCCTCACCTCTTCCATGTGTGATCTTGAGCAAGCTGCTTATCTTCTACCTTAATTTCTTAATTAATGCTTAATTTCAGCTTGATTCCTACATGTGAAGAACGGAAATTGTAGTTTAATGGGTAAAGCAAAATCTCTGCGCAGAAGCAAAGCAAACCAGACAATTCATTTACCACTTCCCATGGTCAGACATATTCAGCCATCTCCAGGACAGCAGGGCTCTATCATGTCTAATGGTTACTTGGGAAGAGAAGCACTATCACTCCAAATGTCCCCCCCTCTTCCCTCTTCTTCCCCCAGCTTTATATGCTGAGCATGACACGATATGGTCTGGAATATCCCCTTGGTCAGTTGGGGTCAGCTGCATGCCTGTGTCCCGTCCCAACTCCTCATACACCCCCTCTGCTCATGTGGGGTGGTGTGAGGAGCAGAAAAGGCCTTGACTCTGCAAGCACTGCTCAGCAGTAACTCAAACAACCCTGTGTTATCAGCATTGTTTTCAGCACAATTCCAAAACACAGCCTCCTACCAGCTGCTATGAAGAAAATGAACTCTATCCCAGACAAAGCCAGCACACTTGATTAAGGTTTGTGCATCCCACAGCATCTGAGTCAGCAGAACGGAAACATTGGCTCATGCCTGCCTCCAAAACCTGGTTCATCCTGAATGATGCTTGCTACCTGTTACAGCAATGCAGATGCTCCTGAGGGGAACATATAAATGTGGTGGGTTGAAACATTCTCTAGAAGGAGATGTCCCTTCCCAGCACACGTTTTACTGCTTAAAATGGGACTTCTGTGGTCCAGCCCCACCACGCAGACAAAGGACTCTCTCTTGTTTCTCCTTGCTAATAAGCTGCAAACAGCGAGAGTTTCAGCTAGCCTGGCTGGACCATTTGGAGAAGGGATTTTTATCTCACGTTACCCAATGTTTTTCCCTGTGACCAACCCACTAAGCAGCGTCCGCTAAGTGCTGCATAATCCAGCATCATTTGGTGCCTGTAATGCTACAATTACTCTTCAAGGCTCATTTGCTTCAAGGTCTTCAGGCTGTAAAGTTATGGGAGTGCGGTTAGTGGATTTTCAGGAATGCCTGCTCTCTGGCAGGGGCTGGAGAAGGAAGGAATCAAGAAGAAATGCATGCAAATTCAATGACATAGCAGGAACTTCAGAGACATTTCAACACAGTGATACCCACAGGCAAAGAAATCATAATTGTTCAGGGGAAATAAGGCCTTGCCAATCCTGTGATTTTATCAGGAGTCTCATAATTTCCAAAGTGTCCTTAAAAGCCCAGCTGCTGGAGTCATCCCATTGTCAGGGAGTCTCAGCTTCCTTTTAAACGAGAAGGAACATTTTCAACCCTTTTCCCCTCCCTTTTTTTCCCAAGAGAAAACCTTGAGAAAGTAAAATACAGAATCATAGACTCATAGAATATGCTGAAGGTTCAGGAATGCAAAGGAAAGAGAACCCATGTCATATTAAAAAGGAAGCAGAAACCAACACAAAAATGCATAATCAAATCCCTGCTCACTCAGGGGTTTGGTTTTCAAAAGAACTCAATTCCTAAACCAAACCTATTGCCCTTTTTATCTGGACATCTAATTTGCAGACACTTGTGCTTGGCTGTTGTATTGTGCCCTTGCCTTGCAAAGGCTTGGGCAGCCTTTGATGTCTCCAGGAGGAGATGCTGAGGCTCAACCCTTACTCTTTTTATGTCTTTTCTCCCCATCTTCACCTGTGACTTGCAGTTCTGCACCTCCTGGGGGCATTTTCAGCCCTAAAAGTGTGTTTGTCCTGACACAAACGCTTGCTGCTTTGTTACTGGTGTAGGGGTCTGGCACATGGAATGAGGGTGCATGGGATGGCTGATGGAAGACATCAGCTTCACCAGTGTCAGTGAATTTGGTGAGACTTGAGAAGAGTTGACCTCCATGGGGAGGCTCGAAGGTGCTTTGGAAAGGTTGGCCATGCCTTGCCCTCTGTCATGGCTGTATAGTTAAAACCATGATAAGCACAGGCAAAGGCTGAGGGATTGTACCTCTCCGGTGTTGTGTGAACAAGGTCAGGCGAGGGGGTTGAGAGCCACTTGCAAAGGCACGGTTGTGCTTGCAGGGTGGCTGGGCCCTGCATTACGTGAGTAATCTTCCTGAGCGGGCTTGTGCAGATACAAGCAATGAGTAAGTGCTGCAGGGTCATGTTTGCAAGAGGAGCGTAGGCTTGAGGGCCAGCCAAAGCCTGCACATGGATGAGGGGGAGAGACAAGAGAAGGAGAAAGGCAGGTGAGAGCAGGGCGAGAGAAGCCTGCCTTGACCGGAGGACATTACCTGCCTTCCTAGGAGGGCTCTTATAAAGGTTGGGGGTGGGATGCCTGAACTGAAAGTGAAGAGGCTGCCTTTTCTTAAGCAATGCACTTCTTCATTCAGAATATAGCACTGGGCTTTTCTGTTAGAGGCTGTGAGCCTTTACAGCACCTTTCAGCAGTACTGTACATCCCCTTGCTCCTCAGAGAGGTCACCTGAGCAAGCCTGCAAATAGATAAAGCCAGGGATGGGAAAACTTGACGTTTGTAGAAGTTTCACTCAGTACTGGATCAGCACACAACGTTTTCAGCAGTTAGTTTGAGCATGTTTGGACTGAACTGCGCCTCCTAACTCCTGGAGGCAAAAACCAAGCTTTGTCACCGTGTTCGTTCTGCTTCCAGCAGGCTCGTGGCAGTGCAAGCACAGTGTTGCTTTCCTCCAGCCTTCTGAAATAGCCCTTTGGCTAACCAAGAAGCCTCCCCATGCATGGAAGCTGGTGACTCCCGGTGAGCTGCCAGGTGCCACAGAGGAGGTATGTATGTGGGGCTCTCTCCATAGCCTTGCTGTTGGTCCAAAATACGTGCCCCAGACTTCCAGAATGGATTTCCCTCCTTTTGGAAACATGAAGAGTGTCAGTTCTGCAGGCCACTTACAGAGCTGGAGCTGTTGTGATGCGAGGAGCTGTTCAACATGCAAACAAGGTACTGCAGTCTGAGCCCTTTCCTGCACCACCTCTGAGCCAGCAGCTCTGCAAACACCCAGTGCTGTGCGGGGAGGACTCCTGCGCCCTTCATGCAGCACTGAGCTGTGATCCCCTTTGCTCTCCGTATTTCAGTGGAGTCCCTCTTTCTCTCTCACTGCCTGCATGGCTCTGCCAAAGGTTTGGGTTCATAATGCTGCCAAAATGTGTTGCTGAAAGGGGAGAGTGAAAATATTTGTTTCCGAAAGGATGCATGTTACTGCTGATGAGGAGTGAGCCCTTTCTTTCCATAGGCAAAACCCCAAACATCTATTCTGGCTCTAAGCTTCAGCCTAAGGAAAACAGCAACAAATCAGGAAAACAGAGTTTCCTGCAGAAATCCCAGTGTTTGTTCGGTAACTGAGTGCTAATTCCAGGAATAAACCAGCTGCTATCCTTGCACACAGGCCGTTTTCTTGGAATGTAAAGAGGAAATGAAATAGGGAAAGGCAAGCTTTGCAACAACAACAACATTAAATTAAAACATCATGTATAAAACCATGCCAAAGGTAGAGAGAAACTGAGGCTCTCATCCAATGAAGTGTTGCATGATTGCTCTGTCCGTCAGCAAATACTGCAGGTGAAACCATGGATCCTCTGAAGCTGATTGTCAAAGTTTGGGGGCTGGATCTTTCCCACAGACCGAGCTGTGCATGTGTACCTCATTCTGTCTAGAATGCTTAGCCTGCTTTCATGCCGTTCATGGGAGGGACGGAGTCCCTATCCATGCAAAAGCAGAACCTCAGATGCAGCCAGCACTAAGTCAAGGTGTTCCTGCAACTACAAAGTCAGAGAGACTTCAAAGTGTAGGAAAAAGTGATCATCAAGACAGTTTCAGTTACTGATTGTGTTAAAACAGAGAGACCTACTTACATGGGAACTGGCACAACCCCCATTACTTTATAGTCTTGATGCTTCATCATCTTTATTGAGTTCTTTCTTGCGCAGCCCTAGGAGATGCACGTCTCTCCTGGCACAGGTGAAGAATATAATGGGAGAGATTTACTGACACCCCTTAGCCTGGCTGGTCTTGCCTATAAAAGCCCTTTATATTCAGCTGTGGCTTAGAATTGATGCAAGACCTCTTTGTGGTGCACTTCTTTTCTGTTCCTGTTCCTTCCTCCCATCAAGAGCAAAATGGTTTCCTCTGCTTAGCAGTGATGCTGTGCAGTGCTGAAGAGCAACATCTTGAGGTAACCCCAAATGGCTTTTAGTCATGGTGGGCGGCGTCTTGCTGTGGGCTCCTGTGTGCACAAGAGTTGATTCTTAGCTTCTCTTTGCTATGTCTGCTTTACCCTCCCATCCTGTGCTCCACAATTTTCTTCTGTGAGGCTTCTGTTTTATTTTCTCTCCTCTGCTTTGCTGTTCATCCCCACTGATGTGTACGATGCCCACGGGGAGGGCAGGTGGTAGGTGTCTGTGGTCTCCACCTGGGGCACCTTGGGGCCCTGCTGATATACTCTCCTTTTGCAGGAGGTTCCTTTCCTTACTCATGCAGAATGCACTGGGTCTCTTTGTGGCATGACACTGACCTGTGTGCATCAGAAAGCATAATGGCTTTGGAGAAGGGATTGCTTTTGACCAGCTGAGAAGCTACCATCCCTCAAAAGGCTTAAAAGCTCCTGTTGTTGGATCTACAAGGGCTTTAGAGTGCACTTGCATTTTCTAGATTGCTAGAGGAAAACAATCCTCCCCTGTCCTTTTTGCCTTTCCTACTGTTGGAAGATGCCTGGGGAGGGAGAAGCTGTGGTCTTAGCCGTGTGTGATGCTCCCATGGCAGGAGGTGGGAGATCACTGACTTCAGTGTCTTTTGCTTTACCTCCCTTCAGAGTGCCACCTCTGTCAGGGAGCAGGGCTGGGGCAGCCTGCTGGGATGCTTTGCTCTCTCTTCCTCTCTCCTGGCAGTCTCCTGACTGTATGGGAACAATGGGATGACGCGACCAGAGCCCTGTAAATACTAATTCCACTTTGAGCTGTCGCAGCAAACGGGAAGTGCAGACAGCCCCAGAATAGAAATTCAGCCCTTGCCCTGCTCCTCAGCAGAGGCTGCTTCCAAATAATGCCTCCTGCCAGACCCCTCCTCGCATGGCTGAGCCACTCTGTGCCTCATGTTGTTCTCCAGGCCCAGTGCTTTGGTTGGGCTGTGGCCATTGGAAGGTCATCTCCTATCTGGGACAGGCAGGGAGAGAGTTTCTGGGACATGCCTTGCCCTGCAGAGCTGGGGCTGGCAAGTGATATTTCCTACAAGGATGCAGATACACTGGGAGTGGTGGCAGGAGCCTTGGGAAGCTGAACCAGGAGGTGACCCTGGTTTTGAGGGCAGATCACAGAGGGGAGGCTGTGCTGTGCCTGTTCATGTTACCTCTGCTCTGAGGTGGGCTGCTTGTTGCCAGAACTACAAGTGTCACATTGACCTGCCAGCAACTTACCCTCTCAAAACTCATTTTCCCTTTCGCACTGAACAGCGGGGCGCTAGCACATGAACTTGCAATTGCTGATGGGCTGCTGCTTCTTCTGCAACATGTTTACTGGGGCATCTCTTGTAATCAATAGACCATTAGGAAGTACCCTGTAAGGAGTAAAGTGTTGATCCAAGTGAGGATGCACCCTGGGTGGAAGGTTTGGATGTGTCGTGTCATGTGGGTTGTAAGACCTCTGCTAAAGCAAAGCTTACGTGCCTGCTCCCTTTAAACCACTCTGAGTGTTCAGAGTAATCCCCTTGCTCCCTTTGCTTGTCCTTCATATTTAGTGTATTTGCAGTTCCTGGGAGTGAGTACGCTGCATTTCAATGAGGCTTCAGTCATCATGACCTGCTGCTCCTTATCCTGCAGGCCAGCACTAACGTGACAGTGCTGGATTTTGGATGTCAGAAGATTAACTGGTGCTGAGTATGTGCTGGTCAGTGTTGCAGAGACAGCACTGTGCAGGTCAGTGATGCTGGGTGGGTGCAGAAGTGTGGTGGTGCATGCATCATGGCATTTCATGTGGTCTTAAGGACAGCCACAGCCTTTGCAAGAAAGTCCTTTTCTCCCCCAAGCTTTGCCTGGCTTCCTGTAAAATGAGGGTGATGGGTCCCTGTCTATTAGGCTGAGCTGTTTGTAGCCGGTGCCATCACCTTGTCTTTGTGCAGTAACAAGGCCCCTTACGCTGGGAGTGAAGTGTTACCTGCAGCACTGGCCTCTGGTACGAAGGCAGGAGCCACGCTGTAGCCAAACCCAAATCTTTGGTGTTGAATTCAGTAGAAAGTGCTTGGGCTGGGAAAGGGCTCACAAGAGGCTGTTACAAGAACAGTGTCCCAGTGTCTGCAGGTGAGCTCCTCCTCTGGATGAAGAGGGATGTGATGGTGCTTTCCTGGGGGCATAGGTTGGCTGTCTAGCTCAGCGACCCATCAAACCACAAAGCTTCCCTGAAGACTGATGCACAGCTGGGCTCCAGGCATGCGGATGGACTATGGAGTTGCAGGCACGTCCTCCTCTGCCAACCTGGCTACCTGATAGCACAGCAGCTCTTGCCTCTACCTGTCTTGAGTCTCTCCATCAGCGTTTATATTGGTCTAGGGTTTGCCAGGTTAAAAGAGTTCAGAGGGCTGGGGGCAGGCAAACACCTTCCCTCTGTGCCACTGATATGTTTTAGCAGTTTTGTCTGGTATTTCCTGGAGTTAGCTCTGAGGAGCTAAATGGCATTAAAAATGAGTAAGCCCACATGGAGGAAGAATATTTGCTTTGGTAAGCCCCAGCCTGGCTTTTTGGATGGCTTCAGGCAGCTCTTTAAAGACCTGTTTCTAGTGGCTTTAAAAATGGGGACATCCTGACCTCAGCTGCAGAGGCCATAGCTTTGCTTCACTTCCCCGACTGTCTTCTGTCTCTTTTCCATTGCTGTTCTTTAACTTTGGCCTTGCCACCTCCTGACTGCTCTCCAAGAAGTGCAGTAGATAATGTGCCTCTTTTTTCTGCGAATCATGCAGGCACCTACTTATGAAAACGCTCGTACTACCATACTGCTGGTAGGGGAAGGATTGCCTTGGTACTCAGGATCCGCCAGGCTTTCCTTGTGTATGTAGGTAGTCAGGAGGGCCACCAAGCTTGTGAGGTTTCAGAATGGGAGCAAGGCTGCCCGATGTTTCCAATAACCACCTCTAATCCTTATTTTAACCAAAGGAGAAGGGTTTGAGCTTGTTACCTGTGTGAGACCTGAAGGTGTATCTAGCTTTCAGCAAGCAGTTTGTAGGGGAGCGGCCCTCTGTCAAGTCAGGCTGAGGTAAAACAACATGTTGCTGCATCTTCTCATGGCTGTGTGTGAAGTTTCCCAGTTACAACACAACTTATTCTCAGCTGTAATTGTATTCTCCAGCTCCCACCATGTGCGAGGTTAAGCGTGAAATGCTGAATGTCTCCTTCCCTGCACCCTCAAGGTGATGAGCAAGGAGCAGATCTGCTGAGGAAGAACAAAGGATCGCTTAGAGACAGGGAGATGTTTTTTCACACTGTTTCTCAGCTGAGATTGGAGGAGAAAGAGCAGAGCCTGAGCTTCTGTGTAAGATGGTGATCTCTCAAGAGCAGCAGCAGCTGGGAACTGCATGGCTCAGGAGTCTGGGTAATGGGCTATGCAAGTCCTTCACCTCTGGGTCCAGTATTCATCCAGGCACTGCCCAGCAGTGAGGAAATAACGTTGCTGTGCAGATAAAAGCACTTGCTGCTGCTCCAGCAAGCCCTGTTCCTGCCGTGGCTCCTAGGAAGTGCTTAGGGAACCAAGAGCTTGTTCTGGCAAGACTGTTGTTGCTCTGTTAGAAATGACCAGGACAAATGGCTGCAATTGAACCAGCTGGCACTGGTGTGCACTTGTGACCTGTGCACACAGGTGTCTTCTTATGTTTGGTGCCAGATGAGGAAATGTGTGTGCTCAAAAGAACTGATGGGCTGGATATCAAAAAGTGGTAACCAGATGGGTTGGCGAGACAAGTAGTGAATGGAAGAGTGTTCACACGGGCAGATCAAACCTTGTCAGTTGTAGCTGAGAGCCTGGAGAATAATCCAAGACTCCAACTAAGTCCCTGATGGTCTTCTCATGGGAAAAGGATTACTTTCATCATCAAATGTTGATGGAAAGCACTTCACACTCTTGTTACTGGTACCTTATCAGAATGTTGTGCTGGATCCTAGAGAAATTAGCCCCCAAGACAGACAACTTCCTGGCTGAAGGACCAGCTGGCTTGAAGTTCAGAAAGGGGGTGGTATAAAGACCATTTGCTATTCAGGAGAGCACCAGGGAGTGCTGAGAAGGTGGCATGATGCCTTTGGTGACTTTGCAGGCGTCAATGGTGGCAAGGCATAAACCTCCCTGAGCAAGGCTGCAGTTGGCCACAGGTGGTGAAGATGCCCAAAGGTTGGTGCAAAGTGTGACTGCCTCAGTGGCTGTGGGTGAGGGTTGGAATAATGGACTTGATCTCAGGAGAAGTGTGAGACAGGCTCATGCTTGGATGCTGGTTTGTGTCAAGAGACATTGGAAAACAAATGTTCAAATAACCACTGATGGAAGGATCTACAGAAAGGTACTTTGCAGCCCTCATATGGGAGAGTAGTTAAGTGACTGCTTCACTGTTGAGACTGGCCTAAATGGATGTTTGCAGGAAAACTGAGGAAAAACTTTAGGAAAGAGGTTCAGGAAGAAGACACGATTGAAGATGAGCATAGATCAGAGTCTTTCTTTCACCTTAATCCATCTTGGTGCAGTAGCCTGCCTGTGAGCAGTCTTCCTTTTCATAGGGCTTTGAGCAACCTGGTCTAGTGGAAAGTGTCCATACCCATGGCAGGGGACTGGAACTGGGTGATCTCTAATATCCCTTCCAACCTGAACTGTTCTATGATTCCGTGTTAGATCTAGAGAGCTAATGTGTGAAGGCAGAGGTAATATCCAGATTGGCAAATAAATTCCTATGCAGATCTTGGGAGACTGCAGCACTTTACCCTTCCTATGTATTTTGGACACCTTGGAAGTGCAGTGCCAAGGAACTTCAAGCATTGTCTCAATTTGGCATCAAGCTGAGCATGTGACTCTACTCTAGCTGAACTTGCTTGCTTTTAGGATGGGTTGCCATGCTGCAATGTGATGTGAAGTTAAACTGGTGGTGCCTGGTTTGCGGTCCTTGTGTTGTGTGTGAGACAGGCATGGAGAAAACCTGGCATTCAGAAGCTCTCTGAAGTGGAAAGACAAAAGATGGCAAAGAACTAAACCCATGCAAAGCATGGCTGCACCCTAGGTGGTGATGAATGTTGGGATGTGTGGATGGAGGGAGTGAAGGGCTGCAGCCTGAATGAGCTGATGGGCCTGGTGGCTGCTGAGCAGGGCACCCTGCAAGAGCTGTGACCTGGCTGAAAAGCCTTAAAGCACACAGGTAGTGAAGGATGGAGGGAGCTGACTGACCACTGGCTTCCATGTGCTGTTTTGTGGGCTGAAACCCTTCTGTCAGGGGTTAGGAAAGGGGCTGGGGATGTTTGGTTTACCTGAACATCCTGTGCCGACTCCTTGGAGCTTTCTGAGCTTATGCATCACGTTATTGCAGTGACCTTTCTCGAACTGCTTTGGGCTCAGTACCGGCACAGTCTATCCATGCCTATATTGAAAATAGGATTACTTTCTACTTTCCACCTCAAGAGGCAAATTGGCATCCACAGAGCAGGATTTAAGCTGTTAAAGCATTCCTGTTAATTAGTCTCCTTTCCAGCAAACTCCCTGGAAGTAGAAAAGGCAGAGGGGTAAGATGGCAAAGACTCTTATCTCTGGGGTGGGCTCTATCAGAGATGGGGTTTATTCTGCCTCTGAGATAAGTATGCTCACTGATGGCCTGAGAGGAGCAGGGAGTGGGGTTTAGCAAACAAAGCCCTGTGAAAAGGGAGAGCCAGAAATAGAAAGGCTGTGAATACAGAAGCCCCAGGCAGTGTCTTCCTCTGCCTGGAAGAGGCTTTCCTTATTACAAAAGCCACCCTCTGACTGACTGCCTGCCTGATGGCCCCAAGCAGTCAGGGGAAAGCAAGGCCATCAGAGAGGCTTTTTTTTCCCCTGTGACACAGTAAAGGCCTATTCATAGAAGAAGCAGCGGGACGGAAGGTGGGGAAGGGAGGAGGAGGGAAACAAAGGGAAGTCATAGCCAGACCTTCTTTCACTCTGGGAAAACAGCCTTGGTGTTAACCCTTTAACAGTGCCTTGAACATTGTCAAGCCCTGAAAATCTGCTAATTAATCCACAGGCTTGTACAGGGGGATAGGAAGATGGGAACTGAGTCCTGAAGGTTTTGGTGGGTTATCCACCACCACACTACCCTTCCTTGCCCATCCTGGCAGGTAACAGTGTGGTTCTTAGCAGGCATATCCCTTCAAAGGACAGGTCTCCTGGTGTGGAAGGTTTCAAAGCTATTCCAAGGAGGCTGCAGACTCTCTTACCTTTGAGTTTTGCTCCAGATGGGAGACTTGCCTGCTGCTTTGAGCTTGCTGGTCTGGCCCTGGACTCTGAATGAAACTGGCTTATATTCAGTGAGAAACCAGTCAAAACTTTGCACAGGGCACAATTCGAACTATGATTTGCTGAAGAAATGTTCTTCTTGTGATTGATCCTTCTATTTAGAAGTGCTGGGATCAAGGAGAAACTTCCTGGGGCGTAACTTTGAATGGCTGAAAGGAGGCAAACCAGTTGGAAGGAAAACTGGGGAAAATCTGGCAATATAAGGCTACCAAGTCTCACATACCTGTGTTAAGTGTATTAATGTGAAGTCCTTTCTGCAAAGAGTGTAGCAAGTATTAAAGGGTTAAAGACCTCAAGGCAGAGGGAGTTCTGGGCTCTGTAAGATGATGCTCAGTGTAGTTAAGTGGTGCTCACAGAAGACAATTTCCTGCTATCTTCCTGTGTCACTCCACATCTTGTTTTGGGTTGTTTTTAAGAAATATTTTGTATTTGTTTGGGGAAAGCAATGGGAATTCATAGGAAACATAAAAAAGCTGCTCTCAAATGAACTTCCAAGGATTCTCTTCAGAAAAGGTTATGATTTTTTGCAGGTAGCAATAGTCAGTCTCACACTCACAGCATGCTTGTGCCTTATCTGTCAATACCCTTCAGCTGAATTATGTCAAGACCTGAAATAAGGGACATCTGAAAGGCATAAGAACACATACCATGTCTGTTGAGGTGCCATAGAAGTTGCGAACCTGAATTATTAGTACCTAAAGTATATCAGAAATGTGTATGGCAGCTAAATACAGTTAGAGGTTCTCAGGGTGATGGGGTCGTTGAGGAAGGGTTAAGCAAAAACAATGGGATAAACCGGGAAAGGGCAAACATAAGCTGAATACCAGGAAGACATTTCTTCATGCTAAGGTCACTTGGGCTGCAAGAAGGGGAAGTGGCAGCTCACCCAGGCTGCCTTCTCCAGGCGCAGGATGGCTGCAGGGTTGGGGATCTAAGGAGATGCAGGCTGCCTGGCCTGTGTTTTCTCCCCCTGGGTGCTTGGGAGCAGCTGCAAAGAGAAACGTCCTAAAGCTTGTCCCCCCTGAGGGCTTTTACTGTGGCCCAGCAGCAGGATCAGGATCTGAAATAAGAAAGAAGGAAAACCAGGGGGTAAGGAAAAGGAGTGGCCTTAAAGGAATCCATCGGAATGTTTCCTGAATAGATGACAACCATTGCCCAGAAGTATCTGGAAAGAGAGGTGTGAAAGGGACCTGTTTGGCCATGAACCAGGTTGATTCGGCATCCTTGTGGGGTAGAGCAGGATGGTAGGCTGGGCTTATGCTCAGACTTGGCACTATCATGTCACTGCTGCCTATGGCAGTTTCTCTGTGACATTTTCCTACAATCCCTATACTGGACAGGCCAGTATATCTGATGAAATTGTGCCCCTCTGCAGCCTGATTTTCTGCTGTGGTGGAAGCAAAATGTGTTGGTGCATATTATAACTAGATACCCATAGGCTACAATGTGTGTATGCAGAGGTAAGCTGTAGTGTGCAGGTATGACTGAGTTGGAGCAATCCAACTAAAGTGGATCTAGTTATAAGGTACGTAGAATGAATGTAGAATTTTGGAAGGATTATTTTCTTCATTTAGTTTTTGCAGGTATTTAGCCCTTTGTGCTGAAGACGGTTTATGATATGGGAGGAAAAGACTATGAAGCTTCAATGAGACATTGGGATAGGCCCTAGCTTTTCTATATTGCACCTTGATACAAACAATAACTTCGGGAAACTGATTTTCCTCTTGCTATTACAGTTGCTGCACGCACTTATTTTCCTTGCCAGAAACCTTCCTTCTCCTTGGAGGTACTCTCTCTCCCTTGGATTTCCTCTCCATGTTGTAGTAATTCTGCTTGGGTGAGACAGAACTTGTTTTGCTTTTAACAGCAGAGGAAACACACCAAATATTAATACCCTGATGCTATAGGTTTGTTCTGTAACAGTGAGTTGGGTGGCTACAAGATGCTTTGGGGGCTGCCTGGAGATGCTCAAGAAGAGTAAACAGGGACAGAAAATACCTACCAAACAGAACTAAGAGCAGAGACCTAAACTGTAATTGCCAGATGAGCGACGGTGGAAAAGCCTTTGTGATATTGCAGAAAGTTTAAAGCTTTGGCTTACATTGCTGTGGAAGCTCCCAGTGAGGTTTGTAGGGAGAGGGAGCCCTAGGAAAGGGGCTTGAATGTCTTGAATGAGAATGGCCAACAGGGTGGAGAACTCTCATGAAACATGGAGGCCAGCTCCTAAACCTGGTGGAAATGAACTCCAGGCCCCTGTGAGAGGTTTTTATTTTGCTTATCTCCCCTTTTTAAGTAGGAGCAAAGTTGTTTCCTTCTCCTCAAGCCACCAGACTGAAGTTCCAATCTAGCTTGCACCCACAAAACTACACTGACTTCAGTGTGTGAGCTGAATTTAGCCTTTGGCCCTGACCCCGTGGTAGTGGAGACACCTTACTTTTGGGTTTGGCAAGCCTGTATGAATGTACACTCACAATGCAGCCACGGAAAGTGGGGAGGAGAATCTGCTGCAACCTCGTGCTTTGGCCTTCCAAGTTCTGCTGATTCAAACACAGCTCAGTTTGGCTTAACTCTATTCCAAATAAGGCATCTGTGCACCAGCATGGTAAATGGTGGCGTGGGTTTTGGCCAAGCTCCATTATGCAATGGGAAACAAGACGCTGTAGCTGAAAGCAAGAGTTCAGGGCTTCAGAGGCGCTGCTACAGACTCTTGCTGTGGCTGGAAGCAGCTCTGAGTTTCCTGTGTGGTGTGGTGAAGGAGCCCAGCCAGAAACAGTGCACTGGAAGCTGTGGGGCAGAGGCAGTGCTCAATGTTCTCCATGCTGGCGTAAGACCTTCAACAGTTGTTGACCTCTGGGTAACTGGTGGAAGGAAATGGACTTCTTGCCCTGCAAGAAGGATGAGCATACATGTTTTGATGGAGAGCTAGGTTTGACTGGGAGACTGGGTTGGACTGAAGTCTCCCTCTACCACAGGCTTTCTGTATAACCACGGCCAAATCACTTAATTTCTGGCCCTGCTGAATTCAGTGGCAGAATTGGGACTTCAACAGGACGGGAATTCAGCTAAATAGTAAAGAAGAAAACACCAGACAAACAAAAACCCAAACCACCAAGACGGTATATTTGATTCCTCATAGGAAATGACTTCTGTTGTTGGACCCAATGTCTGTACAAGCCTGTGTCTCTGGCGCCAGACAGCAGTGAGAGGTTGGTGATAAGGACATAGAGAACAAGGCACACGTAGGACAATCGTTTCTAAATTTCTTTTCATACACGGTTGCAGTTGTCCTAGCAAATCCAGCATTTGACTCATTCTGTTCCCTCTGTCATGGTTATCTCTTTGCTCCTGCTGAAAACCATTTGACAAGCAGCAAGGCCAACATGGTGCTTCAAGGCTCCTCATGACCTCTGCCTGCCTTCCAGCCTGGTGAGCAGCTTTATCACAAGCTCCCTGGGCTTTGAATAGGATGCTTTCGGAACAAGCCCTGGGAATATTTAAAGCTGCACACAAGAGGGCTATTTTCCTCTGCATTGACATTCCTGTGTTATCAACCTCCAGAGCTTGTTGCTTGCGTAAGGAGAGCTGTGAACAGTCCAGGCATGTGATGTTCCTCTCCCTTAACTCAATCTCTTATCAGTGTATATGAGGCTGCTGTGTCTTGCTGAGAGCTTTTCCACTGCCATTAGCAGCTTGTTTCTGCTCCTAAAGCTGCTCTTTGTTTTACATAAACCCTGTCTGTTCCCCTCCCCAAGGTACTCATCCATCTGTAACTGCAGCTCCCTCATTTTCTTTTAAATCCCTTTTGCCCTGCCTGCTGCAGCAAGCCCAGGGCAAGGCTATTCCAGCTTGCTCCAGGGACACTGGGGCAGTGTCCTTCCCCACCTAATAGTTTTGGAAAGAGTTTTCTCTGAGGCAGTGACAGCAGTAGGTACATGCTTCAGAGGGTGAGGGTGCAGGGAGCAGTTCCCTGCAGGCAAAAGCCAACCCCATGAATACAGCAACAGCATGATGGTGAGTGAAACTAAAGCATACACAATAAGCAGGTATAAAAACACAGGTAGGCAGCTCTAGGGAATTATGTCTTTACAGGACACAGGATCAAACAATGACTTCAAGGGTCAGACTTTGCCTTGAACATCAGTTGGAGCTCACCACCATGGGGACCACTGGGGCATGTGGTAGCGCTTGGAGAACCTGACCCCTAAAGGAGTCCTTTGGAGAGACTGATGAAGAGAACCAGGCCATAAAACCTCAACAAAAGCTTTGGTATTTGTTTGAGAGATTAGATAAGCTGACAGAAATGCAGAAGACAATCGTTTACACACAGACACACCAGGAAGAAAATGCTTTTCCAAAAATAGCTGCTAACTTTTTAATTATAGCTTTTTTCTTTTTCCCTTTCTTCTGGGATGAAGCAGAATGTTTACAAAAGGGGCAAGGAGATCTGATGATGAATAACCATTTCTTGTGCAGACCAAAGCCGTCATTAGACCTGCCAGCAGGGATAGATGTCTGGGTCTAGTGGAGCACCAGAATTAGCAAGTATCATTTAACTGTCTGAAGTCTTTATCTAACAGAGGACAATCTCCTAGAAGTTCAGTGTTTTGGCTTTTTTCCAAAGCATGTCAATGATAATGGGCCTGATTTATTCAGTCTAAAAAGTTTCACAGGACATAATCAAAGGTTTAGATTGTACCTGAGCTACAACCTACTCATTCTGGCTGCTGCTCCCATCCCCTTGATCACCTCCCAGCCAACCAGAAATGTATAATGCTGACACTGGGGGAGGTAGGGTTATGAGGCCATCTGAACTTTACAGAGGGAGGAACCAAGATATGCTGACTTTTCTTGTTTGGCCATCTCACAGAGGGTTTTCCTTAGATCTCTGTGGATCTGTGCCTAAGGTGCTGACCCAAGGTCACTCAGAAAATTTTGGGCAGAGCAGAGAAATGCCCTTGCTGCATCGCCTGGTCATCTCTATGTGCTGCTCTGAGACCAGAGTCTGGACCTGTGGAAGACTTGCTTCCTGGCAGGACATCTTCCTTCCTCTTCATCTGGGGTCACAAGGCTATTGCTCTGCATAAAAGACTCTGCAGCTGGCAGGTAAGGGCTGCCCCAGATGCTTAACATTGTCTGGTTTAGTGCTGCAGCACTTATCTGTGGTTGCCTTAAGGTAATCCCATGTTCTGCTCCAGTGCTGCTATCGCATCTCTTTGTGGCGGAAGTGCTTGTGGTGTCTTGAGTGCTGGACTGTGGTCTCAGAGGATGAGGAAGGCAGAGGAGGAGGCTGGGGACATAAAACCTTTGGCAGATGCCACCACCAGGAAGAGGATCATGGGAGGAAGGGCACGGCTGTTTTAATGAATCTTATAAATGTGTTCTTTAGCTTTGTGTGCGTTAAGTTTTTAGTCTCATAGAGCGCAGAACTAAACTTTGAACAAAAATAGCTATCTACTTGCATAACATTCTTGCTTGCAAAGCACCACTGCTGAATCTCTCAGGAGGCTCCTAGAGCAGAGAGCTGTCAATCACATCAAAGCCGTGACTCAGGTACATGCGCACATCTTGGCAATGTAAAGTCAAGACTTGCGGTGTTTACATAGGATACTCTGTACAAGATGTGTGATGGCAAACCCAAAGCAGCATCCGAGCTCTGTTGCCTCAAAGATGAGGTAGGGTGTTGACAACAGTGGAGAGATGCACACAGGCCAGGGCTTCCCCTTTCTTCCCCTCCTCATGGCGGAGCAGGTGGAAGAAAGGATGAAGGAAGGGTTTTCATTCTGTTTAGGTCTTCCTGAACAGGAGACAGTCCAAATGCAGAGCCCTTGCTCTCTGTTGCCTTGTGGTGGGAGTGGTTGGCCATCTGATACAGCCTAGTTTTAGTGTCCCTGCATCCCTGCCACTGCTGTGATCAATTGTCCTAGCCAAGCAGCTCCAGAGCTGAAGACGTTTGGAGTCGCAGCTCTCTCCTTGACCCTCCTCTTAGGACAGAGGCATACTCATGCGATGGGGAAAGTTACCCTGTCACAGCCAGGGCTTCAATCATTCTAGTGATAAACAGGGGAGTCTAGTGTCAAGGGTGTTCATTCTTTCCATTTGCACTTTAAACATGCGTGGTTAGAGATTATGAATGTGTCATCCTTTCTTCATCCTGTTTTCCCTTGGCAGCCATGCTGTACATGGATGAGTCTGGGCAAGTAGGTGATATCAGTTTGTCTGCCAAAAGTAACATTACGTTGTGATAGCACATGTTGACTCCAAAGGGCCGATTCTGCTGAACATGCTTGTTTTCCTCAGACATCAAGGTGGAATGGGTTTCGGGTTAAAAATAACCGACCTCACCATACTGAGCAGAAGAATTTCTTCCTGGGAAGCCATTTTTAACCACAGATGGTCACCAGATGCAGTGGTTATCAGGGAGATGAAAGCTGGAAGCCCACCATAGGGATGAGCTGAATTCTTTCCTTTTGCTATCAGACCTTCTCAAGTGGAACAATTTCTTGGTCATCCTCTGGTGTGAGGGGAAATGTCTGCTTCAGGGGAATTATTTGGGAACCGTTGAGATGTGTGGTGGTGGGTGCACATGTGCGTGCTTAGGAACAAATTACTGCGACACTGATGGATTCTGAGAAAGCAATGGCTGTCCACTGTGTCTTGAAATAGCTCACGAAAACAGGCAGCCTTACACTGCTTCCGTGCTCCGCAATGGAGATGTACAGCCCTGAAGCATAATCTGTTACGCAATTTATCAAAATAGCTATCCTCTGGGGGCTTTAATGCCTTAGTGAGAAGAGACGAGATAAAACTAGGGACTTGCTTTCTTCAGTGAGATAAACAGTAAATTGTTTGCTGAATGCCTTGGAGTGATTTTATTGGGAGTCTTATTTGACCTCAGAATACAGTGGTGCATTTATAGAAAAGCTATTTTTATCTCGGCTATGTGGAGGGTGGTGCTAAAGCATCTGTATTGTTAGTGACCATGAAGAGAGTGTCTTCCAGCTCCCTGTCTTTCCAACAACATTACTTTTGGATGCTGCTGTCTATCAGGTCTCTCGCATGCCTCTAAGGGCATGCACACATGTCAAGCATAAGGATGAATATGTATGGTCTATGGTCATATATGTCAGGGAGAAAGCCTAGTCTAGCAGATTGGGCAATAGATAGATTTGCTTTCTACACTAGCTTTCTTTAGTACCTGGGATGAGGTGTACTGCTTACCCGCTGACTCTGCACTCTGACACCAACATGTGGGGAGACCTTCCTTGTGTCCCAGGTGTGCTGTGATGACAGGATCCATAGCTGCTTTGGAAGCGCTATCAGGCAGTTCTTATCCCTCATACAGCAAGGCTGAGCTACATTGCATGCAGGTACCAACAACTTGCTTCTATCTTGCTTTGGGCTTGACCACCAGCCTGTCATATCTCACACTGGCGATTTCTACCTCTGTCTACTCATTTACTTTTTAGTTTAGAGAAGTTCAAACAACTCTGAACGTATAGTGAAAATTCAGTGTTTTCCCCCTGTTAAAATTCTGGCAAGCTTCTACAGTAGCTCTAATACTCATAGTGCTGGGATATATGAAATGTGTTGAGGCCTGGTCTGTTTGTCAGGTTATGCTATGTCAAACCTCTGGGGCTGGGGGGGAAGTATTATGCATATGCTCATGTGGGTTTTACAGAGAAATTCCCAGAAGATTTTATATGCTTTAAGCAAGTCCAAGCCAGGGTCTGAGTAAGACTTTGGCAGCTGGCAGGTCTGAGTTCAAACACTTGAGTTGGAGGCAAGAAGACTTTCTTCCTGTGCCGTTAAGTGTTTGCTCTGTTAATGCACAAAACTCAAACAAAAAATTCCTGAGAGTATTAATAGACCCGTCTTGAAAGCAGGGTCTGAGTGTGGTATAATAAAATGGCAAGTGGAGGGGCGTCAAGTGAAATCCTGAGCTCTCTTCCAGTGAGTGATCATGATCCAGAATAGGAACTAAATGTGGGAGGGGGAAATAGTCTGCAGTCATGCAGTTGATGATTATGTGGTACTACCTACACAGGGAGTTAAGGAGCACACTTCCGAGTGCTTCACTTCATAGCCTAGCAAAAGGAGTTGTCTTTCAGTGTGGGCTGCTTTGAACAAGGATGCACATCCCCCAGAGATGTGTATGATCCATCCCCTTTAGGGTGGCTTCTGTAGTTTAGTGGATATGGCAGTTTGTATATACAAGCACAGGTGCATGCATTTGTAAAAGCTGGCCCTACCTGTGTGTGTGCAAGAGGAGGGTGTCTGAATAGGTTTATACCTCCACAGAGCTCAATCCATGTGTGCTGTACCCCCTCCCAGTCTGTATTGAATCTTCATAGAATCATAGAATAGTTAGGGTTGGAAAGGACCTTAAGATCATCGAGTTCCAACCCCCCTGCCATGGGCAGGGACACCTCCCACTAAACCATGCCATCCAAGGCTATGTCCAACCCCACCTTGAACACCGCCAGGGATGGAGCATTCACAACTTCCCTGGGAAACCCATTCCAGGGCCCCACCACCCTCACAGTAAAGAACTTCTTCCTCAGATCCAATCTAAACCTCCCCTGTTTAAGTTTAAACCCATTACCCCTTGTCCTCTCACCACAGTCCCTCATGAAGAGTCCCTCCCCAGCATCCCTATAGGCCCCCTTCAGGTATTGGAAGGCTGCTATGAGGTCTCCACGCAGCCTTCTCTTCTCCAGGCTGAACAGCCACAACTTTCTCAGCCTATCTTCATACGGGAGCTGCTCCAGTCCCCTGACTGTTTTCACAACCCTCCTCTGCACTTGTTCCAACAGTTCCATGTCCTTTTTATGTTGAGGACACCAGAGCTGCGCACAATACTCCAAGTGAGGTCTCACAAGAGCAGAGCAGAGCAGAGGGGCAGGAGCACCTCCCTTGACCTGCTGGTCACACTCCTTTTGATGCAGCCCAGGATACGGTTGGCTTTCTGGGCTGCAAGCGCACACTGCCGGCTCATGTTCATTTTTTCATGAAGACCTCTGTTTTGTTCAAGGTCTGCTGAAGTTGCTTAAATCCATTCTGTAAGCTCCCTTGGTACCTCATTGCCAGAGAAAACAAGCCCCAAAGGCCTGTGGAAGCTCTTACTGAGCACTGACTCCTGTACCTCTTCTCTAATGATGGTGTGTTCTGCACAATTTGCTATTTCCAGGATCCAAGGAGGTTTTGCTATTGACTTCTAAAGGACCAAAGTGTTGCTGCAGGTGTTTAACATCACTGCTGTAGCTGTGCAAAGTGGCATCTCTGCCTAGATGGGCTGTAGGAATAGTGAAGCCGTTTACTGTCAAGGCTTTTCCCCACCCTTTCAGCACTCACTGTGTATGAGAGTACTCTGTCCATACACAATGGTCTTTCCTAAGATGTGCAAAGTATTAAAAGAGGGCAGATTATCATGCAAAGAAAAGTCACAGCCAGTCAGATCCCTAGAACTTCATTGCAAACAGGAGAGCAGAACTAGCATGGAAATGTAATTCCCTTGCCCTCACTTTCCCTTCCTTACCCTCCCCTAAGTGCTTGCAGGAGGAGGGCTAGCCAAGGGCCAGGTACCATCACAAGTGGCACATGATGCACAACCAGCAGCATCTTTATTTAAAGCTCCACATAACCAGATGCTCTTTTCTCAGCAGTGGAAAGGCAGATACGTGCTGAGTCTTGTTTATACCCACAATGCCACGCACATGTTCCTAACTTTTTATAGAAACACTCTTGATTCTCTGGGTGTGGGTTCATTTTGCTGCTGGTTTTTTTATCTGTGGGGACTTATCCCACCAGTTGGTTTAATCAGCTCCCAAAATTGAGTGATCATGGGAAGCTGTGCAGTGAAAATAACTCGTGAGAACCAGAAAGAAAAATGCTCAGGACATCCAGGCTATTAATAAAAGTGAGTGTTGCAGAGCCCTGTACAAGCCGGCTGCGTCAAGAAGACAGGAGCAGCTACTCAAACTGTTTTGCCTCTTCCAGATCATGTTGAAGTTGTGATGTTTGGCACCCATTTTGCTCAAGAGGAGATGGTACAAACCTGCTCCAGGGACATGGCTACAGCACAGCCTCCCTGAAACACCATGGAGCATCCTGTAGCACCTCTCCTATGGAAGCAGCAGGCTCATGGGTGATTGTGGCCTGGCTACACCTGCAGTTGGCTTTGGACAATCTCAGCCTACCGCATGTCTTACCCATGACTCTATCCATGCTCCTTTTATCCAGTGCCAAGCTTCCTACTTCTTCATAAAGCACTTGCAGCATCTATTTCCAGTCTTTGCACTATGGGAGCAATAGCTAACCCCTCTGTAATGTTTTCCATTGCATATTTAACTTTGTATGCATGATTTGTCATTGCCAGAGCTTTATTTTCCATTCTGCAGCCTGAGAAAAGCGTGCGCGAGGTAAATCTTTAGTGAAGGAACCCCTTCGGAGTGATGCCTTCTCCACCAGTTTTAATGATCAGCACATGAACAAACTGCTGTGCTTCCGACGGAGCACTGCTATAAATATAGGAAGAGCCTGTTTTACTGTGATCCACGTCTTCCAGTCAGATCCCAGCCCCCTCAGTATTGTGCTGGTGCCAAATCAGCAAATGTTCAGGGAAACAGGATAGGCCACAGCTGTAAACCAGCGATGGCATTTTGTGCGTTGGCTTGTTTGGGGGTTTTTTTTTAGTGTAAAAGACTGGAGTGGTGCAACACTGAAATTGCATTGTCTAAGATGATAAATGGAGCAGGCAAATATAGCCGGGCATATGCTGAGTGTGGGTTATAGGTTTTTAATTTCCCTTCTTCAAACCAAGATCTATAATAAGATGTTTCCTGACTTGCATGTGAGTGTTTTTAATAGCTTCGTCTCTTTGTTACTTGCTGGATACTTCTGGATGTGGTTGTCCTGGCCAAGCCCTGCACAGTAGATGCAATGAATATTGCTTTACAGCTCTGAGTTGAGAGTACAGTAGGTGCTATAAACTGTCCTTCATGTCCACTCTGTCAACAGGTGAACGCATTAGCAGTCTTTCTTTACAAACTGAAGCGAGAGCAGAGATGGCAAAGGGAAGGGGTTTTGGTTGCAAGAGAACTCATGCTTCTCCTCAGCTGGATGGCAGCATCAGAGCAAGGGAAGGTGTGCTTTTATTTTGTCTGTCTCTGCAGTCATAACAAGCAGTGGGTTTGGTCCTCGATCTTCTCCCTCACTGATCCAAACTTCTGGCTCCTGTCTGGGCACCAGCAGATCCCATGACCATGCAGCAAGCAGGAGCTGATGGAGGATGAAGTGGCAGGAGGAGCTGGTAGACAGGTAACTTCACCCAGTGTCATGCACACACACACACCCCCAGCAGTTACTCCATGGACTTGCCTGAAACTGCTCTTCACATTAGCTTTGCTGTGTCTGTACAGTGCCCTGCATCTCTTAAGATGAACTAATTCAGATTTACGTTCACCATCCCTTTCCCATGATACAAAGGCAGGATGCCCAGAGTCAGGCTGTGCAGCAGCACAGAGCCCTTGCTGCTGCTGGCTAGGCTTCTCCATTGTTGTAAGAGCCAGTAAGTCACCTATGGATAAGTAGGGCCTCAGGGCTGGAGTCAGTCATGTGTGGTGACCGCTTCTTGCACTGGTCTTTAAAGTACCTGCCAGTGGAGGCAGATTATTAGAAGCCCTATGAAATGTGTGTACTCCTTAAAACCGCATCTTCAGATGTCATTTGAATGATGAATCTCAGCTTTCACTTCAACAAAAGCCTTAGCATCTTTGCCCTGGATGGTGCAGAAACCTGAAGGTGTATCCAAAGTACATTCTTGTTTTAACCCACTAGATTCATTTGTAAAGCCTATGTCGTGGCTGGGAGAGGCATGAATTGCAGCCACCTTCAGACTGGAACCAGTTCCTATGTCTCAGGTAGGACATTTTGAAGCCTCCTGAATAATACTTCAATTTGATATAAGTCGGCGTTTTACTGATATGAGAAAGGGAAACATCGTACTAGGAATGTGGTCTACAAGAAAAGATCAAACTATGCACGCCTACTGACACTGAAAGAAGAGAAAGCTGAGAGAACGGCATGTCTCCAGGACACAACAGGCCATCTGAGAGAGTGACATGCTTCTGCTGTCATACTATGACACTTGCATCCCACCTCTGTGCAATCAAGTACGGGTACATCCCTGACTGAAAAGGGACAGCGAAGCAGCAGTGAAGCATTAGAGCCTGCTCTGACAGGCTTTGGTGGGGAAATGTTTTACTACTTCTGTATCTCTGATCTTCATTTCAGGAATGGGAACACCGCCATCGTTCTGCCTTGTGCATGTTAACAGACCAAGCAATCAGATGTTAAAACTTGAGAGCCATGTCAGTCCTGATATGCAAGTTGATAGCTCCAAGTGGATGCAGAGTCAGGAGTCAGCAGTGGCTTTAGTAAAATCTGAGCATGAGTCTGGGTGAAGGCCACCATCTTGATCAGCATCTTCTGCAGGCAGTAATGCATGTTCTCCCTGGACCTCTGAAACACTTAGCAGGGGGCAGGGGAGGAAAACAGCTCTGATGAGCTCTGATCCCAGCTCCGATAACCTGAGCCCTAACAAGCCCTCTTTGCAGGGGTGTGCGCAAGGCAGTATGTCTGGAATCAGCTTTACAAAGGGGTTTTGTCTCCCTCTTCCCTCTGTATCCAGCTGGGCTGTGCCTCAGCTGCTGGGACAACGGAGAGCTGGGAACAACTGCAGGGGCAGCTGCGCTGATGAGGAGCACGCTCCTTCTGCTTGGCTTTGGCTGGGGCTGCCCTGCTCCCAGTCCCACGGCTGTGCTGCCATCCCTGAGGCTCTCAGCTTCACTGCTTGTTCTTTAGGACTGACTGCAAACATGGCCATAAGTGCCTACACTGCTGCTAGAGAGGCGGCTCAGCAGTGGACACTGGACAGGTTTTGCCCTTAGAGAAAGGACTTTCATAGAATCCCAGACTGGTTTGGGTTGGAAGGGACCTTAAAGCTCATCCAGCTCCAACCCCCTGCCACGGGCAGGACCACCTTTCACTAGAGCAGGTTGCTCCAAGCCTCATTCAACCTGGCTTTGAAAACTGCCAGCGACGGGGCAGCCACAGCTTCTCGACACAGTCATGGTGGTTGTGTTCCCTTTGTCCGACACCAATTGCTTCCCAGGCTTTACCACACATCCATGTGTCCTTTTGCAACAGCAAACCAGGGCTCAGGGGGTGATGCATGTCTCCCAGGCCACGTAGTAACTCAGGAGTGTCTCTGTCCAAGCAGTCTGCATTGGGCCCCTCTCTCTTCCAACGGATGTGGTGTAAGCAAGAGCTGAGATTGTGTGACACTTGCTAAGTAATATGGAGATACCTCTGTTCTGGGAGGGTGCTTATGAAATTCTTCCCGTTCAAACCAACCCACAGCTGGCTGCTTTTCTCCTGTGCTGGCTTGGGCTGAGCAATCACTTCCCACTTTTCTTGATTCCAGCTTTGCAGATGTGCATGGGCACCTCACACCGGCCTGAGATCAAGCTGATGCAATGAGACCATTGGACTGGTGAAAGTCTACACACAAGACATCTTACTTAAACCATAATTACCTTTGTGGTTACTTCCATTGCTGCCACAGCATTGTCCCTCTCAAGGTGTCAATCACCACCTTCCCCCAGGGGACATTTAGGTTTTGCAGGAGGTTGCAAAGCTTTGTTCACAGGCCATGGAAGTGCAACATAACACATAAACATCCATAAACCCTTCTGATGCTGACGCCAAGCAAGATCAAAGCTTGCTGGTGACAGTTCAGTGTGGCACAAGGCAGGGTACACTGCACAGTGTCTCACATGCCCAAAGGGAGATGTGAGATGTTTTCCCTGTCCTTGGAGTAAGTGGGATTGGTAGCAGCATCCTTCTTCTCAAGCCATGATAGGAGAAGGGGTTAATTCACCACTGACACCAACTGCTAAAGTGTTTTATCTGGAGTGCCAGGCAGTAATACACTTTCGACAGAGAGATACTATATAAAATGGAGTGGTGACCCATGGAGGTGTAATTAGCTCTGCTGTCACATAGGAATGAGCATGTTTGTACAGATTATGTCCAATTTCTAGCAACACCTGCTCATTTGCTTTAACCAGATTTCTCAAAGAGGGGCTAATTAGCACTTCCTTGGAAGCCCAGCAATGGCTTTACCTCTCAATCGGTATTCCTTCAGCTGGAAGGCAAATTAATTACTATATCAGGAAAAGCTGATGGAAGCAGGAAACCGTTTTCATGCCTAAAATTAATCAAAGGAGAAGGCAGGGCTCACTAGACCTGGACTTCCTCTCTCATGCAAGGGGTGAGGGCTGTGTGCATGAGTTTCCTTCTCTGTATCCTTGAATGAAAATGGTGGTTTGGATCTGTATGTTTTTTGAGGGAGAGGGCTATGTGGTGCTGCTTCTCCAGGGTTTGAGCCCATCAGCTCAGGGTGGTGCTTGTGACATCCCAACAGTGGCACATGGTGGCTTGGGAATGAAGGGACTCCTTCTAGTATTTATGCTGGAGTCTTCTTCTGAGTGAGCCTGTGCCAGTGGAGTGGACAAGGCTCCCTTTTTTCTTCAGCAAGTATAACCATGAGCAAGGCTCTATCTGACCATAATAGCACCGACTACAATTAGGGAGCTAATGGTGTTAATCAGTGCTACTGTTTGTACAGCGCCAGACTAGTCAACCCCTTCCCAAAACAGAGGATTATGATGAAGTTCATGAAGGCTCCCTGCATCCTGGGAGGCAGGTGAATGGCATTCAGATGCTGCAGGTGAACGTGCCAAGGCACAGGGCACGTGTAACTGACCAGGACAGTTCTCCCAGCCCTTCATTCTGCTGCTAACCACCAGCACTGCTGAAGCTTTACAGCTAAGAAAAGCCTTTTGAAAACCTGCTTTCCTCTTCTGCATGAAGGGATGAGGTGTAGCCATCTAACTTGGCTGTCCCCCACACTTGCCTCAACGTGGGAGGTGCGGATGACCCTTCTTGTTCCATGACGCATTCCTGGGGCTGTTTCTGTTTCCTTTCAACACCCTTATCCATGAAATCAGTCTTCCCTTGACAGCTGCTGTAGGTGGCTTCTGCAGCACTGCAGTCTTTATGAACAGATAGATGCATTTTTGGGAAGCGATTCAACTCCCTGGAGTCTTCTTTGCCACACACAGAGCACAAGGTGAGGAGACATGGCCAGTCCTACCTTTTCCTTGTTTGTGGCCCTGCAACCACACTTCATTCCTCACACACTGAGTCTGTTAGCTTGGTTTTTGGCTATAAATGTACCTTCCAGGCCTCTATCCAAGCTGGCTTTGACCATCTCAAAAGATGGAGACTGCCGTTTCCTTTGGTGTTTGACTCTCAAGCTTGCACTGCTCATGTATTTCTTTCTTAGTTTGTCCAGCTTCAGCCTACGCATTTTACTTTTTGTTCTCCCTTTTTCTGATGACAGAGCCTTTTAGTGCCTGGACTTGAGTGTTCATGCACTGTAACTGGATCCACTGTCTCAACAAGACAGATGGCTCTTTGGATGCCTCCCTATCAGTGTCTTCTCCAGCTCTCAAGCTGCTTTTGTGGCCTGGTTCTGTCCTCTTCTCAATTTTACTGTGCCTTTTGGCAACCATATGCACCAGGACACAGATGATATGTTCTAGTTCCTGGGTAAAAACTCTTCTGAATGCATATGCAAGCACCTTCCCTGTACCTTCTTCCCTGACTTCCTCTGCTACTGTGTCACACTGAACTCTAAAACACTTAAAGGAGCAGAAAAGTGCATGATGTCAAAACTTGTTTAAAGAAACTACTTGGGTGGAGGGGTTGTGCAGTGAAACATCTGGCAGTGCTGACTGCAGGCCAAGGTAGAGAAGGAAAAGGCCCACCAGCCTGAGCCAGCCTGGCAGCTCCTACATATCTGTGCTTGTTGTCATGTCCCTTGAGGGGAGAGGTGTGTGACCTTCCAGAGAACAGAAATCCCAGTTCCCCAACTGACCTAGTTTATTTTCAAGCATCACTTAACTCACCTTATAATATTTTATAGACTCACTTCTGTAACTCAACATCGAGCTAGTATTTAATGAAGTGATCCCCAGTAGGGACCTTAGGAGAGCTAATTGTAGATAATTGCACAGGCTCTGGGGGTGCGGTGGTGGGAAGCATCAACAAATACTTTAAATAATGCATTTTGCTTCTCAGTATTTATTTCTTTTTGGCTTTGACTCTGGTTGCAATTCTGCAGATGCACATCAGGAGTGACACCGATGAAATGTCCGGTGCTGATGCAAGCCGCTGTCAGAATCAGGCCTATAGAAGTAATATTTTAGTTTTTCTATGATCATTTTGCCAGCTGGGACCTTATTTTAATGGCATATATATATGCAAAACAGTTCATGAAGGAGACTTCTAAGGGAAGAGTTGGGGGGAATACAAGGGTGTCCGTTCATCAGCAGGTCTAAGAGTTTGGATATATTTCCAAGCTTGAGGTCTCTCTATGGATCTCTGTCCACATCCACAGCAGCAGTAGGTTGGGCCTGTGGGTCAGGCAGCACTGGAAGGGCTCCCCTTGAGAGGCGTTCCTTATTTATTATATTTTCCTGCTTTTCTGCTCAGCATGAAACTTGCAGAGTAAATATGAGCCGGTGAGTTTTGGTGACCATTGAATGCTTTGTAAAAATGTGTTGAAGCAGTAATGTATTATTATATTGCTATATTATTATTTATATTCTTCATTATTTTATATGTCTGATATCTCAGCAGACCTGTGTTACAGCAGACCCCAGGAAGACTCTCAAGAAATCACATGAAGTTGCCCGTTTTGACTTCTCATTGGGGAACTGAGAATGAAATGGAGCAAATTTTACCCTCCAGGACCTGGAGGACAAAGAAACTTAAGGAACACCTGAGTACTGTTGATGGTATGAAGTGCAAGAGGACATAGGAGCTCTGCTTCTTGTCCCAAGGAGGCTTTTTAGCATGCCAATCACCACGAAATGAGGACAACTTCCAGTGCAGGCTGATGAGTTGTCACTTTTCTGCTGCTGCTGAAGCCACTGGAAAAATCTGACTGATCCAGGACGTCACGTCAGAGCCTAATTCCCCTTTCTGCAAGCACCCATATGCTTGTGTTCAGTGCTTAATAAAAGGTAAGCTCCAGTCAATGGGAAAATGTGCTTAAGAGCTTTATTCGCTTTCTTAAGTGCTTTGCTGGGTCTGGCCCCATGCAATGTGTCAAGCACCTATTAGTCTCATCTTTTATTGCTGTAATATAGATAGCTCCTAGGAAATAACCCTTTCAACACAAAGGTGGGGTGTTTTTCTTTGAGGGGAAGCCACCCTGTGCATATGCACTTACTAATAATGACAAGTGTTTGGGTATGGTTTTGCTTTCTGCTCTGAGGAAATAAAGGGAGGGAAACATGATGGTTTTGGAGCAGGTACAAAGCTTTCAGTCGCCTGGCTCGGATGAAGCTGCAGAAAGCATTTCTGTTTGTGTTGCAGGGCCTGGCAGCCCAGCAAGATAATAAAAGATAAAGCAAACTGTACGACAATGGAAAATGCTGAGCTCCCTGAGTAATTACAGTTGTGTAAGACGGTCCCATGTCTTGCAAGGCTTATTAATACAGTCACGTTTGTGTTATATAAGGGGTAATTACAATGCAGCCTGCTTATCGTTGATTACACCCTTTGCCTGGCATTCATAGCAGCGGGTACACAGCCAGGCTGCAAAGGTGGCTCAAGAGGCAGTGAATGCCAGTGAAAGGAGAGGCAGGATGGCCAAGACTGTGGGACCACCACCATGCTGTGCCTTTGGACAAACCCCAGACAAATTGCCCTGGAGACCATGTTGGCATGGGCAGGGGGGTGCTTTATCCTCCTGCTGTGCCACAGCCGCCAAACTTTGCCTTTTCAGGTCTGGTGAATGTAGAGTTATAAGCAGCTCTCAATAGAAAGGTAAATGGCCATAGATTGGTGCTCCTGAAGAAGCTTTGCCAGGGTACCCTAAGGAAGCTGGGAGTTGAGGGATGTCTAACACAGAGGAAGCTCACTGCCTAAAGCCACTGGGAGCCACCCTTAGCCCTAAGCAGACTGCACTGGTTTTGCCAGCCCTGCACCATGCGGAAAAGCGTCTGAGCCTCATGAGTACCACATGATGCTCTCAGGAGCATGGGGTCAGTGAAGAGCAGCTTCCTGTGGCGCAGGGCAGACCCATCACGATTGCCATAGTCTGGTTTTGTTAACAATGAAGCACAAAAGATAGGAGTAGGCCTGGCTGTGGGTTTCTGGAAGCTCTGCCTTGAAGATGAAGGGCAGCTTCACTCGTTTGATGCTGCACATGAAAGTGCACATAGAGCAGGGTCTGAAGTGATACGTTGCTTGTGTGGAGGTTGCAGCGGGCACTTTCCACTAGCTCCAACAGCAGGGAGAGTCAAAGTGCCTGGATCAAGGAAAAAGGAGTGTAAACTCCCTGATGTCAGCTCCCATGAGTCCTTGAACCCCTGCTTTGCATTTTCTGTTGCATAAGGTACTTTTGGTGCTGAAGAGGGGCTCAAGTGGAACCACAGAAGCTTGGTCTCCACAGGATGCTCCACTTTTTGGAGCTCTGCACTGTCTGCTCCTGGCAGGGCTTGAGAAGGAAACGCCTCAAGCCCATGTACAAGGCTGTAATGGATGCTGTGAGCATACCGTGTCCCTGTGTTCTGGATTTCTCTGTATTCCTGATTATTTCCCTGGACTCCTGTCCTTTTTAAGAGGGTACTTCTCAGGCAGCAGCAAAGGCAGTGCCTCTGAGGGAGCTGGAGATAAGAGTGCACATGAGAATGAGCTGGACCTACTGTTTTCTCCATGGAAACACAATTGGCACTCAGCTGTTAGGCCCAGCAAATCCAATTACAGCTGTAGAAAGAAAAGTGTTTAAAAAAACCCCAAACAAGCCAAGCTGGTGTAAATGAAAATACAACCGTGTGCTTTAGAATCGTTGGGTTATTTCTTTGGTTTTTACACTCTCAACTACATACCATACCCCTTGAGGGGTGTGCGCGTTGAGTGATGCTTCCCCGTGGTGCTGCTGCCCTCTGAAGCCATGGTACACTGCCCCTGCGGTGGCAAATGCTGGCTGGTCCCGGTATCGATCTTCCCTAGGGCAGACAAATTACAGGGCTGGGGAGGCAGCCAATGCTGAACGTCCAAAGAGTGAAGTATTTCTAGAAAGTCACTTTCCGTGGGCCTGAATAACCAAAACCTGAGCTCCTGGAGGCTCGTAGCCTTCCTCCCAGCCACTCCTGCCCCAACAGCCCTCCAGTGGCTGGAGAAATCCCTTCCAAATACACATTAGTGCTTCTTGCAGTTCAGGGGACCCCTTTTAAGGACACTTTAAAGACTTTGTCTAGACTCTGCCTAGAAATGTGGGACCAGATGATCCTTGAGGTCTCTTCCAACCTGGGATTCTATGAGTCTGTATGTGGAGAAATGCTGAGAAGTGGGGAAGCCACAGCCTGGGTTTGAAAGCCCTGCTTATAGATGGAAGTCTGTCTCAAATAGCCACCATGAATCTTCTGCCTTTGTCTGCATGATTCCCTGTCCCCACAGGTGATGTGTTTGTTCTCCATTGGGCTGGAGGTGAAAATCATCTCCTGCAGCTGAAGACCTGCAACTGGATTCTGAACATAGCCCTTTAACGAAGAACAAAACAGGCAAATTAAGATCCCTCAACCTCAGCCCTACCCTTGAAGCAGCGTTTTATCCCACCCAGCCTCCTCCATGCAGGCCTGGGTAACACTGACAGCACCTCCTGCTCCCTGGGTAGGGGAACCCTTCATGCCACCTTTTATCATGCACAGGTCATGGGGAGGAATCTGCCAGCAAAGCCACAGACTTCAAAACTATTCATTTCTGCCATTTAATTGCTTTAACTGCATGTTCTGGTGGGTACAATTTAGCATCTTTTTAATTGGCCTCTCATCTGTACTTTCTGCACTCCCTCATGACTGGTTTGAGGTCTATTTTCCTCGTTTAATCCCAGGGTGGCACACCTGTGGAGAAGTCAGGAGATGCAGATGGCTTTTCCAATGCTGCTACTGACTTTGCTTGGGTGGCTTTCAGATGCTTATCCAAAGTATGATTTGGTTCCCCTATCTGTAAAATGGAGGTTGTGGCTTAATCCCCTTCAAACCTGCTCTGAGAGCTTGGGGTAGAAGCCACTGGGCTCCAAGATGGGTTTCTATATTTCAACTTTGTGACAGTTTTCTTCTAATTCTGTGCTTTGAAATACGGAGATGTATGGAAATGTTCAGCTTTTTTTTGGGGGAAGGTGGTTTTTAAAAGCTCTATAATTGTGGTACGGTGGAAAACGTAAAAATAAATCCTTCCCACAGCATTTTGGCCTCGCACTGGGCTGAGTCTTGAAGGAAGCAATATTGCTGCTTGTTCTAATTGTCAGGCTTCAGCGTTTCTCTGTTGTGGAAACCATGTATCAGGGTTAGACATAGGGTTTCATCCCAGCTGTACTGTGCTTTCTCACCTGGGTTGTTCCTGAGGCAACAGCATGCCTCCCACCTGAAAGGGCACTTCAGGCTCTTGGGGGAGGAAATGCCACTCGGTGGTGAGAGGCAGCTCCCTCTGCAGAGGAGCATGCCGGTGCAGGCAGCCAGGCATGCTCCTGCACGCTGAAGTATGGAGAGGAATTACCTGGCTTTTCCAGGTGGACTCCATCCCCAGAAATCAAGCCTGACCAACCGTTTAGAGACGTCATCCCATCCATCTGCTGGCAGCAAGCAAGTCCGGGTATCATTCCATGGATAGAGGGAGAGGTGCATCACCCCCTGCATCACCAATGCCCTCTGCAGACCCTGGCCAGATGGGCTCCATTTGGCTTCAGCAGCACCTGGAGCAATCCACATTATGGAGCAGCAGGATGTCCATTCCCATCCTGCCCAGTGGTGGGTCTGGGCTGGAGGCAGACACCCTGGTGTGTGACCACGGGAGGTTCTCCCCTTACACAGGTGGCCCCATGCAGATAGTTCTGCTTAATGGTATTAAACAGAGGGTGATAATGTTACCTTAGGGATCAAGTGGTGAGCTTTGTATGGCATGACCTGCAGCAGCAGCCTCTCACACCACAGAGAGGCCCAGGGTGTCATAAGGACCAAACAGATAGGGGATGGATTTACTGGGGAAGGTGGCTAATGCCCTGGAATGGGTGGGCTGCTTGGATTAAAACCTACCTGTTCCCAGCTGCAGCTCCTCTGTTTCAGCCCAAGGGCTCAATTTCATTTTGCAGCCTTTTAACTATGATTTTGTGTCCAGGTCTGAACATGCCAAAGCCATTCATACCCCAGCCCCTTCCATCTCTTCTTGCCCAGACCCATCATCAGGCCAACCTCCAAACTTGCCAATGCTATTCACCCTCCTCCCCATTCAGACAGAGAAAAAAGATGCCATAAGGGGGTAGTTATATGTGCAAGTACATAGATACACATAAAAGCACATATATGAAGTGCTGCTCAGCTGTCAGTGCAGCAAGTGTCTCAGCTGCATTAAGCCAAGCTGCTCCCTTAACTTCTGGGAAGGCAGCACGGATTTCGGGCGGGTTTCTGTTGGAAGGGAGGGCTGATGAACTCTTGATGAACTGGGGCTGGAAGCAGACAGTCGTTCCTATTGAATCAGCATCGTGTAAGGATGGGCTGATTAATGAATGTCAGAAAGCCCGCCTGAATCGGAGGTTCCAGGCCTCTGCTTTTTCTCTTTTAATTGCATTTTCCAGAGTTCACAGGCCGGAGCGAGTGGGGAAATCTGCGATGGGTCAGAAATGGCTGTGGTTTGGAAAGAATTTCAGGCATCCTTCATGTGACCTCCTCCTCCTCCTCGTGCACAATTGCTGCTTTTAAAAGAAGCAGCGATAATGGGAGACCAGGAGATCTGCCTTGCAGAACTCCTGTCCTCAGCCCTGCCATTTTCAGGTCCCTCCTTTAATGTGTGGTCAGTGCTGTGGGGAGAAGTCCAAGGCAGTCAGAAGCCCCTCATCCCACTTCCTTGTGACAGCCAGAGACTACAGCAGCATTTTACAGTAGCAGCTTCAGATTAGTCACCCTCAGCTCCTGTGCCATCGGCTGGGTTTGGAGTTTGTCTGGAGCCAAGTGAAAGCTTGCAAGGCGCTGGGAATGGATGCAGCTTGTTTGAAGAGGATGGGGAAAAGGCCCCTATGTTCCCTTGCTGACTCAGCTGGTCTTGTTAATCTGAAATAAGCCAATTAAGGCTGCCGGATAGGAATGCCTCTCAGCTGAAAGTTTGCGTGAGTAAAGGCTGCAAGATTTAGCTAAAGTGCCCCAAATCCTAGCAGGCTGCTCGTTACCTAGAGGGGCAGTCATGCCCTCTCAGCTCTTCCTGTAGGCAGGATGTGATTGAATTGAATCAAACCCAGCAGGGAACAAGCAGCAGCCTCAAGTTACCCAAAAGCCAGTAGATGGGGTGCGGTGCAGCTCAGCTCTGCTTGTCACTAGTTGTCACTAGGTAAGTCGTGATACAACTCCTGTGCCTCAGTTTTTCCAGCTTCAAAACCAGGGGTTGTCCTGAAGGGTGTGGGACAATGACCGTGTGGTAGTTGTAGTTAAATCAAGTGTGTGTCTTTGGGGGGGACCACATTCTATCACCATGCATGGGGGGACAAAGAGTTTGGCTTTTGAGCATCCCCTGATGGGCTGGTGGTGGTCTCTCCATGTAGTGCTTTTAGGTTTCCTGATGAAAAGGTGAAGCAAAGCATCCTCAGCTCCAGCTGACTGCCTTGTGCTTCCTGACACGAGCACCATAGGAAGTTTGACCCAGCATGAACAGGCAGTTGTTATCCCTGCAAAACTCCAAAACTAATTGCTTTCCTTGGGCCTGAGACCCAACACAGGGCTGGCTGGAGCTCATCTCTACCTGCAGCGCTCTAATTAAGCCTAAGAGACAAGATGATAAGTAGGGACCCAGATCCTTACCTAGACACTGTGCTGCAGAACAGGAGGGTGCTTGCGAGAGAGGGAGGGGTGAGGATTCCCCCCCCCTTTTCTTTTAATCATTTTAATTGCAAGAAGAAAAGCTCCCTTCAAAGAACACCTTCTTGTGAATTTAAAATTCTCCAACCTAGCATTTTATGATCTCAACAAGAAGCTCGTAAAGCCAAATGTTTGGAGAGGGGGAGAAAAAGGGGGACTAAAAAGCAGGGGTTATAAAAGAGGCACCAGCAAGTCTCAACTGAAAGCATGGAGTGAGGTTTCCTAAGGCCAGGGTTACTGTAGGAGGAGCTGGGCTGGCGTGGGAGGGAGGATGCTTTTATGGGATATCTCATTCTCGAGCTCTCCTCCACGCTGGTGGGTTGGGAATGGCAGGGCAGTGCACGCTAAAACCCATGGAAATACTTAAAAGCTGGTATCCTACAGTCTCAGCTTCCTTGTGGGGGTGTGCGTGATCTTTGCCATGATTTTTATCATTACTTTTATTTTTATCATTATTTTTGTTTTTATCATTATTTTTATCTTTATTTTTATTGTTACCATTATTTTTATTTTGTTGTTTTTATTTTTCAGTTTGGCCTTTTGCCCTTGCCTTCCCCAAAGACTGCACTGTATTTAAGGAGAGGTTTTTACATGTTCTCTTTCAGCAGTCTCTGAGCAGTGTCCCCTCCTGTGCTGATGGAAAGGAGCAGGCTTTGCTTTGCAGAGGACCTCTCCATGGGTCTGGACTCCTGAGGCCACCCTGGCCGCAGGGCTCTGCTGCCTGTGTTCCAGGGAACTTGAGTACCAAAGCTGTGCTTCTACTGTGAAATCAGGGCTCCTTTCAGGCAGTCAAAGCCAGTGAGGAACATCCATCTGATACTCTGCCCTTTAGCCTAACGTGGCCAGTTTTCATGTGTTTGCCATATTTCTGTACTGGAGAAGAGTCCTGTTTGTGTCTCCGTGGAAGCAAATAAGCTGTGACCAAACCACCTCCCAGATTCACCCTTTGGGGTTCTTCTTGCCTTTACAGCTTCTGAGCTGTTCCCACCTTTTCAGTGTCCTTTTCAAATCACAAACCTCAGCACCCAGTGCAATTGGTATGGGCTGGGTAAAACCAAGCCCAGCTTTCTCTCCTTAAGTCACATCGCCAACACATTAGGAGCTCTTTTACCCCTTTTGCTACAGAGTTGTAAGTGGAGTTTGGAGTTTCTTGTCTTCTCTGATCAGCAAGGGAGGTCTAATGTGCTCACAAGGAAATTGTGAGCCAGGGGCAGGGAGAGGTGGCCTGCAAGCCATGGCAGTGGTACCCACTGCTGTCCAGAGGTACTCTTTTAAGGCCGTGCTCAGGTATTGCTCCTAAAGGGCCATTAAGGGCTCTCTCCCGACATAACCACGTGTCCTGCCTTTGCTTTTTCTTCCTTTCGTTTTTAGTGTTTTCAAACTCCTCTTCAGTTTTAGGGTGTGTAAGAGTGGCTCTTTCACAATTCGTGCTTTGGAAGTGTAACACTTCCCCTGCGCTTGCTGAAATTTCTCAGTGTTTTCCAAAACAAGAAGTTTACCCCCCGGCCAGGGTCTAGAATGGGAGATTTAAGAAATGTAAACACTTCTGAGCATGTGTGTGGGGTTGGGTTTTGTTTTGTGTTTGGTTTTGTCTCTTGAAGCTGCGAGGGTGGCTGCCCTTTTCCCCTGACTCCCTGTGGTGCTGCAATGGGATGTCCCCATTTTTGCTATCAGGGTGCTGAGGCACTGGCACAGGGTGCCCAGAGAAGCTGTGGTTGCCCCATCCCTGGCAGTTTTCAAGGCCAGGTTGGACGGGGCTTGGAGCAACCTGGTCTAGTGGAAGGTGTCCCTGCCCACGGCAGTGAGATGGAACTGGATGAGCTTTAAGGTCCCATCCAACACAAACCAGTCTGTGATTTTGGGAGGCACAAGCTGGTGTAATTCTCTTTGGTTTCTCCCCTCCTGACTCAGAGGGGCTGTGGCGGAAACCCTGGGGATGATAGCTTGTGCACACTGGGATAGGTGAGCTTGAGAGCAGTGGGGAGGCTGGGCAGGAGTATAGCAGATACTACTTGTGCTTTTGCATGCATGTATGCAGATGTGCACAGGTACAGAGCCACGAAGGTGAGTGCTCTTCCCTGTGCTGCACTTTTATATGTATAGGAAGAAAGAAGCATACTTTTATAGGCTTTATCTGCACTCTTATCCATGTATGTTCTCAGAACTATTAATTGCTGAGTGTAAGGTGATGGGAAACAGCTGTGTGAATCCATCCCTTTGCTGCTAGGCTCATTTCCCCTGCATCCTTCCACCCCTGCATTTTAGAAAGGAAAGGGATTTATTATAATGCAGCACTGTGGAAAAAGCTTCCTTAGAGAAACACACTAGATGATCTGGGAAAGGCTTGAGTAATGGAGTTTTTTTTGTGGTCTAATAGAATAAAACTGCTCCACAAAAATATTATCACTGGGAACATGAGCTGAAAAGGGAATGATTCATGTGAAATACGGGATGTGCCTGTGTTGCATATGAATCAGTGCTATGCAAAGTGGGAGAGGGCTGGGGCAAGATGAGCACCTGAGACCTGCCCCTGAGCATGGAAAAGATAAAACACCTCTATTAAAGACCTCGGTACGAGGCAGTAAGGAAGGTGACATAGACCTAGGAAAACCATAGGATGGAGATTTCCCAGAGCTAACACGAAAGCCATGTTAGGAACCTGGGTTGATAGAATTGTGATTAAGAACAAGCAGGCAGGATTTCTTGTGATACTCCACGCAAGCCGAAACAAATCTCTTCCCCCCTCTGTGCCTACGCTACCTCACCTAGGAGCACAAGAAAAGAAACCGCTGCTGAAAAGGAGCCTTGTGGCCTAATCTGCAGTTTACTGGGAGCTACAGCTCCAGAGAACACTTAGTGGAAGAGATTGGGAAGGGGGGAATCTGAGGCCTCGTCATTTCTTCTCTCCTATTTTAGGGAGCAATTACTCCTAGCCACTATTCAGTGTTTCACAGGCAGCAGGACTTCTGCTTGTAATTCACTATAAGGGCTTTTGAAATCCACCCCTAATTTCTCCCCTGATGTTGCCATTGGCTGAAGTGATGGAGAAGAAGTAGGAGGCTTGGCTTTTGTGACATTTTTGCTTTCTTCATCTCTTGCTGAACACCTCATGGTAGCACTGAGGTTACTCGGTGGTGCATGCAAGCTGTGGGCACCAGGGACTGACAGGGCCAAAAAGCTGCTCTCACCATGGCTTTGAACACATGCCTGTATATTGTAGCTGGTCTCTTCCTGCCTCTGACAGTCCCCCGAGGTACCAGATTGCTGTGTTTGGAGTGGGACTTTCTGTTGTGTTATATTTAGGCTGTGGATTTGCATTGTTAACTTGCAGCTCTTCATGAGCAGGCAGCTTTCTTGTCACACCAAGCACTCACCTCCTGGGCTGTGGCAGCCACTGAGTGTCTCGGTTGTGTGGTCAAGGATGCTGCAATAGGAGTAAAAACTTGTCTGAAACCTTCTGTATCACAAGCAGGGCTTGGACATCCACATGTCCAAACCCTTTGGCAGGTTATAGGTAACTCCTATGACTATATACTCATAGCCATATATAACCCACTTGGAGGTCCCTGTGGTGCCTTGCTCCTTGGAGGTAGCACAAATGCAATGGCATGAGGGCTGGGGATGTTTGGCTCTCAAGGGGATCCCTGGCTGCCAGGACTACCCCTTCCCTGCACACTCATGGCTTGGACTGCTTTGCAGGGTCTCTTGCTAAAACAGAATGGTCTGGGTGACAAAATGGAAAAACTGCTCACCAGTGATTCACAGATCCTAAAAATATATGGCCATTGTTCCTTTCCTGATGGCCCAGCTGGGATGAGTTGCTTTATGGAGGAAGCAAGAAGATAAACAAACAATTCCAGCATGCAATGGTGAAGGCTGCAGTCCAGTTTTTTTCGGCTGCCTGAATTCAACTCCTAGAACCTCCTTTGCCGTCAGGCTTCCCTCTGCATCTCCTTCTCTGGGCAGGGAAGCCAGAAAAGGTGGCTGAGGATGTCCTTGTTGAGCGTTGTGCTGGGATACTGCATGTAGGCACACGCTGGGGTGCTCAGGCCATGATGCTTCTCATCAGGTCACTGATTCAGCCACGGGCCATCAGGGCTGGGGAAATGATGCATTGCAACACTGGCACAGCCTCCAGAGCAGGAAGTCCCACTGGTGGGTGTCATTGATAGGGATGTGGTCCTTTTGCAACACCTGGAAGTCCACCAGTGCTTCTGGCAATGTCTGATGAGACATTGTGTGAAATGAACTTGCTGACCCCAGCCTGGCTCTATGTCTCCCGCTTTCTGTGCCAGTGGGAGTACTCCTGCCTGGCTGGAGCTGAGCCTCCCCTTTGCTGCCACCTCTCAGCATGGCTGTTGCCCTTGCTTAGCAGTTTAACCCTAGCTTGGTGTCTTTGAGCACAGGGAGGAAGCACAGCACTCATTAAGCTAAAAAGCCAACTCAAAGCAGAGCATATTGCAGGTGGCATGAACTTGAAGGTGCCATCATTCAATTAATTATTTGTGAGCAAGCTCCTTTTAGTTCTTTTAGCAGCAGGTTGATCTGCAACAGCTCATTTCAAGTTCGGTGGTACGGGTTTTGGTACCATCTTTGACCTACTGGTTCTGTATGCTGGTCCCTCATGTAATCACACATGCCTGCAGTGCTTCGTGTTTCCTAAATCACAGTGAGTGATACAGTGCAGACCCTCACATGGCCTCGATTTGCTCCCCTGACATTATACAAAACAAGAACAATATGGAGTGAGGGAGCACTGCTGCAGTAATTGGTTCTGCCGCTGGTGTGAATCAACCTGGTTTTTGGGTGTCTGTGGAGTTACACCCTTATGCACCAGAGATGGTGTGAGCCCCCACATGCAAGGGGTTCCTCTAAAACCTGTCTTGGTTTCAGACCTTGCACAAGGACAAGCCTGGCTGTTCTTAGCAGAGCAAGAATGGGATGAGCAGGAACAGCGTATCTGTGTCCAGGCTGCCCAAGTGCCACTTTGCTCTGTTTTGGCTGTGTGATGGCTGAGAGGCACTGGAGGGAATTAGGCTGCCTCAGCATCTCCAGTCCCCATGTTTTCTCTCTGATAGTCACTTGCCAGACAGGGAGATGAAACCAGTGTTATAATGTTTTGATTTTGTGATGGGGAGAGAAATCTGTGCAGGAACCTCAGGCCCAAGCACCCACTTCTGCCCTGGGCACACTTGAGCCTGAAGCTGGTTTCCTGATGCATTACACCAGACCTCTCAATTGGAGCACCCCAAGCACTGTGGGTTTGCCAGCCCTGAGCCCAGCTTTGCTGCTAAAGAAGCTGCTCTTGAGCTTGGTGTAAACCAGTGAATTTGGGATGCAGGTTGCCTTGGGGGGTACCCAGATAGCCCACTGTGTTTGGACAGGCACACCCAGGATTTGGCAGATACATCCTTAGCGCTCAATAGCCTAAGGAAACCCCAAGCATATCCTTGCAAAGTACAGATGTTTGTGAGTCTGTAACACTGCTTTCATTTGACATGTGAAAAAGAACCTGTTATTCTGAATTACTTTTAATAACAAGGTTTCCTGCTTCAGCAGGCTGGCAGTTTACATACCAGGTTGGGCTGGGCAGGAGGTGTCCAACCCTTCCAGCACCAAACAGGACTTCACCACATGGCACCGCTGCTGATTTGGTGCTCTCCAGTGCATTTCAGCTCTTCCTAAAGACTGATGTGGGACACCTTTCTAATGGCATCTCAGGCATTATCACCTTCCCTGACGCTTTGGACATCTATAGGGGTTTATGCTGTCACCCAACTGCTGGTTGGATTGGTGTGATGTGCCCTGGGCATGTTGCTAGCTTGAGGCTAGCACAGGGATGGAAACATCCCTCATGGTCCCTGTCTGAGGTCCTCAATGACCCCTCAGGACCACCTGGGCTGGTCCACCCCTGCCAGGGTGGCACAAGATGGGCTTGAGCAGCAGGTCACGGGATGAGGGAAGGTAGGGGGGAAGCCAGCCTCCTGACATGGTGCCTGGGTGTCTTGGGCAGTGTGGGCACCTCAGGGAAGGAGGCGGATGGGTCTCAGTCCCTCCAGCTCACAGGGTACAAAGATCCCTTTCTATCAAGCTCCATTGTGGTGGATTTGAGGTGAAACTGAGAGACAGTTCTTCACCAAAGTGCATGAGAAGCAGCTGCCTCAGTCACTGTTTGATCCCAGCCTTTCTCATGTCTCTGGTTTGTCTGCTTCTTTCACTGAGCACCTGGAAGTGGCTGACTAATGAAGAAGTGCAGAAGGGCATCAACTTCTGCATTATGCAGCACGTGGCTAAAAATAGCCAAGGTTGCAGGTTCAGGCCTGGCTCTGCCGGAGAGATCCGCAGGGGAGAGGCAAGAAGTGATTTGTCCCCTGGTGCCATGGCAACACATCTCAAAATGCGAGCAGCAGGACCATGGTGGTGTGGTAATGCTCCACTGGTGGGTGGGATGACCTTGGAGAAGCAGGCAGCAGCAAGGTGGACCCTCATTCCCATGGGATGCTTGCAGGACCCCCTTCCCCAGCCTGCAGTCATCAGCTCCCCACTGGCTGTAAGGAACAGGTTTGTGAAGGCTGGACTAAAATACAGACAATGTGCTTTGTTGCTTTTGCATTTAGGTGGTAAAGACAATGATAATGTAGGAACTATCAGGGAAAGTGATAGGGGAAAGAATACAACAGAGACTGAGCCACTTCTGCTTTGTAGCTGTGTCTTCAGAAGTGTCTGTGCTTCTCTTTTTTGGGAGCATTTTCTGTTCTGCTAATTTTCAGGTTAGTATTCTGCTGCTTGTTAGGCATGGTGCTCCAGGTGCTTGGTGGAGGACAGGTCAAGTAAGCCGAAGTTTCACTGGGAGATGGAGCTCACTGAACGTGTTAAAAATGCTGCCCAAACCCAGGAGAGCGAAGGTCCATCCTCAGCTCCTTGGCAATAGCTGTCAGCACATTGTGGCTCTGCTGTTTGTTCTGTTGTCATGTTGTCCCTGTAGACTGATAGATAAAACTTCACCCTCTGATGGGAGGGAAAAGGTGATGGGAGCTGAACTGAGATAAATAACTCTGGTACTTCTGTAAATATGCTTTCCTGCACAGGGCTGAGGTGCAGGCAGTTAATATTGCTCACTGCTCCAAGTGAACTTAATAATCAAGTTTTGCTTGCAAAAAGTTGTTGCGTATGTCTTGTTTTACACTCTGTTCTCACCTGAAGGAAGAGGCTGAACATCCTGGGTCTCATTTTCATGTGTGACATGACCTAGCTCAATTTTCCAGAGGACGTGTGATTCTTTCCTAAAAGCTTGAGGTTTTCCATATATCCAGATATGTTAGATGGCCTGGTTTGAATTGAGCCCAGCATCAGGGCATCTCGGGCCCCTTTCGGACTTCACTGTGGGTACCTAGAACTAGACAACCCAAATCGTCAGCTCTGCAAAAGCACCTTCATGCTGGCTCCAGGGTGGCTTATGCATATGGGCTCTCACTGAGAAGGCTGTGGGTATTTGCTGTGCTCATTTGAGTCAGGGAAGTGGTGTAGGAAGGTTGAAATGGAAAGGGGTACAGGCCCAAATGTTCGGGTACAGGAGAGGAACCGAAGCGCAACCACGTTTTGCAGAAGTCTCTGTCTCCACCTGTGCTGTGCTCAGTGCTGTGACTCCTCTTTGCTCTGCCCCGTGGAACTGGCTCCAAGTTGTAGGTAGGAAACTGACTTTTGAGGCTAGTGAGCTTGGTTCAGTTGGGTGAAAAGACAGAAACTATTCACGAGGAACAGAACCCAGATTTGGGTTTAAATTTTCAGATTTTACGAGTTTTAGGTAGGCCAAAATTACTTTTAGGCAGCCCCGTTTGTCTCAAAGGCTGAAGGGGAGTCCCTGCTTTATTCTGTCAACCTCTTTTATGGGAAAGTTAAATACACGTGCTGCAAAGAGACAGCCCTGTCTCCAAGGGAGGGACATCCCCTTTCTCAGAGTGCGCTCTTGGGTAGGTGTCCCACTTCCCTGTTTGGGACTGAGCAGGTAGGATGGAACGGGAAGTGAAATAAAAGCAATCAAATCAAATAGAGTAATGAAATATAGTCACCAGCATCGCTCCTGGGACTGGGCATCCCCAAACTCCCGTTCTGATGCCAGAGCAGATTTAACAAGGTGTGTTAAACGCTGAGTTGCTCAAAATGAAAAGCCTGTGTCTCGGGTGTAATAAACACTGCAAGAAAAAACACGCTGCAAGGATCAGACATGCAGGTTTCAGATGAGTCTTCAGCAGATCTGTCTCTCGAGATGCTGCTTGTGTTTCTGGATACAGCCCTGGAGGAAGAACACTCTTGGAGGTGCAGTTCATCTTGGCTAGAGTAGATCATACTTGTTTTGTCCTGGGAAATGCTGGCATCCTTCAGTCCATGACCAAAGGCAGCAGCCTGGTCCAGCTTTGCATCTTTGACAGCCTATTTGGGTGACTGAAGCATTGCTGGTGCTGGTGTTACCCTGGGGCAGCAATACAGCACCTCCTTGCACTTTCTTACTCATGTTTTCCACTGCTGGATGGCCTCTTACAAAGCACAGCTCAATTCCCACAAAATCCAGGTTTTTTTCCCATGATACCAGCCTCCTCTTTTGATATCAAAGGCCTACTGAGAGAGGAACTGTGTGTGAAATCATGCTCAGGGCCATGGGCAGAGGAGGTGAGGAGCTGTGTTGCCCTAACAGGCACCTGCAGGAATAGTGATGGAGCTAGCGGAGCACATGCGGAGGTGTTCATTCACCAACAGCTTCACAGGGATCATCCTTCACAGCAGCCTCAATGTGCAAGTATTTCCCAGGCATGGTTTTGGCTGCTTATTGAGCTATCGGTTGCTGCAAATTGCATCACGGCCTTGAGGTGTTTCCTCTGCAGAGGCTTTGTGACCAGCCATGCTTCACCCATGGGTGTTCCTCAACCATGGCAGAGCATTGGCAGACAGCCTGCATGCTCTTCAAGCCCCAAGCATGGAGAGCCATGGGGCTGAATTCCAGCTCCAAGGCCAGCAGAAGAGCTGGGGTGCTCTTTACCCATCCCGTGGAGACATGCCCTGCAGGAGGTGCTGCTCTAAAAACTGCTGTTCTTTGTAAAGCATTAATGTAGACTTCCCTCCATCACTCTGGCAGTACTAGGCCATTACCATGGTGAAATGTCCAAAGCCCAGTTCTCAGTATCAGGTATTATTTCCAGTTGGGTTTCGAGCCATTGTCGCCCTGCAGAGAGAGCAGGCAGAGCCTTAGCACCAGTGACTTGGTGTTGTGCCCAGCAATGGCAGGAGCAAGGCAGCTGCAGCAGCTATTAGAAGCGATCATCAGTCTTCAGCCAGGGTGGCTGCGAGACAAGGAAGTGATTAGGAAATGGGAACATGAGTGATAAGTCATCTATCAAATGGACTTATTAACCTAAGTGTGCCAACGAAGTTTGCACTGAAAGGAGAAAAATCATATATTTATTTATTTTAATTTGGGCTGATTTAAAAATGGAGAAAGAGACTAATTTGTAGTTTTTCAACGTAAGCAACATTGCTTATCAAAGCTTCCGATACCACGTGCTCATTTGTTCACCTGTGTCCAGCTTGAAAACAGCTAGCAGTAAAGAAGGGCAGATTGAGACGCAGGGATCACAAAGTGCTTTCTAAGAGACTAACACTGCACCACTCTCCATCTGCCTCTTGCTTTCTCTGCCTACACAGCCTCTTGCAGGCAGATGCATTTGCACTCCTGCACCCCAAACTGGGAGGACATGAGCCAGCTCAGACTGAAAGCTACATAGACATGGTTAGCTTGGTTCCCCTTCAGCTGCCTTGGGGTACTAAAACAGCATGCGTCTATCTGCAAGGACTGCAGATAAAGCCTTGTTGCGTTTTGGTGGCACAGATATGGTATGGGACCTGTAGTTCTGCTAGGGAAGTGCATCCATTCCTCAGAATAGCTCTGATAGACAGGCACTGGTTAATCTTGCAGTCTTGCTGAGGTAAGATGTTGCTGCTTGAGATGGCCACATCCACAGCAGATGACGCAGCTGAGTGCAGTGTGTGTGTATAATGCTGTTGCAGCAGTGACTCAGACCACTGATGTTAACTTAAAGCAGGAGGAGGTTGCCCCTACGAGGAGGATGTGGTGGAGAGCAGTGGCTCAGGGTACCAGGTACCAGGTCTGTGTGCACATGTGTTTTTCCAGCAGCACCTCTGCTTGATGAAGAAATTACTGGCATCTGGTTGCCCATCACTGACCTCCCCTAAATACCTTGATTCCTTCAGATCTGCTCATGGTGTGGCTATCTGCAAAGAATCCCAAGAAATTTGAACCATGTTTGTGTAAACAGCCAAATTCTTGGGGATTTTTTGTGAGCAAGGATGTCTTTTGAGAGAAGTGGTTTAGACAGCATTCCCATGATTAGCTCAGTGAGCAGACCTGAGATGGTGAGAACCTCCAGTGGGGTGGTTGTGCTGAGAAGTCAGAGTTGGACTAGCTGCTGTTTGACTGCATGTACATAGCCCACAGCTTGGACCAGAATGACCTCCATCATCTCAATACGCAGTACAGATAGTACCTCTGGCCCCAGGATCTTATAGAAGGACTTTGGAGAGCAGTAGGTCATTTACCTCCTGTCCCCACACTGCTGATGGCTCATTGTGATGAGTGTGGTTGGCTTTGTGCTCCCAGGTACAGCTGCCTCTGTGATCCCTTATGAAAGGGCTGTTGGTCCGTTTATCAAGGCCAATCGATCTCTTTCCTAAAGACAATGATAGGACATTTAAAACAACAATACGGAATGAGCAGAAGAGAAAGCAGTGAACCACCTTCCTCCAGGAGGCACAACCAGAGGTGTGATGAAGTTAACAACAGAGGTGTGTTACTTCTCGCACACACAGTGTCTGCTGTATAAAAGCAAACAAGATGACAGACCTATGTTTGATTATGTTTCCTCTCATTTTGGAATCTCGGACTTTAGTTTGGCCATTATAGGCCCTTGTCCTGTCCAGAGAGATCTGAAACAAACAGGCTGTGCTGAAAGACCCCAGGTGTGAACATCCCTGAAGTTTAGGAGAGGATCACCTGTCAAGATGGGCCATCTTAGAAACCTCTCTATAATGGATCATTCCAGCCCAGTGCAACAGTTTACTATGAAACTGAGAAAGAGAATGAACCTCTAAGTTGGAAAGGCTGGAGCCAGTTCCTGTTGTACCCTTTGCAGATTCCTTCCCCAAGCAGCAAAAAATAACCTGGCTCTTCCACTCCCTCTGACAAACTCCAATCATTTTTTATAAGCAAATACCAAAAGCAAATCAAAATATTTTGGATGTTGATTCACTTCGTGTCCCAGCCGTAAAGGAAATAAAGGGCTGGAGATCAACATTGTTTTCATGGTCTCTTCTAAAATGGGAAAAGAAATCATGGCAACTCAGATGTGTTTAGATAAACTTTGCTTCTAGTTTCAGGTTTATGCCTGGCTACCAGGTTACTTTATGAGTGTTCATTTCTGCCAGCATTAGAAGCGTTGTTACTGTTGGTCTTCTGCCGGGTAAGGCCTCTTTGTCCAACCTTGACAAGACCAGAGAGACCTGACCTGTTTGCCAGACCAAGGAAGCCTCTCAGCCTTTTCAGAGCCAAGGTCTGCAGGTACTGCCATGGATTTGGGTGCTTGTTGGAGCTGGGTTTGACATTTGAACTCTCTCGTTGGCTATATCTGTTCTTGAAGGCAGCCACCCCATAGGGTGTCTCCATAGCCCAGGGGTATGTTGTAGTGGCTGGTGTCCATGCTGCTAGAGGCTGAGTTTCTCTGGAGCAGCCTGGCTGCACTCACATTGCATAGCTCTTGGCTTAGGTCTTTTCTGGGCCACAAGTTATGGTCTTGACGCATCGTTAGTGTATTTCAGTGGGTTTCTTCTTTCTTTCTCCTCCCTCAACTCCCAAAATAAAAGTTTGAAGAAATTGTGTGTGGGGTGTTGTAGCCAGACAGGATGGTGCTTAATAACGTGATGCTAATGGTATGTGCTGCATGCTCTGGGTTATCATGTGCAAGTATCCAGAAGAGGCTAGTGTGGAGAGTCCCAGAGGAGCACTAATGTACCATCCCAGAAGGGACCAAAACTGGTGATGTTCCATCCCTGGAAACAGTCAATGTCAGGTTGGAGAGGGACTCTGGGCAACCTTATCTAGTTGAAGATGCCCCTGGTCATTGCAGGGGAGTTGGACTAGATGAGCTTTAAAATTCCCTTCCAACTCTAACTATTCTACAATGCTATGAATATGTGGTACGGATGATCACAGAGAGAGGTAGGAAACGAGACCATCTGTCAGTGTAGACATACTTATTCACATTTTAAGCCAGAATTGTATTGGTAGGTTTCCAACAATGGGAGGGGGAAAATTGGATCAGTCTTTTGGATTCAGTGGCTGCCCTGGAAGTATTCAGCAAGAGGAAAGGAGGAGGAAGTGACTTATTTCTCCTGAAGAGGTAGTGTGGTAAAATACAGTGTGAAGTTCAGCAGTGGTAAATATAGTTAAATCAATTGAGTTTAGTTCATATCCTGAGAGCCATAAATGTACACAGGTGAAATTTTATAAACTTTTAAAAAGAACTTTATGAGCTTAGAGGGAGAAGCAGTATAATTTGAAACTAACAGTGGAAAAATAATGTAATATGGATTGTGGCATACCTAGAAAAACCTGTTAACTTAACCTACAGAAGGACCATAAAGCATAAGCAACAAGAAGAGACCTAGGGATGTCTTTTATTTTTCCCCAGGACCTTGATCCAATCCTCTTTCAAAGCTGCAGTACCCATTGAAATTACTAACTGGGCAGTCATGGAGTCTAAAGTGCTCATGTGCCAGTGTCTCAAAGGGAGAAAGTGAGAAAGGTGCAAGTCTTTGGTAGGCTCCGCTAGTTCTCCATCAGGCACCCTCTGGCTTTCCTCCTGGGGACTAGAGATTGCCCCTTTGCACGCTCGATAAGAAGCAATGTTCCAAGACATTTAAAGATGACTCATCTTGTCTAAGAAGTGTATAAGAAGGGTAGCCAGTAGCCTCACCTGAGACATTTGAATACCAAAAGATGCTGTCTCCAGAATCTCTTCTTGTATGAGTAAAGTACCATGAAGAGCAGAGGACTGATAGCAGCCGCGGAAGGCTGAGTTGTGTGGGCCGTCTCATGGAACTCTGGTATTTAAGAGACTAGGACAGATGTTCCCTTAACCACTGACCCTTCCTGGGTTCCTGTGGAGCTCTGCTAATGCCTGGAGCTGTCAGTGATATCTCCTGTGCTCTGTTTCAGCAGAGGTTGCTGGTTCCTCTGGGTCACAAGTCAGGCTAAGGAAGTTTTCTGGGAGGGGAGGTAACCTGTGACAGGCTGGTGAGCTGTGCCATCAGCTTCCCTTCAGCCAGAGGCCATGGTGAGATAGGGGCTGAGAGTCGTCCCTGATAGTTGTCAACCTTCCTGGTCGGTTTTAAGTAGCTGCATTTCCCCAAGTGTAAATAACCCAGCATCATGGGTGAGTGGGATGCTATGTGAGTGGGTTACTTTGGTTTGGTGAGGTTCTGCTTGCTCCTGACAGTACGTCCTGAGACCTCTTGCTCTTTTGAGTATGATAAGGCAGGCTGTGCCCCAGAGACTTGCACATCAAAGGAGAAGTCTCAGTGACTAACCAGCTAGGTCTGGTTCAGATTCAGACATTTAGGAATGAATTTTCAGCAGACAACTAAATCTAGAGCAGTAATTAGGGCAAAAGCCTATTGTTGACCTTTTCTCACAGGCAAGAATTTATGTGAGAATATGAATAACCACTCAGCACTGCATTTGAGACATGGTTTTCTGAAGCAAAGGCTTGATTCCAAACAAAACATTCCCCCCCCCCCCCCACTAATCAGATCTGGCTTTGATAAAAAACTCATCACCAGAATCTTCATATGGTGCTAATAGCTAAGCTTTGCTTTCCTCAGTTATGTTTGGTGTTATATATATATATATATATTTAAAGCTCCTCTTGTTAATGCACCAAGTATGTGTAAGCAATTAACAGAAGATTGTGTTTGATTAAAGCTTACAAGAAAGTCTCCAGAGAAGTTAGCGTTCATTACTCAGTGAGTAGCCCTTTCAGCCCTGAATGGTGACCTTGGTAGAAGGTCTTGGAGACCACGGAATTAATTGAGGAAGTTTTAATAAAGGCTAGTGCATGGAAAAAATATCCATATGACTAGTGCATTGTTTGCTGGTGAGAATAGATTTGGCAGATACCTATCCCGTTACAAATTCAGATACTGAGTTCATTGCCGAGCTGTTCTTTCAGGGTAGATTTGATGACACACTAGAGAAAGGCAGCTTTGGAAAATGTTCTTTGATATATTCTGAAGGATGTTTTGCAGTTTGACAGAAGCGTAGGATCGCTTAAAGGGAGTCTGTTGTATTTAGCCAGATGCTTTCTTGGAATAGCATTTTTCCATGGCATCATAGCTACAAAAGGGGTTGTGAGCACATTCACTAACTTATGTGGCCTGAACAACTTTTCTTAATGGAAAAATAGCCTTATGTGTTGATTCTCTTTGCTATTGATCCTTCAAGTCATAGTTTGCTGTCTGTGAACACTGTGATAACTGTCTATGTCCTTGAATTAATTGAGCCTGAAAAAGGGGGCAAAGGGGAGATGTTAGTGTGGTTGTAACTTCCTACACAGGCATGGCTAAGCTTCAGGAAGGGCTTGGAGCTCCTCAGTACACTATGGAAGTAGTGTGGTATGTAGTATGCGGAAGTCGTATGGTACACTATGGAAGTATAAAGGGCTAGCATACACAAGGAGTGTTTGTGTAGTGTCTTTCTGCAGTGATCACATCATGTACCAGCAGACGAAGTAATATGCATTATCAGGTGTTAATTTTCCCCAGAGTGACAATACTGCAAATAAATACTGAAAGGAGACTTCTTGCCGTAACTCCTCCTCTGTATCAAGAGTATATTGAAAGGACTGCAGTATTATATCTCCTTGTGGAGCCTTAATTAGGCTGTTACATCAGTATCTGTTCAGAGATCCTGGCCTCTGTAATTATAGGACTATGTCATCTTGAAACATGTGGACCATGGCTGTGGGGAACCCTGAGCAGTCCTCGAGAGAGCTTTTAATCAAAGCCTATTGAAGTCTTTGGGATTCTTTGTACTGATGTGAATGGGTTTTAGACTGCGATCTTGAAACCCGGCAGGTTCAGGTAAATAGGCATGAGTAACAAGTTGTTTCTCAGAGACTCACTTTGTCATCAACAGGGGAAATGCACTGCAGATGCTCCAGATGCACAATTCAAACAGTTCAAGAAGTTGGTTTTCTTCCTTTTGAACAGAGAAATACTTTTCCTCAAAAATACTGAAACTTTGAGGGTTCTTCAAACTTCAAGCAAAGCTGTCTCCACTTCCCCATCTCTCTTCTGCCTGAAAGCTACTTTTTACTCACTATTTTAAGTAAAAGGAGATGTACTGTTAGCACAGTGCAGGAAGATTTGCTCTGAAGGGGGTAAAAACCTGTAAATATGGGCTAGACTGGAGGTCAGCATGTAACTGGCAAGTAATCAGCCTGTTCTTTAGTGTAGGCTCAAAGTTATCCTCTAGTTTGGGCTCTTATGCTTGTCTTTGTTAACACTCTCATCAAGCAACACTGATGGGCTAGAGAGGAGCCAAAATATCCTGCCTGAACACCTGCAGACTTTAGGCCTGGAAGCAAATGGGGCTTTGGCACTGGCTCTGTGTTGGCGTGGTAGGCGAGACTGCAGTCAGGTCTGTGTGGTTTTTAGGGGGTCGGGTCTCAGCCTGGCACTGAACTTTGTCTTTTGGGAAAGGCCAGCTCCTCTCTGCTGTCCACCACGTGCCAGGCAGTGGGATGAGCCAGGCGATGGGGACAAAGCGTCACACAGCACAATGAAGAGTGTTAATATGAGTAATTGTTGCAGCATGTTACTGTGCTATTTTAAGGCTGCTTGCTGCATGCCAAAGAGTGCTCTGGGCAGGGTTTTCATTACAAAATCCTGCCAAAGCACTTCCTGAGGGGATCGTGATAAATATAGATAGCAGAGAGCCAGTCTGAATCCATTGCAGCTAATAGCAGTGGTACACATGCCTTAGGGTCCTCAAGGCTCATAAAGCAGAAGATACTTGAGTTGGCTGATGTCCCTGAATAATTTGGCTGACTCCAGTGAGGGATTTTCAGGTAGCCTTTTGATACGGTATATAAGAAACACTGGGGAATCATCTCCCGGCTCTCCCTACCAGTGCTGCGGGGGTCACTTTTATTTCTGGCCCTTGATTAACCGTGATGGAGCCTTGACAGATGTTTTAGGCCAACCGCTTTTCTCTTTTGTTACACAGCTTCATTGCTGACCATCTGTATGACATTGCTCTTTGCATCATGTCATGGCAGAAAAATAAAGAACAAAGGGAAAATGTCTGGCTGTTTTTAAACTCTCCCTTTATAGCGGGATAATTCCCAGTTGCACATGTACATGAGCACCACTGCCCCTCATTTTGCAAGCAGCTTTATGTTCTCCTCGCTGTCCCTGAGGCTGCCAAAGGTGCCTAACCCAGCTGTTGTATCTGCAGTGTTGTCTAGGGATTACTGAAAGACTGTTCATTTCCCAGGGCTGCCAGACCTCAACATTCTATTCAAGTAGTGCGAAGTAATGACTGTGTTGAAGCATCTGTATGCGGGGGTCTGAGCAGGTTCATCTCACCTGGACCGATTGGTCTAGTAGCCCTGATGCTTCTGCAGTAGGACTGCTGTAAAACCCCATGTGTGCAGTGAAGGCTGTGATGGCTTTGGCCTCTCTGAGAACACTTCTGTAGCACAATGGCATGCCTCATGGGGTTGATATGCATTTTGTGAAGGCTGATTTTCACCACCAGTACTGCAACACTCAAACGTGCCAAGAGGTGTTTTGTGTTTCAGTGGGGTAGCAGAGTTGAGGAGCAGAAGTGTCCCCACAGTGATGTGGGAGTGGAGACATGACTATGCTACTTCTGCTTCGAAATCTGTAGCCCTTCCTTCACGCTCTGTCTCTAGGGGCTGGTGTAACTTGTTTCCCCATGTTGTAGTTTGTGGACTGTTGCCAGTGTGTGAGATCGACATTCTACAGGCTTGTCCTGGGTTTCTGCTCCTCTTTGGCACCAGCGTACCCTTTGCTGAGCTCTCTCCTGTTCCAGACCTGGTGACTGAGGCTGTTGTGGGGTCTAACTTCAGGAGGTCTTACACATTTCTTAAATTGAATGTTGATTTAGTTGAAACTTCCTCATCTCTGTGTCTGTTGGAGTCTTCTATGGAATGTTCCTCTAAGAGATTCTTCCGAGTCCTCCTCCCATCCCAGCCTCATAAGTGACTTCATCTCCTCTCCCAACAGAAACCAAGGAGCTTACTCAACTCATGAAGTCATGAGGAGCAGTAGGGAAAGCTAACAAAGCAGGCCCATTGCTCCTGCAAGCCAAAAGCCATTCCATTCAGGGACAGCAAAACTCCCCTTCTGTAAAAATTCCTTGCTGTATCTTCCCTTCTCACCTCATTTCCCTTGATGTCCTGGCTCCTGAAGCCACCTGAGAGAGCTCCAGGACAGCCTCTGTGGGCTCCTTTCTGCCTTCTCCATTCTCCCATCCTGACCAGCCACATGTTTCATCACCTCCGCACTGTGAGTGTGCACAGGGAATGGAAACATAGCAGCAAGTTAAAACTTCCCATAGCTTCCAACGAGTGTGTCGTGTGTGTCATACGCTTCTCCAGAAAATATGTGTGCTTTGAAAATAATGCTGCCATAATGGCTCTGAATGCTTGAGAAGTAGAATCCTGGTCAGCTCACTGAGAGGAGTGACAGTGCATCAGCAGCAAATGAACTTTGGTGTCTGTATCTAATAAACCTCACAGCTCCATGGGCTGTGGGAGGGAAGACATGAACTTCATTGTTATTTTCAGTTCTTTTTCTTTAAGGGATAAAGTTCTGATCAATTCAAAATTGCCCACACTGGATAAGGGAGGGTTTGTATGTGTGTGTATGTGGTTATTGATGTTTATTATTTATTTTCTTATTCATTACAAGAATCCTCGATGAAAATCAAAGTTCCTTATCTCTTGTATAATTACTTGGGTAAAACAAACCTCAACTGTCTTGTTAAAGTATAAGAGATGTTAATTTGCTTTTAAGTTTATTATAGAGCAATGCAGACGAGGTACCTACTAATCAGTCTGAACAAAATGCAGAAAAGGGTGTTCTAGTCCTCTTTGCAGCATCTGCGTTGCTTCCCTTGTAAAAAAATAACAAGTGACTTTGTAATAGGCAAAATGTCTACTCCAGCAGTTTTGCTCCTCTGCAGAGAACTCCCTGTACCTGCTGGGAGAGCTGAATCAGTTGACTGCTACCCACTCTATTTAATCACCTGTTTTTGTGAGTGCTGGAAGCTGGAAAACAGGAATAACAACATGTTTAGAGGTCTGATCCTTTCTCATGACCCACAAGGACTGTTTCCACCATTCATTCCAAAGGGAGAGTTGCAGGTAGCGGAAGTGGAAAAAGTTATGAGGTAAGATAGCTGTGAAGGTTTGATTTGGACATGTTCATCCAAGCTAAAAACAACGATTATTTCCACTTCCCACCCTCTTTGTCCCAAACAGCAATCTGACCTGCAGTTGCATGTGAAGACATGCTTTTGACATGCTTGTCTGTAATACACAGAAGACAAGTCAGGTGTGAAGGGAAGGTTTGGTGTTCCTGCTTCTTTTCCACCCTAACCCTCTCCTGTTCCCTCAGCATCCTTCTCCTCCCCAATGTGTCCCTTGACTTCTTTGCATGGTGCTTAAAAGGAGCAATGAGGTATTCCAAGCCCCAGAGGTTACCACCCCTTAGCCACAACTATAAGACCAACCATGGCAGGGAACATGCACCAAATAAAACACTGCCAGAATGACTCCAGGGACCTGTTACACTAGTGTCATTCCTATTTGCCTTTCATTTTATGCCTTGGTTTCACCCAGCCAGGCTGATGCAGGGGTGGACCAGGTATCAGGCGTAGAGAGCTGGTTTTGGTGAGAAACCCTGACTGTCTCCACAGGATGCTGGTGACCTTCAGACTTGCGTGGTTGCTCAGCCTATGGCTGTCTGTGACTGCAAAAAAAGGCTTCTTGAATAGAAAATTCCAATCATTGACCTCACCAGGACAAAATTCACATTTGGGGCGGGGGGGGGGGGGTTGGGGGGGAGCAGGGGTAGAAAATAGCAGTAAAGAGCTGTAATTGGAAGCACAATCTTGAGCTGTGACCAAATGGGAATTGGAAAAACCTGGAAGTTACGAATGAAAGTCACATTTTTTTTCCCTTATACAAAATTTAGTATTGCCCCTAGAGACGAGTGATCTGTCTTTACTCCATAAAGCTTACAGCAGCAGACCTCAGAGCTGTATTTTGGCTTGTAGAGCCTACATATTTCCTAGCAGCACTGCTCTCACAGTGAATCCAAGCCTCCTGGCAGCACACACACTTCCTAGTGTCCTATGCTGGGCCCCCTGTAGCTCCCCCAAGACCCTTAGGGACCTGCAAGCGATAGGTTGATCACCTCTGTCCTCCAGCTCTGAAGCAGCATCCCAGTTGGAGGTTTCTTTTGCAACCTGAATAGACCACATGGAGCTTTCGGCTGTATTGGAGAAGGTGGTGCTTTGCCTCAGTCTTCACCTGTCTAGGAGAGCAATATATTGCTTAGGAGCAGCAAGTAGGGAAGCACCAGCTGCTGTCATGGCTCAGCAACCTGAAAACTCCCTGGGGGCAGAGAGCTCCTCCCCAAGTCATGTAAAACCCATGTTTGAAATGCCTTTTTCTTTTTTTTGATTAAAAAATACCATTCTGATCTGCCTTTGCCATGGCACAGATTCCCTACGGGCTGAGCAGTTCCCATCCGACTGAAACACATGTTCAACAACAAGAACATCCCCCACCGCTTATTTAAGCAAAGCGCCTAATCAATCTGTGGGTGTTGGAGCTGACTTGGTGCAGCCGAGCCTGGAGCTTGTCTGAGGGATCAGGGTCTATTTGCCAAATTGCTGTGACCTCCAGACAGTGACATTGGCTTGGTCACAGCCACTTGTTTCTTTCCATCATACTGATACAGGGCCAAGCACAGCACAGGCAGTTTTCTTCCAAGCCATGTAGCTACTGGGGACATCTAGTTTGGAATCCCATGTATGTTCAGTTTAACCAAGACCCTTCTGGTCTGAGAGGGCTGGTGATCAGAAGCAAGGCTGAGCTCTCATGGAAATCACACCAGTGACTTGCTGTGGGTCCTTGGCTGAGTGATGTAACTTCTCAATGCTTTGGTTTTCCCAATTGTACAACTGAAGTGAAAACTTTGAGGTGTTGTCTAACAAAAAGCTGTAATCGTCAGGGGAACTTTGACTCCTTCTGCTCCAACAGCACAGAATAACTCATTTCAACTAACTATGCTGCATTTCAAGGGTTAGTCAACATTTGTATACCTACAGGATCATATCAAACACTGTATACATTCTATGGAGTGTTATCACTGTTCTTTTCTCACTTGCAATTCTTCTCTCTTTTTTTTTTCTCTTTCTCTCCACTTTTGTGTAGTATATAGAGAATATATAGGAAGGGCAGAAAAGTAGCAGCAGAGCGTGTGAATAATTCTAGGTCTTCATGTGTGGGAGTGATCCATGGGAAGTTCACATCAAGTGCTGGTTCCCTAAACCTTGGGGAAATTTAGAGTTCAGGTCACTGCTTGACTCTTAGGGCTGCAGAATCACCTGATAAGGAGTCTGATTCAGGAACTACTGCTCTTAGAAACATCCTCTTTGCAAACTAACTTTCAGACCAAAGCCTAAAAGCGGTCGGTAACTTCTCTGCCTTCCTTGTCTCACTTCAGAAAATAGCTGTCAAAAGTCATACCAACAACTAAACCCCAGAGGAACCTACAGCTCCTGCCCTTTTCTTGTTCGAAGGCTTCACATCTTCTGAACACTCTGGGGCAGCAGCCTGGCGACAGCCTAGGTGCTTTTCTACAGCAACAGAAAGTGGTGAGTGCTTTGTTCAGCACAGCGGTGGTAAAGGTCAAAGCCAAAGCAAATCTGGCTTTGCGTGTTGTGGAAGCACCAGCCAGGGGTGAGGTTCCTCACAGGAGTGGGAGGGAATGCTGCACAAATCAGTGTTAGATCCTGGATGGTGCCGGCAGTGCGGCTAGTGCAGTGTTCAGCTCCATGGCTACCACTGCTGTCTGCAAACTCCAAAGGCTATGCTTCCAGACAGATGGGTATCTTCCTAGTCATTAGGTAACCGAACTTGCTAGCCCCCTTTAGAGACTGGGAGAAGGAAATGGCCCCAGACACACATATTGCAGCGTATGCAATATTCAACAGAGGAGAGATTCTGCCAGAAAATTGCTCAGTTATACCAACTTGCATGCCTGAAGTGCCTGCACCTGTATTGAAGGACTCTGTAGTCAGCCTGTTTATCAGAAGCCCTGAGTACCCATTATTGTTGTTGTCTTCAGTAAGAGCTAAATGTTTCTAAAATGAATCAAAGCAAGTCAGACTATGGGAACGATGAGCTGTGGTCAGCAAGCAGGGATGCCACACACCCTGCTCATCCTACCAGCCAGTGCACGAGCCCTGAGTGACTCTGCAGCTCGCTGCCTGCAGATGCAAACATTTGGGATCTTGGTTCAGCATTCTCTCACTGTGTCCTGGCTGCATGCTTCAGCCACAGACATGCATTGATTGTGATGGCCAAAGGCTTCTGTCCTTCCTTAAGGGGTTTCGGTAGAGAAGTCTGTGATGTTTTTCCCAGTCACAATAGGTTTTCCTGGCACAGTCAACCTGCTTTGTCACCTTCTGGTATAGTCACATGCATTGGGTGAGCTTGCCATTAAGAGCATTTTCAGAGTGTTTTTTCTACAGCTGTGCTTTTCCTTTCCAGTTGTAGGGTATCATAGCCATTCACCCCTCTGCCATGAGCTCTGCCTTCTGCAGTCTGGTCCTTGCCTAATCAAGGGAGACAGCTTTCCTGTTGTTACTGTTGAAGCTGCAATAAATAGCATATCCATTTCTCCATTTATCTGCTTTTTGAAACCCAGCCTGTAATGCCAGCAATAATTACTCTATTTCTATATTTAGAGATCATCAGCACCTCATGAATATCAAATTGTACTGTTATGATCTCTGTACAATACGGGCCAGTCTCCTATCAGTGTAAACATTTATAACAGTGATTATCAATAGGACTGCAAGAGATCTCAAATAGACAAGGCTGAACAGAAGTCTGCCATTATTTGTTTACTGGGAAGGCCGAGGCAGAGCAGAAGAGTTGGCTGAAGGTCTGATAGCACAGAGCCCATCTACTGCTGGTGTGGGAAGGCTGGTACACAGGGACCTCTACCTGGTGGGACCATTAGGAGCAAGTGTGGAGAGCCCTCTGAGCCCAAGCAGCATCTTAAATCCTTGGCATAGGCATGGTGCCCCACAAGCAAATTCCTTTGTATGCTTCCTTAGGGTTTGTTTTCAGTCTCTTCCCTTGTCTGTGAGAAGCTGATGTTTAAAGCTCTAGTCTGACTGGTTTGGCAAACCATAGAAACTTAATTTCCAAATTATGGTTTCAACTAATTTTACTGTCAGCATTAGCTGGTGAAGGGGAAATGGTTGATGTCTCTTCTGTGCCAGAGAACGGTGGCATCTGAAGGCATTTGGTCACCCCTCACGGCAGTGTCTGCTATTGGCTTGAAATGAAACTGTGCTCTGAGCTCAGGCAAATGGCAGGATGCACAGACTGGAGGGCAGTGGAAGACTGCTGGGCATGGGTGAATGCGGATGTGTTTCTGCACTAGCCTGAGGGTTTTTTTTTGCTTTGATGGATGTGCTGCATTGCACTGAGAAGGGCTAATCTAAACCTCTGTCAAACAGCTGAACCTCACTGGATGTGGCTGCCTCCTAAGAGATCTTTCCCACCTTTTGGAAGGAGCCTTCCAAGGGACCGTCACTCCCCATCACCATCTTTCAGAGCCGTCAGGATGCTTCAGCAACTCAGCTCTTGGCATGGCTTTCCAACCTGCCCCGATGTGGCCCTAGTCACATATACTGTTTTCCATCTAGATTGTTACCTCCCCACCCCAAAGGATTACTGTCATTAATAATGGCAATGTTTAATCAAGTTACCTGTTTCTTTCCCTTACTTTTGCTTGGAATTTTTGCTCTGGAGTGTTTACTTGGCAGCTCTGTTCCCACCTGGGCATGGCTAGGCAGAGCCACCTCCTGGCAGGATGCTAAGCACCCAGTACTTACCATTGTACAAATATTTGCCCACTATCAGCAGTGTGCCCCCAGCCTGCAGGCTGGGAGGACAGGGTTACATCTCGGTACCTAACTTTTTCCACCCAAAGGGGTATATCTATACTTCATAATAACTGTTTTGTGTATAAAGTGGGGGTGACAAAGTACAGGTAAATGAAAATATTGGCTGGTTCATTACTGGACCATACAACTCAGGGGTGGGCAGATGAGCTGCTTGGAGACAGGGCTGATGGTTCTGAGGGACACCAGGAAAATGGTAAAGCCTTCTGAGCACAGTTGATTACATGAAATTGCAGGTCCCATGTTTTACTCTAAGACATTGGCACATGCACACTCAAACCCACCCTTTAGTTTCCATCTCAAAACAATTTAGTAACACCAAAACCAGGCCCCAGCATCATATTTTCTGCTCCAGATAGAAAAAAGCTAGTAAACAAAGCTGGCTTCTTATCAATTCCTCATCCATGAAAGTGCTGTAATACACCCACCCAACAGTTTCTGTCCCAGCTAATTTCCAGAATCAGCTCTCTTTTCAGAGAAACCTCTGCCAGAGGAGGACATGACTAAGCAAGAGGAAGCCCAACTACAGAAAAATGTGAGTGAAACAGAAAATAATCACTGAGTTAAACTAGTGCTTGTCTCTTCAGTGGGAAACAGATTCTAGATCATTCCCTGCAGCTTTGAGGCTTTGCTGGCTCCAGCACAGCTGGGCTGGAGAGGCAAACAATGTACAAACCAGGAGTTAAGGGCTCCAGAGCTGTGCTTGGCACCTATCTCTCGTCCCTTGCACAAGGGGATGTATCCTTCCGACAAGAGAGCGTGTTTATGTTGTGAGAAAGCTGTCTATGTTTGGTTTGGAAAAGCTACGCTTGCTTAACAAAACCTGAATTTATCCCTGTAATCCTTCCCTGCATCTCTGTGGCCAGATTGGAGCAGCCTGTGGAAAAAATTCCTGTCTATTTTCAGAAATAGATAAAAGCATTCAGATTACAGAGTGCAAATCTCAGCTCAAAATGGCTGGAAAAATCCATTCAGCGCCACTGTTGCTGACCCCAGAGACCTCTCCAAGTAATGAATTTCAGTCGCCTCTGCCTCCTTCTCCTCCCGCCGCCGCTGCCGGAACTGCCCACATCTGCAGAATGTCAGCCTGTGTCCCGCTGTTTATCCCATGGGGAGCTGGGAAGGAGGTGTTATGTAAAAGAAGGGAGTTTGTGGAAATCGTTATTGGTCTCACTGCTCCAGACCAGTATAGAATCTTTTTAGTCTGGTGCTCATTCTGGCAGAGTGCTGGTGCACCAAGGATGAAGGGCTCTTTGCCACAGAAATGAAATGCCAGAAATTTGCCTCATTGCCTGCAGCCACCTCAGGGCTGTGCTCACTGCTATATCTGGAGATGGGTACAGTGTTGTCCCCTCCACTGCTGGGAGATCCCAAATCAAATGAGCCTTTAGCATCATTTATTAGTTCATGAGAGTGAAGATTCGATGGAGGAGATTACTGCTCATTTAGAGGGATTGTGTGATTTAGGTAGCCCCTGAGGCTTGATGAATTCCTGCTCATGGTGTATTAGATGCCCTGTTAGCAAGCAAAATATTAAACACAACTGCAGCAAGTTTACATATCACTCATATTTCGCTTATGGATTACAGGGTTAGTCTTTGTAATTAATCCCATGGAAGAAGGCATCCAGATGGACTGCAGCTTTTGAAAGATTAACGTTAATGGGATTTCTTTTTTTATTCATTTAAAACTCTGTTTTTCTTTCTGTGATGCTCAGAGCAGACCTGAGACTCTGATAACTTTGTGCTCAGCTCATTGAAGTGTCTTAACAGCAATCCTGTGGTCCTGCCTTGGGGTTCACCCATCTGATGATCACTGTGCTTGTGTCTCCTTTGTCAAAACTGGGCTGAATCCTGGGAGGTTCTGAGCAACCTGATTTAGACCTGAGGGTGGTTCAGATGTCTTTCCTTCTGTTTCAGGATGATGAGCAGGGTATGAAAATCTAAAGGAGCACTGTGTGACAAAATGAGATGCTGGAGAGATCGCGTGCTCTGATGATGAGTGCATGGTTCAGGATGATAATACCTCTGGGTGTTGCTCTCAGCCCTGCTAACCAGCAAGGAATGAGCTCACTTCAGTAGGAAACTTATAAATATATCTACTTTGCAACAGTGATGAGAGGCTTAATTTTCATGTATCTAGTGTGGATAGAGAGAAACACAGAACCGAGCTCACTGCAAGTGAAATACAAGAACAGGGACAAAGTACAGTAGCACCACATGACTAAAGCAGTGGGATATTTGGCTCTTAAATTACTCGAACATACTTTGAGATTTTTGATTTAAGTACTTCAGCAAGACATCAAGCACGATATGAGCATGATTTATGCATCTATTGTTTGTGTATATTCAGAGCTGGGTTTATACCTGTGTACATACATACACATGTGTACTTACATGTGTGTGGTTTGATATCCAAAAGCTCAGCTGAACATAGAAGTGAAGAAAAGGGGGATGTGTGTATGTATATGTATGTACACACATATATACATCTTGCATATTGACTGTAAGTGCCAAAATACACTGGAAAGCACAACACATATATTATACTCTGCCTACTAGTCTAGTGCTAAGATCAGAATTCGTTTCATCCCACTGCCTCATTTTTAAGGCCTGGAGAAATACTCATAGTAGCCAAAATAATCTGACTCTTGAGCTCACTTCAGTATTTTCCACATTTTTCAACCAGCTGTCAGATGAAACCTTCAGCATTTCAGCATTCAGTTGTTGAAACTTCAAAAAATGCTGGAATCTCACCATTTAGAAACATGGAAATTGCTCTTCTTTTAAGATGTTAGAAGCATTTTTCATCATCTCTAACAAAGCCTATATTGTTATTGAAAATAGTACACCTGAAGCAAAGGGTATAACTTCAGTACTTCAGATAATGGTACACCAACAGGGATAACCACAGGAAAGACTGTTATTGCCTATAAAGGTTAATTAATTTAAATCCCCTTAGAGTAGTCATGAAGGGATACATATTGATTCCAGGTTCCTGGATCTGCATATGTGGAATACAGTCTGAATACATAAACCTAAATTGTATATAAAAATGAAGTTGTTCATTAGAAAATGGAAACAAACTGCTGGTTGTAACAAATTTCTTTCAAATATCAGAAGATTTGGAGGTGTTTCCATTGCGACTGTGAGCCTGAGAACTATAACAATGCATTCCTCAAGTAAAAACCTGACCTGATCAGAGAAAATGCAGAAATCCAGAAAAAGATTCAACTCTGACCCATTTGGAAGACAAAGCAAGCCTGTGATATCCTGTTTGCTCACCAGGGAGTCATACTTATCATTGAATTGCTACAGCTAGCCAGAATACAGGTAGTTATATATTCTGTATGATCCAAGCCCGTAAAATTGTTCTCATCTGTTGACTTCAGTAGGGATGAATGAAAGAAATTAATAGGACTGCTGTGATCCAGGCGGCTCTTCCCGCAATGTGTAATGAGCCCAGGAATATCTCCTGTGTACATCATTCCTGTCCATTCCAGGAGTTCACAGGGCATTGTGCAAACCTTACGGCAGAGACGTCACCATAACTACAGCTGCCAAGTTGCCCCGCTGTCTGGGGCCAACTGATGGTTGCTCAACACAGAACAGCTACATGGTACAAGTAACTTGCATCCATTTGGTTGGGGACCCTCTGGTAAAAGGTGTGTGTGTGGGGGGGAATAGGAAAAAAAAGAGAAAAGAACAGAACTAAGATGAAATGTTTCAGGATGGATGGGGAAAGATGAGTCCTGTTCCTCACTGAAACTGTCCAGACTCTCTTACCTCTGTCCACGTCACATGATGTGTTTGGACAGCTAGGTGAATGGCGGGATGTGTTATCTAAACACTGAGTAATGCTTGTCACTGCACTGCTGTGACACTGACCAGGCAACATGGCTTCTCCTGGGCATCAGCCATGTGATGGAGGCAGAGAAGAGCGAATCTGCCTGGATAATGCCCATGGACAATTCATGTTGCCTCTTTGCTGCTGTTTGGATTATCTCTGTCTTTTCCATGTAGTCTCTTTCTTCAGTCCTGACTCCTGCCTGTTGCTTCTTGCACTGGAGTCAAGGCCATGTGTTGTTTTAATGGGGGATCTCACAATAGAAGAAAGCACCTCCCTTTTCTCCTGGAGAAGGTAGGTTTAAAGGGCCTCTTCAGAAGGGTTCTCTTAGGTTTTCTGATTATGTTTCTAGGTTCAGGATGAGCACAAAGTATAAATTAGGGAAAAGGCTGTAATATGTAAAACCTGGAAAGCATCCAAACCTCCCACACTTGGTATTTTCCACATACACCTTCCCAAAAAACTCCACAGCTTCATCTTTAAGATTAATGCTTAGTTTTGAACTTAGTTGTATGTGGCAAAGAATCCAGCCTCAAGCTAACTGAATTAGTACTCCGCCCTTGGGTAATTCAGTAATCTCCAAACAGGCTCAGTAAGGCAGAATGGAGGGGAAGAGCAATAGATTTTGTAATTGAAAGGCTGTCTGTCTCCTAAGGCTGACTAAAGGAGTTAAATTATCTAGGCCTTTCAGATTGAAGATTAGCATTTACATCTTCAGCCCCAAATTATTTATAAGCAGTTGCAGATGATGGTGCACATGTAGAAATACCTCTCATGGTAAATAGTGCCTTGGGCACAGACTAGTCATCATGGAGCAGCAGCCTCCTTATTGTTTGGGGTTACAGTACTGGACAGAGCAGGTTACAACAACCCAACACACAGGACAGGTGAGCTTCTTGCCTCTGAACTGGGATGATGCAACCTCCCAGTCAAGCACAACCGATCAGATAGAATAGTTTTGGAAACCACATTTATTCCTTTCCAGCCTTAAGGAGCCTTGTGCTCAGGACATACTGATGTGGACACCTAGCTTGTATGACAGTGTCTTGAAGAAAGCAGCATCACAGTTACACAGGAAAGTGGTCTGTCCCTTCACACCTGAGCTGCTTTAACAACATGCCATAAAGGGGTCTGGAATAGTGCTTCTTTCTCAACCTCTGCCTGTAGGCTCTACCAGGAGGTAAGGGTGCAGTAAGAGTAAGTGCAGTGCAAGAGAGTAGACCACGCTCCAACACCAGCTTGTTGGTAACTGAACATGGGTTGATGGCACACTGTTGCCTAAAGTCCTGCCTTGCAGCTCCATAATACATGGCTGATTCGTTCAAAGGGTGGTGTGGAGCGTCACCAGGTCTTTGTGTGATTGTGCAGGAAAGCTGAGGGCTGCTCTATCCGTAGTACCAGTAGCAAAGTTGGGGTCCCCCATTGCTGCCTTGGCTAGGACTGGTCACTGATCCTGACCCCAGGTGGGGTGCTGGAGCTACAGGGCTGTCCCTGTGGGACTCTTTTCACTAGAGGGAGGTGGACGCCTGCCAGCAGATCTGAAAAAGAGGGGTCTTTTGCTCACTATCTGGATGTATATTGCCATTGCTGGTTTTGCCTGGCTTTATGACTGCGCTCCCTCTTGCCTAATAAAGATCCAGGAATGCAAGTGAGTGGTGGAAATCCATCTCTTTAAGAGCTCTCAGGGAGGATATTTTACTTTTCTCAGGTTTCTAAGTGGAGATTGGAATTTAGTCCTTTATCAAGAGGGGCCATGGGTATATTAAATCCAGACATTTTCCTCTGCTGTTAACCACCTGGCAGAAAGGTTACACTAATTACATCAGATGTATTTTCTCAGATTTTCCTGCTTCTATTATGAGCATGAGGCTTATGTCAGAGGAACCAGTCCGACGGCTGAGAAACGCAACCTCTCTTATCCATGTCTCACTTCCCACACTAGCCAAGTGACAGAGACACCCTCATGGAAGGCAAGGTGTGGAGACAGAAATGGGCTGGTCGAGGGAGATGAGCACAGCGGAGCCCCAGGTCCATACGCATGGGGCAATGAGTTGACAGGCACTGTGCCAGCAGTGTGCAAGACTATGTGGCTTGGACTTTGGCTTAGTAGGAGCAATGAAAGTAATTTTTATGCTGTGCAAATGACTCTCCACCTTCCTCCTAATGCCCAGCAGATGTTTCTAGGGGTTGCCATTGCAAGAATGATGGGAACGGTGAAGTAGATGTTGGCTTGGTCCAGAGCAGGAGGAAGAGAAATGAACAAGAGGTGGGAAAGGCCATGTTTATGATACTGAAGATGAGCCTTCATATCCTCCAACAAATCTGTGCCCCTCTATCAAATGCCATGCTGTGGCTAGCCATCATCTCAAGCCCTGCAGTATGACTCATGGGAACTGGAGTATTTGGCCTTTTATTACTTGTGTGGTATTCTGTATTTTTTTGCTAAGGGTCTGGCAAATCTTGGACATGTTAAGCTGTGGGCCAGGTTTTGGTGGAAACTCACAGCGCTTGGATTTTCCTGGAAAGCAGCGTTAATTCTTATCTCAATCCAAAACCAGATTGCCCAGAAGTGAGAGTGGCAAAACCAGGTTTTGGTAGGAAAGAAAACCATTGTCATGCTTGAAAGAGAGAAGCACAGTAAAAACTCTCTACTGAAAAGGGTGAAAAGTAAAACTTAATTTAACCTGTTCTTTCCAGATGAGACTCTAGTGTAAAACTGCATTGTGGGTTAAAACTTTTACATTTAAAGGCAGATCTTCAGACATGCTCCCACCAGATGCTTCGGTAGATTGGAAATGAGCACCAGGGAAGAAATATGGTATTTTCTTTACATGATGCAACAAGATGTTGTATTTCCTGGCCACATGTAAAATGAATTTACAACGGAAACATGCCAGAAATGCCTGAGGGTAACACTAGCCATAGCAGAACACTGAGTCTCTTTTTTTTTTCTCCAGCTTTTAATAATGGGATTGAATGTCATATTTTAAAACAACCCCAGGATGGGTGGCTGGAGAGGGAGATCAAGGGTCCATATCTCATAAGGCACATCAGGAAAAGGTTATTGTGTAGTCAGATCTCATATGCACATATGTCCTCTGTCACACATGCTAAGATAACTCTCAAGGTTATTTGTTGCAACAGACCCCTACGGTGATGACAATTTGAAATTAATATTATTACTATGAATAATTGCATTGTTTTGTCTGATCCTATCTATTCTTGTTTGCTGCTAATACATGCATGTCAGTGCTGTTAATTACTGGAGTGACTGTAAACATTTCACATAGTTTGCAGTGGGTAGGTTTAACATCCTCCAAGCAAAGGGGAGAAAAACACTTTAACTCTTTTTGGCCTTGAAACTATGCAACTGATTTGCAAAATATTTAAGCACGGGGCTATCTGATCTCTGTTAAGGTCATTGTAACCTATAACAACACTCCCACTGATTTCACTAGGCTTGATGTTACACTGAAAGGACCAGAGCAGTCAGGGCTGCCTGTTAGTACAGAGAATGGACAAGAGGGATAACCAATCTTGTAATGCATGTACAACAGTAAATTGACCTGCACAGAGTCCTGCATGTCTCAGAGGGCTGAATGTCAGTGGTGAGCAGTAGGTGATGAAAATCTACACAGCAAGAAGGGTGGATTCAAGTGCTGATTACAATAGTGCAAATCTCCCTTTCAGCATAAGCAATGCTTTATACTTTATGTAGGGAACAGGAGAAAACACCACTGGGGAGTAAGCTGAGAGACCTGGAAGATTTGAATGCCATAGTTAGGGCTTTTTGCCTTAGTGTCAGCTCCTCCACACTGATGCACATATGCTTTCCTAACCACAATGCTATCCGAAGCCTCCATCTTGGTTAACATTTCATCATTCACACTCCGGGAATTATCATTTCCTCTAGACATGCTGACAAAGCTCGTTGTTTATTGCTCACAGCATGTCAGAACGGCTGGTTTTGCTTTGGACTGCAAGATGTTTGGAAAGCCACATGCTTTTTCTGAAGCCGGCTCCATCCCCTCCGTGCCAGCCTCAGCTGCTGTGTTTGCTTACACCCAGAATGCCGGATCCTGTCCACGATGAGAAAGAGCAGAGGAGAATGTCAGATCAAGACTGACCAAACAGCACTGGATTTCATGTAATCATGGCCAAATTCTTCCTGGCAGTCACTTGTACAGCCTTCCCGAACCAATGGGTAAGCCCACGGATAAGAGTGAGCCAGGGAGGGTGTTCTGGAGATGCTCATTATGCTGTTCCTCACACCCAGGGGAGATTACAGCTCTTCCTGGCAGCAGTATTGCCAGTGGATGGATTATAACAGGGGAGGAGGCCATGCACCACCCCTTCTGGAAAAGGAAGTGATCTTCAGCAATGGCTCCATGCTCTAGGTCTCCCTGTCCAGAAATGGGGGCAATATTTGGTTGCTCACTGACCTCTTACAACACTGCCGTCACGAACGGTTGCTAAATGTTGCAGTTGCAGGAATGCAGATCATTATTTATTAGGTACTGCATTTCATATGACAGGACATACACAGTCCTATGGTTGGTTACATCTGACTGAATAGTTAAGCCCTCATTTCAGTCCAGGAGGAGAGAGAGCTGAGTTTTTGATGGAGGCTCCATCTCTGTCTTACATGGAAAGTCCTGAACCACATAATCTGATTTCCCCAGTTAAAACTTCCCCTGGACAACCTGTCCTGCTCAAAGCAGTTCTGCAGGCAGGAGAGAGAACACATGGCACAGGAGGGCACAGGAGCTGCCCTGGGCTCCTGCACATGAACTGAAGCCACCCAAAGGTAGGCAGGGAAGGCAAGTGGGCAGATGTATGTGATGAGTGGCGGCAGAGCAGCTGGAATGGACCAAGGTATAAGTCCAGCGCAGCGTCGGTCTAGGGCTGACCTCATCACATAACAGTTCATGGCCAGACATGAGCAGGGCGATGGCAGCACTCCTTGTTACATGGGCCAGACGTGCTTAAAAGCATAGGGCATGTCGTTTCACAGGATGTAGGTCCCTCTGCATCCAGTGATTCCACCAAGGTTGGGTTGCTTCCCCCATGGTAACCCCAAAGGGACTATTCCAGCCCAGGAAGATAGGAGGGAGAAGTGGTGGGTTTGTTTCCACTGGGAAATTAGCATGCATTTCAAACAGTTTTTGGGAGGGCAGAAAACTCCTGAGGGTCACTGGCACTGATGACGAACAGCAGCTTGACCACGAGCCCATAGGCAGGTATGGGCTACTGGGAGTGCTTTCTTTCCTCGCTCCCCACCAGCACCTCACTCTGTCTCACTTGTCGTCGTCGTTGGCCTGACAAGCCTCTGCGATGTGACCTGTCTCTTGGAGCTTGTTATCCCACATTTTATTTGCATCACACTGGGTCTGTCCAGGTGATTAAACAAAAGACATCTTTTTATTATTGTTGTTGTTTTTACCATGCAATTGCTATGTCCTTTATTAGGGCTTTGCTTTTCCTGTGAGGAATAATCTCTGGAAACTTGGACAGGATCCTTTGGCTCACACTAGAAAAGGTAATAAAATCCTGGGAACCCAAAATGCTTCTCTGTTGTTTTCACCAAACATCTCTTCCCATCTTGAAAAATGTGTTTCTCTGTTCTTATTTGTTTCCTAACTTAAGGAAAATTTCTTCTTAACCTGCCAGCTTTCTTCCTGTCCAGCAGACCTGGGCATTTGAGAGGCTGTGACCAGAGGACTCACAGGCTTTAATTCTGTTCCCCACCACACTTCCCACACTCCCCACAGTTACAAGGAATCCACTTATTTTCTCATTGCCCTGGGTTCTTGGTCTGCCACCTTATCATATAATATTTACTTTTTCAAAGCATTTTAAATCTCCATAGGAATGCATTACAAAAGTGCATTAGTATTATTACTATTCTCCATTGTGTAACTTAGAGAAATAGCTTATGTAAGGCTGGCTCCTCTATCCCGTCCCTCCAACCCCCATCCATTGTCCCAGTGCTGCTGCCTCCTCCCATGACAGCAATAATTAAGCTCTGGTTTCCCAGTACCTCCCTAAGGCTCCTACCCAGACTGTGGGGAATAATCATCCAGCCCTCTCTACACCAGTCCAGAAACTGGGAGCTTTGGATTCAAAGATCCTGCTGCTTCTCTCTGCACCTCTGTTGAACATGCCTGCATTAAAGTCCTACTCTATGTTTTCAGAGGCTCCAGAGTTACTTGTATGATCTCAAAGCCCTTTTTTCTGGCATCTCTAAAGTACCCCATCAACAACAAAATTAGGTATTCCCTTACAACTGTGACATGAGTTGTACTGGAGGGCATTTGTTAACTTTCACCCCTGCACTCTCAGACTTTCACAAACCAAGTACAGTAGGACCAGAAGAGCAGTCAGGCAGTAACCTAAAGTAGAATGTATCCAGATAGTACAGTGCAAAGACTGAAGCTCCGGATGAGAATGGCGTAGCTGAATGCTGATGTGCTACTGACTGTGACCTGCTTTCTCTGCCACAGCATTTTTCTTTCTAGTAGGCAATTTTTTTTGTTCCTTTCATTTTCTGTCATGCCAAAGCACCTATTTTCAATGAGATGAAAGCCTGTCAAAACAGTAGGTACTTGAAATAACAACACCGTGTAGAGGTTTTCACTAAACAGGATGGTGACAAGAATCCAAAGGGTGCAAACTAGGGACACTCCTCCATGCTCTTTCTCCTCTTTCTCTTCCTCCTTTCCTGAGGGATATTGGTCCACATCCTTACCGTTTTATGTGAAACAGCTGCCAGGTTTCATGCCAGAGATGACTGCATTTCAGAGACAACCAAATGTACTCCTGTTTTGCTGCCAGTTACTGATCTCATGTACATTAGGTTTGTCTTTCCAAATGGCTCCGTTGGACTTTGGTGGTGCAGTTCCAGCCTGACTCCAGTGGAAAACAGATCTGAGCCCATTCCGCTATTTTTTGGCATTCAAAAAATGTAAAGTATGTATTTTATAGCGATGTACCCGTACATTCTGTCATCCTGTTAACTCCTGCCTCATACAGCCGCTCACTCTCTCGTAGCCAATTATTTAGACAAGAACTGGTGACTAATAGGAGCAATTTGTAGGAAACATGCTGTTCCCAAGTGACCAACAGCAAATTGCTAATGACTGGCATTAGAATGACCATTCTCCAAAGAGGAATAGTTGAAAGCCTACTGTGCACAGCACTGATCACATTTAACAGCAAAACAATCCTCCCTCACACTGGCACCTGCCATTTTTCCTGGCTACTCCTTTTGCTGGTACATCTGCGAAAGCAATTATGCCGAAATGCAACAACCATGTATTTATTTACACAAACATGAGACGTGATTTAAAACACTTCAGTAATGTGACCTTCTAAACTTGATGGACAAAATATTAAAGCCCCAAATGCGCTACAGGGAGCAATTCTGCAATGCTCAGGAGGTGGATCATAAGGCTTAATAGGTCGTTTCCATTTCTGAAATTTCTGAGTTGTGATGAATGGAATTTCTTAGTATTTGAAACAGGAGAGGGGCATGTTTAAAAAGACTGGAGAGGACTGCAGTGTAAAATCTTTGCACTATAAAAAAGGCAGCCTTGGCTTTTATTGCCCCTGTGGGGAGTCTCCTGTGAACCAAACAGCAACTAAATCAAATAAACATTTCTGAATTAAATCCATCTTCTCTTTAGCTTCGGGGAGTTAAAAAACCCCAGTAATTTATCGAATTGCCTTTCACAGTTATACCTGCAGATGCCTTTTGAATTTGATAGCAAAACCATTTAAACTCATAGTGTTTCCCAAATCAGCTAAATCCATTATATCACCTGTGCCAGTTACTATATTTGTAGGGCAGTAAACAGTGGCCTTTATTGTTTGCTGTTCATGGGGCTGTGCATAAGAATGAGCTTAGTCTGTCTCCAGAGATATACACCTACCTTACTGGCACCAGAAATACTACACCAGCTTAAATCAGTGCAAGCTTTCCATGCTGTCACTACCTCCCCTGTTTCGATATAATCTCTTCTCACTGCTGTGCTGATACTCTTTGAGTCAAGGCCCCTTCTCTAGTACTGCTGTTGAAGAAAAGTAATTTAAAAAGTGCAGCTTAGGCATGTTATGAACAGTTAGCAAATTTCCACACCTAGGAAGGTATGTGGGCTCGGATATCTGCTTTTCTTTGCAAGCAGATGGAGAGGTGAAAATCCTTATGGGGGCTTGTCATATCCTTATCTCAAACCCTCCAGAAAAGTACGAAAGCGAAGGTGAGAAGGTGAATGATCCAGACATCAAGTAACTCAGCTGCTCTCACAGGTACTGAAATTTGCTTAGAAAACCCAGGAGAGAAGAAAAATCTGGGTAGATATGGAGCACTGCAGTTTCAGCAAATGAGATATATGAGGTGTGTTAGGGCAGAGCATGCGATTAGGGCAGAGCCAGCCTAAAGGGTTTTAGGAGAAAACACTGTAGAAGCTCTGATGAAGGTATCTGCACTGCTGTCCAGGGTGGAGGTCTATGCGGAAAGCATCATCAGCTCCTACCTCTTTCATTTATTATGATCCCTTCTCATCTTTCCCTTCATTTCACACAATCCTCTTCTTTCCACTCTTTCAGTAACATCTCTGGGGTTAATTCTTCAATTGTTTACATCTCATAGGACCATTAGGAAATCATTTAACACGTTCTGATGTGATTAAGGAGGCTGAAGTAGCCATGTGAACAGCAGGCTCTGGGCAGACCCATAGTAGCTTGTGGGTCACAATTTGAAAACCTTTCGATGCGGGCACAGGCCAGGCCATTTAGCAACAGGAGCTCCTAGACAGTCTCCTTGTTCAAGTGACTGAGGCTTTTTCATGGAGCAGGAGAACATAAGTTTTCTTTCTGCTGTTTTTTGGCAGCTCTAGGGAGGCGTGACTGGCTACTTAAAGATATTTTCCGTATTGTTTATCTTTTCTCTCCTGAGTGCCACATGGTCTGTCATTTCTCTCAGCTCACATACAGGCCCCAGGGGGACTTAGTCTATGAGTAAAACACAGAATTAAGCAACAGTGATTAAAGCTAAAACGTTTTAGGCGTACTGCTGTAGTTAATGACACACTGATTTCAAGTGCTTTCCCCTCCTCTCTGTCTCCCTTCTGTTATGAGCTCCATAATGCCACTTGACATCCAGGTGACCTATGCCAACAGAGGAAGGATGGAAGGGTTCCACTGCACAGCATATCACTAAAAACATTTTGTAAAGCCTACCCCAGCTGTAGCCAAAAATTTCCCTTTTCCTGCTCCTACAAGATGTGTTAGTACAGCATGCCAGCACGAGCGAGAACTAAATTCGTGCCCCCACTGAGCAAACATTATTGTTTCGTTTGGCAGCTGGTGCTCACTGGCCAACCCACACCTACTGCTTCTTGCTTTGCAGGGCTGTCATCCATGGTATGGGGAGGAGACAAAGTTAATGCAGTAGGGACAGAGATGAGGGATACAAGGAGCAAGCTTATTGGAAATCAGGCCTTGTTGTTTCCAGGTCTTCCCACAGGAATTGTTTTGTGGCTAAGTTAAATTTATATTGGTTTATTCTAAACATGTCCAAAGCTTGACTTCAGCTTGAAATGGCATTGTTGGTGTGGAGGTGAAGCCAGTACCTTGATATTATTTCAACAAAGCCTTCTGAAATGCACACACATTTCCAGTCAGCTGGATTCTTCCTTTTTGCTGAATAGTGAACATTCTTTTCTTCCCCTCACTGTTGTCTTTGGCTGTAGGAATTGTACTTTCCACTTTCACAAAACCTGTAGGGGCATTATGAATGCCTGTATTTTTCTTGAGCAGACCTTTTGCTTTCTAACAAGACGGTTATACTAACTCACCTCCAGCAAGTTCAGAGTTAAGTGTTGTAAAGTACAGGGTGCTTATCTACTTTGCCTGTGTAGCTGCAACTGAAAATGAAATTCTCCTTTGTATTTTCTAATAGCATGCCACGGAGAATGGTTGAAAAGATGTCATGTTCTTCTTCAGTAGGCTGCATGTCAATGTGAGAGACAAAATGATTTCTCTACAAACAGTACAAAATTGCTTTGGGCTCCTCAAGGAAAACAGGAACACAATTACTCATTGTTATCTGTCTTAGCAAATGGTTTTCTCCACAGTTACAAGTAAAATAGCTTAACTGGAAGTTTGTATAGCCAGGTATTAGTATTGTAAGGAGAGCTGGATAGCATTTCACATTTTCTACTCAAATTACAAACTTTGATTACTATCTCCTGTCAGCACTCTCAGCAAGAACGAAGAGTCATTATTCCTACTACACTGACAGAGAGAGGGAAGTGATTTTTCCAGGGTCACCCTGGAAATGGCATGGGGTGGACTGCAGTGAGATTCAGGCCCATGTTTTGGTGCTCAGTGATACAGAATGACAAAGCTCCTTACTTAGCTACAAAATCTACAAGATTTTATTAACCCATTTTAACATGGATTTCTTCCATACAGAGAGCTTCAACCTGAGGCAATTAGCCACATGCATTTTTTTCCCTTTATCAGTTTATCAAACTAATGAAAAAAACTGTGACTTCCCTGCATTGCAAACACCTGAAGTCACATGAAGATGACGGCAGTTTCTTCCTCTCTCACCTTCCATACGACAGCAGTAGAATAATGCGGGACAGCTTTCCATTTAGCATTCCAGGGTTGTACCAGGAGGCCTGTATTGCAGATGCCATCACTGCAGATGCCCTGATTCTGTTCAGGCTTTCGGGGCTGCCCAGGAGCGCTACCGAAGTCAGTCATTTCAGCTCCCCATGTGCTGAGCTGTCTTAGACATCCGTTCAGGATGGAGGGGTCACTTCTGGAGCTGCCTGGATGGGAGAACGTCGATAACTAAGTCAGACCAAATGCAGGTTTTGTAGTCAGCACAAGCCAGGCAAGCTGAGCCACTGAGCAAACAGCCTCCTGACACAAGAGGCAGTAGTTGTCTTCATTGCCTCAGCTAAGTGATTTTGAAGGCTTTTAGACTCATATCACTTTTACTTGAGACCTTGTCCATACCGATTTTGTGGTTGCACAAGGTCATTGGACTTTGCACAAGTCTCTTCCACTGCTTGAATTCAATCCCAATATCTATTTGGGATTTCTCTTGCTGCAGCAGGGAGCCAGTGTCTCTCATCTGTTTGCTGTGCCCCTCTGAGAAGAGTCTGGCTCCCATTCTCAATAACCAACCACCAATGGAAGACAACAGCGAAGTCCCCCATAGCCTCTACTCCGATCTGAATGAACAAATTAGATCCCTCAAAAAAGGGTTGACAATGGAATTTCAAACACTTTTTTATGACTTTTAGGGTGAGATTCCCTGAGTGCTAATTCCCTATTTTTTATTTTATTTGTTTAAAATTTCAAGTATTGGCAAAATTGATGAACAATTCTCAGCTCTGTGAAGGTACTTAATCAGGCAGTGAATTCTCCCTGGGTGATGGTAGGCACTTTAGAAGAGCTCAAAACCAACTGCGGTAGAAAAGAGGGATCCCACCAGGGACAAATATCCTTAAACGTGTGCGGGGTCAGGCTCTGCCCTGGTGTTTGTATTTCGCAGGACTTTTGCAGAGTGGCATGTTCGTCTGTGCATGTTAAATGCTTGTGGGGTCAGAAAGAACCTGGGTCGCTTTGATCCCAATCCAGCAGCTCTGGGCAGCAGGGCACGGGCTCACTTTGCTTTTACACATGCATGAAGCTTTACTTAAAACCTCCTGGCGTTTTCCTTCTTGGAACACCAGGGCAGCGGTATGTTCCTGTATGGGACGGGACCTGCTCCTGCTGCCGCCATGGCGCCTTCGGGCACCAGGCGCGGTCCCGCCATGTACGGAGGAGGTGCAGTGGGCGCGCGGGGTGGCTGCGGGCCCTTTAAGAGGGGCCGGGGCAAGGAGCGGTGCCATGGCAACGGCTTGACAGCCGTGACCGGAAGTGATTGTCGGGTTAGAGGTCGCCGGTGGCAGCGGGAGCATGGCGGCTGCACTGGCGGCGCTGGGTGCTGGCGGCGGTGCGGCCGCGCTGGCCCGGGCGGCCGCCCCCTAAGCGGGGCGGGGGCCGAGCCGAGCTTCTTCTCGCCGCGGTGCTGTCCCGTGCGAGGTGAGAGCGGGCGGGCTCGGGCGCTCCGTGGCAGGCGGCAGGCCGGGGCCGCGCTCTGGCCCTTGGCCGCTGGCCCGGCCTTACCGGTTTGTTCTGGCCTCTCTCACCCGCCTCCCGTCTCCCCGCAGGCGTGGTCGGCGCGCTGTAGCAGGGCTGGGAGCCGCGGCGATGCCAGAGGAGGAGTCACGAGAGGAGAGCGCTTGAACCGGCCTGAGGATACGTTCAGTGTGTGTGAAACGTGTATGTTACCGACAGTGGGGTTTGGTGCTGCTGCTTCTTCTGTTGCACCTAGAGCAACGAACGGAGGCTTGTTCTAGTCTCATCTTTAGTATCGCTCCATTTGGGAAGAGTAGAGCCCCTTGTTCTGACTTGCACATACACCAAAGTCAGTTTTTGCCAGCTGTAGCTGTGTAGTTTTCCCTGTTTGCTGTGTGTGTTATCCCTTTTCCCATCCATGTTATCGTGTAGGCTGCTTTCTCAGCTGGGGTTGTCCTCTGGCAAAGCTGAACTTTGACTGGAATGCTGTCTTGTGCAAGAAGCACGGGGTGAGTGTCAGAACAAGGCATGTAACTGGCACAGCCAGGCTGTTCGGAGCATAACTGGCAGCAGAAATCTGCAGACTGAAAAAAGAGTGCTAGAATTAAACTATGTGTGCAGCTTCTCATTTGTGCTTATGTGAATTCATTGTCATATAGGACTTGCTTGTCACTAGATTCCTTTTTTAATCTTTAGTTGTGCCAGTGGATGGAGTGGACTATGCTTGCATGATGGGAAGTTTGCTTTTTGATTACTACCGCTTATATATCTCACTCCATAGTAGCTTGTTTTGAAGACACCACCCACTCTCTGCTTTTGGACACTTGGATTTTTTAGTAGTGGTTACCACAGCAATATTTTAATGTTTCTCAAGCACAAACTTATTTCACTGAAACACAGTTTAGCAGATGGTCACCACCATCACCCCCCTTTTTACTTTACAAAGGACAAAACTAGGGTTAAAAAAAAAGGAGAAAAGCCAAAGTATGTCTTAAATTGAACACAGAAATCTGAAACAAATTGTTGGACTTTGTAATCAGATTTTATAACATCATCTAATACTCTGAACATGAAGCTTTTGTGGCAGCTGTAATGCCTGGCTGCTCTGCAAATCAAGGTACAGTTTAACGGTGTGAATAGTCTGGTCGGTGTGCGGCCTGCAGCTGAAGAGTGTGGTCCTTCACCATGGTTACACATGGTTATGAGTTACTGCTATTCTTTTTGTAGTGGATTAATGGTTGGATGATTTCAGGGACAGTTGATCTAACAGTTTTAAGGGGAAGGCTTTCCGTCAGATGGAAGTTATTCCAGTGAGTGTTTGCTCTGATATGAATAGAGCTGTTTCTCCTTCTGCACTAGTGTAAACCAGCTGTGGGTTAAGTATAATGTGAAACTGTACCTTGAGAAACCAAATCTCATATTGGCCATTCAGAAAATCAGGGCTACATATAAAACTTCTGAAAAGTTTGGATTTTAAAAGGAAAAAAAAAGCCAGCTATGTGTAGGGAGCATGCGGTAAGAGCGGAGGGAGTACAAACCTGTGAAGGAACTTTCCCATCTTTCCAGAGTATTTTCTCCATTCACTTCATGCCACAGAGCTTCCATACTGACAAAGGGAGCTCTCCCAAAGCCTTGTTTAGACTTCAGGGGCTTGTCCACCATGCGTACTCAGTGAGACAGGAATCTTGAAAGGAAAATAATACTGTATGCTACTGTAAAAGCCCAACTGAAGTTGTGTGGTGAAACCTTGATTCTGGTATGTTCCTCAGTCATGATGAGTTTTGCTTTCTTGGAGTGTCCTCCCCTCCTCATGAAAACAATCCAAAAAGAAAATTGGAAGTGTCATGAGGTGTCATTTTCGCATTGACCTGGGGTTTTAGCAGTGTGGGGCTACTTGATCTAGCAAATCTTCTCTGCAGTTGCTCAGATGGCAGTCTGTTGTGGTTCTGTTCCTGCAGAGTCTCTACTTCTTCAGCAGCTATTTTTAATAATGCCAGGCTAGATTCTTAATCACCTGAACTGTCTCAGGCACAAATCCTCTTGTCCTTCTGCTCACTTTGTATTTGATTCTATCCAGGCCTTCTCACTGTGGAGTTTCTGTCTCTTAATTTTTGTTTAGACAGTCTCAATTATGTCCTTTCTTACCTGTCATATGTCTTGTCCTTCCACGTGCTGCTGCCCCACATGATCCCCATCTCTGCTTTGCTAAAACACACCTTTTCCTTTTCTTGGCTGCTTCTTCCAGCTTCTTGGGACATGTGGAGTCTTTGTGTCAGTTTATGCTTTTTTCCTACCAGGTCTTCACTTATGAACTATCTTTGTTTTCCTCTGTCCTTTCTTTCCTTATTTCATTCTCCTGTTCTCCACTTACTCTTGTTCAAGGCTGTCCTTTCCTTGTTCCATCAGGTTGTGATGCTGAGAACACACAAACAAGATTCCTCATGTTCTGTATGTGATATTGAGTTCCATAATCTGGTTTAATATTTTATTAGCTAGGGACTGAGGAGAGCTGGCTTGTTTGAGTTGCATGTGTGTTGTTTGGTCAGGTAAGAGCTGGGAGGGGTAATCTGAGAGAAGGGAAAAATAGAACTTTTAGAGTTGACTTTTTGTAACAGGTCCCTGCAGAGTGTGGGTGAAGGCTTGCAGTTTGGTTTTGTATGATCTGACTAAAAAGTAAATTGCTCCTGAAAGACAATTCTGCATTATCATAGAATCACACAGAATGGTTTGGGTTGGAAGGGACCTTAAAGTCATCCAGTTCCAACTCCCTGCCACAGGCGGGGACACCTTCCACTAGACCACATTGCTCCAAGCCCCGTCCAGCCTGGTCTTGAACACTGCCAGGGATGGGGCAGCCACAGCTTCTCTGGGGATCGTGTGCCAGGGCCTCAGCACCCTCATAGGGAAGAATTTCTTCTAGTCTAAATCTCCCCTCTGTCAGTTTAAAACTATTCTCCCGCGTCCTGCCCCTATCTGCCCTTGTCAAAAGCCACTCTCTGGATTTCTTGTCAGGCTCTTTAGGCACTGGAAGCTGCTCTAAGGTCTTCTCAGAGCTCTCTGTTCTCCAAGCTGAACAACCCAAACTCTCTCAGCCTCTTCACAGGAGAGGTACCCCAGCCCTTGGAGCATCTCTATGGCCACTTCTCTGCACTTGTTCCAACAAGTCCACATCCCTCTTGTGCTGAAGGCTTCAGAGTTGGGTGCAATTATAAAGTCCATTGTTGCTGCTGCAGGACACAATGAGATGTGAGAGAGCAGTATTAGCAGACTTCTTGAAATGTAGACAAAATGTCTCTTCTTTTTCTTAGTCTTTTTCTCTTAGCTGGACTAGTTTGCTTGTGAACTTGTTTTGCTGTAATAAACTCAATTTACTCAATTTGCTTGTATTAGTGTTTCTTATGTGCTTGGGCGCTCAAAACTGGAGGAATCTTTATTTGTCAGTGCAAAATGAATTGCACACTAGGTTCACACTCTGTCCTTTCATGAATTTGAGAAAAGTAATTTGCTGTTAATCTGACCACAGGTTTAGTTTGAGTTTCGTTGTTTTGGGTTTTTTTGAAACAGAACTGATTTTTTTTTTTATCTTACTCCTTTTATACATGCCTTTCCAAGACTTTTCATCTGTGATACTAAAACTCCCATGACTCTTGAGGGGTTTTTCTTTGGGCATCATTTGGTATAATACCTGCTATTGATGTTATTTTAGGTATCAAGGGAGCAGGTATTGCTTTCCTTCCAGTGGTTCTGAAAGGTATTGCTTAATGTCAAGTGCCTTGTAATTGAATTTATGGTGTTTTTGTTGTATTTAAGGCGTCCAGCATATGTTATGTTTGAAAGAAATCTTTATCTCTTTGCTCTCTTCTTCAGAGGTGCCATGAATGCTAAATGAATAGACTGCCTCATAAGTCTATACGAAGCAGTTATGTGGATCACACATTGCTTGTAGAAAGAGGATTAAAAATGCTGTGGTCATTTATGAGTTGCTGTTTGAATCGGGGAAGTGCTCCTCTAAACTGCAGTGTCCCCAGACATGCTCGCAGTTTCTGGATGCTTTCAGATATGAATGGTAGGTTGTTTTGTATTCCCTCACCAAATCAGTGAGAGGACAAACCAGTTGTAGTCACAAGAGTTATAAGATAACCAGTCACCCACGTTTTTATAGGACAACAAGAAATAAGACACAACAACATAACTAAGCTATTCATTTCTCTCGCTAAATCAAAGACAAGCAATAGCAGGCAATGCAGGTGCTGGCCAGTACACTGATCCTGATTTTTAAAAAGGAATTGAGTTACTTTGATTTCCTGGAATCCTGTTAGTTGCATCAAAATGGTAATGTTTGTTATAGCTCAAGAGTTAACTTACTGTGCAAAGTAACTGGAATTTATTATGGTTTAATACTGAACGAACATACAGATCTAGGGTTATTGTCGATCATACGCATATATATGTATATAAAATTTTCTTTTAACTTTTGCATGGTCAGTATGATAATGATTGCACCCAAATATAAATGTAAATGTTAATTGTGAAGTAACAGGAAATATGCTGTATGCCCCTTCAAATCTATTAGCAAGATCCTCTCTGCTGTTTGAAGGTACACGTCACTGTTTTGCTACATGTGTGATGTGTGAAATACCTTGTGTGGCCACTGGTGCAGTTTTAACAGTGATAAAAGTGCTGAGAATCCTCTGTTCAGCTTGATCTCAGCTCTTGGAGAGTCAGAGGCAGTAGATGAAAGTTTCAAACCCTTTTTCTTTCCCCAAAGAAAACTATGTCTAAGTAATTAATTCCACATCACTTGGTAATTTTGCTCTTAGGTTTCATCATGGTTACTGTTATCGAGTGCTGATATTGATCCTTTAACATCGATTTCCCAAATTTTCACGCAAGCAACAATCCGCAGCCTGCATTTGTTCCGATTGAGTATTAGCATTATGTGTCTGAATTCAGAAGATAATTGCATATCTTGCAAATTACCCAATGTCTGTTTCAGCTTGAAACATTTAGAAATCCATTTTAGTTTCTCGTAATTACAATGTTTTAGTCAGACAGCCATCTAAACTTAGGACTGCACTTTGGCAGTGATCTGCTTGTTTTTCTAAAATGAGCACAGTTTCTGTGGTTAAATTTTCCTTTCATTTAAATATAGATTTTAATCGGCGTAGGCCAAACTTTTCCAACCATGGTTAAAATTAGCTCAAGCCATATTTTGGAAAGTATGTTCTCCTAATGTGATTTAACTTATATAGAAAAATGTATGCAGAAATGGATGTTTTCAAGCTGATTAATGCTTTTAAATTTATTTTTTATTTGCAAAAAGGTTTATAGACTGGCTCAAATATGACTTGATACTGGTAGTGTCTTTATAACAAATAGCACTGAGAGCACTTTGTGCTGTGCTTCTGAAATCTGAAAGGTAGCTGTGCAGAAAGAAACTATAAATTCCACTCATCAAGCAGCTAAGGTACAACATCAAAACAAAGTAAAATGCTTGCTCTTCTTCCAGACTTCCATGCAAGTGTTGTTTTGGAGATTACTGACGTTTTCATTGGTTGTCTTGTACTTCTTTAGGCAGGGTATAGTTACCGTTTTCAGTTGCTAAGTTGAAGTTGTAAATAGGTGCATAGCAAGTGTTGAGCTTTGTGCAGAGGATATTCAACATTGTACGTGTTCTGAAATAGAAGTGGGAACAAGTTTGAGTTGTATCTCAGGTGGCTGTTGCAGCTTCCTGAATTAGTGCTAAACGTTTGATAGTTAAAGTTTCTAGAAATGTATTAAAAAACCCCAAACAAAAATCAAATGAGAAGTCCCCTCTGAACTGTTACCAATCTTATATCTCAGTTTTTACTCAAAGGCAGGAAAAAAAAAGTCTTTGCTATGCCTAGAAAGTTTTGCAGTTGGCAGAGAGTTCAAAGATCAAGGCAGCCAACCTGTCAGCAGATTTCTCTTCAAGTAGACTGTTCCTACTGATCACAGGTCAGGTGAGATGCTTTCACAAAGAATTGAGAGGACACATGTTGTAAGAGGGGGATGAGTTGTGTGGATTTCCATTCTATGGAATGCAGTGTGTTTTGATGTGAGATGTGCTGGTTACCATTGGCACGCTGTTTCTGGAGATGTAGAAAATGATGTAAAAAAGAAATACAATCATGGTTTGGACATGAGACTGTAAGAAATCTGACTCAGTTTTTCAGATGCTTTATTTTATTATTCAGATGCTAGAAAGACTAGGATCCTTCTAGGTTTTAATACTTCATCTTACAGTAATCATGTGTCTGTTCAGATGATCAATTCCCTTTTCTGTCAAGATCATGTTTGTTACTGTGATTTTAATCATCTGCCATAAAGCAAAGAGCGTTGGTTTTGAGAAAGCTGATGCTATGGCAGTAGTAAGCAATAGCAAATTTATCAGTGACTGGTAAATCTTACCTTTTTCCCAGTTGTTGCAGCTTGTGGTATCGTAAGAAACTTAAATGGAACAAACCCTTTCAATTTCACTTAATGGTTTTTCTCAGCTAGGACTAATTCTTACCCAGGATTCATGTGGTACAGTGGGAATTTCTCAAGCGTTCGTCTCACTGATGAATGTTATGTGTTAATCAGTAGTTATGTGTTTTGTGCTCATTGAAAAACAACTTTTAACTCTTCTGGTACGATAAAGCCAGTAGACAGTGATGACCACATGCTGATCTATGGAAATCAGCTTTGTTCAAAGTGAACTAAACTGCTAACTGGCTTCCAGCTTTCAGGCTATGGTCAGAGCTTGGAGCTTGTCCCTGGTTCTGCTGAGTAAAGACTGTGTATCAGCTGGAGTTGGGTGCCATGTGCTCTGGGGAGTCACCACTAAGTCCTTTAACAAAGCCAAGGAAAACTACAAAAGACTTCTCAAAGAGCAAAACAAGTAGAAGAAATACTTACCTGTGAAGTCCCTGTTGGGTTTGGAGTGTGTCTTTGTTTTGTTTTAATGCTCCACCCATGGAAAACCTCTTTCTCTTGAGTAGGACATTTCATAGAGTGTGAGGTGATATACTCCTGCCAAGGTTATTGAGCCAGAGTTTGTTAAGGAGAGGCTAAGCATATCCTTTCAGCCTCCTGATAGACAGTAGCTTTCTTCTGGTCTTCCCTCTTCAGTGTGAAAGCACCACTAAATCTGTCAGCCGAACTAGTGAATTTCCTTGAAAAGAAAACAGTTTTAGCAATTTCTGTCAAGGTCTCTTGCCCAGGTCAGTAGATTTGTCCTTAGGACATGTAAAAATGATGCTCTGCCAGTGCGCTAATTTTGTGTAATTCATCATCAGATAGTGGAAACAATGTTGTGGGAATTGGCATGCATTTCACATTTGGAAAGGGGATGTTTGGTTTGGTTTAATCTCTCTTAAATAATTGCAGACTGTTTAGGAAGATGGAATTTAATGTTCTGGGTACGTTTGATCTCTTTAAACTTTGGGGATAAACTGTTTTAGAACAGGATTGGTCTTACTGTGTTTTGTGCCGTCTCCGTGAGATGGATAGATTTTGCACTAGAGTTTCCTTACAAAAATAGTCGTGTGTCAATCTGATTTATAACAAGTGTTTTGCAAACTCATCTATTTCTAACCACTGAATGTGACAAAGGGTGTGTCTCTCAAAAGCATGGCTTTGGTCAGAGAAGTGTGTTCTGTTATTAAGAACATCGGGTTTAAGTTTTCACTTGAATACCAAGCTTTAAATGAAATCCTGACAGTTATCCACTGTTTCCAGGGATTGCATGGGTCTACTGCTCATTACAAAATGGATACTTCATTGTTTTGTCATAAATGATTGTATCTTTAGATCCAAATTTCCAAAGTTCACTAAAACCAGTCATTTTTGTAAAAGCTTTCTTTGCAGAATGTTTTGGGGATTTTTACTTCTGTTGTAGTAAAGGTAGGCATTGTACTTACTGTATCTCAGCCCTATTCTGAAGAAAGAATCTTGCTCTCTTTCCTAAATATCGGTCTCTTTCCTCAATATTGAGAAGCATTTAATTTTGCACCTCTGTTGGATACAGGGTTAGATGTTGAACAGTGTCAGGTCCACTAAGCAATAAAAAAAAATCCCACTTTAAGGCAATGCTTTAACTGTATAACACATCTTATTTAGGTTTTGACAGTGAGTAAAAGAGCTGTGTGTTTATCTTGTCTACCACCTTAATAGCGTGTGAATGACAAATGCCTGCGAAGATGTCCTGTGTTAAACGGCTATATCTTTGTGTGTTGCTATTGTAGTAGGTCATTGAAGGACCTTGAGAGATAGCTGATCTGCAAAATTGATACAAGGGCTCTGTAGTTATGGCAGTATGGAAATTAATTCTAGGCAGAGGCAAATGGAGCTTGAGTGGTCACAATAGGGATATTGCTGAAGTGATTGTTGATGAGACAAGATACATATTATCTTCTGTTCAGAGGGAAAATAGCTAAGATTGTTTTTCTTGTTAAAGTAATTTGCAGTAGGCTAGTCTAGTGAAGAAGAATATGATATGATATGCGGAACACTTGTGCATTAGAGTATCTTTGAAAATATACAAATAGCAGTTATTTTTAATTAGAGAAAGAACCTTATGGAAAGTTCAAAGGATTCAGTAAGCTTTGATGGGGTCAGTCACATGTTAGCAAGATTCATTTTACATAGAGGCAGTGGCAAATAGAAGTGGTGATTATGGCTACTTTTTGTTCCTTTTTAACTTTACGTAAGGCAACCATAAAAATCTTTTAAGACTGATATTGCACATATCGTCCATAGCTTTATCGTGAGCACTGGGCATGCAGAATTAAGCTTGTTTTCAGAACAAAAGGTATCATCATTGTAAGCAGAAAGCTAGAATGAGTTTGCATATTAGAAAGAAAGATTCCATTTCCTGTCTCTGTCACCTCTCATTGTGTCTTGAAATGCAGAATTAGCTGAAAAAAAGCATATTTAGGACAGGCTTTTGCTGAAGTTTATAAGCATGTCATTTATTCATAAACCTAAAATAAGCAAACCTTAAAATTTAAGGTAACTGCTAGCTTTGAATTTCAGTGCAAGATGTTCGCTATGTACAGTATTAACACAGATGATAATGTTTACTAGCAGCATCACAAAATGACATATTGGATAGGAGATACCCAAAAATGGAAAATAGCAGTGGCACAATATTGTTGTACATGGAGTTCCACAGGCTGCTGAATATTTTAGAATGGAAGTTTTCAGCAGTACTGAAAATGATCAAACCTGGCAGAAGAGTCATATTTTATGAATACTTATAGCGTGACAAGAGGAAAGAGAAATTATCAGCAGGTATTTCTTCATCACTTAAAGACTGCTGTTACTGCTGTAGCTCTCCAGCCATTTAGCTAAGTGGTTTGCAGGTAGTATATATTACAGATTGTAGAGCAAATGCTTAGCCTCAATATGCTGTAAAGATCCCATTTCGCAGGGTTTTTACATGTGGGACCTTAGCTCTTCTGCATGCAGTGGGGACAAGTCTTCCAGCTTGTAAGAATTTGGGATTTAGTGTTCATATGGAGGAGTGGCCCCCCCGAGGAGCTGCATCTCAGTGTCTGTCGTTCTTTTGAAAAAGGCTATAAATGGTTTTAATGTTTAGAGTGAAGTTATCAAGAACTCTGATTTCTGATTTGGGTGCTATTTGATATAGAACCATCAGTCTCTTGTTCTTAATTATATGATTATTTTCTTCTTAACGTCTCTCCCCTAAGCTGAACCTTCCTGAGAGCTTTCAGGTTTCTACCAGGCATGTCCTGAAGAGCTAGAACATAAAAGTGAAGTTCATATTGGAATGAGACCTGGAGAGAAGCAAAGTTGCGGGCAAGTATTTTTCCTTTTTCCAAACGTTAAGCTGCAGCCACATTAATAGTATTTCTACAAAAACATTACTGGGCTAAATTGAAGCAAAACTCTAGAACTGTTACATCCCACATGGCATGAAACATTCCTGCATTTTTTTTTCCCTGGTGTATTAACTTCTTACACAGAAAGGAAATGAATTTTAGAAAGAATGTTATACATAAACCATTTGAGACATTCTCTGTTAAGGAAATACCAGCTGTCAGGAAAGATGCAGCCAGTATTGAGTTATATTAAAAACATTGTAAAGGAAATATTTCTCAAGGAAAAGTGGATTAATTAAAATGTTTTAACTATTTTTGCTCTGGAAGTAGGATAAGGAAGTTCTATATAAGCCTCTTTTAAATGCAGTCATTATTAAAAGCCATGAATTTATTTTTCCAGAAGGAAGTTGACTTAGGTAAGTTGTTCCTTAATGTAGAATAAAGAAATTTTCTGACTAAAATATAACTGGTAGGAGGGCAGGGGGAAAGAGAGAGAGAAGAAAGAATTGGGAGTTATTATACTTTATTACCTTCAAATTCTATAAGCTGGCTTACGGTGGTTCTTCTTGACGGACAGAATTTATATCGAAAGGAAATAGGTTACATTTTAGGATTTTCATAGTAACATCTTTATTTGAAAATTGGCTCTTTTATGAACAATTAATAGCAGTAGGAGGCATTATTTGGCATCTGTAGAGGAGAATAGTGAAGTGCACATAAAAAGGTATCTGGATCAGGCATGTGAAACATTAAATAGGATAGGTTTTACACTTCTGTAATTCAGTCTAGCCTGCTGCCTTTAAGGACTTGTACACTGAATACACAGATTTACTGTAATGGTTTAAAACAGCAGCTTTTGGGTTAATTACCAGTTTGTTCTTTTCCCCATTAATTTGTTGGTGCTATCAGAGCTACCCTGAAACATAGCAAATACAGACAGTTATGTCTGTTACCTTATAGACAATGTTCCAGTCTTTTTTAAAATTTTTTATTAATTTAGGTGAACAGGATGAAGGGGATGCTTAGATGTGACGTGTCCAAGTGAAATGTTGAGGTTTGGATTTTAGCATAACTAGTGTATACAGGAGTGTTAGGTCTTCACCCATTTTAAGACCCTGCCTTTTCATCGTAATTATTTTCTGGAAATTCATGAAGCTCAGAGAGTTTTGGTTTGTTCCTTGAAAACATTAAAGTTGTATTTCTCAAGTTCCATGATTGCTGTTAGAGATGAGCAGATGTTGTTCCCCCAAATTCTCTTCACGCTAGGCGTATGATCTTTGACTTCATTAAAATACTACCGGAAACCCAAGTACCAAATGATATACGGGCTAAATTTTATAATGGCACCCACATCTCCACATTTGAACTGACAGTCTATAGTTTCATTAACACATTACCTCTTTTCCCCTTTAACAAACTTGCTGTGCAGTACGGCTTGTATTTTAGGAATGCCTTAAAGATTTAGGAGCAGGGTCTGTAGAATGTATTTTGTTTTGCATATAGTTGATGTACAGTGAATTGAATAAAGGATCGAAGACGATGATCATCTGAAGGTTTAAATGCCACTGAAGAGCTGGATTTTGCTTTTTACTTGATAAGCATGACATGTGATGTAATTAACAGTAACTAATTTTGATCCTTGTGTTGAATAGTAAGGTTTCTAGTTGGGTACTTATAAAGAATGCAGAGCTTTCACAGCTGCAACTGAAACTAATAGCAGCTGTGAATTATGCTTCTGATGTACTGCACAGTGACAGATACTCTGAAAAACATTAGTCTGGAAACATTCCAGGTTAGGCAGGCACAATTCATATACTTTGATATGATGATGGTAAATGGCTGACATATACTTTCAGGTAGTAGTATAATGTGCATAATATGGAGGAAAAAGCTAAAAATAAAGGGTTTTAATAGCTTAGGCTAATTTTAGCACTGCACTATGAGAAGGGGAAAAAGCAATACAAAGTAAATTCTCCGTTAACCCTGCTGTCACAGCATGTGCATTGGGTGAGGCAGGGTTCCTGTTTGAAAAAACAAATAACACGGCCAGGAAGGAACAGCCTTAGTTCTTGTGTTTCATAACTTCTATATGTTTGATTGTGCAGCTTCAGCATTCCAAATATTTTTTGAGTGTGCTGTGAAGGTAACAATTCACTAAGTGTGCTGGGTGGTGCTGACTGCCCGGATCTTTTAGCTGTGAACCTAGCAAAGCGTAATCACACTGTGGATAGCCCCTTATTAAAGGTGATGTTCTCCCTCATGTAAATTCCAGTGGTGAAGTATCGGACCTCAGCTTTTCAGGCTGAAACTAGCTATTGTATGTTAGATTTATCATAGAATGGTCTGGGTTGGAAAGGACCTTAAGATCATCTAGTTCCACCCCCCTGCCATGGGCAGAATCCACAGAATCTGTTCATCAGTATGCTACAGTATGCTTTAGTAGCAATCTGTCTAATCATATGCAAAGTGATAGATATTGTAGATTGATTCAGACTGCAAAGAGAAGTAACTACACTGAGTTCCTGAATATAGCATCAAGACCACTAATCATGTCAGGGCTAGAAAAGAAATAATCAGAGTATTCCAGGTTATTTCTGCAAAGCAGATTCTGCAGTTTGCCTGAATTATGTAGATCCTACTTTATGCTTATCACATAAATCTTTCTTTTGTCCAGAATGAAGTAGTTCTTTGTGTATCACGTATGCATGATTGAGCATGTGATTATTGTTCCAAGAAGAAGGAAAAGAGTCTCTTTCTAATTTGTCAAGTCACATTCTGAAGTTTTCTTTATAGTGAAAACTGTGTTAGCCATCTAGGACCAGTCTGATGACTCTGCAATCAAGATGAAGGATGTTGATTGGAAAGCCTTTCTTCTGGGAAATTAATACTGAACCACTGTGCGCTGATTGACTTTCACTGTCTAATTAGTGATAGGTTTGCCCAGTCTTTGTTGGCTTTCACAGTGAAGTTAAGCCAAAAAATGTACTTGAAGTTATTTGATCTAAATATATCTTCATCTTTTGTGATACTTAGAATGAGACCAAGCCTATTTGATGAACTGGCAGACATCTTTACAGGTGGATAACTTGCAGGGATGCATTTTGATGAGGCACAAAGCTTGGAGTTTTAGTTTTATCCCAGTTTATCTTATTTGATGGTCAGTTAAATCTTTTTTTCAGCTGTTGATTGGCAAAAAAAAGAATATTGCTACAAAGTATACTTCTGACCTGAATAATAGGAAGTGACTAAATTATATTATCAAAATATATAGCGACTTTACCAAAATTGCAGGTTGTAGATGTTCTTTAATAGGGCATTTTGCAGTGAAATTGAGCTGGTTCTTAATGTATAGAAAAACCTACTTTTGGTGTGAAAGGGTCAGTTATGATATATGTTAATGTAATTTTCCATCTGTATGCTTGCTATCTTTATCTGACAGTATAGAAGCTAGAGATGGAAAGTTATAAAGGGAAATGATTTGACTACAGTAAGAGTTATGGGGCAATTGATAGATGAGTCCCATTAGCTGTGTTGTGTTGAACTGCAGCCAGCCATTTTGAAATATTTTGAATGCTTAGCATTCCTGAGCAACTGGAGGAGAATCCTCTTCTGATATTCCTTCCAAAAGTGTTTATTACTTATTTTTGTTGTAGTTTGGTGTAAGAAGTTCAGTGAAGTATCAGGAAATGATTAAATTTTTCCTTAGTGGCTAATGCAGTTGAACCTCATTTAAAGCTTCAAATCTGTTGCCATTAAAAAAGGTTTGTGATTATGCTGTTAGAAGCTTTAGATAACTTTTAAATTTCATATTTCCTTTAAAATACCTAAAATCCCACCAGTATAAGACATAAGCTATTAATCTATGTACCTTAATTTTATTGGTTGAATAGAGAATCCTATAAGAGCAATCTTGTGCAAAGCTAGTTTTGCAAATTATTCTTTGTTCTGTTCATTACACGTGTGCTGATGCATTTCTATTTCCAAACTTCATCAAAGTTTCCAGTTTATCAACATTCTGAGATACAGAAAGTGATCGGTCTGAGTGTCTTTGTGGTGCATGGTTTGAAGATAAGATGTGTCTGTAGCAGCTGCCAAACTGAAGCCTGAAGCAATGCCAGGACTTTTATGCCAAGAGTTTTATGCTGAGTTTTCTAGAATGGCTTTCTCTTATTTCTTGCTCTGTCACCATTAATCTCTCTTCTTTGCCACAATGGTACTTACTAAAAAAAATCTGATGTCCTGAGAAATGCTTATCAAATATCTTCTCATTCTGGTTGTCCATTATACGCTTTTGGCATACTGCAGGTTACTGTAGATTGCTCTGGAAAACACTATGAAACAGTCATGGCTTAATATAACTAATTGAAGAAGATCTTTCAGTCATTGCTCATGTCTTGTAGTCTACCTAGATGTTTGGTATTGCATCCTGTTACCCAAATGTGGGAGGAAGGGAGAAGAGAGAGAAAGAAAAATATTGGAAGTTCATTGAACCTTTTTGTTCTCGAATATATTTACCTTTTCCCAAATTAGTTTAACTATTTTGTCAGGCCATGTTGCGACACAGAATACTGAGACCTTATACGCATTATAAAAAGCTTTAAAATTGGGAATAGTTTTACCCGTTTCCTTCTTCTCTTTTATTTTTGGCAATGATTGGTAAGAAATAGTCGTCTTTGTCTTGACCTTCATGTTCATACAGTTCTCACTGGTTTGAGATCACCCATATTCACAGGCGCAGATTATTCTCCTTAAAATAAGAGATACATACCTTCTTTAGTCCTTTAGAGGTCTCATCAGCTTCAGGGGAGATAACTACTTAGCTTAAAGTAGGTTGCAGAATCAGGGTGTTATTTGGGAAAGAAGGTTCCTTTCCTCTTTCGAGTCTTAGGAGGCATGTGAATTGTGAACTGAGGTAGTTTTAAGTGGCTGTTAGAACAATTTAAACATACATTGTAACTAAGCCACCATAGGAAAATGGTTTTCTTTCCTGAGGGAGGAAGGACAGAAGCACTTGTTACGTGCTATGCAGTCTGCTTTGCTGTAGGCTGTTTCTACTCTCGTGTGGTGGTCTTATGCTATAAGAAGGGAGAGAAGCACTTTAAACACAGGAAAATGTGGTTGTTAAACCACAAAAAAAAATAAGAGGTTTCAAGAGCATGCCTGGTATCACAAACAGTGTCTCTCATTCTTGATTTTGCTTTCAGTTTGAGAGTGACAGTTTAAAGAAAATGATAAAAAAAAGTGACTTTCCTTTAAGTGATGGAAATCTCTTTGTCATTTCTGTAATGAAAATGCTCCCACTTTGAAATGCCTGTTTATTTTCACAAGTTTGGAGTGGCTCTAAATTCAACGACTTCAAAACGTGCCTGTAGGTTTGAATTGGCCTTCTTGACACACGCTTTGTTGTTAAATGAAACATTTTTATTGGCACAAACATATTTGCCTCACCTATTTTCATTTGCTAGTTGTGGGAACGGTAACATTAAAGGCTGTTTAAAATATATGAAGCAAGTTCTGGGGTCACTCCTCACCTGTTGTTTGTTTTGGTTTATACAAGAACAGTGAAAAGTAATCATGTTGGTGAAGTTCTGTCATGTAAGTTGTGGTTCTGTATTCTGCAAGGTGTGGATTTACACGTCAACAGGTTTGGCTGGCTGCTTCAGGCAAAACTTGGGACTTCAGGGATGGCGAGCAGTGAGTGTTGGCAAGAAAGGTCACTTCTTAGCTTTAAAGTAACCTAGAGTACACTGTACTGCATTATGGAACAAAAGACTGTAAATACAGAAAATCTTTGATTAACTTCTCCCTTTCAAAGTGTCTTGACCTTTATTGAGTTCCCCTATCTGACATTTTTAGAAGACTTTTAGTATTATTTCCTTTCATTATAAAGGGTTTATTTGCATATTTGCTCCCACATATTTCGTTGTCATCTTCTTTGCCATGTGATTTTTCTTCAGCTACAATGGCATCTGCATTTCGTATCAGCAGGGTTACTGTAGTAGGGTAGTGATGTAGGCCTTTTTTATATAAAATTCTACAGATGCATTTGTGTAAGTAGGTGTTACCTTGGTAAGCAAAAGAAAAATAAACGAGTGAAAAGGGGAAAAATAGCAATGCTGGGAAGTACCTACAAAAGCATTTGAAAGACAGCATAACATATTCAAATTAGGAGTAAATCACATAGGATTCACATCACATATCTTTCTATTTTTAGTTTTGAAATTACTAGCTGCATTTTCTGTTTAAAGGTAATATATTTAGACTTCATGCAAGTGAATCATAGTATTGCACTGTTATTGTATAAAGTAGTGATTGTTGGTTGTGCTTCTTATACTCTCAATCTTTTGAGGGGGGGGAAAGAAGCCCTTTGTGCTTTGGAAGTATCTCAGCCATCTCACAGTCTGAGGTGGTGGTGAATAAATGATATTAGGAAATGCAGGCAACAGGAATACTTATTTTTGTTTTGTTGGACTAGACTTCTCCAGCTGGCATCTTATCTTTCCTTTTCTTCTGGTGTTAGCAGCATAGGCTGTATGAGATTACAAATAATCATTTTACAAGGGGTCATTACAGACTTGATCTTTTTACATGACTGTTCATGCTGGTTCTTGTCTCAGCTGGTAGCTTCCAGTTGTTCCTTAAAGGTTATGCCAGCAGTGCCTATTAATACAGCTTTGTCCTTCTTTTCCCCAGTTCCTGTCCTGCTGTTGCTGCAGCAGAATGGGAACTTTCTCCAACAGTTGAACGGTGATTAAATCTTAGTGTTCGGTGCCTTGGACAGCTGGCTGGCTCAACAGGATGTTCCTGACAGCGTATCAAGAGCATCCCTTGCTCCATAATAACTGTCTGAACAAATCCCAGACGCAAGAGCTAATTTTCTCCTGCCTGCTTTCTTCCTCTAATTCTGTGTTCCCTGAAGCCTTTAAGTTGTTTCACACAAGGTGATATTTACAGCCAAGAGTGCTTTCTAGTAAGATAGTGCATAAAATGGAACTTTTCCTTAGAACAAGATAGAGAATTAATACTTTTTAATTTTATTTTCAAGATTCCAGAAGAGGGTGGAGGGTGTTGATAAGAATCACTGGTCATTTGCCTTTAAGAAAGTTACAGGATCCAGGAATCCTGTAGGGATCCTGTAGGATCCTGTAGGGGTGGAACTAGATGATCTTTGTTCCTTCCAACCCAAACCATTCTGTGATTTTAATCAACTTGCTTCTGATTGACTACCTGCTGCTGGTAGTTGAGTGATACTGAGGGTGGGATTTGTATCTTTGTTACTTGAATGGACAAGCTGTCTGGCTGCTGTCAATCCCTTTCCTTTGTGGGTTTGGATACTCAGAACAGCGAAGAAGGCTTTAAAGATTGCTGACAGAACAAAGGGGTTAGGTCTGTTTATATAGAAGACAAGATCAGCCTGCTAATGAATGAGTAATGTTGAGAAGGATATAAGCCCATATCTTTTATGGCTTAAGATAAATGTTAACAGGGACTAAGAATAAACTTGCCATCACTGCTATTGCAGGCTTTCTTCCTGCACCTTCTTATGAAAGACATGGTTCAAGACACTGTTAGAGAAGATGGCTGGTGGACTACTGCTGATTCAGTTTGGCAATTTCTCTGGGTTTTCCACTGGTCATTTTGTTCTTCAACATCATACAAGATAACAGAATCCCTTAGGTCAAGACACTGCAAGTATTCATTCTGCATAAATGTTGTTCTGTTAAACACAAGTAGATCTGAGTTTATAGAATCCTTTCTTTCTTCAGCCTGGGCAATTTTCCAGTTTTCTGAGGGCAGGCAGCCAGTCAAGCACTCCTTCAGACAATTCCTTGTCTTTCTCCTTTTTCCAGAATGAAAATCCAAAAATATCAGCAATGGGGGCCAAAATAACAAAGGAAAAGTGGATGTTGCCACTTCTTGCCAGGTTTTTTGTAAATACTCCTCTCCTTCACTGTCCCAGAATAATAACAAAACTTCCCAAAGAATCCACAAAATCAAACCAGACTCTTTTTCAGCCTCTGATCTAATCCACAGTCGGTGCCATAACAAAAATGCTACAGAATAAGTACTGTAGCGGGTATACTTTTATCTGACTATTAAGGTTTTATTCCTCCTCTGTCAAGGTTGCAAGAAATTCTAGGGCATGTGCTAGGTCCTTGATGCTCAGCTGTTATTCTTGTTTCTAGGGTATTGATTGAGTTGTTGCAAGTTGCTTGTATTTTACTTGATAGTGAGGAATCTTAACTGGGGTGTGAGTGTATGGATTCTGTAGCTGAAGAAGACTGGGGTGAAATACTGTTATGGATAACTGGAAAACTAGGGAATACGAGCTCCAGGGTGAGTGATCCTAGGCTACAGGTTCTCTGATTCATGCCTGCTTGTTCTTCCTCCAGCTTCAGTGACATGATCGGAAGTAGTAAGTAGGGTGAAGGGGTGCGGTAGGAAGCGAGACCCAGGAATCAGCGTTAAGCAGAACAGAGGTGGGATTCGAAACCAAGGCTGCACTGACAGAATGAGTTAATACAACTGAAGGGCCAAAGACTACTGCTGGGAAGCAGGATCAGAAACTAAGACCAAACAAGAGGGACAGGAAGCAAGTTTTTGGAGCAATAATCAGGATGTTATCTGTAGCTACAGAACAGCTGTTTGGGTTTCTTCTATACCAGATGTGTGTGACAAACACAGTGAGTTCACAAGGTCAGTTCTTAGAATCATAGAGTGGTTTGGGTTGGAAAGGATCTTAAGATCATCCAGTTCCAACTGCCTGCCATGGACTGGGACACCTCACACTAAACCATGTTGCCCAAGGCTCTGTGCAGCCTGGCCTTGAACACCGCCAGCGATGGAGCATTCACAACTTCTTTGGGCAACCTGTTCCAGCGCCTCACCGCCCTCGCAGTAAAGAAGTTTTTCCTTATATCTAACCTGAACTTCCCCTGTTAAAGTTTAAACCCATTATCCCTTCTGCTGTCGCTACAGTCCCTGATGAAGAGTCCCTCCCCAGCATCCCTGTAGGCCCCCTTCAGACCCTGCAAGGCTTCTATGTCACTGAGAACCTCAGCCTTCTCCAAATTGAGGGTAGTCAGTTCTTCTGCTTCCTTCCAGAGCGGGTCCACATTATCCCTAGTCTGTCTTTTGTTACCTATAGAAGCCCTTCCTGTTACCTTTGACGTCCCTGGCCAGACTCAGTTCTAACTGAGCTTTAGCTTTCCTCATCTGATCCCTAGCTTCCTGGACAATGTCCCTATTTTCTTCCCAGTCTGCATGTTCTCACTTCCACCTTCTGTATTTTTCCTTCTAAGCTTCTTTTGTCTTTCTAAGTTTTCTCAGCAGCTCCTTATCCATCTTCCTGGCTTTCGTGCTCCATTTCCTTCTAGTTGGGATGCATCGCTCCTGAGCTTGCAGCAGATGATCCTTGAATATCAACCAACAGTCTTGGGCCCCCCTGCCCTCTAGGGCTGTATCCCATGGAACCTTACTGAGCAGGTTCCTGAAGAGGCCAAAGTCTGCTCTCTTGAAGTCCAGGGCAGTGAGCTTGCTGCACGCTCTTCTCACTGCCCTGAGGATCTTGAACTTGACCATCTCATGATCGCTGCAATCAAGGCTGCCCTGGAGCATCACATTCCCCACCAGCCCCTCCCTGTTGGTGAGCACGAGGTCAAGCATGGCACCTCTCCTTGTCAGGTCTGCTATTACTTGCAGAAGGAAGTTGTCTTCCACACAATTGAGGAACCTTCTGGATTGCTTGTGCTGGGCCGTACCATCCCTCCAACAGATATCAGGGTGGTTGAAGTCCCCCATGAAGACAAGGGCCTGCAAGCATGAGGCTGCTCCTATCTGTCTATAGAGCGCTTCATCCACAGGGTCCTCCTGATCAGGCAACCTGCAGCAAACCCCCACAGTAATGTCCCCCATCGCAGTTCTCCCTTTGACTCTGACCCGCAAACTATCAGTTGGCCCATGAATTCTTTGAACGTTGGTGGCTGGCTACAACTTGTCTGTCTTGAGTCACATGTGCTGCTGTTTTCTAAAGGTTGTTCTTATCTTAGCTGAAATTCTTGGGGTTACAATGAATTCACTATTGTGAGAGTTTAAAGATAATTTCCCCCCAAAAGGTGTTTTCTATCAACAAGTCATTGAACTTAATCATGTTCATATGTGTGATAGGAAAGAATTTCTTCGTCAGTGGATTTACTAGAGGAAGTTCTGCTGCCTTGGTTTATGCATTCAAACTCCATGAGATCGCTGCCTTTTGATGTGTTAGGTCTACACGATCGATCTGTATAATGTAGTGACTGTATGAACTGTGCCATGACACACTCAGAGAGCTTAACAGAACATTCCTTGAAACCATTTCTACCCATGTGAGTTGTGGTGGGACTTGTGACCTCCTTACAATGTTTTTGAGGATCCCAATTGTGACCATTCGCCAAAGGGCAAGTATCTATGAAGTATTTCCTGGTCAGTGACTGTCAGACTGGAATTCTCAAACCAGAGGGAACAGCCACCCAAACTCAGATGTTGTCTGGAATCTGAGGACCATGTCTGCGTAAGAAAAGAGCTTCTCAGTTCCTGTGCTTCTGCTTCTATTTTGATTGCTAATAAAGTTTCTGTTGTGGGTTTTTTTTTGGTATAAATTTATGTATTTTGGAGAGTGCAAAAGATAGACAATTTGATTCATAAGCTCCAGGCAATGTCTCATTGGAAGGCTCTTGGAAAACCACACTTGTTCTAGAGACAAACATGATGTCATTTCAGTAGCAGAATCCCTTTGTTAGCCTCCTGGAAACAGATGTTTTGCATGAGGCTCAATTTTTCTTGTTCTGAATTCATGCAAACAAATTACCCTGCAGACTCTATTTGCGGTAAACTTTTTCTGAGAAAGCCTTTTCTTGAGCCTTGTTCAGAGTCAAGACTGAATCTGAATGCTTTTTAGTGTGTGGACAGGTAAACATATCAAGCAGAGCACTGTGCCTCAGTCTTCTGAGAAGCTCAGATCAGTGTCCTTCAGTGCTTCCAGCTGGTGTCTCCATCTGTTCCCTAAACTATTGTGCTGTCCATAAAAAAATATGTTGACCTGGAACAGCAAAGCAGCTTGCTTTTCTTTCTTTAATTAGGTGATGACTTAAGATATTCACAGATGAAAGAAGATAATTTGCTTAATTAAAGCCAACTGATAGTAGAACCTCTCTTCATCTATAGGGATCTTTTTTCCCCTTCTGCATCTGAACAATCCTAAGTGTTTGGTTTCTCTAGTGCAGAAGCAAAGATAGAAGGCTGGCTTAGAGTGTCAGGGAGGGAGCTAAGGCATAAATCCAGATGACCTTGCTGAGACTTTGAAACATATGCTTTCCAACTGGTTGAGAACATAGTCATGAGAAGAACGTGCTTGGGAATTTTCCACCTGCCCGTTTGACATCGGGCAAGAAAGAAACCATTCGTTTCTTGACAGCATGTCGGAAAACTGGAAGTGGAATGGTTAGTGAATGTGCTTGGATTTTTGGCAATGTGATTCATAGTTTTTGAATGCTTGTAGTTGCCAGTTCTTGATGCAATACGTTTTTTTTGATTCCATGAATAAAAAGATGCAACAGTGAAATCTTGAGGGTGTCAGAGCATACTGTGCTCTATTCTCTGTTTTGTTCTGCCTCGAATAGCAGGATAAATTAAAGTATTTTGAGGCCTGTCCTCTTCCATCAAGCCTCCGGGAAAGAAAAAAGAAGGGGGGGGGGGGGGGCAGACTGAGCATGGAAAATTTGATGACATTGCTCATGGGTTTCCTTTTCATGTGAAATTTCCCTGAAATTTTCCCCATGACTCATTTCCTTCTTGATTCCTTTTTAAGTCCATAGTTTGGTCTTTTTTTCCCTTTTCTTTCATTTTTTTTTTTCCTATAAGACAAGCAGGTAGCTTTTTCCTGCCCAGTGTGAAGTGGACTTTGCAACGGTATACATTCAGTGTTGTTGAAGTTATTCTTCTATATTCCGTAAGGACAGATGATCTCTTTTCTCTAAATTCTCTTTATAGCCCATGAGCAAAGACAGGAAGCAAGGAATACACTTCCAAAGAAAACGGATGTTAGTCAGAGCTGTATTGTGTGAGGGAAGAGGTGGTGGGAAGTAGGGTGTTTTATTTTAGCAGATGTCTATTGATGATTGCAAAGGTCTTGTCTTGATGGAAAGTTAATGAGGAATTAGTTAGGGTTTCATAGCTTCTGACTTGCAGTTTTCAGTTCATGCGGATGTACACTCTTGCTGCTGGATACAGACTTTCCTAGAACTCGTTCTGTGAAATGCCACCTGCCATCTTCTACAGTGGTGAAAGCAGCTCTTTTCTGGATCAAAAACTTACATGATTAATTCCTTTTTATTGGAGAAACAAGAAACACCGTCCAGTGTGAGACATGTAAAAGGCTGATGGAGCTCCACAGTCCTTGACCAACCTGGAGTCATTTCCACTCATAAAATAAGTTCTATGGAATCATAAATACTTTATTTACTATGAATAAATTTACTGTTACTTGTCTGAGCAAACACTTGGATGTGCTTTAAAGCTCTGCAATGTAGCTTCTATTATGAGGAAAAGAAAATCAAGACTGTCTGGGTTTTTCTAGTACCTGTAAGATACGGCTTACTTTTGTTGTAGAAATATCCACAAAGAATATGTTCCTCTAGTGCAACTAAAGTTTAGCATAACAATTCAATGCATCTGAAGCATTGCAAACCCTGGAAGATCTTGGCAGCACTTCTTGGAATATCTTATTCCATAAAGGTTTGTATGATCTGATCTCCAAACTATCTCAATGCTCCTTGCAGTGAATTAAAGCCTGTCCTCTTTTCACCTTTTTTCTGTACCCCCTTCTAGGGTTCAGATAAACCATATTATTAACAAGACCTGAGACACTTGAAAAAGCATGTGATCTGCCTAGTGAAACTAATGAAATCATTTAGATTCTAAGTGATTTATTTGCTGGAAAACAAAGCTTAAATACCAGAAGTAAAATCGCCTACAGAGGTGAATTCAGTTTTGATCTGCACATTGGTGGTATCTTTTATTTACGTAAACACATACTACTTTTTACTAGCTGTTTCCTTTCTCCAAACTTATAAACAACCAAATGGAGAGCCTTGAATGAAGAATGTCACTTAGTCTTTAGTTACAAGCATACCTACCTGTCCTCCTCATAAGCAGAGCAGTCCTCCTAATGTTGAAAGTTCTATGGTTAAACTTCTGTATCCTTTATGAAAAAGGATCTTGTTTTGTAGAATTTAAGCTCACTTATTAGCTATGCTCTGCTTGTATCACTAATAGCATCATTTTTAGTTGGATTACTACATATGAATCAAGTTTGGGATACTCGAAGTCTGAAGAACGAGCTGAAAACTGAAATCCAAAATAAGATTGAAGTAAAATAATAATAGGAAAAAAATAAAACTACCCCCACTCACCCTCCTACCTGAATATAAGCAGAGAAATTTTCCTTGCTTTAACATACATTATGTCAGAGGAACATGCAAATGCTGAGAGAAAGTGGCAATTTCCTCAGCTGTGGCAATTCTGACTTAGTTCCTCTTTCTAAAATGAAGGGGGTTTTGACTCAGGAGTACGCAGATGTACTTAGGAACTAGATGATCTTTCCAACCCTAACTATTCTATGATTCTATTGCAGCTCAGTTGTGATTTAGGTGTATTTATACATTTCTAATGTAAACTGTAAATTCTTAGCTTGTTTTGCAGTATCAATGCATCTAAATACTAGTATTTGCTCTTTAGCTGTTTGTTCAACTGTATAGGAACCCTAAGCAAAAACTTGCTGCTGTGTTTGATTTCTACAGTCCTGTTCCTGTGTTCTTGTCTCTGAATGTACAAATAGCTATAAGTAGTTGTTGGAAAGGCCAAATTCTTGTAAACTAGATGCACACTCAGCAAGTCCCTGGATAAACTAGGCAAAGTAAATTTCCTAGCTTGCTTGCTGTTTACTCATTTGAATTGGAAATAGTTTGACTGGAAACAAATGTGGCTGTTCCTGAGTCAGGAGGGAAAATATCCATTGAATATAGTTGTCATGACAAAAGGAAGAAAATCTTTGGAATCAAAGTGACACTTAAAATGTTACCACTTGAATGAATGTGTTAAATAGTCTGTTATTAAGGACTGGTAGCCTATTGCTAATGCACTGCATATGTAAAGAGTGTGTCTGTGGAAGGATGTTGGTATACTCATGGCATTAGTAATAGTTTATATCCTTGGGACTATTAGAGGGTAATAGATTAACCTCACAGCATACTGAGTAAGGAAACCTTCTGTCTGATGTGTTAATCATCTGTAGATTACTTCTTTTAATTTATAATGTCTTGTAAAAATCAAACCATCTAAGGGAAGATTCTGGTGGTCACGGTGATGCTTGGCCAGTGTGCGTTTGGCCTGGGGTGGTCTTTGAATACGTGTGATTGTATGGAAAATAAGTTTGGTTGATCTAATTCAGGAATATTTTTAATGTGTTTTACTTAGCTATTCATGATATATGGTTACCTTTGTCCAGTTTATCTAAATGAAAACTGAATTATCTTTATAGAAGCAAAATTATTAAATCAAAATATGGGTCAATAGCAGAATAGTGGGAGATGGTAGATATCTGCATGCTAGTATTTTCCAATAGGGCAACCTTCTGGAATGTTGTTGTTGACAAACTATTGTTGGCTAAGTGAACTGAATTGAATAGCCTTCCATAAACATTTGATTACATGATCGAATGCTGTCATCTGGCTTTTAAGTTTTGAGGAGGATAAGCCCATGACAACTAAAATACAGTCTGAATCTAACACAGTTTTTCCAAGTATCTTCTGGTGGCATTGATGAGGAATATTCTTTTGTAAGTGAGCAGGAGCAAACTGAGAGAAAACTGAAGAGGGAGCTGTGCTGCAGAAGCACTTCATCTTGCAGGCTTTCTCATTGCTGAAATTTGTTGTGCCTCTGCACGTGTTTAGTCACTTCCTGCAAGTAAAAAGAAAAATGGCATTTTCCATCCTCACTTCTTATCCTCTTCATACATAAATGTTAGTGAGCCTGATAACCTGGGTCTTGAACTGATCTTTAAAACAGCTTAAACGGGCTAAACTTCATTATTTGCTGAAACTGTGCAAAACTCTAGGCTGTATGGATGTACAGCAGTAATTGTGTGTTGTTGGAGGAAAACCTTTATTCATAACAGGAAACTCTTCCATCTACATTGTTCCTTCCTTTTCTGAGAAGAAAAACTTGAAAAATATACTGCCTTTATAATAGTTTTTGGTGGGTTCTAAAGTCACTAAAATGTGAGGAGAGTGAGGCATCCTGGAGGTTAAGTGTCTCTTCAGCTTTTCCTCCTGTGATTGCAGATTTTACTCAGGAGTTCTAAAGTATTAACCCCCTTTAGATGAAGCCTCCATGAAAATAAGCTGTGTGTATACTTGCTGCATCCTAGGAGCAGAAAGTAGAGTTCTCTTTTGTGAAGCTAGATTATAGGATCAGACTACTGAATGGAGTGAAATGAAATGAGGAATGAGGGAGAATAATTCTGATGACCCAATTTAAGTCACTTATGTAAATGCCCAAAATGAAATGAAGGAAATCCTTCTTTGATGGATTGGTACTAGCCTCGGCAAACTCCAAATTGCATAAGGTAGTTTTGATCCGGGATTTAAAAAAGTCTCTACTACTTTGCTGGTATGAAGCAGAAGGCAGCTAATTTCTTTTCAATTTAATCTTTTCTCTCTAAGATTTTGGGGAAAAAAAACAACCCCAAACAACAAAAACCTTACTCCAGAAACACAGTAATGTTATTGTAATATCTATACGGAAGAGGTGAAAGCTGACTTAAAGGCAGTTCTTATAATCACTTCAATTCTTTTGTCCTCAGTATCTGTTTAAGCTAAAACACTGGAAGAAACGTGCTCCTTTACATAAGCACATCTCGCTCTGGAAGCTGCTTGTGGTTTAATGTTTCATCACATAATGGCAGCTTATATGTGCTGCCAAGAGACCATTACTACTTCTTCTTGTGCTCAGGCTGTTCCAGTGAGATACCTTTAAGGTGAGAAAATGCATGTTTAACAAATCCTGTCATCACTGCCTGTGCGGTGAGAGAGCTTTGTGTGAACTCTTGCCGCATTCCACCAAGCATAATTGCTGATGTTTCTGTGGAGCAAGTTTCATTTAAAAAATTACAATAAAAAGATGAAATAAAAGCAAATACTGGAATCAGGATGTGATTTACAAGGAGAGCCTTTAAAAATGGCTTATGTGAATAATGAAGGTTATTTAAATGTAAATACTGTAGTCTGTCTAGAAAAAGTTTTGCTTTCTGCAAGGAAACCAATGGGCAGGTTCATCTGATATTGTTAGAAACTTAGAACATGGGTTGTTCCATAATAAAAACGTGATACTTTGAATTATGTTTGGTTTAGCCCCTAGTTAGCTGTTTGAAAGCACCAACTGCAGCTTTACCTCCACATCCTTTGCCTAATGGGAATATATCAAAGACCAGCACATGCTGGGACTAGTGCAGGGCTATGCATGTGCTATTCGAGCAGCCAGTGCTTCCGAGCAGAATTACTGTGGCTTATGTTATCTCAGCATACTCTTTGAAAAGACTGTTAATTTGTCATAGGATTAAACTGATGGGTGAATTTGTTTGTTGAACAAACAAAAGAGAACTTTGATTAAGTAGTATGGGTAGCAATATCTGTATTACAAACTGAGTTAACTCCATGCATTGCCTATAAAACTTCTATTCCTAACTGTTGATGTAGAAGGTTGTTTACATATCTTGATATATTCAAATCCAGGGCAGAGGAAAAATGAAGACTTAAAGAATAGTTTCACGCACATTTGTCTTCAGTGTATTTTTTTGATGTGCTCATCAATACAGCAAAATTAGTAATCAGCTTTAATTGCTCAGCAATCCTTGACAGCACATAGTCCAATGATTGATTCCTCTTACCAGCATTGCTTTAGTATTATATCTGTTTGATACTAAAAGAAGAGATGTTTTAAAAAACTGGTTGTGAAAGCTGCTTTTCTTACAGTAGTGGTTCAATAAAATGCTCAGCTGTGGCTGAATTGGGAAGGAAACACACATTGTAGCTTGTATCTAGATTGGAAAAAAAACCTGTCCATATAATTAATCTTGTTTGTTGTTGAAAACTCTGGGCTCAGCAGGGATCCGTGTGTCCTCAAATTTTCTCCCTACTGTGCTTTTGAAAACTTTTTAACAGCCAGGTTTACCCCTCCTTCAGTGAATGAGACGAGGGTTCTTGGGAAAGATGGGCAATGGAAAACTCCGGCTGATGCATGCCTGAGTCAGGACATTCGTCTTCTGGGTGTAATTGGCTTCAAATTGTCTTTGTTAGAAGGCATGTTGTTTTGCCTTGCTTGGCTGTAATACAAGTTTCTAGTTTGACACAGTGAGTTCCTTTATTCCCACTGCTGCATCATTTAGGCTCTTGCTGTCCCCTCTCTCTGGTTGTTAACCTACAACAACAGCAGGAGCAGTGAAAATCATCGGTGTGAGAAGAAAGTGCTGAGTGTTAGTCAACTTTATGTAAGATTAAAAATGATATGTTTTAACCTTGAGAAATTATGGGCTTAATCTAAATTCTTTGTGTTAATCCAAGTATATAACTGATACTGTATAAGAATATTTTTCTCACAACACATTTGTAGATACCACAGTAGAAGTTGCAAACATCTATCTTCTATTTAAGCCATGAAAACTGTATTATCAGTCTTTAAATAAAACAATATAATTGTCTGTGCATTTCTGTCAAGAGCTTTTAAGACCATCTACATATAAGAGCTACCCTCATGGGAAGACAATGCTCTTGTATAAATTCAGGTCAAAGTGCATACAAGATACCGTATTTGTGTTAAGAGTGGAAGCACTCCAAAGAAGTGTCTGCATATGTTCCCCTGTCAAAATTAAGAGTTTTAAACTTTAAACCTTGCTTTTAATTTAACAATCACAGCTTAACTTTTCCAGAAGTGTCACTGTCTCAGTCATTGTTCAGTGTGGATGTGCTGAGGGGACATATCAGAACTCTGAAGTGCAGGACCCTTGCCTTGCTTGCCACTGGAGCTCTTATTTTAGTGCCGTTGTGGAGAATTAGGTTTAGGGATCTGCTCAGGATGAGTTAAGATATGCAGGAGTGTTTTTCAATTAGGTGCCTCCACCAGAGTAGAAATTCATCTGCTATTCATTCTGCCTATGAGCTTGGAAGGCAGCATCCCTACGTGCCTTCTTGGTTTTATTCCTCCGGGAAAAATGGCAAGTTGACCCAACTGCCACTTAATTAATTCATAAAGTTTTAGTAAGAGAACAATTTTACTGTCTCTTGTTTTGATGAAGGTCTTGTAACTATAATTTCTCTAAATAGTTCCCATGCTTTTATTAGTATTTGCTTATGGTAGTATGAGTACCCTTAATAGGCTTCAGGTGATACTCTGTAATATCAGTTCTTTGGTCCTTGTGTTGCATTATTTTTCATCACTACTTTTACTGTTGTTTATCAAGCTGTTTGCTTGATGGTCATGCTGGCAACAAATATATTTCAGAGCTTAACATCTCAGGATAGGGTAAGATAGCTGTCTGTTCCATGCTTAGATGGAACAGACCTCAGAAAACATGTCACTTAGCCCTGGGACATAAGAACATTTCATAGTCAATACTGTTATTTTTAATGCTAGCGCTTCTGTATTCAGCTTTGTGGCTGTGCTTGTGATGTTTTAACTTCAGCATGCCTTGAGGCCATGCCAGAAGTGGACTGATTTTTTTGAGGCTGTATGGTTTGAATGTAAGGATGTACTGGCCTTTGGTTATTTGGGAGTACTGAGAGTTTCAGCAGTGTGTATACTTGCACAAGACACAAAGAGAAACCTCAAACTGATGATAGGGGAGGGAAGCAGAATGTCATCATCATCTGGTTTTGACACATCCATGATTTAAAATTTCCCCAATAAAAATACTGCTTCCACAGTGACCATTGCAATGAACTCATTAAAGGCATTTCAGGAGCTGTGATTGCATTTGGTAATTCTTCTGAGCTAGAAAGAAGTATGTGTTTTCTCATATATCCTTAGCCAGGTGTCCAGGTACTTCACTTATTAATGAGCGTATTTTACAGCTTGAAGATAAGCTCTTCTAGCTTTTCTTTCTGTGATATGTTAGTATGCTAATCAGAGATAGGACATGCTTTCCAGAAGTTTTGTTTTTGTATTATCTTTTCCCGAAAGTTCAGGGCACTTGGTGAAAGGGGAGACATGTGCCAAGGTGTGTTCCCACTTGGAAATAACTGAGAGAATGCTGGATCTTCTTGGAGGAGAAATTCTTGTAGCAAGTGGTGAGGAAAAAGAAGAAGAAAAACCTTATAATGAATTGCTTATGAATTGCTCAATCATTAAGTGTGTCTGGCTCTAAAGAAAATTGTAGATACAGCTGGTATAAAACATGTTCCATGACTACAGAAACGGCTACGAGAAGATTCCTGATTAGGTATTTCTGGTAGCATTTAGGTATTTCTCCACAGCCAAATCTGGATAATATCTTCCTTTTTTCGGCTATGATTTATCTAGTGCAAAGATTGGGTCACTGCATTTCATCTTAGATTCCTTGTTTTATTATTACTACTTTTACAGGGAAGAAGGGATACCAATAAATAACCTTCTCTAGACTATGTCTACTTGGCCAGCTTCTCCTTCATCTTCCACATGGTAGTTTTGGTGTAGGTCAGGGTATTCTTCTGGCTTCTCATCCCTGAGGTATGAGCAGTGTTGTTTCCTTAACTATCCAGACCATTTTTGCTTCAACAATCAGAGTCTTTTTGTTCCTTTCTCCTACCACTTTCCAGCATTTAAGGCACTTTTGTAGCAACATTAGCTCTACTGAGTCGAAGACTGTAAGTGGTCAGCTGCCCCAGGTGTGCCTCTTTATCTATAGCTCTTGTGAGGTTTTTCCTTCTTTCCTCTGCCTTTTTTTTTGCTTGACAGATCTTGTTAAACTAGATCATTGCTCATGTGTAAAATCTAGTAGTCCCTGAATAGCCATAATGGCCTACTTCCCTGACTAGGTCACTTGTTGTCCTGTGGTTATTTCATGGATCTTTTATTCTTGGATTGCCTAGCATTCATATGTCTGCCACAACATGTTTATCTAATGAATCGGCCACTGACAAATGTATCTGCAGCTGAGTTGAAACTCATTCTTACTGTAACATTGACTTGGCGTCTGTGATGGGAAATCCAACACCTGTTAAACCACTTCTAATTCTTTTCTTATAAGCTCCTTTAAGTTCTGGCAAACCTTATTAGACACTGAGGTTCTGTTTCAAATGTGCTACTGTTTTACATAATACAAAGCTAAAAAACTCAAATCTTAGTTTTAGATGTTGCTTTTTTCAATTTGTCTTCTGGCAGCTTAGTAAAGTATTGCGTAAGTCCTGGCAGATAACTTCCCGCGTTGCTTCAGGATTGAATTACTTTATTTAGCTTCTTACACTTGTAATTTGTTATAGGCTAAAGTGACCTTGCTAAATGTTCATGCAACGCATTTTGTTATTAATTTGTCAGTAGCACTGGGTCCTTTGCATCTAAATGCAAAACACTCTACAAGTAAGAATCAAGTGTCTGTTCATGTCTTCCTATGTGTTTGAGGGACCAAAGCCATTCAACTGTAACAAGAAACATGAGTTGCTTTATTATACTATATTGGTAAAACATTTTCTGGCTTTGAAAACACTGAAGTTTAAAGAAAAATGTTGTTTGTTTTGTAGAATTGGATTCAGTAGCCCTGGAACCAGAAGCAACATATCTGCATCAGTCTGCTGCTGTGCATGGGCTGAGAATCCCTGCTGAGGCATGGAGCTTTATTAGCTCAAGTACAGATCATCTAACTCAGCTGTGTGTCTTCCTAGCAAAGCTTGCTTCTGTGCACAGCACCACGCAGATGTGTGACGAAGGCTTTTACACAGTGAAATGCAGTGCTCTGTTAGAAATGGCTTTGAAGACCTGAATTGACTTGAAGCCCCAGGACACCCCTTTGGAGTTCTGTCAGAAGATAAGCTTCTCTTTATAACTGGTGGAAAGAATGTATTGCGGAGCTGAAGACGGGGTTAAAGATACAGTTCTTAACACTGGTTTGTAATGTAATCTTAGAAATATCCAGGTATGCTGTTGACTGATTCTCTAGAAGCCTGTTCTCTGGAAGGCTCTGAAAAGCACAACTGAACTTCATCTCCTACTCTAAGCGCTTGAAGCAGAAATATTGCTAGTTTGTAGTCGGACAGTAGTTTGGCAATGTGTGGGTTTTGGCTATATGACTTTGGGTGTTCCATCTGCACCAGAACACAGCAGGTTGAGAGCAGGATTTCATGTCCAGAAGTGGAAAAAATGCAAATAAACTGTTTCTGCTGCTTCTGGTGTGGGGTGAAATGTTTGTAAAGTCTCTGCAGGACTGCTGCATTTTCCCTCCTTTGCTATGAAGCCTTCCAGGTAACACACCTATTGCTACTATACTTATCTTGGAAAGCAGCCAGCCTGTACGCGTAACTCATTAGAAAACTGCAGTTTATGTGGCTTTTAAAGGTATTATAACTGTGTGATGTGTAAGTATGCTTCGAAGTGCCATGTATTCCTGAGGCAAAGGCAGCCCTGCAGAATTTCAAGTCCTCTGAAGGATGGAATTTTCCAATTAAGTGGGTTGAACATTTTAAATGTTATTTGCAAACGTTTCTTTTTTTTCCTTTCATATTTGTCTTGGAAAAATATTGAAAAAGCCTGAGGCAGTTGCACAGGCACAAAGGCTTGGCAGAGGTTCTGCAATTGATAACAGCGATTTATCTCTATCGTTATTAAAAAATATACCATAGTGACATAAATTTGTCTGTAGGCGCTCTTCACCATCTCTCATACAAGTACTGTTTAGGCAGAATAACGTGCATGGTAGGGAAATAAAGGTAAGTCTCTCTAGTTTTTCTTTTCAGCCCTTTTTAGAGTAGATAAAATCCATAAGCTGATTTTGCAATTGATTCTAGGTGGAGTCTCGCTGGCTTCCATAAGTTTGCTGTTAGGGTTTTTAGCATGGGGCCTGCTGAAGTTTTACAGCATGTAAAGTACTACTAAGAAAGGCAATAAAGTAGTTTAGCAATTCTGTTGTTTTACAGGCGATGGCTGTCATAATAGAAAGATATTTGAAAAGAAGAAAAAGCAGCTTTGGTTAAAAAGAAAAACAATACACAAGCAACCACACCGTAATATTGCCCATCGAGATTCACATTCATTTGCATCATACCTTTTAACTAGAAAAGGAGGAATTGTTTTGGGTTAATATATTTTGTTCTGAAACAAAGAGTTATTTTGTAAAGGTTGCTCACAAATACAAAGCTTTCACTGAAACTTTGCAAGTTGGGTACCTTGCTTAAGGCCTCTAAAAATCTGCTTTTACATCCCCCCTTTTTATTTTTGTATTTGGACTCTTCAGGATAATATGACTTAGCCACAAGTGTTCTGTCGTGATGTTACTATGCTAGTGATGGTTGGTGGTTTTCGTAGCTTGTTGAATAGGCTGTTTGAATTTTGTTCACGCACATCTCCTGTGTTTCTTTTGAGTTGTTAACCTGATGAGAAAATTCTGAGTTGATGGGGGTAGAAAAGCCATTAGAAGTTCCATGGATATATCCTTACACAGAAGGGAATTGTGAGGTACTGTAAGTAGGTTGAGAAAAGAATTTATCTTGGACATAGTGAACATGGCAGAGCTTTTAGAACCTTGGAAATTCAACATCTTTTAAAATTGTGCATACAGGATCTGTTTGCAGTGCATATCAATAGCTTGAAGAGCTTTCACTGTTCTCTGGGAGTGATTTTGGTTCAGTGCCAGCGGCAGAGATTTTCAGATAACTCCACTAAACACTCTGCAAGTTTTGTCTTTGAGTAACTGTTCTTCAGCACGGAGACCTTGATTTCTGTTCCTCAGCTGAGGATTTTCATGTGAAGTAGGTACTTCTGACATCATAAATGCCACCCTTCCCTGCCAAGGATAACTGTGAACTGAAGTGTTGGGGTGCTCTTATGCAGGGGGAAGAAACTATTTTATTGGTTTGCTTTTAACCTCTCCAATTACAAAGTGGAACATTTTATCTGTTTTTCATATTTTTTCACTTGGACTTGCCCTCTGTCAAAGTTGGTCAGCTATTTGATCTGCTATAGACTTTTAAAAGCAGAGGACTTAGATTTGCCAGCTATCAACCACAAGTAGCTTTTTTTGGTAAGTTAGACTGGGTCTAGAGCTGACCTGCAGGTTTCGCATAATATACCTAATAAAACTGCAGAATTGACCACTGCTCCATGTTTGTGCAAGGTTATGGGATTTTTTGGTTTTATTTGAAGACAGGGGATGAGGGAAATGGGAGGAATACAATACCTGCCAAACCTATGTTTGATGACTTTTTATATTGTTTACTGTTTAATACAGGCTTATGAGGCCACAGTAACTTGCAGGATAGTACAGAGTGCAGCTATATGTATGAAGATAGGATGAGAAAGTTGGGGCTGTTCAGCCTGCAGAAGAGAAGGCTGCGTGGAGACCTCATAGCAGCCTTCCAGTATCTGAAGGGGGACTATAAGGATGCTGGGGAGGGACTCTTCGTTAGGGACCGTAGTGAGAGGACAAGGGGTAACGGATTCAAACTTAAACAGGGGAAGTTTAGATTGGATGTAAGGAGGAAGTTCTTTACTGTAAGGGTGGTGAGGCACTGGAATGGGTTGCCCAGGGAAGCTGTGAATGCTCCATTGCTGGCGGTGTTCAAGGTGGGGTTGGACATAGCCTTGGGTGGCACGGTTTAGTGGGAGGTGTCCCTGTGCATGGCAGGGGGGTTGGAACTGGGTGATCTTTAGGTCCTTTCCAACCCTAACTATTCTATGATTCTATGATTCTATATGCATGGAAAGCCATGAAGAAATAATTCAAAATTATTTGTGTCTGTGTAATATGCATAATAAAAAATGAGTTAGCTTATGGTAGAAAAAGCTCTTGTGTTCTTCCTACAGCAGCTCAAATTCATCAGTTAATCTATATTTCCTGAATATAGTAAGGGATAAAAGTGAGCTACTTTTCCATAAATCAGTCTCTTTTTTCTCAGGAAGCAACTGTAGCTGTTGCTTGATGCCCTCTTGGAAATGACTTTAAATACCTTACCTTATGCTCTCATTGGTCTAATGGTTGTCTGGAGCAACAGTGGAAAGAGCACAGGTAAACAAGAGTTGAAAGAGCATCAGACAGATTTGATGTACCTTGAGTGAATTATCTGCTTACACTATCAGAGAGCTGTACTGCAAAGTATCTTAGTCAGGTCTTTTTGCATTTGGAAAGACACAATTACTTGGAAGACCAGATTAAATATTCTATTAAATTTTTTATTGAATTACAATAGTCAGATTAAGTCTTGGCAAATAAATGAGTTAATAAATTGTAAGATGCAGCAATAATCATATTACTGGTAATATTTACGGAAATTACACATTAAGTATGGTACTTTTTATTTTGTGCATATGTAAGCGAATACCTGCTAGACTGTTGCAGAGGGTGAGGGATGTGGTTTGTAATGGTAATTATCTTTTATTGCCCTATCCTATATTGTTTTGCGATACATGTTAAATCTCTGAAAGGTTTTTAAATGCAAAAACTGAACAAGAGGGAAGTAGTTTAAATGGGCAAGTGCATGTTTCTTCATGTTTTTTCTGTGATAGTGATCTGTGCCATGTTTGTGTGTTCCTTAAAATACTGAAGTGCCCAAGAGAAAGATCAGAAATAAAATATACTTCATAGATAAGCCTGTAGAGGCTGATGGAGCTTCTTGCGTGTATCTTGTGGGCTACTGATTAGAGTGGATATATGTGCAATTAATAATTCAGCTTCTTCCTGGCATTGCTTCCAATATAACCTCTGCTATTTGTGCATGTTTTTAACTGAGGCACAAGTGAGAAGTTATGCGGTCAAAGAGGTGGGTTCAGTTGTAGATCTGGCCATACAATAGAGTTGGTCTACAAAAGCGTGCTGTGAGCATTTTTCTTTTTACAATGCAGTACTACATCAAAGCTAGTTTCTTGTTCTGAGTGCAAGAATTGGTAAACGTTTCCTTTGAAATGTTGTTATGAAAAAGACCCCATTAAATGCTCAAACAGAAAAGCCTGGTGCTTTGTTGGGCTTGAAACGTTCTGCTGGGAACCTTGCCTGGCTAGTGTATTGTCACTTGGCTGCTGGCTTGGTGGTTGCCTGAGACCCCTGTGTTGTTTCCCTGGGAAGCTGGAAAGGATTGTCCAGCTGCCTGCTCTCCTGTCTTGGTGATTCTCTTCAGTAACCTTGGAAAACATTGAACAAGTAAAAGTTGGGATCATTCATCCGATGGCTTATTTAATGGTCACCTCTGGAGTTGGCAGTCTTTGTTCCCCACTTCCCAGCTACTTGAAGTACAATTCACTTCAGCCTGATGAAAGTTTTTTAAAGTTGTTGTGGAAATTGTATCTTCTGACTTGGAAATTATGTTTCAGAATGCAAAATTGAGCACAGGAGCTGGAATTTCCAGTTCGCCTCTTTCATTTACCACACTTCGAGGAAATGCAGAGCTAAACAAAGTCAGTTTGCATTTGACTGCTGGCTTTCTTTGCAGAGCTGTTAGAGAAGAGGCATCATTGGCTGTCTGTGTGAGTTTCTACTTGATTTTGATTGAAGGTAACATTTACCTTTTCCACTGGCAATTGACTGAAAGAAGAATTAAACTCAGTGCCTAGTATTCCCAATTCAGTTCTTGAAGACTAATGAACAATTTTATGGCCTGTGCTAATTGAATGGAAACATACTGACCTGTACAATACAATGTTGTTTTATTGGCACTAAAGAGCCTTTCTTTAGTTTTTCAGTAGTGTAATAAAACCTGATTTGCTGACTGCAAATCAGTGCTTAAAAATCTCTCCAGTTATCAAGCAGCTGGCTCTGTTTGTCCAGGTACTGATTCCATGCTGGGCATTAAATCTTGTTTTATGTTGAACCTGGAAGGCGAATTAACCTGTTTGTGCAAGAACTTTGAATTAGCCAGGAACTGTTACAGGAACGTGAATTGCGTGGTGAGTCTTGACTACTGTGAAACTTCTACACCTTCAATTTTAGGACTTGTTTTGTTTCTTACCAAGTAAGCTTATTTTGCATCCTTTGCCTGTTTATAAGCCATAGAAACGGTTCTGAAGAAAACCTAGTTTTGTTGTAGAGTGTAGAGAACAGGCTGTTTAGAACTTTTTGAAATCGTCGTCATAATAAGCTGTGGTTCGTCTGTCATTCCAGCTGTACCTTGAATAAAGGCATGTATAAGATAAGCAAAACAAGCCAAAATCTGATCACACAGTGGTGCCTCTGCTTTATGTTACTATGCAAACAAAACGTTTGCATTAGAATACTGAGATAATTTCAAGTAAATATTCTAGTAAAGGTTAAGTTCACAGAAATGCAACCATTTTGGAAAGTAATTTGTCCTGTTGTAGCCAAGAATTTTTAAAATGAACTGAAATGTGAAACAAAAATTGTATTTTAAGAATTACTGTTTCTCGTTACCTGGAGACAGAGCATGTTTTCCTTCTGCTGTGGCAACGAGGACATGTGAAGTACAGTACCCCAATAACTTGGAGTTCTGCCACTAAATAGATGAAGAACGACAACCCTGGTATGAGGGTGCTGTCTTTCTCAGTTCACAGCTTTCAGTCTGAATCTTAAAAGAATTTCACTGTCTCTGACCCACACAGCAAATGGAAAGTAGCTTTAAGATGCATAAAGGCCGTATTACATGCTAAATCCAGTGTTGAGAGTGATTACTGCATTAGGAAGAGATAGCTGTCAGCAGCAGGAAAGGAATACTTCTGTACTTTGAAAATGCTTGGGCTCTTTTAGTCAGACTTCCTGTTGAATCCTTTAGTTAATTTCTCGGGTGTCTCATCTCCGACATGAATCATCTCCCGGTTTCTTTGGTTTGAGATTTTTCACATTTGTTTTAGATCATTTTACAAGTCGTTATTACATACTCCTTTCCCTTTGAGATGATTTGGTTGTTTTTAAAATCATGTTTTGAAGCTGCTGTATTTTGCATTGATTTGTAGCTGTTACTTTTCTTGCTGAATGCATATGCTATATTTGGGATGGGTGACATATCTGTAAAGTTACTTGGATTCTAAGCTAGGTGTTTTAAGGGGCTGATAGATGCAAAAGGATGCTAATAGAGTCCATTCCCTGTTGTCTTTGGTAGTAGGTGGCTGGCACAGTGGTAAACTGTGTACAGTAAACAGCCCTTGTAGCGCCAACACAAGTTAACACCAGCGTGCAGAGCCTGGCCTGGCTTGGAAGGATTCGAGTGCTGAGCCTGCATGCCAGTTGTGCAATCCTCAGCATTACAGCTTTCCTTCTCAGCAGGGTGTGTGGCTACCTGGAGCCTTCTGCTCTTTGCTGGCCCAAACAAGCTTGTTGGATGGGGCTTGGAGCAACCTGGGCTAGCGGAAGGTGTCCCTGCCCATGGCAGGGGATTGGAACTGGATGAACTTTAAAGTCCCTTCCAACCCAAACCATTCTAGGCTTCTGTGACTTCCACTGACTAGCCCAGGGCATGTCAGTGGCCAACACCCAGCATTGTGTGGTGAATACTCATCCTTGACTGTTGACTAAAATAAGAGTGTATACATAAATGTTTCTAAACTGACATGCATAGGTAGGTGCATTATAAATCATGTAACCTATTGCCTGGGCTGTAACACCACCACGTGAACCCACAAATGGAAACACATGTGTTGAGTGTGTTAACAATTTCACCTTGTTGCTAAAACGAGCTTGCTGAGCGCTGTTTCCAGAAGGTCGGCTGGATGGTGGCTTTCTGCTGTAAGTTCTTCACTTTATCATAGGTTTCTCATTTTGCAGTTTTGCTCAAATTCATGAAAGGGGAGTTGTTTTTCTGTTCTCACACCTGTTTGCATGTTCTGTGCTTTATTATGGAGGAGGTAATTCAGGGACAAAGTCTATCCATTATCTTGGATAAATGCACGCACACATGTGGAAAGCTATATGATGTATTAAATATAAGCAATATATATGTGTCACACTTTTAAATGTGGCTGCAAGAAAGATAAATGACATTGATTTAACACACATGGTATCTTTTGTGTCTAGAAATTTAACCCAGTGGAATGTAGTATAATTTATATATGCATATACTGTAAGGTTAAAGAAAATAGTGCTGGGGTGCTGTTTGAAGGAGAGAAACCTCAGCACTTTCCTGGGTTTTTTCATAGTTCAGATACCTTCATCTTAAAAAGAGTTTACATAGTCTTTCACATAAAAGAGAGAAAAGATGGGTTTTTTTCCTTGAATGTTTGGCTCTGTGCTATGACTTGAGGGAGGGACCAGTATAAACTGTGAAGAGGCCAGACTGTAACTAAGTGAACCTACATTGCTTTCCTAGGAGTCCAGGAGGATGACAGTGATGTCTTCTCTCATTAGCTCTGTGGTTACCTGTGTCCAGTAGTCAAACATTTGGAGCTGGAACGTGCACCTCTGCATTGTCCAGCACCTGCTTGGAACCAGGGTGTCTGTCTGGCGGATGTCACTGTGTCTGACCCGACGAGCAGTGGCTCTGAGAAGCCTTACAGAGGACCAGAGTTGCCTGCTGAAGAGAAATGAAGTCATGTTCTGTGCCTACTAGGGGGTTTTACCTGTCTGAAAGCTGTCCCTAGGTGTTCCCAGATGTTTTGCTGTGTGATTTCCTCAAAAAAAGCTTCATTAGATAAAGCACATTGGATCTTAATCCTCCCTGCTGCCTTTTGCAGTAGGTCTCAAATCTTGATTTGTCAGGAGAAGGCCTTTTCTTCTAGGGCTGCTGCAACTAGTGCTTTTCTTTGCCCTTTCTATATTTCCTGTCCTCTGCTTTCCTTTCTTTTGTCCTCTGCTACTTTTATTTTGGACTTTCCACACACAGGTTTGCAGTAACAAACACGAGAAGGCAGTTGGATCATTGTTTCTTCAGTGCAGTGCTCTTCAAGGATCCCTTGATATGTCAGAATTGATTCGTATGTGCGTATGTAGACAGCTGGTTATTTAGTTCCTGCTTTTTGGCAGGAAAGAGAGTGCTCTGTGCTCCAGGATGTGAATAATGTGTATTTGTTTGAATTCAGATTTCATTGTGGTAAAGTATTTCTGATATAGGTATCAGCAAACATTTGTGTTTAGTGCTACTTTATTTGTTGCTATGCTGCAAGGAGTTGGGCTAAATACAGCTCACTGTGTCCTTCTTACATTAACAAATTTGCACGGCCTCTGCTCTTGGCCTTCCTCCAAATATGTACAGTTTAGAAAATTGTTTAAACCCAGAAGTATCCTAAAATAGAGCTACTTTCTTGTCAGCATGAAGTAGCAGAATAAAATTGGTGTGCTAGCAACACTGGTGTTGCCATTTCTCGACTTCTGAATGCTTTGCTGTGCAAACATTATTGCTATGGACATTGTACAAAACATGCTTGAGATAAATCATGTATGTTACATTACACAGGCCTTAATGGATTACTTTTCCATTGCTCACTTTAAAATGAAAACCGCCAGCTTCCTGTTTTGCTTTTCTTGAAGTTCTGTCCCTCCGAGCTCTTACAGCTTCTAGAATAGCCTGTCAAAAAAGGAATTCAGTGAAGTGACTGAAAAGTGACTTCTACTTAACCTTTGGTCTTCTAAACAATTGCTTGAGTCCTAAATAGATGAAACCAGACTATTTTTGGGCCCTAATCTAGAGAATTGATATTTCCACATTTGCTTTGTCGTAGCTGGTAGTAGTTGCTAAATTGCGAAAGCTTGTAGCTATTGCAAATGCTTGGAGGATTGCAGACTGTTCCGCCGTAATGCATTAAGAAGCTCTGTGCACTGTACATTTCAATTTATAATAAGGGAGTCTAGCTGATGGCACTGAAATATTCCCAGTCTAGACTGCTGTCTTAAAAAACAGAGGGTATTGACTTTTTGGTGGGGTAAGTTGGAAAATAACTGATAAGGGCAGTTAAAGTACAACAGACTTCAAAAGGTCTCCAATTCTCTAAGCCAGGGTGGGTCGGGAGGTGGGTCAGGAGGTTTCAGCCGCTGCTTGCCTGCCCTGCTGAGATGAAAAGGAGCTGGTGTTTGAAATGGTTGAGCAGTCTCACAAGCTTTGAGTGGTTTCTGAAGGAGGTCAGGTGCAGACCCTTGTTAGGTGGGGAAGATGTCTGCAACACTGTGTTTAGCAAGAAGAAACAAAATGGATAAAGAGAAAAGGCAAAGTTCCTTGTCTTTAGAAAATGCTAACGGTGCATTGCCAGTTACAAAGGTAATGGCTGAAAAGTTTAACATAACGAGTGTTCTTAGGTGTTTTTAGCAGGGCCTGTTGTGATAGGATGAGGAGTGATGGTTTTAAACTAAGGAGGGTAGATTCAGGCTGGATGTGAGGGAGAAATGTTTTACAATGAGGGTGGTAAAATCCTGGCACAGATTGCCCAGAGAGGTGCTCAATGCGCTGTCCCTGGAGACATTCAAGGCCAGGCTGGATGTGGTTCTGGGCAACCTGATCTAGTTGAAGATATCCCTGCTCATTGCAGAGGGTTGGACTAGATGAGCTTTGAAGGTCCCTTCCATCCCAAACTATTCTATGATTCTGTGATTCTCTTATATACCTCTTTAATACCTGTGGATAACAAAAATGGCTTGCTCTAGAGTTTCGAGTGGAACTACATTGTGTAGTAAGTGGAGGAAGTTTTGATGTAGCTGGTACTTTTATGATCCCTTTAATGCCCTATTGCTCCTTACAAATCACTGTGTTTATGAAGTCATTCTCCTACTGCTGCTTGTGAAGTGGAGCATCTTGATTGCGTTTACTGTCACCATGTGGTGTTAGCCATGGGAAAAAAAGAGAAAAAAAAAAAGGAGGAATATTGTCTCAAACTAGACTTACGGACTTGAAGAGTTATCTATTTACTTTCAGTTTATGTAACACAATGCCAACTTTCTTTTTTTCAGAGCCATGGTGTCATGGAGAGGGATATACTTTGTACTTACACTATTCTTGGGAAGTTTTTTTGGAAGTATATTCATGCTGGGTCCTTTTCTACCTTTGATGTTTATCTCACCAGCCTGGTATCGCTGGATCACCGATTCCATTGTGGCCACTTGGCTCACACTCCCAGTGGTAAGTTTCAGTTTGATGAGTCAAGTTCTGGGCAACTGTTTCTAATCCCACAATTTAGTTTGCTCGCTTACGCTTTTAATATTTGTTTTCTTTCCATGTTTTTTGTTAAAACAGGCCTGAATATGCTTACTAACTGTGGGACTTGGGTTTTAGGAGATTGGCGCCCTCCTCTTTAACAGTTTTAATTTAAATGTAAGCTAATACCATGTCTTAATAGTACTCCTGAAAAAGTCCTGTCGTGACATCTCCATCCACTGTCAGTTAGATGCTGATCAGAGGAGTGTAGGTGAAGCACTAGGAAGCAGGATGACTTTTTAACATTACATACTTCCTAAATGAATAGTCTAACAAACTGTTCCTTTCAAGTGTGCTGCAACTGTCTAATTAGGAAAATTATTTGCTGCCTGGTACACTGTTGCCGATCTTCGCTATTCGCTTACTTAATCCCTCTTAGAATTTAGTCCTTGTAGTTGAATTAGAGCATATGATTTCAGCTGAAGAAGAAGAACTGCCCCTAGAAATGATGTCTTCCTCGCTTATAATGCATCAACTTTATAGGTATAGAAGAATTATACCAATATATATTTCTGGAAATATGTATTGGAAACCAATAACAAAGCTCTTCCCTGAATTGTTGCTGAGGAAAGGCAGTATGAATGGGATCTGTCTCTTCATCCGTCCGCTGAAAACAAAGGGACTTTGTTCCTCTACGCCTTTAAAGATTTGTTTAACTTTTTATGAAGTAAAATGCTATATTGATGTGCAGAAATGCATATCTTATGGCATAAAGAAAGGTTTATCTTTATTACATATCAAGTAATTTCTGCTTTCCCTGTTTCTGTCTTGTGTGTTTTAAAAGGGGTGTGAGCTGTTTCCTGTTCTAAAACTTTTGTCCTTTTCATCATTACTAAATGCAATGAAATTAGGAGGGAAGAAATAATTACCCATAAAGGGAATAGAGGGATTGTTAGTTCCTGTGATGATGAAATTTAGCTGAATACTGATAGGGTCACAGATTGACCCTTTCACTGTTTGTGTCCCAGTTCTTCTAAAACTGCAACTCCTAAAATTAGATGCTGGACTTCTATCTGATTAGCTGCCTGAGCTGTATAATTCTGGATTATTACAGCTAGTTTATGCTAACATTTGTTGTCCAGAAGTTTGATTTCAGCCCACATTGGACCTAAACTAAAATAATTTGAATACTTTCGTGAAAAATACTGTCTTGTTAAGGATCTTCGGGATTTAGCTTCAGGAAAGAGGTCTAAAAAAGATTTTGCACCCAAACATTTTGGGGCTCAGACCTCGTCTGCATTAGTTTTCTGTCCTTATACTTATTCCGTTGTTAGTTAGGAGAAGCAGGTACTTGAGTTTGCATCTCCAAATAATAAACTAATGTTAGACCAGTTGAACTCCAGCAGGGAAATTCTCACCCTGACCTCTGTGGTGTAAGAAAGAAACTTCTACCTTCCTCACTCCTCTGCCACATAGTATTTCCTTTCTAGCAGAGTCTGTAGGATGGGACAGTGAGGTGGTCTTAACTGTTTCGGTTTAGTTTGTCTTATAGTAGCACTAGGGTATGTAGAATGGGATATCTGTTCATTATTATGGTTAGGTCGACGTTAAATATGTGATGTGATTCTTATTTAACTATCAAAAAAAAAAAGCTGGTTCTTTCTTTCCTGAAAGAAGGTAACTGTTTACCATTTTGTGCTGTGCAATCTGTTCTGCTTTTGCAGTTGTCCACAGTTACTCTTGACAGCAATATTTTTGCCAGAATTGTAGTGAGCTATGAATAGTATTCATATTTGGCACATAAAATGCTTTTCATTCTGAGAGCTCAAGCCATTTGCGATTGTGAGAATGTCATTCCCTTTTTACAGGTGACTTAAACTGAAAAATGTGTGTTCTTTGAGGTTCTGTGGCACAGAGGTGACAGAAATATGAACAGAATAGAAAGTTGTTTTACTTCCTAGAGCTCTGTTTAAATCCTTAGACTTTGCTTTTTTTCTGTATTTTTTTCTGGAGAAAGAATACGGAAGAGGAGGTAAGGAGGTAATTTGAAGTTTTGTATGTTAAGGCCAAATGTTTGTTCCTCTATGTGTCCAATCATGGTTTGGTGGTTTCTTTTCCTGCACTAACTAGGTTGGACAGTATCCTGCCAGTGGCCCTGATCTTAGGACCTCAAGTCATACTTCTAGGTAGTATCTATCTGTTGTCTACATCTGTTTCTTGGGATTTTATACCTTTCCACTGTTTTTTCGCTAGGCATTAAAAGGTTGCAAGGCACTAGCATTCAGCCAGTTGTGGGGTAGAGGCAGGTTCATAGGTAGCAGTGTAGACCTGTACAGACCTAGGTCTGCATTAATGTACTGTGTCCAAGCTTGTTTGGGATTTCTCTCTCTCTGCTGCTCTTTGTGCCATTAGGTTCTAGCTCTTTTTGCAGGTGGAAATCAAGCACAGACCTGCTGACCGTTAGGATCCAAGCAGAAAGCAAGGCAGCTTCTGATGCCTTCCCAGCCCTGATAGTATTGAGCAATAGGTTACTTGTGCAACCAGTCTTTCCTTAGATTACCTACCAAATTATAACTGATTCCCTTACTTTTATTCTTATGTGATAGTATTCCAGGAAAACCAGGGGAAGGTAAGTTTAATGTTGGACATTGATTGGAAAAGAGTGCTTTTTAAGAAGCCCTGTTTAATTATTGTTTCCTCTTCCATTAAACAGCTGACTGTTACTGTGGGAAAGCTGTCTGCTTTGTTAGAAAACAGTCAGAAATTTGTTTACCAGTGATGATGTGAGTGAATAAGTGAAATAATTCAAGTGAATTTTTATTGCTGGTGGGCTGATGCTTTTCTTCTGGGAGTGCAGCCATAATATTGAGACATTATTTCTAGGCCTTGCTGGAAATGGTGTTTGGTGCCAAGGTGGTTGTCACTGGTGATGGATTTGTTCCTGGAGAAAGGAGTGTCATTATCATGAACCATCGTACACGAATGGACTGGATGTTCCTGTGGAACTGCCTGCTGCGATACAGCTACCTCAGACTTGAAAAAATCTGTCTCAAATCCAGTCTCAAAAGCATCCCGGGATTTGGTAGGTTGCTAAACCCTTTCATTTGAAGGGAAAATGTGCTTAAGTCTTGCCCAGCGCTATTCATACCCTGTTAAATAACCCAGGTTTAAATTCTGTTTCAGTACTTTAAAAACAAATTGTGCACCATATGGGGCATATTGAGCGATTAAACCATAGATCTCCCAGAGGACACCTGGACTTCATGCTTAAGCATTTCTTTTTAAAGATACTCCATGTGCTGCTGTTTGCTTATAGGTAAAAATATTTCTGCATTACGTACTGAAAGCATTTGTCAGAAGTTTGAAGAAAGATTTTGAGTCTTTTCAAAATCTCTTTCGAGGCTTTGTTTTGATGCTGTTTCACCCCATGTTGCAAATGTTCTCATCAAGCCTCTTTCTTCATTAAAGGAGTGTGACCAGCAGGTCGAGGGAGGTGCTCCTGCCCCTTTACTCTGCTCTCGTGAGACCTCACTTGGAGTATTGTGTGCAGTTCTGGTGTCCTCAACATAAAAAGGACATGGAACTGTTAGAACAAGTGCAGAGGAGGGCCACGAAAATGATCAGGGGACTGGAGCACCTCTCGTATGAAGATAGGCTGAGAAAATTGGGGCTGTTCAGCCTGGAGAAGAGAAGGCTGCGTGGAGACCTCATAGCAGCCTTCCAATATCTGAAGGGGGCCTATAGGGATGCTGGGGAGGGACTCTTCATTAGGGACTGTGGTGAGAGGACAAGGGGTAACGGGTTCAAACTTAAACAGAGGAGGTTTAGATTGGATCTGAGGAAGAAATTCTTTACTGTGAGGGTGGTGGGGCCCTGGAATGGGTTGCCCAGGGAGGTTGTGAATGCTTCATCCCTGGCGGCGTTCAAGGTGGGGTTGGACATAGCCTTGGATGGCATGGTTTAGTGGGAGGTGTCCCTGCCCATGGCAGGGGGGTTGGAACTCGATGATCTTGAGGTCCTTTCCAACCCTTACTATTCTATGATTCTATGATTCTATGATTATCAAATTGATACTATTGAGAAGATTTATAAAAAACAAAAAGCCCTGTAGGCAATTGCAAAGTTGATGGTTCATTTTAATAACCGTAGTTTTAAATTGAACTTGGTTACGCAAAATATGCTGTACAGGATATGAAATAATCAGTATTTATAATAGTGTAGGCTGGAAATGGATCCGAGTTGCACATACTCAGAGAAATCATTTCAGATAGGCCAAAAATTGACATTCAGATGGTTTCTGAATAAATAGGCAGACTTAGCTGAAATAAAAGCATCTCTCTGCCTTCTTTTTATCTCTTAGATTTATTTGCTGTTTTATACAAAACTAGCTTCGGTAGGATATGCATCAACTTTATGATGTCAAAAGAGTAACTTTATTTATGGTTCGCTTTTGTCAGGCCATTTATCAGAACAGATCATTTTGGCAGGATTCCATACTGAGGAGCTCTCGTACTTTTGTGCTGTTATTGCATTCACTTGCTCAGCCTTTAGTCCTCTTAAGTAAGAGCAGCAACTAGGTAGCATACTTTCCTTTCCCTAGCAGTCAAATGTTAGGGTTGGTTTTACTTGACAAAAGACATGTCTTTTAACATCACAGGTAATGAGAAAATACATATTTAGAGAAATGTTTTATCTGTATAATACAGCAGAGATGTTTTGAAATCTTTTCTGGAATCAGCTGCACGTGCAGCTTTTAAAGTAGTGGTGGAAGATGCAATCAGGAGTATAGGCTGGAAGGTTCACAGGTGTCCTGGGTTCAGCAGTAGCAGTCATTTTTCTCCTCCTTGGTAGCTGGTGCAGTGCTGTGTTTTTGATTTTGGGCCTGGGAACAGTGCTGATAACACCAGTGTTTTCAGTTACTGCTTGGTGATGTTTAGGCTGGCCAAGGACTTTGTGAGTCTCATGCTCTGCCAGGGAGGAGGGGAAGCTGGGAGGAAGGAGAGACAGGGCACCTGACCCAGACTGACCAAAGAGGTTATTCCATACCACAGCACGTCATGTTCAGTATGTAGAAACGGAGAGCGGAGACCCGGAAGGGTGGTGAGGGTGCACGGTGGGGGGCACTGGTGGGGGTGCACTGGGTGACTGGGCTTGATATTGGATGGTGAGCAATTGTATTCTTTTCCCTTGTATTTCTCTTGTCATTATTATTATTGGTGGTAGCAGTTGTGGTTTGTGTTATACCTTAGTTACTAAAGTGTTCTTATCTCAACCTGTGGGAGTTGCATTCTTTCGATTCTCCTTCCCATCCCTCCAGGAGCGGAGGGAAGAAAGAGTGGGGAGTGAGTGAGAGAGTGACTGTATGGGTTTATAGACTTAAACCACGACAACAGATTTCTCTCTTTAAAAGTAGCATATATTTTGATTGCAGGAAAACATTTGTATGTGTGCTTGTTAATACCTTTAATGCAACTGAAAGGTCAGCTTCTGGAGCTTGGATGCTACGTTATGCTTGACAAAATTTGTATCCTGAAAGAGTGTTAGGAGTTATTTAGAGGTTGATTTTATTATACTTTTTCTCCCTCTAATTCTCATTTCTTCACATAAACTGAGCACATCTGCTAGACTTGATGAGTAGGCTCAGGCAGATGGAGCTGTGGCAGACAAGTGTTAGCAGACTACAATGCCATCTTTGTTCAGTCTGACAGAGTAGCTTAAGGTGCTAATGAAATTCTGGGCTTATGCTCCACTTTGTGGGCTGTGATGGCAGACATTTACTCCTGTTGTCTGTGCTATAGGATTACAATTTCTGGCAGTAGAGTGGGTGCCTGGATCTGTAGTGTTATAATCCATTATTATTATGCCAAATCTCTAAGTACCCTCCACAATATATAGGCTTTGAGTACTTTGGTTGCAATGTTGTGAATTACAGCTTATTTTTTAGTAAACTGTTTATGTTGTGTTATTAATCACAGGAGGGGAATTAAACTAAACAACATCCTTCACTCAAGCCATAATTTGATGCCTAAAATTGTGAATGAGCAGCTTCTCTTCTATCATAGTGTATCTAAAAAGAGGCCTTAGAAATACGTGTCTGTGTTCAGTCAGACTGTGTTTTGAGTGCCAGATTCTTGCAAAAATAAAGTATTCCCTATAGCCACATAATCAGGGGATAGTTGGAGACTCTTAGATTAAATTAAGATTGCTGGAAGAAGATGACTCTGTATGTGGTTTGGCAGGACAGTAATATAGTAGAGGATGGTGTCTAAAGAGGACAACCCTGAATCTCATAGGTAAGAGTAGAATTTCTCCTGCTTATCTCTGCTATGCTATGTGATAGACCTTTCATAGCTGTTTATCAGATTTAGTTTTTGTTTTTTTTTTAAATTGTTTGGTATTTCTTACATGAAGGTTTTGTTTGTTTCGTGAGCTTGTAAAAGTGAGAAGATAACTTGGAAATCAACTAGGTACTTACTATAATTGATCTTGAGATGTTGCTCATTTAAGGTGTAATATTTGTGGAAATTAAACCAGCTACTCTCATCATGTCTTTCAGTTGCATCTTTTCACGTATTTACACGAATTAGTTGTACATAGTCAAAAGTATAGGATTATGGACTTATTCATCATGATGTCATCTACCTGGACTTGTGTAAAGCCTTTGACACTGTCTCCCATGACATCCTTCTCTCTAAGTTGGAGAGACATCAATTTGATAGGTGGACCACTCGGTGGATAAAGAACTGGCTGGATGGCCACACGCAAAGAGTAGTGCTCAGTGGCTCAGTGTCCAGCTGGAGACCGGTAACGAGTGGTGTCCCCCAGGGATCGGTGTTGGGACCGGTCTTGTTCAACATCTTTGTGGGTGACATGGACAGTGGGATTGAGTGCGCCCTCAGCAAGTTTGCCGATGACACCAAGCTGTGTGGTTCGGTTGATACATTGGAGGGAAGGAATGCCATCCAGAGGGACCTTGACACGCTTGTGAGGTGGGCTGATGCCAACCTAATGAAGTTTAACCATGCTAAGTGCAAAGTCCTCCACCTGGGTTGGAGCAATGCCAGGCACAGCTACAGGTTGGGCGGGGAGGAGATTGAGAGCAGCCCTGCAGAGAAGGACTTGGGGGTGTGGGTTGATGAAAAAATGAACATGAGCCGGCAGTGTGCGCTTGCAGCCCAGAAGGCCAACCATATCCTGGGCTGCATCAAAAGGAGTGTGACCAGCAGGTCGAGGGAGGTGATCCTGCCCCTTTACTCTGCTCTCGTGAGACCTCACTTGGAGTATTGTGTGCAGTTCTGGTGTCCTCAACATAAAAAGGACATGGAACTGTTAGAACAAGTCCAGAGGAGGGCCACGAGGATGATCAGGGGACTGGAGCACCTCCCGTATGAAGATAGGCTGAGAAAATTGGGGCTGTTCAGCCTGGAGAAGAGAAGGCTGCGTGGAGACCTCATAGCAGCCTTCCAATACCTGAAGGGGGCCTATAGGGATGCTGGGGAGGGACTCTTCATTAGGGACTGTGGTGAGAGGACAAGGGGTAATGGGTTCAAACTTAAACAGGGGAAGTTTAGATTGGATATGAGGAAGAAATTCTTTACTGTGAGGGTGGTGAGGCCCTGGAATGGGTTGCCCAGGGAGGTTGTGGATGCTTCATCCCTGGCGGCGTTCAAGGTGGGGTTGGACATAGCCTTGGATGGCATGGTTTAGTGGGAGGTGTCCCTGCCCATGGCAGGGGGTTGGAACTCGATGATCTTGAGGTCCTTTCCAACCCTTACTATTCTATGATTCTATGATTCTATGATCTATTCGCTAGATGTAGCTTAATGGTAATTTTGCTTTGGGTTTGAGAAATATTTTAAAGAATATAGTGTATTGCTCTCAGTCCCTTTTCTTTCTGATGTTTCAAAGGTTTTTTGTTTTTAACAAGCGTTTAGTTTCAAATGATGTGTAAGATAAGGTTTATAATGCAAACCTGTCATTTCCCCAATTCTGAAAACCTTGCTAGTATTAAGCATAGTACCTTCGTTGTCGTAAGTACTTTCTCATTTGGGATGTAAAAATAGGCCTATGAGACATTATACTCATCCAAGTGGTATATAAGATAGGTGAAGAGGAAAGCTTGGCATGGAAATAGATCCGGAGTCCTTGTTGCCCCCTTTGTAGGTTAAAAGTATAAGGGTATCAGATTTAATAAGCCTGTGTTACAAGTAGGCAGTTATTTTCTAGTTAATGATAATTAAAGTTGGAGGAGTCAGTGTTTCAAGTATTCGCACTGAGTCATTTATCTAGTTCTTAAGTTATTAATTCTTTGCATTCCAGTCTATGAAAAATACTTTAAATTGATTAAAGGTGAGCCTTAAAATAAGAAGTCCAAAGAAAAACAGATGGTCCTTTCTTCCTGGAACTGCGGCTTTGGCTTGATAAATTGTGTGCAGTAAAGTTTTCAAAAAGAGGTATTACGTTTCAGTAATCTCAATTTCAGATACATTCTTGCAGCGTTTCAGAACAACTTGCCAAAGTTGGCGTCTCAAGGGAGCTCTGCTCTGCTCATAGCTGTTGCTGCAGTTTCTGATCTGACATCATCAGAAACTACTGACACATTCTGCAGTGTCAGTTTTCAAGGAGAATTTCTAATGGCATTAACAGTTTCCTGAGTAGTCTGACAAGATGGGACTTCTCTACCATACTTGTAATAGATACCTACAGCTTGTACTCTCGCCTATTCTCAATTAAGGAGTAGCACTGGAAGTGATGCAGATGATGATGCAGTTGTGTTCAGCATGTGGTATGGAATACATACTGTTCGAGTAGGTACCAAGGGACATACACAGTAGTGTCAGATGGCGCATTAATGACTAGAAGACAGTTGCATCATTTCTTTTTTTTAAGTTTGCTTAATAGTTTCATTTGTAAAAGTCTGGTGATATGAACCAGTAAGATTTCACTGGAAATAGAGATCATACAATCATAAAATGGTTTGGGTTGGAAGGGACCTGAAAGATCATCCAGTTCCAAGCCCCTGCCATGGGCAGGGACACCTTCCACTAGACCAGGTTGCTGGTGTAGTTGCTGAGTAGTTAGAAGCAAAGATAACTGAGTAACTCTGTCCAGATCTTCGTCTCTGAATTCAAGTTATTCTGTAGCTAGTGTTGCTCTTGAAGAGACCGCAAGGTGTAGGAACGTTTTAGTTGTTGTTTTTTTGCTTGTCTGGTTGTAGTAGCTCTCAAAGGCTCAAGTTAGGTTTGTTCCTTGTTTAAAGTGCCAGGGAGGGAAAAAATACAGAGGGCTCGTGCTTTATTTCAGCACTGGCCTTAACCTCACCAATGTGTTACTGCGCTTCAGTTGATCCATTATAGCTGTCCGTGCGTGCGAGCTTCGCCTGAAGCAAATTCAAAGTAATTTGAGTCACCTTAGTTTTCAATGAAGCAAAGCAAAACAACTCAAATGATCCTGCCTTGGCCATGGGCTAAAAGCATGCACACCGACAACTATGATGGATCAGCTCCCCTGAAGTAAAATATTGGTGTTGCTAAGCCTAGAGAATTTTAGCATTTAACTCAATTGGAGTATCGTTAAAGCAGCACGCTGCAGGGAATCTGTGTGCATTTATATTGGCATGGAAGTGTTTGTGCTGCCGCAGCTACTTCCATAGGCATGGGTATAAATACTCCAGCATAAAGTGGCTTTGTTCAGGTTATAGCTGGATTTGCATTCCGATCTTTATCAGTAGAGCAGATTGGTTTAAAAAAATCAAAACTGTAACCTACTGAACTTTCTAGTGGAGCTCATGCCTTGAGTGTCTTTGTTATGTTAAAATAGGCTGAAATGAGAGTTTTGAGGAGCTGTGACGTTTTATCTTCTAGCAATTCAATTATGAGCTGCCAGGCTTTAATTACCTTAGAGTTGTTATCCTACGTGATTTTAAAGTGGAAGTTGAAAAGCATGCTCTTTAATGAAAAGGACAATTGTTATGCTAACAGTTGTTCACAGTGAAGACTCTCTTGAAGAAGGTTTAAGTGTGAGGAAAGGATTATTACTTGGAAGCAAAAATGTGATTTAATTTGGTTGTAATTCTACGTGCATTTTTTTATGGGGAAGGAAAGACTCAGGTGCCCGTTTCCCAGCTTGGCTCTTCCAGGAAAGCCATAATAGGAATATTTTCAGAAGTGTACCACAGAAATTCTCCCGACTCTGTCTGGGAGGGGGGAAAATGACCCCAAACAATCAAACCCTCTCCCAACTTTCATTAAAACTTTCTGTATGCTTTCTATATGATAAGGACTCAATTTTCTCTCCACCCCCTTTGTCTCTCCAAAATGCACATCAGAACAGTGATTTTGGATGCTATCCTTTCTCATTCTCCCCATATTATAAGTGACAAGTGATAAAGAGAGTGGTTATTTTGTCCAAACTCACAGAACAAATAGCAGAAGAATTAAGGTGGCATGTTTTCCCAACTTACATTCCTTTGATTATATCAGTGGGTTGTGCAGCATCTGTACAGATCAGCATATCAGACTGAGTTAGTTTTGTGGTTCCCTCATAAGGAGATGCAGCATCTCAAGAGGATGCAGGGCTGCAGAAGACATAACATGTAGTGAAGATGGCACATCCATGGCAGACTTGCTCTGTTTCATAGGGCTTGTACGTCCCTGTGAACTAACAGCCAGAGGTTGTTTTCTTTCTGTCTTTGGAGATTCTAGAATGACGTGGGGCTTAATTTAGATACGCATTGAGCAAGACAAATCTTTTCGAGTCTTTTTGATTCTTCATGTGCTGTTTCACTGTATTGATGAATTTAAAAAATGCGTTAGAAACAGCAACTTTCTGGTCATCCTGAGGTTCAAGCCTCTGCTTTAGTTTGCTTTAGTTTTTACTGATCTTATATTATTCTGATTGTCCATATCAGGGGACACCTTTCACTAGACCAGATTGCTCAAAGGCCTGTCAGACCTGGCCTGGCCTTGAGCAATTCCAGGGATGTGGCAGCCACAGCTTCTGTGGGCAACCTGTTCTCAGTGCCTCACCACCTCATGGTGAAGATTCATCCTAAAGGGGAAAGATATACTGAATCAGATGTTTTACTGTAAAATTGGGAGTGCTACTGTGAATCTGTATTTGTAAATTTTATCTCTTAGCTAGGTTTGTAATTTGCTCAAAGAATTCATTACCTCAAATGGTAGATGTTCAATTCATTATATTCCTATTAACTACATTATTGGAAATGAGCGTGGTTTAACAAGAACATGCCAGGAGCACAGACTGTGCTTTACAAGAGTGTTTCAAGAAGCTTTCTTATTTTATTTTCCTAGTTTTTGTATTCAAACCGTTACACTGAATTTAAGAAAATCTTTTAATTTTCATTATTAGACCTAAAACCATCTATGAAAGAAACCCAAATATACCCCACAGTATAAATGGCTGATCCTAAGAGAATTTGCAGAAACCTGTTCAGCGGGCATTACTGGTAAGAACTTAACTGTAAGCCCTGGCTTCCTGTGTGCTTTTCTATGTGCTAACATCTTCCAATACCTGTGGATTTTTGAAACAAGAAACAGTAAGAATTGTATGGTTATTGCCTTGTGGGTATTCTATGCAGCAAAACACGTGGAATAAGGTATTGTTAATGGGCCCAATTATTTGTCTGTAGTGGGAATCTGTGCTTCCAAGTGATTTCCCTTATTAAGCCTAGATGTCTGGTTCCCTGTTGCCTCAAAAGCCTTGATCAGGACCAGACCACTGTTGAATACAGGCACACTGAATAGTGCTTGAATTTTTGACCAAGATAATGCTATGAAAAACCAGTGAACGATGCAGTCGAAGAAAAGAGGGAGGATGAATCAAGTGAAAGGAGGATGAATAAGGGTGAAATCCCAGAGTTAGGCCTTCTACTTTTCTACTTGTTTCTATTTCTTTGTGTGTGGGGGGTAGTATTGTTAGCGGTTTTGTTACGTTGCTGTAGGAAATACATAGATACCATTTTCTTGATATGTCTTTGCTTTCAATACAGCCTCTTACAGAGGCAGGACTTTTTTGGGGATATCTAATTTCTGAGATGCTTATGGAAATATATATAAAATTGTGATACGAAACCAAACACTTTCTTTGTATAACTCACCTCTTTCTCTCTTTTATTCATTGCCACTTCCATCCTTAGCATCTACTTACTCCCAAGTCACCTTTGCAATGAAAACACACTTAAGAAATCTCAGCTTCAAGCGTTATTTTCTTTTGAAGGATTTTGGGGGGAGGAAAACGGAAGTGCAGGGTCTTAGACTTTAAAAGCTGTGTGCTTGCAGCTACCCTTTTTAGGACAATGCTGCAAATTCTCAACCTACATGAGCTATAATTTGCTTTGTCCCCAAGGCTAGGAAGGAAATGCACCTGTATAGAACATTTCTCTAGTTCAGTAATAGGCTTTTTTTGTATGAGTGTGATTTTTTCCTGTGTAGAATTATGTCCTGACAGAATACGTATTGTTAACATGTTACTGGAGATTTGAAGCTGCTTTTTCAGCTCTGAAAAGTTGATTCAGGGGTCAGGGTGACTAGTTACTCTACCTGGTAGGTTTTCGCACTGCTGTTTTGCAGTTTTGAACAAGAGCTGTATGGTCTGATGTTTCCAAGTGGTGTTATTTATCCAAAATGTCAGCTTCTACAAGAAGATTGTTTTAGCAAAGAAATTGATTTGCATTCTTATGATTTCTTTAGCTTCACTGTTTCTCTGCTGTGTTTTTGTAATCAATCGTTTCTCAAGAACCTGCAAATCAAAAGGCAACTGTTTTTCCCCCATCAAGTAAATGTTGCCTTTGCTAGGAAAAATTCCTGTTGCCCAGGAGCTTTTAGACGACCAAAAATGCTGTGCAAAAAGAGCAAAATATAATTGCTTTTGTTGAACAATATGTTGACCTAAACTCAATAATGAACTGCATGGAATGTCTCACTGCAGGCTATATGCGAGAAGGTGCTTCCTTCTGCTGCTTGTTCAGAAATCTTGCTGATTAGCAAAACCTTTCATTTTGCCCATTGCTTTAATGAATTGTTCCCATTTCTCTCTGCATTCCTATTTGGATCCCACATCGTGCCTCAGACTTGTTACGTGTTGTTTTTCCAGCAGCATAATGCAGGCACGCTGTGGAATGGAAATCAAAGGAAGAGTTACTTTTGCTTCGTTTGAAGGCATGCATCTGCAAGCCTGTGCTGGGTTTTCTCTCCTGCTTGAATCTGGTGGGGTGGTGAGACATGTAAACAGCAGGCATTTTTCCCCATCAGTGCATGGATCAGGGCTTTGGTTGAAGGCAATAATTCATCATTTTTGTTGCCTTTCACTGGAGGCCTTGAAGCGTGAGCAAAATGTGGAAGATCCTTCCATGTCATAGGTGGTAAAATAGTTTGGTCTAGTGTCCTGTGCTGGGAGGAAAACTTGCGCCCTTTGCTGTTAGTCATCTAGGTGTTAGATAATCTGTTCTTATTCGAGCAGTCAGGACTGCTTCGTCTAGTTAGATATGCACTTAAAGATAGAATAGTTCTTCCAGAACACTGGATGTTATCTACTGGAAAGGTGAGAAAATCAAACTTGTTCTTCATTTTTCAAACTGGATGCCTCCCAGCTCCCTTCCCTTCTTTTCTTTCTTCCTCTTTCCTGACACACTACTGTCATTACATTACTGCCTCTATTTAATATTTCATAGCCTATATAGAACACCAACACTTGGGACAGGAATGGGAAACTTCTGCGCTATATCCTCTGCTTTAAGAAGTTCAGTCAGTTAAAATATGAGTCACCCTAGCAGCAGCTTTCTTGGTAGCTAAAGGTGTTTGTAGTTGGATGTTCACAGTAGTGTAAAAGAATGATTGCTGGAAAGAGCTTATGTGCAAGTTTCCATGTAATTTAAAGCCTTGTGCTGCGTGAAGAAAGGTAGGGGAGAGGATGGGAAATGGCAGTGATGTTTTTTTCCATGCTCCCTCAGTTATGGACCAAAATCAACTCTTCCTAAGAGCTGACCAAGGAAGTTATCAGCAGGATTTTACTTTGCTGCTTGTTTCCCTTCTTTCTGCCTATGGGTTCTATTGCAATGAGAACATAAGGACTGAATAATTTAGGTATGATGTGTGATGCCACGCAATAAAATGGTTTTGCACAATACAGGTTTTGCGTAAACTAATTTAGGTGTAGTGCCTAGGGTGCATGCAGAAGGTCTGGTCTGAGAGGTAAGAATGACTGGAAAACACCAAAACCACAGCACAACTTTCCTAATCTTTATGTATTTTTCTTTTCTGTCCCATTTCAGAGTTGTACATGGTACAGTACAAGGCATCTCTGTTTCTGTTTAGAGGTCTTTGTTCCTTTGCTGTGTCTATGAGTTTGGTGTCAGATGAGGTATCGTAGAATGGCTTGAGGTGGAAGGGACCTTAAAGCTCATCCAGTTCCAATGCCCTGCCATGGGCAGGGACACCTTCCACTAGACCAGGTTACTCCAAGCCGCGTCCAACCTGGCCTTGAACACTGCCAGGGATGTGGCATCCACAGCTTCTCTGGGGATCCTGTGCCAATGTCTCACCGTCTTCACAGTGAACTGTGGAATATCTCAAGTTGTAAAGATCATCAAGTCCAACTCCCTGCACCTTGAAGGACTACCTAAAACTAGACCAGATTAACTGAGAGCATTGTCCATATGCTTTTCAAGCTCTGGCAAGCTTGGTGCCACCATCAGTTCCCTCGAGAGCCTTTTCCAGGGACCAGCCACCCTTTCTCCTTTTCCTAATGTCCAATCTGAACTTCCCCTGATGCAGCTTCATACAATCTCCATGTGTCTTCTAGAGAAAACAAATACTTTGGTACCATTCAGCACTTGGCACCAGTGTAGTGAAATTTATTGTACCAGTAGGAGATGACTAAATGCCAGAAGAAAGCAGAGTTGAATTATGAAAGTTATGTTTCTGTTGCTTTAAAATTGACTGGGTGTTTTTACATGTGTTTTGTTTAAACATGGATAGCCTCTGTTAATAAAGCTGTACTGATACTTCTTGACACTGCAGATGTAGGAATGTGCTATATGCATAAATGCACATAAAACTTTGTGGTCAAGGTTTAGTTCTGTTTACAGGGGGTTTTTAGCAAGTACAGCGTGCAGGATTTGCTGAGACTGCATTGTGACCATTTCTTTTCTCAGTTCATATGACCACTTCCAGTATGCAGTTACCTGGATATCATTAATTATCTGAATATCTGGGACTCATTTGGTCCAGATTGCAGAAGGCATGTTAGTTATGCATGTTCCATCTGTTCTTTTGATGTAAAAATAAAAAGTATCTACCCCATGTTATACATTACACATCTTTAATCGTACAATTAAGGTTCCCAAACAATACAGAAGAGATTCTGCAGCTTGAGTAATGCATTTTCCAGGCTGACTTATGTAGTTGTTTTAAAAATTGGTGAGTTTAATAAGTGATGCTCTAGCATATTCTCCTTGTAAGGTACTGACACAAACAGAATAGAAAGGAATCTCTGTAAAGAGGAGCTGAAATAAAGTGCAAGAATAACATACTGTAAGTCACCAGCAGAGGAAAAACAGACTTTGAGGATTGTGGTGAGCAAGGAGGAGGATGGGGAGCTGTGATGTTTCTCTTTGATGTGGGACATCCATCTGCAGGGTTTCTGATGAGATACATAAACTAGCCAAGTAGTGTGGTAAGGCAATGTCATGCCCTTCTGAGCCCTGTTGAAGAAGGGAGCATCACAGGCATGTGGTAGAACTGGAGCCCTGATTTTTCATCCTGCTTTCTGAACTATTGGACAGAACTTCTAATGTTAGGTGATATAGTGTATACTAATTTGTTCCCCAAAAGCCAAGAACGTTTATTGAAGACAATGGTCTGTGACCTTGGAGCTATAGGCCCAGCAGCAGTTCCATTTATTTAACTGCCCTGCATTGCCAGTTTATCAGGCTGTAAATTATCACAGTTGTCTTATGTTTTAATACAAAAGAACAGATATACATCAAACCCTTCTATAAGCAAGTGTAAAGAACAACTCTGTATTTTCTTCTATTAGTAATGAAAGTGTTAAGAAGGTATATGTGTCGTGGTTTAAGTCCAGTCAGCCACCCTGTTTGCTCACTCACTCCCCCCTCTTTTTCTTCCCCCCAGCTCCTGGGGGGATGGGGAGGAGAGTCGAAAGAATGCAACTCCCACAGGTTGAGATAAGAACAGTTTAGTAACTAAGGTATAACACAAACCGCTGCTGCTACCACCAGTAATAATAATAATAAGGGAAATAACAAGGAAAGAGAATACAACTGCTCACCACCCAATACCAAGCCTGACCCAGCAGCGAACCCCCACCCTTCTGGGTCTCTGCCCTCCATTTTTACCTCCTGGGCATGACGTGCTGTGGTATGGAATACCTCTTTGGTCAGTTTGGGTCAGGTGTTCTGTCTCTGCTTCCTCCTGGCTTCCCCTCCTCCCTGGCAGAGCATGAGGCTCAGAAAGTCCTTGATCAGACCAAAACATTACTAAGCAGTAACCGAAAACATCGGTGTTATCAGCGCTGTTCCCAGGCTGAAAGTCAAAAACACAGCACTACACCAGCTACCAAGGAGGAGAAAAATGACTGCTGCTGCTGAACCCATGACAATATGTAATAAAGCCTTCAAAAACAATAGATGTTTTCTGCGCAATGCACGTGGTTAACATGCACTACTAAGTGCATGCCTCCATATAATGCAGCTTTCTGTTGTGCTGCAGTGCATTTCTGAGATGTTTGTCCATGGGGCAAATCTGTGTTGCAGTGATTAAGGATATTATAGTGAGGGACATGGTTTTAAATACTTCACCTTATAGAATCATAGAATCATTTAGGTTGGAAAAGACCTGTAAGATCATCAAGTCCAATCTTTAACTCAGCACTGCCAAGTCCACCCCTAAATTATGTCCCTCAGTGCCACATCTGCAGGTCTTTTAAATACCTCCAGGGACAGCGATTCCACCACTTCCATGGGAAACCTGTTCCAATGCTTAACCACCCTTTCAGTGAAGAAATTTTTCCTAATATCCAGTCTAAACCATTGAGATAATTTCCTCTTGTCCTGTTGCTTATTACTTGGACAAAAGAATGACACCCACCTTGCTACAACCTTCTTTCCTGACAGCATTGACTTTATTCTTCCTCTCTTGTAACTTGAGTTTTGCGAAACTGTAGTCATTCCAAATTTATTTGGATTTGTTTATTTAGAGTATGCAGTCTTTTGCTTCCTATCCAAAACCTCCTTTACAAGATAACTAAGTGCTCTTGATCAGAAGACAGCGGGGGAGCAGATAAAATGTTGTGTGTAAGACAAGTTATAGAATATTTTGGAATAAGAGGCACCATAGAAATGTCAGTGTGAAATGTTACTAAAGATGTGTATTTTTAAACCTTAGGCTGGGCGATGCAAGTTGCTGCCTTTATTTTCATTCAGAGAAAGTGGGAAGATGACAAGAGTCACTTTGAAAAAATGCTGGATTATTTCTGTGACATTCGTGAGCCACTGCAACTCCTCATCTTTCCAGAAGGAACTGATCTCACAGGTAGGGTGTGTTTGCCATCTCCTCGTGAAATGCTCAACATGGAATTTCTTGGTTGTTTATGGAAACAGTTAAAAGGAGTTCAAGGCAGGAGCAAGACTGGGTTCTCTTGGACAGTACACATCGTAGTAAATGATCATATATGCTGATTCATTTAAGAGGCACAAACATAGTTCCACTGAGAGGCTTTGCCAGTCTTCCTGACATAAGTTATGTTTCAAAGCATTGATGATTGAAATGGCTTTTGATTGGTCAGTGCTGTATGTACATTGCATTAGCAAAAGTAGATCTCCAGATCAGGAATAAATCATAGGCATGTTTTCTGTATTACTGTGGCAAACAGGGCAAAATCATTTCAGACCCATGGAAGAGGAGCACTAATCTCTCAGAGTTCTTGCCTGATGGTTTGAGAAGAGAAAATTGAGATACTTGTTCCTTGGGCCATGTAAGCAGTCTGTATCTGCCTGTGTAAGAAAAATCTCTCCTTAAACAAATGTTGGCATTATCATCGAAGTAAATCTAATGAGTTTAATCCTTTAGTATTAATTCTTAATAAAATAATATCTACCTTAATACAGGTATCTTATGGCATCAGTAGCAAGCTGCTAACCAGTGTTGAAGACAGCTCAATAGCCAGTAAAAGATACAACACTGTGTGAATATTCTGTGGCTGTTCATGCCTTCAGAATGATTTGATAAGCATCATCTTTAAATAGAAAATCGATTACAATTAAGTTCCTACCTTTTATTGTATTTTAAAGAATTTTTACTATGCTTTCCATTGCAGATACTTTCAGATCATATTTTATTGCAATGCCAGATCAGTAAGTACTAAGCACAGTATAAAAATAACAAACATATACTGCTTTTTTTCCTCCATGTTTCTGATAACCATAAAAATTATATGTATAGTATTCAGATGTTATCACACTGTAGGGAATTGTCATCACTTCATCAGCCTTCCTAAAAGAGGATAAATTCATTGTACGTTATTGGGCTGCTTCACATGGTATCTCTTGTTGAATTAGTTATTTTGTATCTAAAATTAGGAAGAAGAATGGAACTTATCTCACTATAAATGATTTTCTTTTTCCTTTCAATTCAAGAACAACTGCTCCCTCCTAGCTCTGAATTACAAAGTGAAATCTTAATCTTATTCATGGAGTCAGGAGACTTCTCCTTGGGTTGCTCACACCCTCTTTTTGAGCAGGTGTTTCCATCTCAAGATGACTGAGAGAATTGGATTGTTTCTAGTTTATTCCATAAATGATGTAATTCCTCCTGATATTCCTCAGAGACAACAGATTTTAACGAACTGAGGAAACTTCATACTGCAGCTTTCCAAAAGAAGAACTAGCTGTGGACTGAGACAGCCACTTGTGCTTCAGAGTCCGAAAGCAGTGGTGGGGATGCTCCCACCTGCATGTGGAATTGCTTAAGGAAACACAGGGTTTTCTTTCCGCTGTTGTAACTGATAGTATTCCTGTTCTGATTTCCTTCCTCATATGTGTGTAGCACATCCACTTTAACTCTGTGTTGTCAAATGGGTACCTGCACTAACTGGGCTGTTGTGAAGCCAGCGCAGATGGGTGGTGATCCTTTCCCCCTGGGCTGTTGAGCAGCCCAGGGAGGAAGCAGTGCAGTGGGAAGGAAGGAGTGATGGGCAGGGAAGAAGGGAAGATGCTAGAGCACTGCTTCCTTGGGCAGCAGTGCTGGCTGCTAACACGTCAAACTGTCTGGTGTTTAGCGCTCTAACTCATCATCAGTAGTGAATGCCACCTTGAGATTATATCTGTGCATAAGATGTATAGAGACAGGTAAAACCCTGGGGCTTTTTCTGGGAAAGTAAATAGCTCTCCCTATCTAATTGTCTTCACGGGAAACATTAGCTCATATATTTTAACATATTATAGGAGACAGGGCAAAATCTCTTGCCAAGCTAATAGGTTTATGCCATATGAGAATGATAGAACATAATGTATTTTATGTAATGTTTTGAAAAAATGACTTTCAGCAAATTGGCACGTTATTGACATGTTAAGACCTATTGCAGCCTCACGTTCCATCTTTTAGGATAAGAAATAAACCACAGTTTTGTTCTGAATGGTCACTCACTATCCTAGGGGACATTCTGCAAACATACAGGTAATGGCTCTTGTTTTCTGACCACATTTCAAACCTGCTAATTACTTCTGAAGACAAAATTCTTCTGGTGCTTAAAGTGAGAAATAACATTCTACATGTACTTCACTGAAAAGCAGAATTGCTGTGCAGCCCTGTGCTCCTATCATTGTTTTTATCCTCTGAGTGGCCACATGGCAGTGATAGGTTGACTTCTCTGTATCAGAAATTGTAGAACGTTTTCAGGTATTCGAGAAGAAAAGATGTCAAAGAAATGTGAAGTATGACTATTTACACATGGGCCGTGCCTGAGTACAGGTTGGTGAAGTACGTTGCAGTGGGAAATGCTTATTAACAAACCTTAGTAATGTCATGAACCCTGAGGCATGTATTTGCAGCTTGGATGTATAGGGTGCGAGGTAATAATTATAATACTTATTTCTGATAGGTTGGTCATCTTTTCACTCTGGAGTACTTCAAGGTTAAAGCTAAGTGCGTCAAAGGTATTTTATTGTAATTGCTTAAAAAGAAGCCCTCAGCAGACAAATGTGTAGCCAGACTTTCTGAAGCTATGAAGCAAACAGCGCAATCATAAGTCTAATGCTTCTGGAAAGCTGGAATACAGCCCACCATTTTGCTTGTTCTTTTGTTTTCCTTGGTGTTCCTTACAAGACTCTTTGTAGTAATTCTTCAGAAAGCAATAACAAAAAATAGTTGTTGTATTGCTCTGTGCCTGTTAAAGCCTCATTGCCTATGGATTCCTGCCTGCATCCCTGTACATGGTCTCTTCTTCACCCCAATTTCTCCTTTCTCCTTGTGTTTCCTTCCGTGTGATGTTTCCTCTGCAAACCTCTAAACCTCTTGCTGCTGTCTCTGCAAGAGGCAGCATGTGCTCTGTCTCATCCTCACCAGCACTTGTGTTAACCAGTGGCCTGCTGCATGCTGTGCTGAAAGCCCTGATGGAGCCTGCCCTGGCTCTTCTTGTTGTTAAGATCTCTACTCTCAGAAGCTGCCTTTACTCAGTCATTGGATTTTCTGGATCTCCTTGAGGCTTAGTCATCTTTGAATCTCTTCTCTCTGTCAAACTTTGTTTAAAGGTGGCAACAGCTTCAAAAGTTAAGGGGAACAAACAGGTGGACAGAGTGTGATTGCACAGACCTTTTTTATTTGAGGAGCAGCTGAAAAATAAGTAGGAAAGCTTGCTAGAGTCCAGATTTTGGCAGGGGTTTTTGATGTCAATCACAGAAGGTAACATTGCTGGATTCTTCTCTTTTCTAGTAAATGTGATGTACTTTGGTAATGCAAAAAAAGATTGTTCAAAAGCACTGGTAGAGGTTGATGTAACATGTCATATTTTGAAAGTAGCACAAATAAGAACAATTTCTTAATACCTTTTATGCTTTCTATGCAAACCTCCAATAGATTTTTAATCTTAATTCTTTTTTACTTTGAGAGATTTTTTGAGTACTTGCTTGTTCTTTCCTTATCTGGCACCAATATAATTTGAGAGTACTTGAAGTCATGGAAGTACATGTATGCTTTTATCACAAGTTGAATTAAAGGAAAAGGTAGTACTTAATATTCAAATACCAGTGCATTAGTACTGATATTTCAATATTAAATACTAGCAAACAAAAATAAAAGGAGTGGATAATTGATCAGAAATAGTTGCATTAAAGTTGCCAGAATCAGCTTTCCAGTAGGATAATGAGGGAAGTATAGGAGGATGAGGGAGGTTTGTAGTTCTTTTGGGTGATGTCTAGCAAAACACATCAGCCTGGACAATGTTGGATCTGTGAAAGCATGTGAACGTGTTTGTTTGAGAAGAGCTAAGTCTACATACGTATTTCATGGGGAGCACAGACTTAGCTTTGTTTGGTACAGATCTTGGAGTTTTTGTACTCTTTGTACTCACACGAAGTACTTGTACTCTTCAGGCTCATACGAATGCAGCTTGTTACTGCATTATGGCTTTCATCAAAGTCAAATTCTAGAGATTTCTGTTTTAATTCAGAACTGGCTCACAAATTAAAAATATAATTTGACTTTAAAAAGAAAAGGCATTTGTTCACTTTATCCTCTGGTTTTCAGGAGCAAAAGCAATTTAACTTCTTAACAGTCTGTAGCTCAAAATGAAGAAAATGCGTTAGCGTAATTTCTCCTCCAGTTTCTTGAAATGAAATTCTGAAGTGTAGTGCTTCCAGAAAGTGCCGACTTTCTGAGCTTTTCCAGCCTACATAATTTTGAGATAAACGGGGAAAAGTGTAATCAAATGATGTACCAAAGGCAGCGCCAGAGCAAACTAATTGTAAGAGGTTATGGCCAGACCCCTTAAATTCTTGTTTGTTTGTGTAGTTTGACAATTGCTCTGCAGTAATGTCTAAAGACTCAAATTAATTGGACTTCTTGTACATGTCAACGCCCCAAAGAACATACCCTCTGTGAGGCAGCATGTAGTCATTGAAGGAGACAGAGGGGGAGAGGCAAGCCACTGCAAGACCTGAGAAGACAGAGCATGAAGCAGTTCTGGATCAGGAAAGGGCCTACATCACCCTCTATTAATAAATTAGTTGCTTTGTATGAAAATTGATTATTCTACTTACTCTTTTTATCATAGGAGCAAATAGAACTAAGCAGTTAAGATTAGAAATGCACATAAAAGGAATGATGAGCAAAACTCTGGGAGTAGGCTTACTTTGGCTTAAATACAGTATAAGTAAGAAAATACTTGTTTCTAGAAAACAACACTTACATGTATTTGTCAGAGAGGATGAGCAAGAGGGGGCATTACACTTAGCCAAATGATGTGAGATGCATTTTGGGATTGAGGAGACCCAAACTGAATTCATTTCCAGCCCCTGTTTCAAAAGCTGCTTTATGCAATTTGCATGTATTGGAAGCAAAGAAGAGAACATGTGTTTCCTCTTTTTAAGGAAGTGTTTTCACTATCAGCCTTACAAAGCCATCTTTCACTTTTCTTTCACCTGAGGATGTTATAATCTGGACTGATTGTGTAGCTGACAGTGTAGCCTGATCTGTTAAGGGATTTTAAAGAGGATTTGTTGTGTGAATTCCCTCAGATTGGAGAGGATATAAAATGGGTTTCTAATTTCCTGGATCTCTAGGTTTCACGTAATGGGGAACATCCCATTTTCTGTCTTATGCTGAGTACAGTTCTAAGCAGGGGACTTGCTCTGAATGTTCCCCAGAAAGTTTAGGCACAAGTGTCTCACGCAGGGACCCTAAACAGCAGTAGGTACCAAAGGGCTTGCACTGGGTAAGATGGTAATCAGTGCATTTGTTTATAAGCAATAGAAGAGTAAGAAACTGTTTTCTTCAGTTGCTAACAGTAGCAGGAGGGAGAAGAAGGGCATTTATTCTTTCTTTTCAGTGCAATGAAGGCACATCCTCACTTTGCTTTCAGGATAGCGTCAAAACCCTTTGACCTTCCTGACTTGCTGTAATAAATATCGTTTAATGCACAAAGACCTGTGGCTTAATAGTTGTTAGGAAGGGAAAAAGGAGATGATGTTTCCAGATGACAGTGGTCATTGTATTAGCTGGGAGCGTTACTCTAGTTCTGAAATCCCATTACACTAGGGTCATGCAAAAGGGGAAAGAAACAATCTCTGTTATGTAAAACTTAAAGTGCAGAGGCAAGACAGAGATACAGATATCAGGAAATAGCTGAACAGTGTTGGCTGGTGTGCCAGCGTCCAGCTGTTCACACGTTTGTAGAAAGGCATTGTAGTAAAGGGAAATTTGGAAGATGTTTCGCAGATGTTTACAGTGAGTTCTTGCCAAGTGCAAGGAGGTGCATTAAGAGGAGGCTTGAAGATGATTACTTCAAGGCAGTGGGCAGTGGAGGTCCCAGACCTTTTCTGCAGCGTCAATTAGGTCTTGCTCAGAAAGCAGAACTGTGCATTTATTTACTCTTTGGTTTTCCTGCAGTGCAAATAGGAGTGTTTTGGAAACACCAAGGAATTCATTTTCATGCTCCCTCTGAACCAGAGCGCTAGTGAGAGGTTTTTTCTGAGTCCTCATTAAATTTGTGCAGTCCGAGATGCTCAGGACATTTAAGATTTAAGATTTTTTTGGACTGCTTAGCTTTATGTGGATTTACATAGCACTTGTGTCTCAAAGCTTTGACTGACTTGATTTGCAGACTGTAAATGTGCCAAAGTGAAAACTGAACTTGGATATGCAGAAGATGAAGAAGATACTTTTGTCCTTTGGAAGAAACAATACATTAGCTTATAAACTTTGTGATTAATTCATTTAGAACATTTACTTGAATTACCACGGAATCTGGAAAAGAACTCTCGACTTGTGTGCTTTTTATGGGAACACTCTTGGTGATCAACGTCATTTCTTAGAAAATGGAGAGGTTTTGTTGAGCTAATAGTGCAATGCAATTATGTCTAAGAGGTAGAATCTGCCTTTTCAGAGGAGCATTTAATAATTACAAGATTACTTTTGCCATTTCTGCCATTCCAAGTCTTACTCAGAACTCACTTAGCAAATTTTGTTGTCACAGAGGTAGGAATCCTAAAGGCAAGTTCCCTCCACTCATTCAGAATGGTCCATTTTCAGTGTTGAATTGAGTTGTAGTCGAACAGACAAAAATAGATACTCCAATCATGTGGTTAAAGACATAATGCATATGTCCAAGGAAAGATAAATTTGTGTAGCCAAGTGTAATTTTAGTACTTCACACATTCTGTAAGTTTAGCAATGCTTCTTGAAGATGTAATGTTTTCAAGTATTTGTACATTCTGGCTATTTGGCAAGAATTAAATCTTTGGATTCTCTTTGCTGAATCACTTGCTTGGCTGCCATGCAACAGTTTCCTTTCCTCCAAATCAGGAAATGTGTGCACTGAATCTCAAGGCTTGTATGTATGAAAAGCAGTGCTCTTACGCATGGAAACAGTAGGTCACGGGGAAAAAATACTCAATATACTGATGTGCTATAGCGTTTATTAATAGGAAGATAGTCCTTTAGGAGAGACACACATGTTTTCTGATAATCAAAGGGCTCATGTAGTCTAGTAAAAAAAGAAAAATGCGGGAAAGTTGCATTACTGCAAGAAGGATGTCTCACACTGTTGTCAATTTGTCCACTTGAGCTATTCTACCTTTACAGGAAAAAATCTGATGATTATAAGGGAAAGAACTTACCTATAAATACCAATTCTGTTAAATTATTAAGCAGCAATATGTTATTACTCTGTTTCCATCTCTGTTAAGGTTGACTGTGGACTCTTAAAAAAAAGAGCTGTTTCTGATAGAAAATGAATAGATATTGCTTAAGCAATGATCTTGTTCCATAGATCTGTTGGAGGGATTTTGTCTTTTAAAACTTTAAAGCTGTACAAATATGAGTTCTTTAATAAGGTAGTTGATCAAATTAAAGCTAAAAGAGGGGAGATTTAGATTATGTAATAGGAAGAAGTGCTTTACTGTGAGGGTGGTGAGGCCCTGGCACAGGTTGCACAGAGAAGCTGTGGCTGTCTCCTTCCTGGCAGTGTTCAAGGCCAGGTTGGATGGGGCTTGGAGCAGCCTGGTCTGGTGGAAGGTGTCCCTGCCCATGGCAGGGGGTTGGAACTGAATGAGCTTTAAGGTCCCCTCTAATCCAAATGGTTCTATGGTTCTATGTTTCTATGAGACTGATGATGTCCATGTTGCCAGGGGAACACTGCATGTTCCATTGCCTTTGGCCCCAGGGGTCAAAGCAGTACACACAGCGATGGAGGAAGTATAGCCAGCAAAGTCCATTTGGCTGCTAACCAAGGCTGCTTGAAGAGCCTCCTGCACATAGCTGGAGGAGAAATTGCTCCCTCTCCACCTGTCTTCAGAAGTTTTTGCTGGAGTGTCTGTGCCTTCCTTGCTTAGTGAATTGTTAGCAGCTGCTTCTGAAAAGCCTTTGTTCGGTTTCCTCATGAGAGACTTCTTTGTGCCAGATATTCAGAATGCATTTGTCATGGGGTTTAGCCACAGTGCTTTCCAGATGCCTTGCATGTACTCTCTGTCCAGCAGCAAGCATGTGTGGTGACACTGAGGCAGTTGGTCAGTACATTAAACCAGGGTATGTATGTGCAGCGCAGGTTGAGGAATAAAGCATGTCAAGTTCAGAATGAAGATGGAGGATGCTATTCTCATGTATTACATGAACTGTTTTCCTCCATTTAACATTTTGTTTCTGGAATAAGTTTAATGTGGTTAAACATTGACCTCACAGTATTTCTGTGCATCATAGCAAATCTGCATGACTATATATTGTGCCTTTTGAGTTTAAAAAAATAATTGAGGCAGTTAACACATTTTACTGTAAAATGGGTATTGAAGTGTACAGAGAACTTGTAACAGACTTTAATTTATAGATTTCAGAGTGTATGTGATAAATACGAAAGCTTTGCTGGTTATTTTTTAAAATGAAAGGAGAGGGTAATAAAGCTTTTCTTGCAATCCACATGGCTCTTCCTCATGCTATACTAGAGCCAAGGAAAGCGCACTCACTGTCTGCCACCACCTGAAAAGCTGTTGCATATTCGTACTGTCTGAACTGCTGTCGTACTGTTCCTGCCATATCATAATTACATGTAATTCTTGGTTTCCATGCACACTAATTGAAAATGGTGCTTTTTATTCTCTCCTTCAGCCAATACCAAAGCTCGCAGTAATGAATTCGCTGAGAAGAACGGACTTCAAAAATACGAGTACGTCTTACATCCACGGACTACTGGCTTCACTTTTGTGGTCGAGCGTCTAAGGGAAGGTAATCCTGCTTTGTATTTATATGTTCTTTTTGTCTTTAAGATAACAAATCTCACCCAAGCTGTAGAAGCTGATGCTCACCAAAATGCTTGAAGATCCCAAACAAGTTCAACCTGATTGTACCAGTCTTTACTGAACACACAGTCACGTGTAAGACTGCCTGCTCTGAAAACCTTCTGGTTTTAAGTCTGAGGGCGGAGATGATTTGTAGTGTTGAATGGACAAACGGAATGCACAGCAGCATGTAGGTGCAGCAAGTGAGCTGCCCAGCGTTGCCAGGTTTTTCAGGTGATGGTGATTTGGAAGAGCTGCTTAAAATAGTTGTGCTCTTCGTAGAGAGGAGAAGAAAACATGTTATACTTGCTTTCTGCTTGGAAATGGCCTTCCATCCCTGTATGAATCTGGAAGCAGAGGTCAAGTCCCTGTTACAGGGGATCAGAGTATAAAGATGTGATTGCTTGTTAGGTCGCTATGTCTGTGGGTCTTTTTGGGAATGGGCATTTCCATGAGATTTGAGGCCATAATAGTGTAACCATTAAATAATACTGATGTGGCAGTGATTCAAATACAGATGAGTTGGAATGTGTGCAGGATATATGAATGTGTGGTTGAAGAAAATAAACATGTGCAGTAGATATGAAGTAACTTATTTATGGGTTAGATCTTCAGGGAAAAGCATTTCTAGATCTTTAACACATGCTGGTTATTCTGACTGCCAAAGGAAGAAGTTTGAGATTATTAAAAGGAATAAGGGCCTGTGGGTAGGTTTTCTCCCTTGCTGGAACGCTTGCTTGGATATTAGGAGCAGAGCTGGCTTGCATTTTGCCTGATTCCTACTAAGCAGATACCCTAAAAATCACTGTAAATGCTTTGATATTTTGTCCAGCTGGACAGTCATAGCTGGACCATGTATCTATTTGACCCTATTTAGTTTGGACATTCAGTGGTGGATATCTTAGATTTTCATCTATCTTGAATGTTTATTACTTAATTTGCTGTAGTAAAGAATTGCCACATATGCAATTTCAAAAGCTTGTTTTACTTAAAAGTTTATAGCACCAGGTTAACCTCGTGCATAATAATATTTCTAGCCTGGAATACATTTTCACTTGAAGGAATGTTTTCCACTCGAAATATTATCAGCTTAAAAATAAAAACCCAAATCCTGTATTTGCTGCAGAAATGAGCTTTGTGCTTGTACAGTCATTTTCTAATTTGGTCAAAATGCTTTTCCATTTCTGTATGAGAGATCTATGCAAATTAGCCTATTGGGTTATAAAAAGGAAAATATTTGAGACTGATTCCAAAAACATTCCAAGATTTTTTGGGGTTTTGTTTTTTTTTTTATCTAGTCTTTCAAATGCTTTTAAGTCCTACTTTAAGGCAGGCAAATCTGGTGTAAAATATAAATGTCCCCTTAGCGTTGAATTTACTACATGTTGGGAACCTTGATAGCCATTATGAGATATATATATTGTGACTGTGTGCTGTTATGTACTAAATTATGGGTGAGAAGGTACTACCACTAATGTTTTAAATGCTTAGTTACTAATTTAAGAATTTGTTTTCAATTGTTTGCAAGTGTGCCAAAACCAGACCACTTCTGTTCAAATGTTTTATTTTTATGGACAACCTAACTGTAGTTGCTTGACTTTAAAGCACTTCAGTACATTATATGCCTGCATATATATATACACATATAATTGCAATATAGATATCCAGGTAGGTTTTCAGATTCAGATGGCCTAGGGTTATTGTGCAACTCTGATTTAACTTATCATTTATGCTGTTTATACTTTATTCCCAATACTAGCAGTAATAAGGAAACCAGGTTTGTTGAGGATATGGCGTTAACACGGGTCCCTGTTTATGAACTGTCCTAATGCTACAATAAGCATTGGCAGTAGAAATAAGCAAAAAAATAGACTTGTTTCCCTTTTTCCTGCTCATTACTGCAAGCACAAAGCAGTGTGTATGACTTTAACATGCAGGGAGGGAGTGGTGGAGATTTTAACATCATATTTACGTCTTTGAAAGTATTTTTGTGCATAGATGACAACCTTATTGCCCTATAGCTCTCCTGTGAGTTCATTTTGTCTTGTGGCTGTTTTTCATTCCTGAGGCTCAAGTGTCTTCAGGCCTGAGTACATTATTTTACTCCAAAAATAGGTTGATGAAGAGAGGGGGAAAATGTCAGTAGAAGTTTAACTGCTTTTTGAATGCTGAAAAGACTAATTTAATTTGGCAAGAACCCTGATTAATATGCATCACAAGCTGTAGCATGAAGGAATTACCTGTTAATACATGAAAACAACTGTTAATGACCCTTCTTAGTAGGATATGGAAAATAAAGGAAAAAATAACCTTCAGTAAAATGCTGGGTTTATATCTATGGGCGAATTTCTTCCTCTAGGAAGTACAGTCTGCACCCTGACAGCATAATCTGTCAGTTATCAGTCCTTTGCTTTCCATGGGTGTCAGAAATTTCTGAACAATGTGATGCCAGTGATCACCAACACTCCAATTCCTCTGGCTACCTTCTGGCTCTTATACAGTCATTATTTCAACTATTTGATCTGTTTACCTGTAGATGATGCTATGATGGCTTTTAAGTCATTGCTGAGAAGATGAGAGCTAAGGAGAAAAAGAGAATGATATAACCTCCACCATAAAGAGCAATAAAAATTGTTTAGGCAATATATTTCCTTGGCTTTCCTTATTTTCTCATAGCTTTTTTTCCCCTGTGTTCTAGCTCTTCATGAGTGATAGCTCTTACCCTCAGAGCTGACTGTGCTAAACAGAAACCCAGGTAAAAGCTGACTGGTTTTGACTTTCATTATGCTCAGGTGCCAAGGCAGTAAAAATATTGTTTTACTTGTAAATGATCACATTACTGTTTTCTTATTCATATAAACCTTAGAGTCACCCAAGAGTAAACACAGACTATGAACATGCTTCAGATGTATTATTAATAATACACTCAGGAGAAGAGGCACTGCTGTTGTTGCTGGTTTTTAAGCAAGAGATTCAGGACTGATTTTTGGAGAAGTGTGCTCTTTGGCCGAATAGTAATATTAAGTAGGATGGTTTAGTAAAATGTCATTGTGTATGGTAGGAGAAAATACAGTATAGACGTGAGAACACAAAGAGGGAAAGACCGCATGGTGGCTGGATAAGGTCAGCTTGCTACCTGATACACAGTATAGAGTGTTACCTGAAGATGTGGAAGTGAGTGAGAGAGGAACCAAAATTTCAGTAAGGATTAATGAAGATGGAAAAGTATTGAATATACTTAGGTTAAATATAGACTAATGAAATTCATGCATTTTTCACCCCTGCAAGAAGATGATACTTCTTGGGAACTATTATTGAATTTCTAGTGAATTATGCATTCTCTGCAACAGATAAATCAGGTTTCTGAGATTCTTCGTTAATCTTTACTGATGCATGTTACTCAAAACACCACTAGTCTTTTCTCCTGGCATGCTTTGAAGTTTGCTTCTGCAAGCACTTTGGCCTTAGTCTATCAAAATACTTAAAATATATGAGCTCAATTAATTTCACAGTTTCTTAGTGCTGAAGCCCATTGATCATTTATTGGGGCAGACAGAGGAATTGTGCTGTGGAAGAGCAAACCTTTGTTGACCAGAGTGACCACTGCAATCCCAAGGACTGTCACATCTGATGTGGCTGGTTGGCTAACGATGGAAAGCAAAGAGAGAAAAATAGTTGATTTGCTTCTTTCTAATTCCGTTTGCTTGATCAGATATATATGAGCAGCAGAAAATGAACTCTAGACACCAAAATGAAGACTGGTCATGGCTCCTTTTCTTTTTTTAACTCATCATCGCATACCTCTCTGTAACCATCTCCCAAAATCATATTTAATCCTTTTTTAAAGCTTGAAACTTTGAACAGATGTTAAGTATGGAGTAAGTTTTGGCAGAACTTGGGTTAAGGCAAATCATCTCCTTTTACAAAATGTGGGGGTTTGATAATGACAAAAATGTGCAGGAATTTAAACAAGACATTTATAGAAATGTGCCTTTAACAATGTTAATTAAAAACATTGATGGCTCATACAATGCTCCTAAAGATCTAGCTTGCGAGATCCTGCTATGAAAGGTCAGGAGGCTACTCATACATTAAGTATAGATTTTCAGGCCTGGTTGTATTTTATAAAGTTTCTTCTGAAGTGCCAAACGACATTGAAAGTTCAGATGGCTTGAATGTTCTGTTTCAAAGAGATGGAAAATAATACTAGTTGATTTGATTCAATATTGTCTGGATTCATTGAATTACATATATTATCTTGGCATAATATCTGTAATTGTAGCCAAATAGTCTGTCGAGAGAAAATAGCTGTTTACAAATGTTTTCTTAAAATTGCTTCATGGCTTTCAAGTATTTTCTGTGGACTAAATAAGTAGTAAGTGTTAAGACAGAGCAAAGGTTTTCAAGCATCATTAGAAGATTATTTGTACTTTTGTAGACAGTTATTTCTGCCAGTATTAAATTCTAACAGGCCTCGTATTGACACTTCCTTTGTATCCATCAACAGTTTAATATCTGGATACACTGGACTGGATGTTCCTTTTATGGGGTTTATATTTTACTGGTTTTACAGCATGATGAAGAGTCGGAATTATTTGCCTTATTATAGTATTTCAGCTTCAAATTTATTTCTGGCTCATAATTAGCCAACTGAAAAAAATATAGCAGATAACAGCTGCCAACTACAGCATTCTAGAATAAAGATACAAATTTGACATGTTTGCCTTCATTGCATATCCTTACTGATGGAAGGAAACTGTGATTCTCATCCTGCTCCCATGATTGCTTCAAAATTGATCCTTTTGCCCCAAAATAAATGTTTATATATGCACCCTCAGAAACCAGTCTGTATCTTCTATTGTTTATACCCGAGCTTTACAGTTGTACAGCATTTCAGTATGCGAGTATCTCAGTCTGATTTGTTGCTAGGGAAGGACAATTGTAATTAGGTGTTCAATCCAGGGTATCTCTATGTAACTATGTAAATATTTTAATCCTTTGATACTTATTGACTATTATGCTTTTCCGGGGGTTCTGGTATCCATGTATATTTATGTTCTTAACTCTTAATGCCATTGATTTGGGTTATGGTACAGTTTGCTTATATGGCACTTTGGAGCTAATAATACAGGGAGACAGTTTGTGATTTGCAGCTGAATATATATCTAAGTTAATAGGAGATGATACTCAGCAGGTCTTGAAAGCTCACACATGTGGTTTGGTTCACCTTTAATGGGGTGTGAAGTAGCCCAAGAGTTATGCAGCAGGTCCTTGCAAGTGGTATCTGAATGTCCTCGCTCTTCATGGAGAACGTAGTGAGCTGCCATGTAAAGCCATAAATAGCTTATGGACCATCTTAGAGATGAGTCTGTCTTGACCCTTGCAACCATCACATGAGTCAAGGTGCTCACATTTGACGTATTTGTGTAAATGGTGTTTGAAGTTGAGACTCTCGATTTAGTAATTCATTAATGAGGCCCTTCAACTTGAAGTAGCTCACAGAGCTTTCTTTTTCTTCTGACTTGGAAAGAGAGAGCCAGGAGGCTGCTTTTATGAGTGGCTGGAATATCAATGGGGAATGCTACCAAGATACTGCCAGAGACTTGTCTTCTGGTGTAAATGATGCTTCTACTCTTTGCACAGTTATGTCCAAAGCACCTACGTATTGTAAGACAGATGCCATTCATTCTTTCAAATGAAAATCAAAGTAATACCCATTTCTAAGTGTGTTATATTTGGGTTTTCTTAAGGAAAAATTGGTGCAGGTGTAAAATCCAGGTCTGTAATAGCTCTGTTCATTGACTGAAATGCTCACGCTGTGATGGGTGTATGAATGAATGGATATATGTCTTACACACACTGCTTTCTAATTTGATACACCAAGTTTCTTTCCTCTTCAGATTAATGTTGGGTGAGGCATGTGGGTCTGGATCACAGGGGCGTCTGCCGAATTACCTTCAGAGGTTTTATGTGCTCAATCTGAGCACGTAAAACATAAGCAGTTTTCAGGTTCAAGCATAATTTGTCTTCCACATAACAAAGGTACAGGGCATAGAAAGGCCCTGTACAAATGACAACAAGGGTTAGATCTGTTGTTTTAATGCAAGCTAGCCTCCCTTTTGGTGACGGAACACATTTCTCACTCCCAGAATGATATGCTGGGCTGCTGCCCAAATATCTGTGGGTTCTGGCGAGGCTGGAGCTGGCGCACTGACTGGCACTGCCATCTCTCAGAGCAGCTCTTGCCTGTTTGTGCTGGTTGCTCGGTGCTCGTGTAAACCAAAACCAGTCTGTTTTGGAAATAGGGAAATGTAAGTGGCCACACGAGCATTGGCTTTAGGTCCCCAATCAACTCATTTCACCCGTGAGTCCTTCAGATTTGCAGACATTAAGCAGGAGCTCTAAACTATCATTCCTCAGTGCAAGGAGATTCTTTCTTCCTGTTTTTTTTTCCCTGCTGTGCATGTGTGCCTCCCAGAGTCATGTTACTAAGTAGACTGATACTCAGAAATTACAGAGCTGTTGTGAAAGAGCTTTGAGCAGGTTTTTTAGCTGAAAATGCAGTATTAGAACTTCACTGGCTGCTGTTATAATTGAACTTGTGCTTTTATGAGAATTGGATTCTTTGCATCAAATAGCATAGCCTTTGATATAGAAATATTGGTATGTAAATTGAGGTTTTCATGCCTTTTATGCCTTTTGTGTGTAGTTAGAAAATTCGTGACAAATCAGTAAATTTAAAATAACAACAAAGACCTTGTTCAAAACCACACTTTTATCTCTTGGCATGGCTGTGAAATCCAGCAATGCAGAAAATCCGGTGCAGGCTGTTGTGCTTTATTGTGAATGCTGACAGTTGTCTCTGTAATCTGGAACATGGGAAAGGGCAGTTCGACTTTTTCCAGAATCAAGTTAACTGTTGATGATTACCATATCTCGCAAGCATCTGCCTCTGTTGGCTTTGACGTACTTCTCAGAATGAGCACCAGCTTTCTGTTAGCTAATTTCTGGCCTTAGGTACTCATTGAAGGTTTTGTTACTGTCTTCTTTCATGTCTTTACTGGAGCAGTATTCTGTACCACTTGCCCCACCATAGTGGCAAACAGGCCAACGTTCTGCTCCTGCAGGGAAGGATTTGTTTTTTCAAGGACACTCTTTTCTCTCAGCCCCCATCCTTTCGTCATTCCATCCTCCACTGCTTTGGGGACGGGAACACAGCCTCTCGCTGAAGGGTTTATGGTGGATCCATGTAGTGTTTGCAGGCTGACATGTTGTTGTTTGTGTCACCCATATATCTGTGGTGCTCATCGGAAATATTTCAGGTTTTATGTTCTTGAGCCTATCAAGATCCATCTACTGAAATAATCTCCTTACGCTCTCTTACGTGTGACTCATGGCTTGTGACAAGCAGATATACCATGTGGTGGATTATTTTCCATTTACCTCCTTGCAGGTTATTAGTAGTCGCTGTGGTAACCATATTAAAGAATTACTATTTGCCAGCAGTTACCCCACAGTGGTATTAGAGGTTTCCACTGTTTTCTCTTAACTCAGAATACACAGTATCTGTGGTAACGATGTGGTAATGTTTGGCACTGTGGACTTTTTTTACTTGCTTCAACTGGAGCGTGGAACAATGTTAGCTCATCAGTTCGCATACGTAGAAATGAAGCTTGGCCACAAATGAGTTCAGGAAAAAATGATTGCTCAGTAAAAACTAGAATTTTCTTCAAAATGGAAAATATGCCCCTGCCTTTTTATTTTTTTTTAAGCTAATGTTTATCTATTCTTCAAGGTACTGTTGAAAGGGTTTTTCTGGTTGTGTACATGCTTTGGCCAGATGGACCAAGAGTGTGTGTAAGAAGGTGTATCTGCTGGGCTAGGCTCGGTCAGCATCTCTCTGGGTGTGCTTTTGGAAGGGTTATTAATCTGATTGGAATATTTATTTGGTTTGGCTTTTCCTATCGTGTCACTTATGGCAGCACAGTAAGCAAAGCACAGGGCCTTGCAATGACCTTGGCGCTCCCTTGGGCCTGCACGGAACACCAAACAATCCATTTTATGGGCTTATTCACTACATCCTTGTGTTGGCCTTGGTACTCTTGAAGTATACTGAATACTGCAGTAGTAGAAGTTGCGTAAAGACCTCATAGCAGCCTTCCAGTATCAGAAGTGGGGGCTGCAAGGATGCCAGAGAGGGACTCTTCATGAGGACAAGGGGTTCAAATTTAAATAGTAGAGATTTAGATTAGATATAAGGAAGAAATTCTCTTCTGTGAGGGTGGTGAGGCACTGGCACAGGGTGCCCAGAGAAGCTGTGGCTGCCCCATCCCTGGCAGTGTTCAAGGCCAGGCTGGACGTGGCTTGGAGCAACCTGGTCTGGTGGAAGGTGTCCCTGCCCATGGCAGGGGGATTGGAACTGGATGATCCTAAGGTACTTTTCAATCCAAACCATTCTATGACTCTATGAACTGTCAAGGGGATTTGAGGTTTTGTGTCAGAATACTGAGCTTTGAGGTTGGTTTTAAAGACTTATGACTGCAGTACAGACAATAGGTGAACCTCAGGTAAAGTTCAAGTTTATCAATTACTGCTTGTTCTTGTCAGCCAAGAATCTGTGATTTTGTAGGTCATGTTGGTTGGATTGGTAATGTATTTAATTATTATTGAAATTAATTCCTACAAGCAAGGGAATAGTACTGATACCTATTTATTTCACATGGCATTACCAAAATGCTCTACACAGCATACCCACTTCTTAGCCCTGTTTAATAGTAGGGAAGATAATTGCTTTAAGCAGTCTTGAGTAGAGAGGAGCCTAAACATACTTTTTTCAGGACAAAATACTGCTTTAGTTTCAGTTAGGAGATGATGTTTCCTGATGTGTTTTATTAGAAAAATAACAGCATCTCCAGGCTGAACAAACTAATCCCAAATCAGAGCCCCATTGCAGAGGAGATTCTCAGCCCTGTTTGATGGATTCCCCACTCTTCCACTTTTTGCAGATGCTAGCTGTTTTCATTTCCAGCCGCATTAAAGTTGCTGCAAATGTATTTTGTGTTTTCCTGATACCACTTTTCTATATGAGTAATTGCTGGCAGGGGGGAAGATCTGTGGAGTATCATTTCAGTTACTGGAAATGTTGGAATCCTCAAGCTGTTCAGATATAGCCCCCAAATCTGTAAGTTAGTAATAAAGCTTTCAATCTTCTCTACTTGCAAAATTCGTGGCTTATATATCATTAAACCTTAAGTAGATTGTTTCTTTCATTCCTTTCTGCTGTTGCAGCTTCAACTCTTCTTCCCTTTGCCCTCCTCCCAATCCCCTGCCATTATTTTCATTGCATACAAAAATCACTCCAGCATCATGCTTCTCCAAGCTGACTTAGATCCCTGACTTTGGCAATCATTTGCAAGGCTCTGCTCCAGAGATGTTGAGAGCAGTGCCACATTCATGAGTTCTGGATGTTGCTATGGGACTGATAGTGAAAAACGAAAAACATGAGAGGGCAGAGGAGCTTGGGAAAAGTTGTAGTAGAGTATGAATGCTTTTTAAAATAGATTTTTATCAAAACATAAACTTCAGCATAACTTCAACCCTTTACCTCATTCATCACCTTATATGTAATTGAAATATTGCTGTCTTTGGGAGTTATTTTGTCAACCTTTTCCTGAACTGGAGGGCAGGAAATAAGGTCTTGGCTCTCAGTGTTCTCACTAAACACTGGTAGGTATAGGAAGGGTTTCCTTTTACTGCCTATGTACCATGCCAGTTATTTGAAATGCAGTATAATGTGGATTTACTGTTAATGTATATGATGTATATGATGATGTGTATTGCAGATATAAAGTTCAAATATATTTTCCCGTAAATTAATTTTTCTTTGGAACTGGAGAAGTGTTTTTAATACGCATTGAACATGGTAGCATCTCTCCCTAATTGTATTTCCTGCTGGTAAAAGCTAATAATATCTTAAAATAAGCATCTCTGAAATGCATAACATCTATATTTAGACTTGTGCAAAACCCTGATTTTGTTTGCATTGGTAGTCATTGTTGACCTTGTAGTATAACAATAAAAGTGAGTGCTCTTGGTGATTATAAAACAGTTCCAGAGGCAGGGACCTGAGCAATCTTCTGGCTGGCTTATTCCAATCACCAGTCCTTCACTGCACTGCTCTGAAAGAGGCCAGCCTGTTCTGATGGTTTCTGACATTGCACAGGCAGTAAGGACATCTATTAGGAGAAAAGCATAACATGCATGATAAATAAAAAGAGGAGAGGCATTTTTAGGAAAGCTTCCGAGACTTTGGAATTTGTGAGCAATGGCACGTTTGTGTTGCCTGGAAGTTGCTATGGGTACTGATGTTGAAAAGCCAAACACGCAGAGGGCAGACCTTAGGGACATAAGTCCCAATCAAAATCCTGTAAGAATCAGTGTTTTTTAAATCTGCTTGGATGCTTTTGAAGAATCATCCCCCAGAAGGATTCTTTGCCTAAGTGCTCTCCAGGTTCATCCTGTCAGCAGCACCGTTGTGGTTTAAAGAGTCCTCTTCTGCCTTCACTTAGCCACAGAAGCATTCCTTCCAAAAGCCATGAAAGCTCCCTGGCTTCCTCTATCAGTCCTTTGCATTGCTGCTCTTGTAGCATGGATCAGAGAATTAAATGAAACATATGCTCAGCAACTACGGCTCCTTCTTTCCTTCCCATTCTTCACATACTATCTGCTAGCACTGCGTCTTTTTGAGACAGATGATAATTTTGGTTTTGTACATTTGAAACATCTCACTGGTATATTAGCACTGTTGAAGCAGGTAACAGTTAAGCTGCAGCTGTCTCGAATTGCATGTCCGCAGCATTGCAAATATTTAATAAATCTGTTAATAATGCATTCCAACCCATACTGAGAGGCTCTGGAGATTCATCAGGATTTATGCTACCTGTGGTGCTGACAAATTCAGTCAGCATTGCACACAGAGGCACTCACATAAGCTGGCATTAAATGTTAAAATATACGCATAATTTCTGATTTATAACAGCAGTGTTGTACAATAGGAGAGAACATTTTCAAAGGATTATTCTCCTCCTTGAAGGGATAAATTCTCTTGACTTCTAGTCTTGTGCCATTCTGTATTCTGGCACATGTTGTAATCAACCAGCAGCATATTCTTTTTCATGTCGTCTTGTTTGGACAGCAGTGGACAGCACAGAATTCATTAAAACCCAATAGCCGAACGCTGGTAGAATATAATGAGCCTGTGACTCAGATGGTGGCGTTTTTCATGTAAGGTATGATATATTGTGTACATACAGAGCTGTGTATATGCAGAGGAGTTTTGGTGCTGATTTCTGTCTTTCTTGTCAAACTAGGGTGAGGATTGTACTCTAAAATGTAAATACAACTAAAGAAAACAAATCTTACCTAGCCTTTGTGAATTTAAGCAGTAAGGATATAACCCCCATGATTTTTAACAGGCAGAATTACTTTACTCTGCCACTCCCTCTGAGCTGACCAAAAGCACTGTGTCCAGGCAAGGGCTGCTTTACACCCAAACTGAAGAGATTGTGGTAATGAAGCCAACATGGGCTTCAGGTAGTCAAGACCATGAGCCAAGTGAGTTCACTCAGTCTGCAAAATGTTCTTGGACATCCTCAAGCCAGTGTAGCAATGTTGTTCAGAATGAGTGTTGCTGGCTTCTTGCTGGAGCTCCATTGCCGCCTCATAGCTGGTTGAGAGGAGGAACTCAATTGAGTGGTTACACGTCACTTAGAAAACATTCCATGATCCACTGTAGGGATGCTCTGTCTTTATCTACAGGTCAAACGGTCTCGTAAAGCACTGCATCTTTTCAAAGTGTAACAGTAGAAAAATGTGAAACATTCAAAGAGCATAACTAAATGCTGAGAAATATGAATGTCAAGAAGTGAGATTGAATGCAGCCCTCTTGTGGTGCATGCTTTAGAACAAGGGAACAAATGTGTTTTGCTGGTCTGGTATTTCCTTTGCTTAGAATGACAAACTTTTAACGCTGTATTTGTGCTCTTTCATTTCAAACAAAAGAAAGGTACATTTAAAAGAAAAAAGTCGGAATGGAGTGCTTTTTGCTTTTACTGGCAGGGTTTTGAGGCTGAACAAGAAGCTATGAAAAAATAAAGCAAGTTCCATAACCTGTAACGTTCTCTGGAAGAGCCCAAGAAGGGCAAACCTGAGAAAAACTGAGGAGTGTCTTCATAGAAAAAAGGTGGAATTTGGGAGTCTTTGTTTATAACTCCAGAAATATTGCCTTCATTTTCCAAAATTCTATAGAAACTCTTTTACAGCTGTTATCTCAACATCGTTTGCTTAAAATATTTTGCTATCCAGAAACACATTCCTAAGGTAGTTCTATTATTTTAGTAGAAAAGTATTGGAGGTAGCTGAAAGAAATGAGAGAGGCTTGGAAATGTATACCCTGACAGCTGGTTCTCAAATCCAAATCTTATAAATACAGTAATGTGGTTTATGTCTATGAGTAATCCAGAGTAAACTTCAGGAAATGATGGCCTGTACTCTGACAGCAGATTCTCAAATCCAGATCTTATAAATACAAGAATGTGGCTTTTGTCTGTGAGTAATCCAGAGGATGCTTTAAGAGATGGTGGTGTATCAAATGTGATAGTTGGACATGCTGACATAATTAGCATCTTGTAGCTCTCAGATTTTATTCACTTAACAAGAAGATAAAAAAGACCAAACAAAAAAACCCACCCACAAATGTTTTTCTAATTTTCAAGTGATGTGTTTCTTCACTAACGTTTGTTACTAAATTGTACTTCTTCATAGAGCAGAAATGTCATGTTGCTATTTCCTCCCTGGAATTCACTGTGTATATCTGGTGTGGACAAAAATCAAGAGTTATCTTGAAAAGCAGCACCAGCAATGCCAGAAGTATGACACTTCACAAAAGTCTTTCTCTGAATAAAACAAAGCACACTAAGAAACCAATTATAAACAAATAAGAACATGAGCAATACGCAGGTCAGGCTTTTGTCACAGAATAAACAAAGCCTATTGAGAGCTGCAAGTAAAATATATTTTGTCTGCTGCTTAGCACACAGTGTAGCTAAAATGGAAAATTCTGTCGAGCCAGTATACTCTTAAGCGATAGCGCTAAGTGAATTGGCATTTGCAATTAGTTTTCCAGTGGTTTGGTGGCATTAATAATGCAGCAGAAGGACAGGATATCCTTCAGCTAAGTTGGTATGAAAAAAGCTTTTCATTAGCATTACAATGAACTCTGAGAACCAGGTATTCTTACTCATTGGAAGAAAGGTTTGAGGAAGCAAATTTTGTGCTTGAAAATATTTGGTGAGTATGATTATTGTCAGAAACTGTAATATAGTGTAGGGATAAAGTATCTTTCTCAGGCTGTTATTGTAATTCGTAAGATGTTATTTTCAGCAGTGTTTATTATGCAAAAGAATGTTCAGAACCAGGTAAATACACTTGGGAGCCTTGTTAAATAAGAATAAACCAAAGAAGTTACTTAAAGTTACAAGAGAAACAAAATGCTGACATAGATGAGATAAATTATTCTTACTGTTGGTTTTCCATAATAGTCTACTTTGGTCAAAGAAAAGAGCAGTCACTAATATAGTTGCCTATATGTGGGCAAATTTAGGTGAAGATCGCAAATGTTCTGATTTATCAACCAAGGTATAAAAAGAGATTGAAGAGGAGCTGATGTTTGTCAGCAGAACCTTGGAGCTAAGAGAGATTAATTAGAAGCTATCAGATGCAAGTTGATGCCAATGAGTGGACAGACGAGGAAGTAGCATGCCTTTTGATGATGCTTGTCACCACAGACCACAGGGCACTTGTGTTTGTCAGAATGGTCAAATTAGCTCAGCCTTCAAAACAGAGCATGCAGTTCTACTCAAATGGAGATAACCATCTGGCAGCCTACAGCAACTTTGGAATTTGCTGCCTTTGCCAGTGTGCCCCATTCTGAATTCATGGAGTCACAGAATGGTTTGGGTTGGAAGGGACCTTAAAGATCATCTAGTTCCAGCCCCCCTGCCATGTGCTGTCTGGTGCCCAGCTACATCTGTATCAGCCAGTAATATCTTTTAGGTGAATTATTATGCATTCTGTTACACAATAGCTCAAGAACATCCAAATTCTTAATGTTTTCCACATACTTGGTTTGAACACTATCAGGATTTGTTTGAAGGATCTCTTCCTACAGCTCCCTGCAGTAAGCGCTCCAAATGCACTTCCATGTAGTCCTTCTTCGCTCAATTATTGCGATTCGGTCTTCTGCATGTCCTGAAGCCTGTGCCTCAGGCCTGAAGGAGTATTGGAAGTGGTCTCACCAGATCTCCAGAAAAGTTAATGTTCTAATGTTCCTTCTGTCTTATGTCACTATGTGCTTGTTTCTCTCTTCATCTGAGAGTAAAGGGAGGAAACTGACAACTCTGAAGTTCAAGAGAATTGAGAGAACTCAAGCCTTCCCAGTCTTGTCTTTTAGATGTTTCTTCTTTCGGCTCTCTGTGCACTCACCACCACAGTCTTGCTCCAGTGCTGACTATGGTGCAAGTGAATTACTAGGCATTTCTGTATATAACACTCAGCTTGTTCTCCTCTTGAAAGAGGCTGTAATTTGGATAGGTCCCTTTTCTGTCAAGCATGAATCATAGAATCATAGAATAGTAAGGGTTGGAAAGGACCTCAAGATCATCGAGTTCCAACCCCCCTGCCATGGGCAGGGACACCTCCCACTAAACCATGCCATCCAAGGCTATGTCCAACCCCACCTTGAACGCCGCCAGGGATGAAGCATTCACAACTTCCCTGGGCAACCCATTCCAGGGCCCCACCACCCTCACAGTAAAGAATTTCTTCCTCAGATCCAATCTAAACTTCCCCTGTTTAAGTTTAAACCCATTACCCCTTGTCCTCTCACCACAGTCCCTAATGAAGAGTCCCTCCCCAGCATCCCTATAGGCCCCCTTCAGGTACTGGAAGGCTGCTATGAGGTCTCCACGCAGCCTTCTCTTCTCCAGGCTGAACAGCCCCAATTTTCTCAGCCTATCTTCATACGAGAGGTGCTCCAGTCCCCTGATCATCCTCATGGCCCTCCTCTGCACTTGTTCCAACAGTTCCATGTCCTTTTTATGTTGAGGACACCAGAACTGCACACAATACTCCAAGTGAGGTCTCACGAGAGCAGAGTAGAGGGGCAGGAGCACCTCCCTCGACCTGCTGGTCACACTCCTTTTGATGCAGCCCAGGATACGGTTGGCCTTCTGGGCTGCAAGCGCACACTGCCGGCTCATGTTCATTTTTTCATCAACCCACACCCCCAAGTCCTTCTCCGCAGGGCTGCTCTGAAAAACAATGATTTGCTAACTTCCTTCAACAAAGCCACTCCACATCAGGTACTTGTCAGAAGGACCCTTGCACAGCCTCCGTGAGACCTCCACCCAAGGCAGTTTGGGTTGTGCTGATGCCTGGCAGTTGCCCAGTACAATAGCGTGTGAATCCAGTGGTGAATCAGATTGATGGATCAGATTTCTTGCCACTTGGCAGACACTTGTAATAGTAACATTTCCTATTCAACTGAGATTCATTTGGTTCATTTTTTTGTTGTTCAGTATACATAATGCACCCTGTGTATGACATTTTGAGTGAAATTCAATTAGCAGCAATAAGAGTAAGATTGGTTGAGTTCAGAAGGTTCCCCTTGTTTACCAACAGAGGCTAGAGGTTACACAGTGGTGGCAGCTTTGGGTTGCTGCTCTGTGTTTTATAAACAGTTGTGAATAATAGGTCCTGGCTGCCAAACTTGTGTTCTGGATGACAGCCGGCCAGCTGGTTGCTCTCAAAGGAATTGGCTTTGAGTGGGTTATATGCTTGAATGATCATATCTATCAGATTTGAAGGCAGATCCATATTGAGTAAAGCTCCCAGAGGGTGTAAGTACAGCTCAGTGAAGGACAGGAAGGTCAGTGTCAGAACCTTGAATGGTGCTATGGGCAGAGTGCAGACACCTGGGGTAAGGTGTCCAACTTCAGCTTTTCCATGAATTTTTATCTGGGCTTGAAAATAAATGACAGTAACACCAAGTATGGAAAGGAAGACTGATTAAGCCTCCACTAGCAAACAAGCAGTAGGTAGTCTTCTTGTTAACCAAAGGTGAAATTTGGTCCAGAGTGTCAAGCACAAGACAGCAGATGTGAGTGGAACTAATCCCAGAACTGCAAACTGCTTTAAGTATCTTAACAGGGAGGGGAATGGCAAAATTGTTGTTATTAAACCTAGCTATTTCCATACCTCAGTATTGCTCGGACTTAGTGTACTGTGAGAATAGAATCGTCTTACAGGTGGTTTTGAAAATAAAATGGTTCTGTCATATTTCATCACAAGGCAGAAGTTGCTTTGCAGGCATTTCAGTGGCCTGCAGTGCAAGGTTAGGTTAAGATAACTTTAAGTGTCAATTTTGGCCTTCAGATCTCTGGCAGAATCCCTCACTTGTTGAAGCTGGCAGCAGATCTCATACTGACTGTACTGGAAAGGTAGTTGGATGTGTTGTTGCACAAGACAAGAATTGTATTATGTTGATATACAAGAATGTTTAAAATCCCTGGTGTTTCCAATAGATATTGATAGGTTTACTCTAAATCGCAGTGAGGCTTCGTCTGCGTAACTGTCTTGTATGTCAGTATGGTGAGATAGGTAGTGTGACTTAGAGAAAAGGTAAATGAAAGGAGGTGAAAGTTAGCATTTATCTGCCTGAATGCTCATTTAACTTGGTTAGGCTGGATGGCTGTGAGGTTTCTCTGTAGTAACTGAAATGCGCATCCCTTTTAAGTGTAAAGCATCAGAAAAAGTAAGTATCAAAACACAGAAGAGGTGAAGATGAGTGGGAAATTGCTACTCATCTGTTGAATGGAAACTTGATGTTAAATAAGATCTTCTTATGTTTCACCGTTTGAAACATAGTAAGAGTTCCAGGAACTAATTATCTGGCAATGGATGATGACATGGAAATATATTAAATATACATAGATAGCTAACCATGAATACTTGATGCATGCAAAAGAAGAATCTAGTTAATTTTTATGTAAATTAAGCAACATTGAAAGTGGCAATATATTAAGCAAAAACACTGGTTTGCATTTGAATAGAACAAAGCGTCAGATTCATGCTTGAAACAGAGCCTTTCTTCTTTAATTGTGTTTTGCTGGGTAGATGTTTAAATGTAAGCTTTATTCACAGTAAAAATGTGGTCTTCATAGGTATCATCTTGTCTAGAAACAATCAGACAAGTGAGCCTTTTAAAAGCTAATTTAATTCGTTGCTTCATGTCATGTCTACGTTATCGCTTTTAGTGATTAAAGGGACTAGTGTTGAATCAGTGTGATAAGCAGGCATGGTTAATACCAAGATTGCGTAAGGACTAGCTTGTTACCAAAACTTCATGGAAGTCATGAAAAGAGATGTTCCCTACCAGGGAAATAGGAATGTTCGGTGTGGCCTGGCCTGGCAGAAATGGGGATGCTCCAACTGCAGTCTTAGCATCATCATGCTGCTTCCTTTGGGACACAGCTCCAGCATGAATTCAGTTGAGAGGTAGCCTGGTATCTGAAAGATATAAAACTCACCTGTGGTGGCTGGGTTTAGAAGAAAAGCTGAGGAGGCTTGAGGAAAAAGTTCAAAAAGAAAGCATATTTATCTTTAGCCATCTGTTGTATATTGCTTGATAGATGGCAATGCTTGTCCTGACTCTTTATGCATGGTTTATTTGTGTTGCTTGTATTACAGCATTTCAAAATTGTCCATGGATATAAAGTTCAAACGTTGAGAGTGAGGGAGGAGGGAAGGGTATTAAAGCAATTATTAAGTGTATTTTAATATGCACTGGTAAACAGAACTCAAAAACTGTTGAAGAACAGATGCCTTTGGCACGTTTCAGTGGTAAGCATATGGCTATTCAATTTTGAAAGACAAATCCCAAAGCATTTAGATCAGTGCCTCTCAAATAGCTTGTCATGACAGAGGGTTCAGCTCTGAGCTGCAAATTCAGTCCTATTCCTTCTTTCTAATCCACTGTTGAATTTGATTAGTTGAGCCACCACTCAGCTCCCTCTAAGACACAGGAGTCCTTGATCTGCGGTAAATGCACCACCAGAGGCACACGGGGCGCAATCTTTTACCTCTATATTATACAGTGCTGTGCATTGTGAAGGTTTGAATACCGTTGTAATGGCTGAGAATGTTAGGGTTAATTAAAAGATAAATATTAGACGCATTGACTGGGCTCATATTATAATGCCCCAAATAAGAACATACCCTTATTGCAAACAGCTTATATGCACAAAGTTTGTAGATGAGACTTTTATCGCTTGAGCTGCAAGTCAAAATGACAAAATCCTAAGTTTTTTGCCTTAGCTTGTTTCCAAATCTGCAACTTTCACACAGAGTTCAAGTCTAAAATGAATGATTTCATTTTATAAATGTCTGAGAGACAAAATCAGAAAAATCATAGTGAATTAGCTTTATAGTTGTTGATGAGCACTACTTTTATAATTGCAAAGTTCCAGGACTTGGTCGTTGACATTACAAAATTTGAGTCTTCCTTCACAGGCCAGGTTTGGGCTTTGAATTTAAAGGTTGATGCAGACCTAACTAGTTGAAGGCCTAGTGTATTCTCTAAAGCTGAAGCCAGATTTCTTTATCATGTTTCAGCATCCAGTATCGAGGATGATCAGGGGACTGGAGCACCTCTCGTATGAAGATAGGCTGAGAAAATTGGGGCTGTTGAGCCTGGAGAAGAGAAGGCTGCGTGGAGACCTCATAGCAGCCTTCCAGTACCTGAAGGGGGCCTATAGGGATGCTGGGGAGGGACTCTTCATGAGGGACTGTGGTGAGAGGACAAGGGGTAATGGGTTTAAACTTAAACAGGGGAGGTTTAGATTGGATCTGAGGAAGAAATTCTTTACTGTGAGGGTGGTGGGGCCCTGGAATGGGTTGCCCAGGGAGGTTGTGAATGCTTCATCCCTGGCGGCGTTCAAGGTGGGGTTGGACATAGCCTTGGATGGCATGGTTTAGTGGGAGGTGTCCCTGCCCATGGCAGGGGGGTTGGAACTCGATGATCTTGAGGTCCTTTCCAACCCTTACTATTCTATGATTCTATGATTCTATGATTCTATGACTGTTTTAATCCATTTATCAGGAGAATGTTAATTTTATTTGGATGAAACCAGCAATGAAAGCAAAATTAAAGAGAGAAAAAAACATTATGATGCTTGGAAAATTTGACGCTCATAAGTCAGCAAGCATCACAAAGCTGTTTGTGGAATCTTAGTTTGGCTTTCTTACATGTATATACGAGATGATCTGGTCATCAGCTAAATGCGTGCCATACTCCCCACACACACATCCTCTGCCTCATTGAGCGCTCACTGAAGGAGCAACTTCTAAATATTTTGTTTTCTCTTTTTCTTCAGTGTGTGGCCCCAGGGCTGATATGCTGCACTATTCAAGCCCTTCTAAGCATCTCTGCTCCTTGCTGCTTTAGTACTAGAGTGTTTCCTGATCTTAAAGGAATGTAGCGTCACTATGTCTGTATTTCCCTCATACATGTGGGAAGTTGAAGCTCAGGAAGACTAAGGTCAGGTCTGCTGCCTGGTTTTAGACACCTATGGGCTTATTTTTCAGTCTTTGCGTGCAGCTTACAGCTGGGGATGCTCAGAAGCACTGTAAAACTGACCCTAGAAACTTCCAGCCAGCAAAACCAGAAGATGAGAAATTAGAGTCTGTTTATGAAATAGGCAGAAATAGCAAACAGTTCTTTTGGGTTTTATTGAGCAGGAAGATTGGTTTGAGACTCAGATGCCTAATGTTGAACTTGTCCTCTTTCCTCCCACTTTGCTCTGTTCGTTGCAGACCTTTCTGGTCCTGCAGCAAATGGAGCAAAGCTCCTGCACTCTCTTGTTAACACAACCCCGATTCACTGCAAGTTCAGGTCCTGGGGCAAAGTAGTATATCGTCACAGAACTGAAGATAATATCCATTATATAGGCAGAGGCAACCTTAAATGTGGCATTTTCCTACATCTGAGTAATGAACTTTACAACCTAATGTTCTTCACTACTGATGCATTTTATGTTATTTTAAATGTTTTTAAACACTAAATCAACAGCTGATCATACAACAGATATTGCCGCCATCCCTCCCCAGTCTGGGTTTCTGTTTGGTTGCCAGATTCCCTTCCAGAGCTGTTAAATAGTTGTCCCATTTGCATTTGAATCAGATAGCTTCCTTCCCCATGCTTCATGGGTGGTCACACATAGAAGCAGCCAGAGTATAGCATGGTCTTTTACTCCCATGAACTGAAGGCCTGAGGTTGGGAATGCTCAATAAGGACAGATTCTTATTACATTTCAGCTGTAAACTCCATAAAATGTTTGCTGAGCATGTGCAAAATTAAGATTCTTCAAAGGCTCAAAGTTGTTGGCCAAATTTGGGATGTTTTCTTGGAAGCTGGGAAAAGGCATAATACTGACACAAATACCATCTCCTGCCGAACTTCAAGACCCAGTTCCAAGGCTTGGGGATGTTAGTCCTTTCCAAAGAAGAACCCATCAGAGATTTTTTTTTGGTGACTTTTTAAGTAACCATTTTTTTTTCCATAGCCTCAGTCTTTGATAGAGCTGAATTGCTTCAGCTGAGATTGTGGTGCCCCTTCATCCCTGCAGAAAAATACAAGAATCTGAGGCTGAGAGAGCCTGGGAATTTAAACCACTTCAGTCCGAGCGGTTTAAACTTGACGTTGTACATAGCAATTACAGTAGAGTCTTGTAATGAAAGGGCTAGGAAATTGTAATGTGGAGATACTGAGCCTACTTTGTAGTAAAAGAAATTGGCTGTTGTCATCTGAGTTGTTTCATGCTAGCATAAAACTCAGGAATTTTATTTTTAGCCCAAATAACCCAATCTGGTCTGGACAGCTTCTCCTACTTTGATTTTTACTTGATCAAGAGAATGCGTGATGTGTTGGCATTGCATTGTGCAGACTCCATCCAGCCATCTAAGGCTAGTTTGTTAGGATATCGTCTTGCAATATGAAACGTCTTTTCATGAAAAGAATGCAAAGAACTTCTGTTACTAATAACGTCTTACCCTTTATGGGTGAAGTTATTTTACTCCCTTTCAAGACGAATGCAGCTCTCACTGACTTCAGTGAAGATCTGCTGCTTTTCTGCCTGCCTGCTCTTGCAGGGCCGGGTCCTTAGCTGGGGTGACTTAGTTTAGCTCTGTTGAAATAGGTACAGCTTTGCCACTGTACATCCAGTCGAGTATTTGCACTTATTTTAACTAGAATGTTTGGGTTTGCACTTGGAAGTTCAGGTTTTCATATCCCAGATGAACTTTAGTACAAATAAACCAGGAAGTGGTTCTTAAGTTGCTTTCCTTCTCAACAAGTTGCACAACTGGATGGGATGGGGGAATTATTAGTCCACCCAAAAGCTTTGTAACCAGCCATGTAGTTTTATGTACATGTAAACCAGCAACTGCCACCGGGGAAAAATACAGGAAAAGGGTTGTTATTCAGTGGGAGAATTCTTCTGATATGATTCACCATCTGGCCTGCAAATCATTGTGTCATAGCAGTGGTCGTGGGGGGAAGGAGCAAGCCTGCAATGCCAAAGCCAGGGAGGGATGTGGATGAAGCTGTTTGTTTGATTTTGATGGTAATGGCCAATGCCAGCCTAAGTGCTGCCACTTAACCTAATGCAGCAGGGCAGTTGAACCAGTTGGCAAAAGGAAATAATTGATTCTTACAGATACAAATAGACACTTGACTCAGTTTGATACATCTGGAAAGACCATGGGGTGTTGAACTTCTGCCCTTTTGTGAGAGACAGGCATCTGATGAGTCCAGGTCTCCACAAAACCTCCTCTTTGCACCTACGCATTTATTGGGCTTCAGAATAAATTGGTGAATCTGGCACACTGGCCATTTTCTGGGATCCTTTTTTTTCTTTCCCCAGTTGACCAGCATCTTTGGAAATCTGGTATTTGCTGTCTCGTGTATGGGCAGAGTTGCTGAGAATTTGATGGTTTATTTGTATTGATCAAGGAAAATAGCTGAATTTATTAGGCGTCAGCTTGAATATTAGGTGTCAGACATTGCTGTTTTTAAATTGCTTGCATCTTGTTGACACAATTCAGTATAACCATGTAACAAGAACAGGTAAACATTTTCTTTTGTAAGATATCTTTTAAGGTTTGGAGGTAGGGTTGGTTTGTTTTTAAAGCTTAACAAACGCAATATACTTGGTATGAAATAAACTCAGTAAAATACTGGTGATGTCCATTTCCAGATTAGTCTCTCTCGGAAAATGAATGCGTTAGTAATACTAAATGAGAAAAGATATTTACTAGCACTTACAGAGCTTTATCACTTGCTTTTTGTGTTACGTTTGCTCTTTCATATACAAATATTAGGGATATTGCCTGATAAAATTCTTGTTCTGCTTTTTAAACAAAAGGAGTCAAAACAAAAGAAACTAAACGCTCCACTAAATGTGGCTGTTAATCCTGTATTTAAAACTACTTAACTTGAAATTAATAAGCCAGCAGTGGCTTGTGTGTTGTAATGGCCATAATAAACAAATGGCTCTGATAAAATCAAGACATGGTTTATGGCCTGCTGTACTTCATGCGAGACAGGATCATTCTAAAGTGAACAATCTCCTCCTAGCTCCAGACAAACAAAAACCCTTAGACAGAAACAAAATAACTTCTTGTACTTTAATGCGATTGTTTGGTAGCTTTACCAGCAATTGCCATTTTAGTGATGTTTATGCAAGAGATTGCATAATGGCAATTTAACACTGGAACACTCTAAAATGAGCTATAAAAGCTGAACCTCTGGGTGCAGCCAACTTCAGAGACACAATGGAAGCCCACCTACCACTGCTGTAGGAGAGTGCGCCTTTCTTCTTGACCATCCCAAGAGTTTAAGTAAGCAGAAGTATTTACAGAAGATTGGTAAGATCTTTAAGATTGAGCAATCTGCTCCAGTGGAAGGTGTCCCTGCCTAAGGCAGGGGTTTGGAACTGGATGAGCCTTAAGGTCCCTTCCAGCCCAAACCATGCTGTGATTCTGTGATTTGGAGAGTAATTATTTGTCTCTGTAACACCAAATCTTTCACCTGTGGTGACTGTTCTGGAAATTTAAGAACTCAGTTCATTTTGTGATTACCGCTGTAGCTTCTTGAAGAGCATCTGATGAATTGAAACTCCTGAGGAAATATGCAGTCAGTTGTAATAAGTGAATATAGAAATAAATGTGGGTTTTGGAAGACAGCAACAGACGTGCTAACTCATCCTTGTAAAACACTGATAACCTTCTTGTCCTCTCAATTGCCAGAAAAAGCACCACTTGTTTGTTTCTCTTTCGTGGCTGGAGCTTGAAATTCAAAGCCTAAGCCAGGGAAGAGTTTCCTTTAAAACAATGTCTTTAAAGGTCCCGTAATCCATTAGAGGTTTTGATACAGTTTCTTACATGCAGACTTGTTTGGGAGCCTGACTTTATGCCAGTTTCAATTCTGGTTAGCCTCCCATCCCTTATTTTCCTCTCTTGTTTTCCTGCAGAGGGAACATGTAAGTGTTTGGTTGAGTTAAAGCTTCTATTTGGTGGTTTCTTGAGTTAGGTCTTGCTTCCCCTGCGCTCCCACTCCACCCAACTTTTTCTTCATGACTCACACTAATTTGTAGGTAGTAAAAGTATTGGGATCTACACATTCTCCTTTTGCCACTACTGACTTTCTTCCAGGACTGATTTAAATCAGTAATGGAGCCTATCTGTGAGGCCCTCTGCGAATTGTGGCTGGGTCCCCACCTCTAAGTAACTCATGTAGTCTGGCTCATTTAGGGGTGTTGTTCTGGGCTTTTTATATGACAGTAGTTCTTTCTCAGTTCCATTGTAACTGTAAGTGCTGAACCACATAGCTTACAGTCAGAATGAAAAGACAAGGGCCATCATGAGGAATGCTGTGGAGGGATGTGGTAGCAGCAAGTCTTGCATGTTTCCATTAAAGACTTCAGGAAACAGCACCGTCTACTGAAACTGATGGAGAGCTTATCCAGAGATCCGAGCAAAGGATGGGATTTGAGAAGGCATTGCAGAGTAGTGGCAAGGGTCTTTTAAAGGAAAATAACTCGTATTCAGACTCCTTCAGGAGCTGCTTCAGGGCAAGATGCAAGAAACAGTGGAACTGTGGAATAACCCGCTCAAACAGGCAGCTTGGAGCCTGCTGCCCAGTTCGTTACTGGTTTGTTATAGAGAGAGACATAGATTTGTATGTGTTACAAGCCTCTGGCTAGCAAAGTTTGCTTTTGTGAAGTGTCAGTGAGCCTGTGGGCAGACAGACTGGAGGGACGCATTCTGCAACCCTATGGCGTCATGTCCCGAGTATATGGGGAAATGGCTCAGCTTTACAATTGGGACTTTCAGTAGAATAGCTCTGAAATGTCTAAAAGAGCCTGGTGAAAAAAACTATTCACAGTATTCTGATTCTTTAACTATGAAATGGTGGTTCTACCATCACTACTTACAACCCTGTAGCAAACACGACATAACCTGCTTTTTTTTGTGTGTGTCTGGGGTTTTTACCCTATTCTTTTGTTACCTTAATGGGGCTTCAGTATTCATGTATTGTCTGTTCTTATTCAGTCTTAATTCCTTTGAGTTTAGTTTTTTTGGAGAGTTCCCATTATTGATGCATTGAAGAATATCATGGACAGAGGTTACCAAAAAAGGGTGTGACTTGGGAGTGGAGTAAATTTAGTACATCCACATTTTGTTAAATTTATGACTTACAAAATGCTCAATATTTCACAGAGTTGCTAACTGACCCTCATTTTACTTGTGCTGATGGATGTCCTGAAGCTTTGCCAAATAGTTTTGGAATTATATCCTCCAGAAAATGTTATTGCCTGTTAAAAGCTTGAATGTGACCTTTTCTCCTTTCTCTTCTCTCTGACCTCTGTCTCTGGACGCATCCCATATTGAAATTCTTTTTCTTTTCTGCCCATTTGGCAGACGGATTCCACCTCCTGCACAGCCTCTGTTGTGTTTTAATAAAGATAAAAATGGACATTCTTGCACGCAGCACCATCTTCAGAGTGACATCTGTCTTTCTGCATCATCTTTCTGCATCTGGGCAAGCTGATACTTTTAGATCTGAATATTTGTAGCAAGCTTCAGCTCTTCAGCCAAAACCTGTTTAATTGTTAAAGGGATTTTTTTAAGTCTTAGGAAATATTCCCTTTTTTTATGGTTTGGGCTTTTTTTCCATGCAGCTGTTGATCTTGTGCACTGCACGTTTGCAGGGATGCATGTGTCTGCAGCGTATGATGCTGTCAGCCTTTTAGTAGCTTTTCCTGTTTATGGACTGGAGAACGTTTCAAATGGAGAAGACCAGCTGGAGTGAGAGCAGTGTCAGCGTTCCCTATGGTGGTTTTGATCACGCTAAATTCTGTTGATAAAATTCAGGGTCTGTATATCAGCGTATTGGAAATGTTATATAAACATTTTCTAGGGAGGATGAAGGGCCTGCGAGGTGTAACTTAAGAAGTCTTTTCTATTTCTTTAAATCTGTTCATTTCAGAACTCTTACAAAGCCAAGGTCTTTTCTAGCATCACCAGCAGATTTTTCAAAACAAAGATTTAGGAGTCTTTTTTGGTAAATGTTAGAGGTAATACTTTTAATCATGAGCTAAGCCAGAGCTATCAAAATAACCTTTAGTGCGGGTTTTAAAAATGATAGCACTAAAGGTAGGTGGGGTTAAAGCAAACTCTGCAGGTCAGTATATGCAGATGTAGTTTCCAAAATGGCTTTATATGGATGCACTCACCTGACCTGTGTCCTGTTACAGGAACCACATGTGCAGACTAAAAGGGGTATTGGATCTGTATTCCTTGTTCAGTAACCATGTATTGAGGAAAACCAAATAATGTATGTGAGGAGGGAATAACACGTTATGTATTGTTCTGCTCTATAGCATGGTGCGTCTCTTATTCACTTAACCATCTCAGCAACCACATTTGGCCACTTCATGGCTTCCTTTGCTTGCGCAGAATATGGTTTGTGGGTTGCAGGAAATAAGGAGAAATGAAAGACATAGTTGGCACAGGGAACATTAATAAGCATACACACAGGGGTTATAAACTGTTCAAGGCACTGGTGACTGTGCATATGAATAAACAGGTACAAGGGATTAAAGGAGGTTCTTTAAGTTTTATCCTAATCTAGCAATTTCATTTGTGGTCAAGGGACTGCACAAATACACAGCGCAAGCTGTGCACATCTGATTCCAAGACTGTTATTACATTAGGTTTCTGAAAATAAAGCAATTTGTATGAAACCCAGGCAGCATTCTTTATGTAATTCATCTTCTGCAGGCATCTTCTTTCTTTCAAACATGTCGAAACGCAATATATTCTTATTAGTTACCCTGTCAACTAAAAAAAAACATGCTTGATTTTTGTTTTATTGTATTTTTCCTCCAAATTTATATTGTGCATTTAATAGAATGCTCTCAGAAGTCACTTTCTGTCCAATATGAATATTTTTTTACTTTAGAACTACAGGAATAAAAAGCATCAACTTACTTTTTTGAAGACATGTAGATAAACAGATATGGCTACCTATATATACGTGAGAAGAGAAGGCTGCATGGAGACCTCATAGCAGCCTTCCAATATCTGAAGGGGGCCTATAGGGATGCTGGGGAGGGACTCTTCATTAGGGACTGTAGTGAGAGGACAAGGGGTAATGGGTTCAAACTTAAACAGGGGAAGTTTAGATTGGATCTGAGGAAGAAATTCTTTACTGTGAGGGTGGTGAGGACTGGAATGGGTTTCCCAGGGAAGTTGTGAATGCTTCATCCCTGGCGGCGTTCAAGGTGGGGTTGGACATAGCCTTGGATGGCATGGTTTAGTGGGAGGTGTCCCTGCCCATGGCAGGGGATTGGAACTAGATGATCTGAAGTTCCTTTCCAACCCTAACTATTCTATGAATTTATCATTCTATATATGTAGTTGTCCAGGTCAGGAGTTGGTATTTATACTTAATTTTAAAAACTCCATTTGCATCCCTTTTTGGGCTAATTTAGTAGGTTTTGGTATATGGAAAAAGTATTTCCAGAATGCCAGAGTAAGTTATATTTGTCATTGCTTTTCTCTCTAAAGCAAAATCACCCATCTTTTTCTGAGGTAGCTGTGTTAAGGTCTTTTGCACGCACAGGACATTCAGTGCTATAATGTAGCGAAGGAATTCAGGCTTTGATGTAACCAAATACAACTCGAGCATTTTCCTTTCAGAATGGCTGCATTTTTATGTACGTATTTTCCAAATAGCCCCTTTCTTTTCTATTTTTTAGTGGAATATAAATAACTTTTGTGAAGCCTTGGTTGATTTCCTCTCTAAATATATGAGGTTAACATTTAATTGCAGTTCTGCACATGAAGCAAGGAGTTGAGCATATCATTTAGTTGTGTGATTGTGTTTCCACTTAAGAAATGGAAAAGTACAAACTCAAGTTCTGTTTGAACAAGGCATCCTTAAACTGTTGATTACTTTAGTGAAGCAACAGAGAAAAAAGTGGATCTACCACACTCAGAAGCTGATTTTCAGAAGCAGGAAGTGAATCACCACAGAAACTATTTAAAAACCTGAACCAAGCTTTTCAGCCACCAGCCTTTATCATTATTAAAGATAAATCATGTTTTCTATCCTAGTAAGAGGCTCCCTCCTCAAAACCCAGTGGGTTGTTTTGAGATTCATCCATTGAACTAAAAGTTGTTGTAAGGAGCTGCATTATGATAATCTTCTGCAGGTCCCAACTAGGACCGATATGTTTGATTCATATCAGCCAAATATAGTGAATGCACGATAAGCACACAGAAAGATACAAATCCTTCCTAAACAAATGGTTTTGTACAGAATTTTGCTCATTTTGCACGTGGTGGGAGTATTCCCAAAAAGCCGCATGGAACATCTTTGAGCTTTAACACTTTGGAGATTAGGGTGGGTGGGAGAGGAGGGGTTGAGGTAATTCACGTGCAATGTTGCCAGTAACGTGCCTGGCATGCAGTTGACTATAGTAAGATGTTCTTGGCGCTTTACATTTACGTGGGTGAGTCACATCTTTTCTAATAGAGAATCCTATGTGTAATTTAGGATGGAAATTCTAGATCTGTTTCATAGAGGCAGGAAAGATAATTAGACAGGCTTAAGCATGCATGGGTTTTGTACACATTGTGTATGAAGCAAATAGTCCTCTTCTCCTAAAAATACAGTAAATTCCAAATATTAAGTGCAGAAACTACAGTCTTGTTTTGAGAAATGTGTTCACCATCATTTATAAATACTTTTTCATAGCTGTAACAAAAGTCATAGAAGAGAATGCCCATCTGGTTCAGGGTTGTCATTTTCGTGCCCCTTTGACTGCAAACCTCTCTTTTTTCCGTTGGCTGAACCAGCTTCTTTACAGGGTTGATTACTGAGTTTTATTAGTGAGTAGGTACATGCCTCCCATGAACCCTAGGTGGGATTCAGAGCTACTGTTTCTGTCTCTGCAACTAACTCTTTGATCGAGCGCTTACCATTTGTAAAGCAGTATACTGCCAGGGAAGCAAGACTGAGGGACTAGGCAAAGGGGTTTTGTCGTAGATGCAGTATTTGATGTACAATGGGTTATTTTTAATTGTTTTAAAAAATGTGTTTACTCATTTTCAGCAGTGTTTTCTGTAGCAGAAATAATTACATTGCATTAAGCGTCAGCACCGTTTGATCTGTCAGTTTACAAATGTATGCATTAAGCATTCAGTAGAAATTCTGATTTTGAAACTGAAAGGCATTGAAAGCCTAAAATATGCTGTTTACGAAAGACAAGATCAGCTTACTATGTTGTAGAAGTAGCTTCAAGCATCTTGTACTGTAATAAGGAAGACAATGTTTTGTCAATTCCCCATCAGTTACAATCATCGTGAAAAACTGGGTGACTGAGGGAAGGCAGGAAGTGTCTTGTAGAAACTGCTGTACTGAAACACAGCCCCTCAGTTTGGTTAAAAAGAAACAAGGATCCCTCCCCAAACCCAAAACAATAAATTGAAGTCAGTTCTGGCTTTGTTCTGCTAATTGAGAAGAATGAAAAACCTAAGGAGCTATTTGCTTGGTTTTCTTTTTCTTAAAGATGGACTCTGCAAAACTCAAATATTGAGGAGTTTAGGGCTGAGCGCATCTGGAAGTGGTGGCATAGCCCAATCTTCGTTCTACTCTTCTCTTGAGGCATTGCACCCTTCCTTGGGTATCTCCTGTTGCCAATAGAAGTGTATTGTGTGTGTGAAGTTATCAGAGCTGAGCACTGCCTCGTGGCAGAGAGTGACATTTAGTATGGATTTCTTCCTTCCTGGAAGTTTTTAATTTCAGGAATCTGCTGAAGCTGTTGCTGCTTTAGATAAATAAATGCATAAAGATACTGGGGGAGAGATTAAAAGGTGCTAAACCCCACAGTTTTATCGCATCTTGGGTACAGCATTGCTGTTTTCTTCCCACCTAGCTTGGAGAAGTTTGTGCTAAAGCACAGGAGCAGGTATCTATTGTGTAATCAAACCACTGTTGTGTTTTGTCAGTGGTGAAGAAGTTCAGGTCTGAATGGTGGTGAGGTGTCCCGCTGATGGGCAGAGGGCATTGCCTGCAGGAATGGAGCAAGTGGCTACACCTCTTGTGGGAGGGTGTGCTGCTCATTTCTGTTGGAATTTGTAGCTTGAAGGTCCTCCTGGGTCCTTCACCGTTTCAGAAGAGGAACAGCTGTGGTTCCATGCCTTTGTTTTTTCCATCCGTTGCTAGCCAGGAATTTGTGAACATCCTTCTCGGATGTGGATCTTGCTGAGGTTATTCATGTCTTTGTCACCTCCCAGGCTGAAATACTGCAATTCGTACTTGGAGCAAATGTTCATAAGCCTCCAGAGCATTTAGCTGGTGTGTAGAAAGCAGTGGCATACTTCCTGAGTGAGTTAAATCAGCATGGGCTTGATTTTTCCAGATAGCTTTGAGGCCTTTAACTCTGTAATGAATTTGCTGAAAGCTACAAGTGTGTTGTATCTCTGAAAATTAGGTCTTGGGAACACACTGAGCTCATGTCTGTTACTCTCCTTTAGCTACCTAACTTGTTCCAGATGCTGTTCTAGGCAATAGCAGCTAATAGAGGAAAATGCTACTCTAGGCAACAGTAGAATAATGAAGAAAAAATGTTCCAACCCTTGGCCCAGAATTCATATGAATTACAGGAGGACGCTGTGTTCTGTGTAATCTTGTTTTTGCATCTTACCAACACAACAGATGTGAGCTGCTGGTTGGGTTTTCTGCCATGGGAAGACAAGCCTGCACCCACATCTTGGATGGGTGGGGAAACAGAGTGCTTACCCTCTTTGATGGATGAAGGAAGAGGTTTCTAATAAGAAAATATACTGTGCATATAGCATCCAGTCCAGCCTGATGAGCTCTCTTGACACCACGCAGTGGGAATGCATGTGTTCCACTGATATCAATAGGCAGGGGTACAGATTCCCAGCAGTACCAACATAGCTGTGTGGCAGAGTTAGCTTCTGCTGGCTCTGTGTGCTAAAGGGACTCACTGCAGGATCAGGGGGAGAAAAGGGAGCATTCAGTGTGAGGCAGATTGCTCCTCTCTGAAGTGCCTTATTACTGGATTGGTTTCGCTGTGTCACCTCCATCCTCAGAATGAAAGTGGCTTCAAATCTCCTTTTGAAGAGAAAGGTGTTTGCTATCGCACCAGACAGGCTACATTCCTCTTTTGCTAGCATACTTAACAATCGCATTCATATCTAGATCTCTGTCCAGAACAGTTGTCTCAACAATTAAAGCAGAGCAAGCACTGGATCAGAAGGCTCCACATTCAAGGTAGTCCCAAAGGCCAGAGAGCAGTCCTGAGCTCAGATGTGTTTATTTGCTCATGAGAACACCGGTCATTCTGCTGATGGTACAAGAGCATCTCAAATGCATGTCTGCCAGCTGCTCCTCCTGCTTCAAGCAGTCACTTTTCTGGCATCCAGGTTCCTATGGGCAGGCCACGGTGAGCATTCCATAAAGTCCTTCCAAGCAAACTCGCTGTGTCTCATACCTAGTAAGACCTCAAACAGGAAGAGTATGCTGGCCTGCATCAAAAGGAGTGTGACCAGCAGGTCCAGGGAGGGGATTCTCCTCCTCTACTCCACCTGCAGTCCTGCATATAGCTGTGGGGGCAACAACACAAGGGGGATGTGGAGCTGTTGGAGTGAGTCCAGAGGAGGCCACGGGGATGCTTCGAGGACTGGAGTGCCTCTGGTATGGAGACAGACTGAGGGAGCTGGGCTTGTTCAGCCTGGAAAAGAGAAGGCTCTGGGGAGACTCTATAGCAGTCTTCCAATACCTAAAGGGGAGCTACAAGAAATCTGGAGAGGGCCTTTTACAAGGTCCTGTAGTGACAGGACAAGAGGGAATGGCTTTAAACTGACAGAGGGGAGATTTAGATTAGACGTCAGGAAGAAGTTCTATACTATGACGGTGGTGAGGCTCTGGCGCAGGTTTCCCAGAGAAGCTGTGGCTGCCCCATCCCTGGCAGTGTTCAAGGCCAGGTTGGACGGGGCTTGGAGCAACCTGGTCTAGTGGAAGGTGTCCCTGCCCGTGGCAGGGGGTTGGAACTGTGGGAGCTTTAAGATCCCTTCCAGCCCAAACCGGTCTGGAATTCTATGATTTTATAAATTTCCACCTCAGCATTACTGAATTCTCAAATGTAATCCATGTGCAACAGTCCTTGTTCCAAGGGGACAGGAAAAAAAAAAAGGAATGCAAATATAGATCTTGTATACAGAGATGCATCTTGCCTGGAAAGCTGATGTCTATAAAAGGCTTAAAACAGTCTGCTAAAAGTAGTAAATATTAGTAGTCCCATCCTGCAGAGAAACAAGGGGTTTTCTATAGCAGTGGATTTTAAAAAGGGCAAAGAGCTGTTGATGGGCTCCTTTCTTCTTGTTAGGAACCTAAAACTGCCTTTGTTATAAAGGACAAAATAGAGACGATCTAAACCTAATCCGCTTACTGCTGTTCTTTATCTGTAGAATAGACTCAGGAGAAGAGCTGGGTGGGAGGGTCAGCCAGTTTATTTTCTCTGTTTCTGCAGCCCTGTGCCAGTCTCTAGCGCTGATCAGTTATAACAGCAGCAGCAGATTGCATGTCAGGACACTTTATGGAGTGAGAAATTAGGACTGTTGAAGACTGCTTCACAGATGTGTGAACCCAGCAGTGAAGTGAGAATTAGACGTAAATAGTATGTATAATGTTATGAACTGAGCCTGTCTTTGGGTTTGGTTTCTGTTTATTTTTGGATATTGTAACAAGGGGTAGAAAGGGAAGCGGTACTAAACTCACAGGATTTCACAGAATTCTGAGGGTATGTCCCCAGCAGGATGGTTGTCTTGTTCTCTAGGTGGAAATATGGTGTTTAAAGCAAAACCAATATTGATTCATTCCTCTATTAAGGGATAATGATGAATATTTATACATGTCTATTCACTATGTATTGTGAAGACAGAAAATGAAATACAGCTCTCTCAAGAGCATTTAGGAACATGGAATTTATGATGTGCTGCAGTTGCATGTTTATTGTGTACTGTGTTTCATAATGTATGGTGGTCTCACATTTCCATCATTTTACCTGAATATATGACATGCTTCTGGTGCCAAAACATCGCACTGGGGGTTATCCACAGGCTACACTGGGTTTACAATTTCCTATTTCACCTTTGTAAGCCAGAATGTTTTCTGTGTCTTGATAGATAAATGAGCACATCTTGCAGTAAAAATTTATATAGGAATTCCAGGAGCAACCAGTACAAAAGCTGTGGCATGCTATACATTTAATGATAAGACTTTGGCTTTGCATTTATGTTGAATTGTGAAAGGAAGACTGAAATCTCTTTTCTTAACATAAAATATTTAAAATCAAGCATTAATTATGCCTAGATTTGATAAGGCTACTTATCAGCCTAGACATGTTTGCACACAGCAGTATCTTCTCATTTAAATTCAATCACAGTCACAAAACAAGCCTGGCTTAGACTAGCTGAAGATATAAACTTCATTTTCATCTCATTAGGCCACCTGGAAGCAACAATCAGTGAGTAGTCCTGACGTCAATGGTCTTTCTACTTCATTAAAATGTTAATTTCATGGCTTTAATTCCCTTTGTAAAACGTGCTGCTGCAGGACACTATATGCAGATTTATTCTGAAGCAGACAAATCTGCATGCCATATTCCTTTTTTAGTGCCTTAGGTTCTTTTGGATTTTATTTTTAGCCATTCCTATTTTTATAAACTGCTGTGAAACTATGATCACCATAGCAACCAAAAAGTAAATATTTTCTTAAAACAGCCCTTTGAGAATGTATACTTAAGAATCAGGAATTCAGGGCATCATGCATTTAGTGGTGTTTTGCTCGGCTGTTCCCTTTTTCAGTATTCAGAAATGAGGCAGGTATTGTTACTGGCTGACATTTTCAGGCAGTAGATCATGAAGGGAAAACATCCTGTAGTAAATCAGAAGCAGCTATATAGATCAGCTGTAGCATCAACATTTTTGGTTGAGGGCTTACTGATGGTGGGATGAAATGATGGACTTTTCATCCATTTCAGAATCCTTCCTTGATAATATGTGCTTCCTCAGAATTTAGTCATCTTCATCTTGCTTTAGGGAATACATTTCTGGTTTTATAGCATACTTCAACATTGTATTGTGTGTCGTAGATAAAGTTCAACCGTTGGTAGTAGAAGTGTGTCTTCAGTGCAGGAGAATGAGAAGGTTCATTAAATCTTTTCCCCTTTTACTGTATTCAGCTGGTTTTGAAGAGGCTGAGTACCACTGTATATTTTTTAAAGTGCTATGGAAACTCTAATTATGTTGTAGTATGCCTGTGCTATCTATAGATAGATGTTGTCTATACTTCTTTTGCAGATGGTAAAACCAATGCGCAGGGTCTGGATTTCTCAGAACCCACTGCTGATGGAGCTGCCTTGTGAGGAGTACTGCGCTCAGCCGGGTGGCTCTGATGACACTCTTGGGTCTGGGCTGGTGACAAGACGCAGCAATAGGTCTTCTTGCTCTACACTGGCTGATGCTGTCACTTTAGGCTCTGTACAAATCTCACTGAGCCCCCACTGGCAGGTGGTACCAAGGCCTTTTTGTGCAGGACCCTGAATAATGTATGTAGTTTGCCTGCTGTTAACCTGGCTGGAAGTGACAGAGACCCCTTAGTTCCAATCCAGCAAATAAAGGAGTTATTTTCCTGAGCGCTGGACACATCTGAAGTTTTATCTCTGGGAATCCTAGCCAGATGCCCCTGGTAAGCAACTAGGAACAGATAGTTAATTTGGCCTCATGCCTGTCCAGGGACTGCCAGGAGGGCAGTGTAGATGCTGTCTACTACTGTGTACATCTCTACTAGTTCTCTGAAAGGTATGTAGCTCAGGGAGCAAAATAGAAATGTGTCCTACAATTGTAACTGAGAAGTAGCCAAAATAGCTTTAAAGATGTGAATACAGTAGACAGCCTTCCAGACCTCCATCAGTTTCCTATTTCAGATTAGCTTAGATAACTTACCAATGAGTCTTAAACCATGTTGGTACCTATTTTGTCACTCTTAGTGTTAAGGGTGTTTTTGAAAGTCAGTGAAGACAGATGGACTGTAGCCAATTCATTTCCATCTTGGGGCTCTTGCCTACAACATTATTTCATCACAGGCAGTGCCATAACTCAATGTACCAATCAGTTTAAAATGCCAAAGTGTGCCAGGGGTTTACTCTATGGATAGAATTATTCATTCATGTCTGCTGTTGGTGAGAGTGGAGTGATACTATGACGACTTCTCAGATCACAGATTGATCTAGAAAAATATTCCATTTTGTAACTTGAGATTTAGCTGTTATCGCAGCAGCATATTCACTCTTTTAACGCTGTGTTTTGATTTGGCATACAATATATCTCATAAACTCATCAAAGCATTTGTCACTTTGGAATGCAGTCCCCTTAAATGCGAGTTACTACAGGTGTTTGAACAGTTGTCTTCAGTTTGCCAAATGAATTTTGTTGTCAGCCTTGACATTTGCAAGGCCATTTCTAGGATAGAGCAACATAGTTGAAGCTGCTGTCGTTGCTTAATGAACTTTGGACTGTAGGTTGACATGGCTTTGGGAGAATAAAAAGATGTCTTTGTGTTTTGTATTTCTTTTGCCTCAGTCTCTAATTATGTGTAGTTCCAAAGATATTCGTGCTATAATTGCCTATTGTTTGGTTTGTTTACTTGTTTTTAATGCTTTCAGAAGCAGGGCAGATGGAAGAGTCAGTGGGTGTTAGTTTGTGTCACCACTGCTTGGCAGAAAACATACTGAGATGAGTGGTGGACTTTGGGTTTCAACATTCGTCATGCCTTCCATGTTTCAAAGAGTAGAACAAACCTGCTGAAGTCCTCCGTTGCTTGTGCTTGCCTACAGAAAGGTTTTCGCCAGAACAACCTCTTGGAGCTAAACTGGCTTTGAACTCAGCCAAGCTACACACGATTTTTCATCGCCCCATCATTTATTTGTGCAAGACCATCTGGCAGTTCATCATTCTGCAGCTCTAGAAAAGCCTAACTTTAACTGCCCCTCAGATGGGATATTATGCTCTTCAGGTAAACATGAACTCTCTCACTCCCTTTGCTGACCTGCCATGTGAGCCAGTGGCAATGTCTTTGTTCCCATTTGTAAGGACAGCCTTTTTCCTTCCCACTGGGATGGAAAATAGGAGACATCCAGTTGCTCCCGGCTGGTAAAGACATTGTGCTGTACCATGGCAAAGCCTTCTTGTGGGCAGTTCAGAGTCCTCTACCAGCTCTGGTACAGGTCTCTTCCTGACTCTCCTTCCTCCAGAACAGAGGTGCTGGTGTGTTTACTGGTGGTCAGGAGAGCTCTTGTCGTTTCCCTCCTAGTCAAAGCTCTCTTCAGCTGTTTGTACCCATAGATCAAATATGAGTGAGAACAGCAAGCTTCACCTAAAGCCTGTGCAGATGGTCTCTATCTTGTTCACGGCCATTGAGACTAAATATTGAGACTAGTGAGGCTGAATGTTGACTGGAGTGAACCATGCTACTTGAGGGAAAATATCAAGGTACTACTGAGGAACATGGCGTTTTATGGGATGTGCTACTGATGTGCCTGTTTCCAATCTCCGTTTGCTGTTCTGTGCACCTTAAGATCTCCCAGTAGAGGAAGCTGTGTAGCAAGGACTACATGATGCTTTTTGTGCTTTGAGTGGTGAGCCTGGGGGGAGGAATGCGCAGAGACATTGTTTAAGTGGTCTAGAGGGAAAGGTTTCTGGCGTTTCTGAACTCAAATGTGTTAAATATATCAAAGCGTATTTATGGAAAACATAGCTCAAGAGGCTCTTCTGCTATGACAAGTAGTTTCTCCCCTTAATTAAGCATTGTCATCTCAATGCACTGTGTGAAACTTAGGGGGCTTCATTTTTCCTGAGTCAAAATATTTAAGGAAAACAATTGTGTGCTGACAACAATGGGCTTTTTAACTTGCAGGCCATTTGTTTCTGTAATTCCTCTGAAATAATGTGAATTGCTTAAGTCGATTTTATTCATTGTGGTTTAGTTATGTACATATTCATATTTGTGTCAAAAAGCAATGTTAAAAACATTTATAATGACTGCTCCCAGAGCTTTCTAGCACGCAGTGCCAACAGAGTTAAATGCTTCGCAGGAGTTCAGAGATGGAAGTCTATAGCAGATATTTTCATGAAACCAGTTTTGGGCTTCTGTTCAAAGAGGCCTGTACAACAAGGATTTGCAGCATTTACTCATCCGTGACTTCAGGTGCCAGCATGGGGTTGCCTTCTGGTCTGTATAAAAAGGATACCAGCCCACTGCAGCCCACATCTTTACCATAAAGGTGCAATGCATGGATCGTGAGCCTAAACCTGGTCGTACTTGCCTTGAGCAGAGGGACGCATTTGGCTCAGTGTTGGGCCGTTGGGCACTGGGATGATGTAAAAGGGTCTCTCTCACCCTTGTTCTTGCAATAGTGAGACCAGATCTGAAGATGACACTGGCCTCTATCTGACACTTTTGCTGTCCTTGAGGCAGGAATTCAGTTTTTACTTCTCAGGCTGGCAGGCTGACAGCGTCACACGTGGAAGTACAAGATGGATGCCTAGAATTCAGCTTCCATCTGGGCTCAGGAATGACTGTTCAGGCACTTTCAACAGTCTTTGCTCATTGTCATTCAAAGGATTGACTTTAGCATAGTCTTTTCTAAGCACGCCTATGAAGAGCAGTTGTTGGAACAAAACTATAAGCAAATAATCTTATTTCTGGAGCCAGATCTTTTTGCTGTTGTGCACTTAAAATTGCTGCAATCCTTTGTTTATCTACAATACCATGATGTTTTCTTTTTACAGGTCCTATGGCATCCTTTTTTACTTTCCATTGGACTGTCACAACAGCTTCTATTGATACAGCCATTCTCATATCACCAATTAAACATAAGTGAGCTGGAGCTGAGGGCACTGATTTTTGGTTCCAGCAGCCATCATCAGAGGAAGCTCATCTGCTGCTGGGCTTCCCCATGTCACCTGCAGGATGGAGAAGCAGCTGCTTTCCATGGTTCATTTTTCCTAGTGCTTTACCAGTGAAGGGAAGATAATGCTGTTTGAATTGACACTGTAGAAGAATGATGCAGGATGAGCAGTGCATATCCTTCACCTTGGCTTGAGTAAACAAGGGGGATAGCAGCTAATCCATTTGGTCTGCAGAACAGGTCTCCAGTCTCTGGTTTGGAGAGCAGCCTTATGAGGAATGGCTGAGGGACCCGGAGGGGGTTTAGTCTGGAGAAGAGAAGGCTCAGGGGGACCTTATTGCTCTCTGCAACTGCTTGAGAGGAGGTTTTAGTGATTTGGATGTTGGTCCCTGCTTCCAAGTAACAAGTAATAGAATGAGAGGAAACAGCCTCAAGCTGCACTGGGGGAGGTTTAGATTGGATATTAGGAACAATTTCTTCACTGAAAGGGCAATCAGGCATTGGAGCAGGCTGCCCAGGGCAGTGGTGGAGCCACTATCCCTGGAAACATTCAGAAAACATGTAGATGAGGTCCTTGGTGACATGGTTTAGTGGTGGCCTCAGCAGTGCTGCGGAATGATTGGACTTGATGTTAAAGGTCTTTTGTAACCTAGTTGATTCTGTGATGCTACGATTTTACTGAGGGGACCAGTACCATCAGGATGCAATCAGAAGGATGTTTGGTTTTACAATAATAAAGGCTTAAGCAACTTTTTGGGATTTAACTAGGATTAAAAAATAGGAGACAGTTATGTGCCATGGTACCTGTAGGGTGATACCTTCAAAGAAGTGGATCCTGATCAAGAGTGGTCAGTCATTCCCACATGCTGTGGATAGGAAGGGCTGGAGGAATTTGTGCTGATTGCTGCTCTCCTTCCATAGCGGCTGGGAGGGTGCATGTGTTACATGAGGTTTCTCTGTGTGAGAAGGATCCAAAGGCAGTCAGATCTTTCAACTTTATGGCTCCTTTCCACCAGAGGAGCTCCACCAAGTAGCTGCAGTAGGGTTTGGGTCTGATCCCACGTCGTTAGGGAGGAAAGGAACTATATAATCATTATCCTTTTTAGAAATCTTAACCACGGCCTGTGGAGGGATGGCAGTGCTTTATCTGACAAATATGTTACTGTCTTTCATCAGCTGATTATAATCTTCTTGGAAGTTCCAGTGTGGCTGTTTTTCCCCTCTTCTTTTTTTACTATTGTGTTTTGTTTAACTTTCCCTAATGAGCCCAGTGAAAAGCAATTGTTCTAAATAAATCATGTGCACTACAAAGCAGTATATCACAATTAGGTTTCCATTATACTTTAATTGGGCACTGCATTATTAAATTGATGTCTTTGGCTTCTTCCAGGTCTCAGACTAATCCTGAAACAAATTCCTCTTTGTGGATAAATATTAGTCAGTCGTAATTAAAGAGTATTCATTGGAGTTGCAGCTTTTCATTAAATCCCTTTCTGATTAAGACAGCTCCCCCAAGTACTGGGCTGATTAAATTTAATAAGATTTGTCCACTTGTGTGTATCATGGTCTGGTGGAAACTGTTTTAGCACCAGGGGATTGGGAACAATAACTTCATATCTCCATGCAGGCAGTCGTAGGTCTAAATGCCTGTTATGTGCAGTGCTGTATGCTCTTGTATCAAGGGGCTCAATGGGTTGTGTGGTTAGTCAGTGGAGGAAACAAAACCCATGGGAATTGAATTAGTAGTATTAGAGTTGAATATCAAAGGGTTACACTACATCTAGAGGGTTACAGTAAAGAATGGAAGATTAAAGTATGTTAGAGGCTCTGTTTTGTTGACTATTTCATGTGTAGGGCTTTGTTGTGTAATTGAAACCCAAGTGCTTTTCTGCCCCACACTGATCTCACTCTGTGAGATGTATAGATGAGCTTGTTTCTAGAGCTGGTTCAGGAATCAGATGTTCCTGACTGAAGTTCTCCTAACAGCAGAGTATGAAATGCTTTCAGAGCAAAATCCTTGTCCTGGGTTTAAAATAAGGTGTAGCAAAAGCACGATGTGGCTTTCTAGTATGTATATGCATCAGAAAGAAATTATAAGCCTTGTAATTTTCTGTGTGCTGAAATTACCCCTTCTTGTCAGGCTGCTGGTGCTGTTCTGCATTCCTCTTGCTTTGTACACAGAAATGAAAACAAACCACTGTGACCAAGAATGGCAATAGCGCAAACCGGCGAGGCATGAAACGCGAGAGACTGGCTCGAGATGTCTGTGGAAGCACTCCATCCAAATATTTGAGGTGGCTGCTAGCAGGTGTTTTTTCAACATCTAGTTCATGCTCTATTTTTGGTGCAGGGTACATTTTCATCTAGTGTTTTGTTTTGGTATAAGCCATGTTTGTAATGGCACGTCTCTCAGAAGTCTGAATGCATTTTCAGTTTCTTCTCGTGTATCCCAAATACAATGGGTATATCATCTAGACCGTCTTTCGTATTGAGAGGAATCCAAGCTGACCCCTAATTCCAGATTCCTCTTCCCGGCGCTGCTGAAGGCTGCGCTGACAATGAGTGATGCCTGGGACAGTTGGAAGAGGGCAGGGTTATGAAGCAGTGTCAGGTCACTGAGCAGCTAAAGAGTACTCTCTAGCGGTTGACTTTGGGTAGTGATAAGAATAGCGAAGTGCGCTGAATTAACATAAGGTTACTCATCTATAGCCATTAAGAAAAAGGAAGAAAAATAGAGTAAGGTGAGGAAGGGAAGCTGAACCTTATATCTGAATTGTAGAAGAGAATAGATATAATGCACTAGAAGCCAAGTATAAATTGAGAAGGGCCCTGAGAAGAAAGAGTTGGGAGTGTTTGTTGATGAGGATTTCACCGTTACCCAGCAGTGTGCACTTGCAGCCCAGAAACCAGCCATGTCCTGGGCAGCATCAAAAGGAGCATGACCAGCAGGTCGACGAGGGGATTCTCCCCCTCTTCTGTGCTCTATACCTTACAGTCAAGCGTCCAGCTCTGAAGACACCAACACAAGAGGGATGTGGACCTGTTGGAGCAAGCCCAGAGAAAATTCCTACCCCACATAATGGAAAATCCTAAACTATTTATATATATATATAAAAATACATATATATTTGAAAAAAGTATAAACAATGTTTGTGGCTGAATAAAGGGAAGTAAATAGCATCTAATAGAATGAGCAGAGAGATTGGGAAGGGTAATCCCTTTAATGTTTGTTTTAATTGGGCCCCTGAAAGCTAACATATGCTTTTGTTCCACAACATGGTAGTTTGTACATACTGATACTCCAGAAATTCCAGGTTTTAAGCCAGCTGTGTTGTTTACCTAGCAGGAACATCCTGCAATGCTGGGCATCGTTGGTATGGCAGTTGTATATGTAAACTGTGCCAGAGTATTTTGCTTTGCTATTAACACAGCGAGGCCACTCAGAAATGACAGTGGAAAATGCCGAGGTAACAGCTGAATTCTGGCAGAAGTGGATTACTTCGAATGGGGATGTGTTTTCTTTTGTAGAGACTGATGCTTAATTCCATCTGTGTTGGAGAGAGATTGTTCATCCAGGCAGAGAGCAAAGAAATGTACAGCAGTGAATTACTTCTTTCTCAGATTCCCAGTGATTTCAAATGCCCAACAAGTAGCAGAGGAATTAGTGAATAGTCTGTTACATTAAAGATAAGAATAAGCTCTGTGTGTTTGTATGTGTATGATTTATTTTAAGGGTATTTGATGTCTTTATTTTGCATAATTGTCATGATACTTAGCCTTCCAGAAATACTTGCATGAAATAAATAAGCTGTTTCCTAAATTTATGTACATTTGACTGTCTAGCAAGACATCTTATCATGATAAGGTAGAGTACATGTGATGTTTTTTAGAAGGATTTCTATACTGCAGAAGGATTACTATACTGCAGTATATAGTACATTATCTTCATTTCAGGCATAATTGTGATTCTTGTCTGTTGGTTGTTTGCCAGGAAATTCATGTTAGAGCTTCGTGGAGTTGGAGAGTCGCATACCAATGCCTCTCATGTTATATGAAAAAACATTTTTCTGTATGAAAAGGTGGTGGTATACTATAAGCCTAGAAACAACATGTTTTCTCCTTCCTAACATGTAACATACCTATGAAAACCAAATCCCGTATGTGTATGTAGAGCAGACTTGTACAGAAAGTAGGAAGAGAGCAGATATGCAAGTGAAGGAATAAACACGGCATTTTTGTTATCTGTATTTGATAAATATAGTTTGGGAATGATAGGGTGAAGAGTGGTGAGTCAGTTATGCCTGATCATCCCTAGTGACTGAAAATAACTTGTTATTCCAACCCTTTTGTCCCTGAGCTCTCTCCTGTCCTCATATTTTTGTATTTTATTTATAGCTCAACCAGCTTTTGCTTTGCAATCTGTAAAATAACCCTTCAGAGCCGGGGAGGGAAGACCAAAGGGCAGCAGCCCCTAGGCAGTTTTGTGGATGGAGCCCCTGGGTTGACCTGTTCCCCGCTGCGATGGCTGCGTCTTCCCTCATCTGCTCAGAGATGTGTCTTAAATGAGCAGACTCATTTCCTGCAGTCATTAGTTGGTTTGTGTTGACAGCAGTACACAGGAGCCATGTGCAGTGCTTCAGATGAGCTGCCTGTAGCTTTGGTAGCATCTGGGTTGGAGGGCCCATGCTCAGGGATGTGGCAAGATAGAGTAAAACCTTAATGGAGGTTGTAAGCTGTTCCGAAACGCATGAAATCCATCCCCACAGCCCATACTTGTATTTATCCCATAAAGCATAGCTGTGCAAACAATGCCTGCAGTAATTATGAGCTGTATCTATTGTATTTTGCTTTGGCTCAACATGTGCTTGAGTATTTTTGTACAGTTTAATCCATGAACTAAGAATCAGTTTGGCACTGGATATATCTTAGCTTATAATATACATCTTGATCTGCTCTTAGCTCTCCCAGCTTTCCCACAGCACTTCTGTTATCATAACTGAACTACACTGTGTCTCCCTTCTTGTTTTAGCTCAGATTTGGTTTGGAGAGGAGGAAGGGAGCTGGCAGGTTTATCTGCTGAAGAAAAGGGGATCCCTTGCATTCAAATAAAAGAGGATAGAACTACTTCTGCCATCATAGTACCACCGGTTTATAGTCCTGCAAAGAATCACACAAGAGGCGTTTAAGCTGACTAGAGTTTATTGGCATGACAAGTTCAGTGTAGTGATGCTAATTAAAAGAAGGTAGAAATTTGGGTGAATTATTGTTTGCTGAAGTGCAGTCCTCATTTTTTTACTTGTGGAGAGCGGAGAGGCATGTTAAAGCAACAAACGAGAACCTGAGTAGCAGACACCAGCCTGGGGTGGGAGGATCTCAGGCTCTGTCACAAGTGAGAGTGGGAAAACTGTCCCATAGCTTGTTTGTTTGCCATGATTCAACTGGGCCTCAGAAGCCTCTCATGGATGGTTTACCAGCCTGTGTTCTCCTTGCCTGGAAGGCATTTCCTGGAAACCAGGGAGTAGTACTTGCCAGCTTCCCCTTAACCATTTCAACAGGTCTGGTATGAGGTGGCTGCCCAGTTTAGCTGTGGTGGCTTAGGACTGACATTTGCATTGGAGAATGGTGGGGTTTGCATCTCAACCCTGCTGCATATCACTTCGAATCCCATGCAAGTGCCATCCTGGGACACTCGCAGTAACTTGCTGGCTCCGTTGCCTTCTAGGATATGGCAAAGGGCTTTGTAATGCTTAATAAACAGGCTGAATATCAGCTCTCACAAAGAGGCTGTAGCTACGAGAAAGAATATAGTCTTTGGAGGCATAAAAATGAAAATCAAGTGGGCATGTTAGTACTAGATGTCTGTGTATGGACTTAATGAGGCCATTTTGGAAAACTCTACCTAGTTCCAGCACCCACACTTTGAAAAGTATGGTGAAATATTAGAAGAGATTCAGAGAGCTCAAAAGGGATTTGAGCTTTTAAAAACATGCTTCATTTTGACATTTCAGAAGCTTGGTAGGTTTACTTTGTTCAGGAGCAACTTCTGAGGCTGGCAGACCAAATGGACTTACCCACATGAGAGTGGACAGCTCTTTAATTTAGCCAAGTTATATGGTCAGGAAGTAGAAGTGTAAATATAATGTACCCATACCCATACCTCCCTCCCATTAATTAAAGGAATTGCCAATCTCATGTTAAAAGCTTGAAGACATTCTCCATTATTGCCTGTGGCCTGTATTATTCAGGAGATCAGATTAGATGATGATAACATTTGTGTCTGGTCTTAAAATAATTAAAGGAGATGCTTGCAGAGATTTCAAAGTCAAGCAGATACCCTCCCCAACAACTTCAGTTAGTGGGATTGTTTTACACATTAATGGGACATAGCATTAGGCTGTAGAACTGTGTGATTTAAATGTATTTATCAAATGAGTTAAGTGCATGTAATGATTGCTGATAGCTATGAGGGTGTCCTTATATCTCTTGATCTTTGTACCAGCCAGGCTGGAGGTACCTTGTAGACCCCGGTAGTCCTCTTAACTCCTCTATGGGGTACCCAGAGCACATTTCCTTCCTGCTAGGGAGCAGGAAGCAGCCAGGGCTGCCCCTTCCCCAGGCTTCCACCCTCAAGGGCAACAGGTGCAGCTTCCTTAGCTTGTTTGTGTTGGCAGGTGGAAGGTCTCCTCTTTCCTTGTATCATAACACTGGTGAAATTCAAAGAGCTAGAGAAAGAATTGTATGCAGGATCGCTCTTCTCTCTTAATCAAGGCCAGCATTATCATTCTGCCTTTTTTTTGTTCACTTGTTTGATTACTACACTTACCCAAAAAAGATTTCCAATAACTGCTGAGTTGAAAGTGATTTAGATTAGCCCTGTCTGACACCGTTGCTTTAAAGAGGGCTGCCTGAAGTTCTACACCTTCACAAGGATGATACTTCCCAGGAGGGGCTGTAAATCCTTGGAGCTGCTCCCTCCGGATACAGTATTCTCAAAGAAAAATGTCTCAAATCTCAGGAGCTAAGACAGTAATATTTCCCAGTAAGCAGTTTTAGATGACTTTTGTTTTAATGTCCAAAGATGTATCTTTGTTTCAAAGGTAATGTACAATACTCAGATATAGTGAAACATAACTAGTTTTCTTCTACTTGTTTCCATCTCTGCCTTGATTATGTTGCTGATCAGTTTATTTACAGAAATGTCAAGCATCCTCCTATAGAGTTTCCCAAGGACGTATGTATAAAGTTGAGGATATTAAGGGATGGGTCAGGGAGTTGCAGCCAGTCTATAAAACAATAACCTGGAAATGTGGAGCTGTGTGATGAAGGAACCAGTTATATTATGGTGGGAAGTGAAATGAATGGGCCTCACACATTGGTTCCACTTTTCACAGAATAGGTGGTCATGAATATTTTGCTGTGAGAGCATCTCAGTCTACCTCTCTTCATTCTGGCTCAGCAGCTCATCACGTGCTGTTCTGGGATGTACTGTGGTTAAGAATAGCATCTTCTCTGCTGGATCAATGCGGGGGAAGAGACTATAATTCTTGTAAGATTTAAAGTAATGCCAATGATAGCTAAAGTAGGACAAATTGCAGCTGCTGAGATCCTTGCTAGGGATGTAAATGGATAATGGCACTGTTAATGCCAAGGAGACTTGGCTGTCTGTTCACCTTCCAGACTGCTGAGAGTCTGAGCAGTTCATTGCGTGGATTTGCCTAGGGCCCATTCTCATTTTTGGCTCACTGATGGCCATTTTGGCTTTAAAAGCTTCTGTTCTGAATCATCATTTTGGACCATAGTCACTGCTGATATAGATCCCTTTGTTTCTCAGTGAGCTTGCTTAGCATTGTGCAGTCCAGGGTATGAGCAAGAAAGTGTCCTTGTCATTGACGTGAACCAGAACTGAGGAACGAGCACTGCTTAAGCTCCTGAGCCATGCTCATAGCAGAGGGTAATAGGTCCATCCCCAGCCATCCCACTTTCTCCTGCTTATGTTGTGGGACTGAGCATCACTTCTAGCAGTTTTCACCAATTGCAGCTCCCTTGCAATATTCTCTCTGTAAATGTGTTTAGAAGAAGATGAAAATAGTTTAATCCTGCCTTTTACATTCGTGCTGTGTTTTTTTTTTTCCCCTAAAATACTATGTTGACATGGTACTACTGAACACACACAATTGAAAGTAATTTTCCGTTTACCCATGACATCTTTATTTTGAACCTATTAAGAGACTGATGTTTGTAAGGTTTTTATAATAGGTTGAGAGAGAACACGTTTGTCAGCAGATGTGCAAGCGAGCACAGGGTACGAGGGCAGGCAGGGCAAACCCCAAAACCCAGATGGACAAACAGAACCTCTATTCCAGCTCAGTAAGGGCTGTCATGGGGGAGCTGCAGCCCCTGAGTCAATGAGAGAGGCTCCCATCACCTTACAGTCTGAGGGGCCTTGCTGCTTGTAGGACTCGTTAGAGGATGCCCAGGAGGAGTGTTTATGGATTGTACAAGATTTATTTATGAGATATTTAGGGAAGGAACCAAAAGTGGGAAAACGAATGGTTCAGTGTGGTTTGGGAGGAGCAAGTTTGGGAAACTAGAGAAATAAGAAGTAAAAGGGGCTGGTCCCATGTAACTGGGGGTGGTCAGTAGACTTGCCTGGATGTGCCTTGCACCTGATCCTCCCAGCCTGCCTCATCTTCTCATTAAACCCTATTTCCAACTATTTTCTGGGGTAAGGGGACTCTGTGAATGTGTGTATGAGGGCTACCAGATGGTGCAACTTCTAACACAGAATAAAAATCCTGATGCAGCAGCTGGTGTAGTGAAAGAAATGTCCTCATTTTTCCTTGTAAATGTTTTTGAAAAGGAAGTGCCTTACCACGATGCTGTTGATTGGTCATGAACCTGGTACATTCTTCCTCTGCCACCTCTGAGTGCAATGCCCAAAGCAACCAGCTGTGCATTGGAATTGCTTGAAGTAATGTCGTGTATCAACAGAACTCGAAATAGAAGTAACTTTGATTGGAGCACAGAAAGAAAAGGAAGGAGTGTTTAAAAAGAAAAGGAACAGTGCTTCTGAGGCATTTTATCATCCCGAACTGGAGACCGCCCCTTGGATTAATCATCATCTGCATGCTATGCAGTTCATAGCTGCTTAACAACAGTTGTGCACATAAACTTTATATTCACTTCCAAGCGCTGTAGCAAGGTTTCCTTTCCTGAGGTGCTTTTATAAAGCCTAAGACAGAATAGTGCTTATCGGTATGAAGGATATATGGTCATACTACTGCAGGAAGAAGGTCTTGAGACTGTGGAGCTACGGAAACTGGTGTATCCCTGTCCTGAAGAGCTGGGCTACCTCCCTGACATCTTAGTTTTAATGGTGGTTTCATAGCTTAACTAGATTTCAGATGCAAAACTATGAACATTACTCAATTTCCTCTGTCCTTCATCCCTTCCCCAATGGAATGTGGATAAAGAAGATCCCTTAGATTTCACTAAAAACATTGCAGTAACTGGTTTGTCCACCAACAGCTTCTCTGACCTATGAACAAATACACTTGCTTACTTCATTTTTGACCCACTAGAGTAGAATGATGTGGCTTCCTTTAGGGCAATTTCTTCTTACAACGTGCAGAAACAGGTTTTTTTGAAGCAGATCTTTAAATTCAGGTGGGAAATCCGTGACTGCCCTGCATCTTCACCGAGGATCACTTTCCTTTGGTGGTTGACTGCCACCTTGCTATTGATCTGCTGTTAGGTATCTTCAGACTGCAGAGGCACGAAGTTTAAATTCAGAGGGAAATGGAGACAGTAAAGATGCTCTAGGTAAGGACGCAGGTTCAAAACTGCCTGATTAAATCTATCCTAGGGGAGTTCTGTCCCTGCTCACAAATGGTCTGCCTTCATCTGCTACGGTAACTTTTCTTCTTTTTTACGGATTTCCTTGCAGCACATTTGGCAGTGGTGCACTGATCCTGTCCGTATTGAAAGATGCCATTGATAGATCAGCAGAGACTCATAGGATCATAGAATGGTTTGAGTTGGAAGGGACCTTAAAGATCATCTAGTTCCAAGATTATGCAGAACCTTTTTGTCCAAGTGTGCAGTGTGGGTCCCACAGCTTTACTGCACCTAACACTAGCAGGACGTGGTTCTTTCAGCAGCTGTAGAAAACTGATTGAAGCTGGTCCTCTTCACATGCTTGCCTTGCCAGGGGATTAAAGCTTCAGGCTGCCAGTTGTGTGGAGTTTTTAAGTATGTATGACCCAAACAAGGGGCCTGTTGAGAAAGGCTCTAATCCTCTTGCAAATGAAACCTGGTATTCTGGTCTTCTCTCTTTCTGATGTTTCTTTGCTTTCAGATATGCTAAATCTACCTTTGAAGTTTCATTTCTTCTTATGTCAAATACACTTTAATAGCTGAACCTTGCAGCCGGGGTTAAGGAGATAGTGGTTCAAGTTTGGTCACATCGGTTCACATAATCATCCTTTGCCTTGGTTTCTGCATTTGTCATACAGAAAGGGTAATGTCCACCCTCCTGTACATGGCTTTTTGAACTTTGTTCTGGGTAACTAATTTAGAAGCCACAGTGTAGTGTGGGCCTTCTGCAGTCTGGTGTGAAGCCTTGCTGGAAGGTACCTGTCTGGGGATGCTACAGATCCATAGGTAACGAGCAGAGGCTTCCCCATTTCTGATCAGGAATTCATGGGAAGAAATATATCTGCATGGTGAAGAGATCAGACCAGCTGTGTGTGTGTGTGTGGGAGGTGTCCTGCCCAGTCCTGCTGCTGCCGCTTGTACAGAGTCAGAAAATCCGTGTCTTAAGCGAATCTGATGATTTATTGCCTGTGGTCCGCATGCCAGTGGTCCTTATGAGTAATGCCTTGGTTCTTCAAGAACATTTGCAATGGCAGACTTACTGCCTGTGCAAGACGCAAATGACTGCATGATGGGTGAGAAACTCACGTGGCCGAAACCTCTTCTCATAGAAGACCTTTTTCATGCAAGGCTCTCAGGAAGGCTGAACCTTTCTGGCCTCCCTCTTGAGATAAAGTGTGTAGGTTTTATGTGCCACTACGACCTGGGGAGTTATAGAGGATCAGGAGGAAGACAGATTATAAGAGATGGATATATCTTAGAGGTATATGTAACAGCCCTTCCCCTGGCTGGGCCAGGAATTAGGGGATGTCTGTCCTGTAGGATGACTGTAATTCCTTTTGAAGTATTTGGTGTAGGGGGAGGAAAAATGCAAGCTGTTCTCAAAATAAAAATGCTTTGTGCTAAGGTGCAGCAGGGTGGCTGTCATTTTCTTCTGTAAGGACTGGGTTTCTGAGACATGTTCAATTCTGGAAGGAGATCTGACAGGTTTTACCTGTGCAGAGTACAGTGATTCTCTGCTTTGATAGAATGTGATCCCATAGCTAGACAAAAGTTTGGAGTATTAAGTTTGCTCTGATAGACCTCTTAGAAGCCATACATAGCTCTTTAAAAACCCAAGCAACTTGCCACAAACCTGTCCAAAAGAGATTACCATAAGACAGCAGAGTTATAAAATACTCTGAAAGACTGAATAGGGTTTTTCCCCTTCTTGTGATATTTGGAGTTGAACTTTAGATACATCATTTTGAACATGGCCTTTTGAAATAACTTTCTCTTCGGTCCCTGTCATTTTCAGAGCTGTAAAGGAAAGACAAAATGCCAAGGGAGGGGAGCAGATGAAAAGAGGGAGCAGGGCAAAAGAGTAGGTGTTGATCATCTTTGCAAGAGGTGGCATCAGCTATGAGGGCAAAAGTCTTCAATCACTGCAACTGGAGACAGCTTTTAGTCTCCAATTCTATTTTGCCCTGAGCCAGCCAGGCAAATAAAAACAGCAGCATAAATCACTGCTGGCAGAACTTCACAGTTATGCAACATCCAGTGCACCAGGCACCTATTTTTAGGTCAGTTTTACACTAGGAGAATTTACTTTATGAAATCTAAAAAGAATGTCTGGTCAATGCCGGGGGGGATAGAGAGGGTATTTAGAGAATGCAAAATGTAAAAACACCTACTACAGAGATGCACAAAGTGTAAAAATACTTAGTACAAAGGTAGCAAACCCCACTTTGGTGATACTGATATCCTTTCAAGAGTGTTGGCTTGATCAGGTATGGTAATGAGGGTTTGGGTTTTTAATAAAGAGGGGTTTTTATCAGTATTTGCTTGAATTTCTAATCCAGAATTGCTGTTTAAAATGATAAATATACTCACTTGAAGCTGGGCTTCTCTACAATTTATGCTGTACTTTTGTCTTTACCAGATCTGGGATGCAGTAAGCAGCAGCTCACCTCCTTACAATTGTGACTGCTCATACTTAAAGTAGTCATGTTAATTGGAGTTCTCTGCAAAGCTGGCTGAGCCACAGGGATATTCCTCATCCTTTATGAGATACCCTAGATTTAATGAGCTCCTGATACTTAGCTGGTATATGTTTCACCTAAGTTTTCTCAGTCTTCAGTGGATTAGGACTGCGTATGCTGCTTGCTCCAGATCAAACAGAATCTTTTTCAGTGTTCACAGGAGCATACTCTAAAGTGTATTTCATTAGTTAAAAGCAATTTCAGCTTGCAGCACAGGTATGAGTAACTGAAGATCAGTCTCACATACTGTGCTTTTTATCCAAGAAAGCATATACATCTTCTCTCCTTTAAATTGGATTTTAAGCTCTTACTCACTGTTGTAATTCCATGATAGTTTGTACTGTGTACAGTTTTGTTCCCAAAGTTTCTTGCTCAGATTTGGAACAGGTAATGATTGGGAAACGATTGACCTTTCAACCTTCAGAGATTTTAGCAGATACAACATACTCTGCATAGCTAATGTACCTTGGAGATTTCTGCCACAATTTGGACAGTTTTCAATCACGCCTTGAAGTGAATTAATGTTCTGACCATTGCATGATCTGTACTGATTATTTCTTTTCCCCTCCAAACCTTTCTCTAGGTGACAATCTTGATGCCATCCATGACATAACTGTGGCATACCCCCAAAACATTCCTCAGACAGAGAAGCACCTTTTGAATGGAAACTTCCCAAAGGAGATTCACTTCCACGTCCAGAGATATCCCATAGAGACAGTCCCCATTTCTAAGGAGGAGCTGCAGCTTTGGTGCCGGAAACGTTGGGAAGAGAAAGAGGAGAGACTCCGACACTTCTATGAAGGTGGAAAATGCTTCAGTGCAAGAGGGCAAAGCATTATTCCACCTTGTAAATCTGAGCTCAGGGTCCTCGCGGTCAAGTGCATCTCGCTCCTGTATTGGACGGTGTTCCCTCTGGGTATGCTCGCACTGCTGTACCTCTACAGCTTTGCACAATGGTATTTTGCAGCCATGATCATCTTTTTTGTTGTGCAGCAAAAGATATTTGGTGGGCTGGAGCTAATTGAACTCGCTTGTCATCGATATTTTAAAAAGCAACAGAAAATTCATGACATGAAAGTGAAGAACAATTAGTTCTGGGGTAGAGAAAGAGGTAAAAATGGGTGGGTTTGAGATGTCCTGGGAATTTTATGCACAGGGAAGAATTTTTGCATGAGAATCGTCTTTTCCTGTTGACATTGTTAGACATTTGCACTTGATTCTGTGAAGAGAAAGAAAAATGTTAGTTACTGCTACACGTGAAAATGGTAGTTTTTATCTCTGAATGTAATTTCAACACTGCTCTTGCAAGCAGCTAGCAACTGCATTCTGCTGTAATTAGCAAACAAATTGCTGGATTATTGAACAATCATAAGGACATTAATAAATGTGACATGCACTGAACTTTCATGTAGAAACCCAAGCTGTCCAGCTAAGAGAGACAGATGCATGATATCTGTATGATCATGTTGTCGTAAAGTAAGCAGTGGGTTTGGAAATGATGTTTTGATGGTAGGTGGAAGGAGAGGTTGTTTCTTTTTTCTATTTCAAGTATTCAGACTTCTTATTTTAAAACAATATTTTTGCATAAGCTTTTCCAACCACTACTGAACCTACCACTGTTCAACCACACTGGCTTGGTCACTAGAAGGATTTTTAAGCTTTGTGGTCGTGTGTTGTAGTGCAGAAAACAGTACTGGCTTTGCCTCCACTTAAGTCTCAAGTGATTATTTCATAGGCCTGTGCAGCTAAGTGTTCTCACTGTTTCATACTGCTTTCATCTCCCTGATAGCTGTGTGAGGCTTGTTCCTACTGTAGTACACAGAGCTGTGGGATGGGGGAGCTGGTTTTTTGTTGGTTTATTGGCTTTTTTTTCTTGTAGAGGCAAAAATAAGCATCTGTCTCTGAATAGCTGGCAAATGTTTTTCCAAAAGTTCTCCTTGTAGACATTGTTTGATGGGCAATATTTTATTTATTTTTCAGGCTAGGCAAGATACCTTTTTTTGAAGCATTTATTTTGATTTTTGCATTGCTTCCTTAGGCATTTCAAGTGTCCCTATAGATGAGTAGGAAGACTGCTTGTTCCATGTGTGTCAGCCAGACTGGTTGAAATGCGTCTGATGCAATGGTTGTCTCTTTACAGGCGCAGGGATGGGTTTCAGACTTAACACAGCACAGGGAACTTGAGCTGCACCTTCCTTTGCAGTATTGTCTTTGACTGCCTGATGCCATCATTGCTTTTCCAACCTCCTTTGCGATTGCTGGGGGCTTCTTCTGGGGCTCCCATTATAACACTTTCCCCTACTTTCATGGCATTCAGAAAATCCAAAAGCTTAGACTCGGACAAGGCACTTTCAAGCATGTTCCTTGTCACATATAATAAGCGTAATATTCGTGCTCACATAATAAAAGACCTAAACATTGCCAGCACTTTGGAGGCACTTCAGGTCAGATTTGGATTTCAACCTCAAAACTGTTAGACCACTTGATCAGCTGTATTGCTACAAAACCTTCCCGACTTACTCAGTATTTGTTGTTTATTGCATGAAGGCTTGATTGAGCTAAACCGAGATGGCCTGGCTCCAGCTGTTGGGTGACATTGCCATGAAATGTGAAAGTACAGAGACTGATAAGTATCTCGAGCATTGGGTCAGCATGGGAGACACATCTGTTTTTTTCTAAATTACCACACTAAGCATGTTTGTCTCGTGTTTGTATCAAGGGCCATTTCTTGAACCAGTCACCAGCCTCTATTCAGCCGTCCCTTGCAAGGTGACAAGTATTTTTTAATCTGTGTTTCTAATAGCATTGTTTATTATGGGGGAAGTACTTGAAGCCATCTGGATTACTCTGTTTTTTTTAATCCTTTTTTTCAATAAACAAACCTAGGTTTATATTTAGGGTTATGTTTCTTAATGTTTTTTTCATATTGATATTTGATGACTGACAACTGATGTTTCATTGTCATGAGTGGAAGGAGGTCCTTTCTGCACTACGAGGACTTTTTAAAGCAGAGTTATGTGGTATCAGAGGCATGGTTGCAGCTTAAATCTTCATAGCCTGGTTCTGCTTCGCCTGATACTCTGCTTTGGTGCGGTTCCTTGCACATACAGATAACTCGTTGCAAGGGAAAACCTAAAAACCTCATTTATGGTTAATGCAGAGGAGACCCAAAAGGCTTCTTCTAGTCTGTCCTGAGCACAGCTGTGCTTTCATACCAGGAGTAACCATGGCCAGCCTGTTCCAACAGCCTTAACACGGTCTTCAGGAATGACTTTGGAGAACAGGTTATATATGTTGGTGACATAAATACCAGCTATGCTTATCTCAGGCATTCAGAGAACTTTGTGGTACCACCAAATGTATCAGAAAAATCAGTGTGAGTCTTGGTCGTGGAGAGCTGGGAGATTTTCATCTGTATGTGGTCAGGTGCAATCCATCATTGACTCTTACAAGGGGTTTTCTCCCAGCTGGAGCCAAACATGTAATGTGGTGAACGTCCTGCAAATCTGTAATCCATCCTCCTCTCTCATGTATTCGGATTGAAGAGGAATGATCTTGTCAGCTGCTAATGTCGCATCTGCAATGCCTGACTCCATGATGTGGGGCAGCACATGGTAAGTGAAGACTCCTCCTTCCAGAGGCAAGGGTGTTGGCTTTGTGCTTGGCATAGATTTTCAGATTATGTGCACCAATTTCCATCTTAATCAGAAATGCAAGATGGGAAAAGAATGACTAAAACTGAAAATGCTTTGTGGATATAGAAACTTATTTGTTTAAACAGTGGTTAAGGAACTGGGGAAAGATCTTTCCATGAATGCTTTTTTCCCTCTTTGGTCAAAATGTAGCTCTTTACTCAAAAGGTTCTTAATATACACATTTTTTCTAGACTGTTTTGTTCTTACACTTTTTCCCTCTTTGAAGTATACTAAGATAGCACTTAGGGACATGGTTTAGTGGTGGACTTGGCAGTGTTAGGTTTACAATTGAACTTGATGATCTTAAAGGTCTTTTCCAGCCTAAATGATTGTACGATTCTATGCCAAGTAAATCACTTTGAAGTGTTTTCAGTGCTGTTGGGTTAAAGGTGCTAATACTCCAAGAATCACACACACCCCTCTTCCATGGGATGCAATTGGCACCAAGACTCATCTCACTCATTAGCTCCTCCTCTCATAGTCCCAGCAGCAGCAGTGCTCAACAGCGACTGCCGTGTCTATGGGACGTACAGGTTTTGCTAGGTCTTGCTTACATCATTTGAGAGCAGTGACATGCTTTAAGGACACTGCTCTCATTTGCTCAATCAGATGTTTCCTCATCAGCATCAGGGGTTTCTTTCTCTCTGCTCAGAAGGTTGAAATCCTGCCATCTGTGTGTGTCATCTGAGTAGTGGGATGTCAGACCAAGACATTTCTCTCTTGGCTTCAAAGCTAAAAGACCCAAAGCTGGTCTGAGAGGTGTTGTCTTGATCATACAAACATAGTTCCTGATTTTATGTATTGCATCAATCTATGTTGTTTAAAAAAGATCTGTGTTTTTATAACTTGATTTTATATATACACTCAGTGAAACACCATGATACTACAAACCTACAGCAAGCCTTAGTTTTCAGAGTTCACTGATTATATTAGAATGGTTTAACCATATACCAGTTACTCTACAGCAACAATAAAGACCTGAAGCATCAACTGTTTAATTTTGCCCTTTTTCTTGTACTGCGTGACATATTCTATATGGACTCATAAAGAGCGAACTTTGTCTTCAATCATATGCTGTGTCTTGGGCAGATGGGTGTCTGGGTGCTCAACCCATGGTTTATGGCTATTGGGGCAGTATGCCTCCCTTCTCTCCATGGGAGGCTGGAAAGGGGCAACTGGATGTGCTCTCTCTTCTTCCCTCTTCATGTAATGGAAACCCTTGAGTGTGCAAGAGGTACAGATCACTTTTAACCTGCTTTGCTGCTTAAGCATTACTGTTAATAAGCTGTGGCTCGAAAGAGAATGTTAGGTAGTGCTGGGTAGGGAAGTCCTCCATTTTAGCTGTATCCTATTAAGACCCATGTAGTTACTGACACAAGAAATGATCTGTTGGAAGTTGCACGTTCTTTAATGTAATGTCAGGTCACAGGCTCCTTAATTTCTCTCTCCACTGAGGGTTGTGTTTCCAAGGAGCTGTTGTGCTCTCCATTACCTAACAGGAAATAGCCTTGCTGTGACTGCCACAGCCCTATAAAACACCGGCATCTCCAGCAGGCAGCATGTGGGAGAAAGACTACAAGAAACAGATATCTTGCTAGCAGTTTTTAGAGCTGGAGATGGTAATCTGCAACGTCTATGTATGCTCTGAGCCTTCGGATCAGTCCCCACAAGTCCAAATGAGCCACGCTCTCTATTGAGCGGCTTGTCTCTGAAAAGATGGCTGTCACTTCCTCCTCGTTTCCTAGAGCACAAATATGCCATGGAAAAATCAATTTCTCTGTCTTACCTGCCATTATAGAAAATAATAGGAACGGAGGCCAAAGCTTTACCCTCCAGCCGCCCCAAACACCTCCTTTGCAGTTCGATGCAGCGGGAAAAGGTTGTCTTCAATTCCTGAGGCCTTCAAATCCGACCGCGAGCTGCCTCAACCAGAAATTATTCCCTGTAGCAGGGAGCCCGGTCTGTGCTTATAACGTGCTTGAGTGACTCTCCTCCTGGAGAGGGTTTGTGCTGTGGCACACGAGAGGCAGAGCTCACCTCTGTCCTTGCTGGGCCTCTCAGAAGCCCCAGCATCTTTAGCAGGAGTGGAGATAGGCCCTGAATTTTTAAGGAGATGTCCTTGGTTTGGTCCAGTCTGGTCCTCATGTGGTTGGTTCATCGTCCCTTTTTCTGGGGTCACTTGTGTGAGGTCACTGTTTTCTTTGGTGGTGGGGTACGCAGGGTGCTGACTGGAGCTGGAGCGAAAGGCTGCCTGTGTTTTCTCAGATAGGCATTGCTGCTCTCGGGAGGAGAAGGGTGTTTGCTCCTTCTGAGATCCTTCATGCTGGGCTGCATGAGAGGCGGGCGCAGGGACTGGTGTGACTGTGATGGTTTTGGTGATCAGCACCCTATTCCTTCAGCTTCTCTCTCCAGCCTGCTTGTCAGAGGGAGGAGGCAAGAGCCCCTTCACCCTCATCTGCTGGGAGCAGAGAAGCACCATCAGCCTTCCCAAAGGGAAGAGTTCCAGGAGCTTAGGCTTTAGCCTTGCTTCTGCATCCACAAGACAGCACCTAGCAGAGGAGGATAAGCTGCAGCCGGGTGCAAGAGCATGAGACAATGCTGCAGGAGGCAGTGCTGTGCATCACTTTCTGCCGAGCCATAACCTAACATGAACATCATCAAGGTTTTGCCCTCTATCTCCTTTCACTATTTCATTGCCTGCCTTCGAAGCTTGCCCCACTGCTTGAGCTGCTGTGTGCCTAGTGTGAGAGGAATGTATGTTGGTTGACACTGAACCCAAAGGGAAGGGGATTGTTAGGGATAAAGGGATAGAGGTGCTGGGGAATGTGCTGGAGTGCTGGGTACTGCTGGTTGAGAGCGTGTCATCTTGATTTGGAGGCTGAAGGAAAAGGTCTATAGGAAAAGGCTTGTTTATTTAGGCATCTTGAGAGAAAATGGAGAGGGTAAGAACGTGCTCCATGGGATAGTTCACAGTGGGACTCAGAGGCTGTCCCAGAAGGAGCCTCTTTATGTGTTCAAGGCCAGGCTGGACAGGGCTTGGAGCACCCTGGTCTAGTGGAAGGTGTCCCTGCCCATGACAGGGGTTTGGAACTGGATGAGCTTTAAGGTCCTTTCCAGCCCAAACCAGTCTGGGATTCTATGATTTTCCCTGGCAAGGAGCTGTCTCGCTGTCCTCCCCGCCACTGTAGTTAGATTTCCTTCCAGATAATCCACTGCACTGATTCAAGTGGAGATGGTCACACTGGTGGGTCCACAGGTTTTCCTCCTACAGCTTTGCACTCCCTGCCCAGTGCTGTTCAAAGAGCTCCTTGAAGCTTGGCTCTGCACTCATTTCACTTGAGAAGTGCCCTTTTTATAGCTACTTTAAGGGAAGGTTCACACTTACCTGGGGCTTTCCTCAATCATTTGTAATGGGCACATAACATCAGGACCAATGGATCAGCCGCAGGATCATGGCACAGAAGTCTTTCTTCTGCTCTGAGGGCAGGAGGGGTTCCCCTCCCAGCACACAGGTCTGGTCAGGTTGGACTACCATACTGGTACCCATATCACGGGGAGGTGAGGAGCTGAACTTGCGCTGCTTCTAACAGGCTCTATCACCAGTCCCTGGAGGAACAGAGACAGCCATTTACAGGAAATGCTCAAAACAACCTCTTTTGGCAGAAAACAAAACTTTCCTGATTCCTTTCTTGCTTTATGCCTTCCTTCTCCTCCTTCCCTCCCTGCCAGGAGCAAGCGAGGAGAAGGTTCGGGAACACCCTCTAAACTTCAGTTGCTCAAAGCAGGAGGACATGATCCTGGAGCCACTGTGTTACATGGATCAAGGTGTGCTGGCCAGGTCCACGAGGCAGGAGTCAAGGACTGCTTCACACCACAGGCTCCTTGCATTTGTTTGCCCCTGGAGAGACCCACAAGGAGAAGAGGCCAGATCCAGTTCCCCAGTTGGTTCATCTTGCTGGGCTGCTGAATGAACACTGTGACATCCTCGTGGCCAGCACAAGGACAACGGGACACAGAGCATCACCCTGCAGGACCCCAATGCTTCAGCCACCAGCTGGAAGGTGAAGAGGAGCGCCTGGGAAAGGTGGAGCTGTGCACAGACCTGCTGGCTGGCAGCCCTCAAAGGTGCTGTGAGTAATGTGGGCTGTGGCAAGGGGCAGTGCCCAGGCACCACTCACTGATAGCCACAGATGTGTCTGGCACTAGGCACTAACATGTATGGGTTTGAGGCTGCACATCCAACTTGGGACAGGTATTATTCCTGCTCCCCAAGGCCTTGGCTGGGAGTGAGTCCCACCGTTGTGGGCAGGACAGCACAGGACACAGCTGACCCACATGTGATAATGTCACATTGCCCCAGCAGTGAGGACTGGGTATTTCCTTCCAGATACAGTAACTCAGCTGCGTGCCCATTCCCATCCATGGGAGTTCATCCTGGTAGTTCAGTGGGGTTTTGTCTGACATGGATGAGAGGGGGCTGATGTTCAGCTGTGATCTCTGCTCTCTCTCTGTTCCAGTCCCACACCACCTGTGTAGTCCCAGAGGCAAGGAGGCTCAGCCCACACACCCAGCCTGGCTTTAGAGTAAGATGCTGAAGCTCTAAGAGCAGTCTGGCTGCACAGAGCTCAGTGTGGGCCACTCTGCCCCACTCTCCACAGGTAGGTGAGCTTGCTCCGTCCTCTGCTGCCACGGCCAGACTGCTCTCCCATACAGCAACTGAAAAGCCCACTGAGGGGTCTTGGCAAAGCTCTTCTGCAGCAGGAAGGCTGATGGGGCATCCCTTTCCTTCCCAGCCACTGGTGGAGTGCAGTGATGGAGGCAGGAGTTCAGCTGGACACATATGACCTCTGCTGCCTTCTCTATTTCCACACCAAGATGAGCTGCCAGGAGCAGGGTAACTTGCTCAGACCTCTGTACTCTATCACTTGGGCTCTTGCAGCTGTAAAAGGACAAACCTGACCTTGTGGTCATTCGGTGCTCAAGTGTCACACATCCAGTAGACATCTCCAGCCTCTGCTGCAGATGCTGTGCTGCTCTAGAGGTTCTGTCCCTCCTCACTGGGGAAAGGAGGAGGCTTTTCCAGGAGCCCGAGAGCGAGCGCAAGGGGATGCTTTATGCAAGATCACAGCAAGGTGTTCAGGTCTGCCTCCTCACAACATGTGAAGGGTAAAGGCAGACTCTCAGCTTTCCACTGCTGATGACAGCAAGTGCCATGTAAGTGAGAGAGAGCCTAATTAGGGATTAATGAGAAAGGAGCCTGTGGTTTTATTATCCATTGGACGTGAGTACCGTGGATGAGCAAGAGAGGTTGCATTAACTGCTTCCTGCTGCGTCCTTCCAGCAGGAAATCCTTAGCAGGCTTTCTGCATCATTCAAGGCCGGGAGGTAGCAGTGGGCACTGCGGACAAGGAGCGGTCTTGGTGTCCTCTGCTGCAGGCTGCCACAGACCCCAGACCTGTGGCCTCACAGGTGGGCTGCAGAATTTGGGGCAAAGCCCTTGGTGCCTGATGTTGGGTCTGACACCAACCAGGGCATGTGTCACACACCTCCTGCTTCCCAGACTGGGGATATCTCCTGGGGATGCGCTGCTCCTGGAGACACGCACCACACTGTGCCACAGACCCTGATTGTGGGTGGCTCCAGCCCCATGAGAGCCTGTTTGGTCGCACTTGTCCCTTTTCCTCAGCCTGGTACCTGGTAGCAGGCTACGGCAGATCAGAAAGGGGTCTTTGGCTCTGGGATCAAAAACCCAGCTATTTCCTTCTGTGGAGCCAGAGCAGAGCCCCCTGCTTTGGGCTCTGTGCTTGAATCTGATAGTGAGGGATGATGGAAGAGATCAGATTGTTGTCTGTTAGCTAAAGACAGAAATAAAACTGGGGAGGTTAAATACCTCATCTTGAATAAGCTTCATCATTCCCAGCCGTTGCATAAAAGCTATTCAAGTTATTACAGGACATGCTGTATGCTTGCACAGCAGGAACAACAAATATAGGTAGAACAGTCCTTATCATAAATATCACTCAAACTGTCTCAACAGCCCTCTTTGCCATCATGATGCAGCTCGCAGCCGGCCTGGCTGAGTGGTGCCAAACCAGTGGTGGGTGCATTTGATGTAAAGGGCTACTTTGTAAATTATACAGGCTTGCACTGGTTTATAATTAGCAGATCCCTGAACATTTCTAAGGTGAGAAACCTCCTGACATGGGGCAGACTTGGTTTCTCTGGGGTCTCTGCATGGGGCTCTAGCTGCAAGTGCCCCAAGGAACTAGAGACCAGTGGTTAAAAATCACTGTGCAAGACCCCCGCTTATGCCTGCATTCGCCAGGTTTATTAATAATGTGCTTTTTACTGTACTTTGAATGCTTTAATGACTACTCTCCATTTTGCCACTCAGCCGCTGCAGTCACATCTAGGTCCTAAAGTTATCACATGTTCATTTTGTAAGATCACAGCCCAGCTTTACTGGTGTTGTGGTATTTGATACTGAGAAGTCTTTATTACCAAGCTCATGGACTTTCAAAGCCTTTGTATTGACACAGCATGCAGTTAGGTGCTTTGGTTGGTCTATTAACCAAACCAGGTGCCTTTTCCTCTAACAAACCATTGCACCCTACTTATAAAGTCATTCAGTTGCCCTCAGTCTGACAAATGCTCAGAACGTATGAAGTCCTTTAGCTACACCTGATCTGCCAAATGCTCTGACACATCCACTTAGGAAATTAGCCCAGCTTTTAGCTAAGCCTCTCCAAATCCTAGTCCTTCCATCCCATCCCACTCTTCTATGTCATTCCCAGCAATGGGAAGGAGGAGAAAGGAGAACCTTATCCTGCACACTGGCAGTGATGGCAGAGCAGAGAGGTTGCGCTGAACCTGGAGTACTTCCAGGGCCACTGAGCCTCACTGAGTCACTTGTTAATTCAATACGGCAGGAAGTCATCACAAATAGAAGACACTGACAATGAAACAGCGAGGCATCCATTCACACCCTTGGCGGGGGTGTTTCTGTTCCCAGTGCCCTGTGTGCCCACAGAGAGGACAAGCCGCTGCTTATTAGACAGGTTATGTGATTGAAGTGATCTATATTTATCAGGAGTGTGTGGTGTACACCCCTCAAGGGTCAGATGCCCCACAGTTTGGAGAACATTAGCTCCCCTAATGAATCAGCAGGGAGAAGGATCTAAAACTACATCCCGGCTGCAGGAGAGCACCATAAGGTTGCTAAAGAAGCCGTGGTCAGGATATCCCAGGGTGCCTTTCCAGCTCTGGCTGGGTCATGATGCTGTGCTCCAATGCTCGTCACCTATGAAAAGGAAGGACCCGCACTGCCCTAAGCCTCCTTTCAACCTTCTGCTGTGGTGTTGGGTGTTGAGCCAGTGCCTAAAGGAGGAAGACCCCTGTTCCATGCTATAACCACCATATTGTAAAGTCAGGAGGAGACTTTGTCACTGTCCTGCAAACTGAGACCTGAGGATGGCTCCTGCCAGACATTGCCCATCCACAGGTGAATGAATCCCCCCCTAGAACAGGGAAAGGCTTGTCTCTGTCGTGCTTGGTGACCAGTCTGCAGCTCCCAAGACCTGAGGTGCAAAACGTGGAGGGGCTTTCCTTTTTGGAGACACTGTTTAAATAATTCTCATATTTACTGATGTTTAGTCTCTGCTGTCCAGATGTCTTCAGAGCAAGAAGATGCCCATGCAGAGGGGATGTGTGAGGAGATGTCCATAGGCGGTCAATTTAGGTTGCAGGCTGACCCCCAGAGCAGGGCTGCTTCTAATGAGGACTTCGGAAGAGGGATAGACCACGCAGGGATATTGGTGCAGCCGCTTGTCTGGAGCAAAACCACTCCAATTTGGCTTTAAATGGCCAGGCACTCAAAAATGTTTGGACTTGATCTGTTGAGCTTGTGTTTGGTCAGGACTGGCTCCCAGCTGGTTTCTCCAGCCACTAAACTTGCTGTAGTGTCTCCCAATGGCAAGGCATGTTGTACTTAGGAAAACAGTGTGCAGAGCCCAGTAAAAGCAAAGAGAGAAACATTACATCAATCCCAGTGATGCAAGCGTGCTTGTAGGCAGGAATCACACCGGTGCTGCAGTGCTGGGAGAAAGCATGGTCACTTGTGGATGTTTTGGAGCCAGGAACCTGCTTTCTGGAATACACTAGAGCTGGGCCTGCAGCAACATTACAGCTTGACAAGGATGCTCAGGAGTCCCTGCTGGGGCACACTTCACCCAGAGGCAGGAACCAGCTGAGTGATAAATCAACATTATTTCCCCCAGCCTCCAGAAAAGGCTTACACTGGGCTCTGTAACTGCACCAAGTTTTAGCACAGCTCCTGTCTGGGCTCAGTTTCTTCAGGCATCACCAATTAAATTGAACGTACTGGATGACAAATGTCTTCCTCATCTTGCCCATGGCTGTTGAGGCTGCTGGTTGGGCTCAGCCACATGCAGGGACCTGCTGTGGGACCCCTGGGCTCTGGGCACTGCCTGGGTGTCTCTCCCAGTGTGAGAACTGAGGGGAACCAGGGATCAGCCCAGCTTGGTTCTTATCTCTAATACCTCAGGTGGCCACAGACTGGTCTGTAGGTCCCTCATCACCCTCCTGTCCGTGCCCGGTGGGGAGAGTTAATAATAGATGTTGGATGCTGCAGGAAGATGCAGAATTTAAATGAATTGCCCTTCCTTCTTAATAATAAAGATGTTTCTCCTCTAAGAGCCTCTTGATTAATTGAGCCTGCAACTGACAAATCAAGGACGGGAATGCATAAAATCCAATAGGAACGGATGAAAATAGCATTATGTACCATCTGATGCAGTCAGCAATGTCACGCAGCGAAGTGACTGCAGAAAAATAGGGCCTTGGGCTGGAGGAGCCTTCATTAAGATGTGGCAAAGGTATTATTAAGTAAAAGAACATTGATTTTATATGATAGATTTGGCCATCCATATTGAATATAATCTCAGTAATGTAATCTCAGTAGTTGCTTTAAATGTCAGCCTCACTTGGCTACTTCTGCTTTGCTGGGGTTGCTGCTCTGAAATGAAAATGAAAACTTCACTTTCCATCACCCATTGTACACCATTAGCAGCTTTATAGGCTGTGTCCATACTGGGAAAAATTAACATGTGGCTTTCCTATAGGGAAAAAACACATGCCAGAAATGCCCGTGTATATAAAACATATGTGATGGTAACGTAACAAGTAACTTAAAAAGACAGGAGCAGCCAATACATGGGATATTTCAAAGCCAAACTCACTTTAAACTCTGGCCTTTCATGTGAAGCTTGAATACCCGACCAAATTCTCCGCTGCTATGAAGGCATGTAGATCTGCTGGCTTCAGCTCCATGTCCTTGGAAGCTGAAACCCCTCTCCCAAGTCCAATCTGACATATTCTGCTAAACAATTTTGTTTTCTGGGTCCCACATGTCCAAGTGCAGAAACAGCAATGCCTGCACAGGGCTGCTGTGTGTGGGTGTTGGTTGGAGAGAGGTGGCACTCAGGGATGCTCCCCATAGCTCGTCAGAGAATTGGATGCTTCAGAACTGCGGAAAACCATCACTGAACTGATGACCTTCAGCACTGTCTATGAGAGGGTCCTCAGCAAAATGCTGCACACCACCACTGGTCCCAGCTGGAAGCATTGGGCACAGTCCGAAAGAGGCATCCCCCAAACCTCAGAGGAGTTGAGGATACCATCCCCTGGGGAAGGATGAGAGGAGGAGGATCTCTGCTGGAGATAAAAAGCCAAGGGCCAGCAACAGGGTGCTCTTTGCTGCCTGCTGTGGAGATGTGCAGTCAGAAATCCAGCACTGCAAGTGCAAGCAGTGCTCGCATCATCTGAGACACATAAAAACTTGGACCACATCCTTGCCTGTGTCCGTCTGAACCTATGGCACCTATTCTGCTCCAGCCCTGTGCTCTACCCACAAGGCCTGAGATGAGAGCAGCAGCCTTTGCACATCGATGGGAACAAGGGATGCCACCAGATGAAAGGGACCATGGGGCTCAGAATTAGCTCGGAAGTCATTGTCGGGAGCAAGGGAAGACTGGAGAGTTTCGATGTGGTTATTCCAGCGGGCACGTGGAAGGCAGGTGTTTGGACAGTGGGTGGCTGAGCTCACCAGTTGCACAGCTGTGCTAAGGGAGCACAACAAAAGGCATCAAAACAATTCATTTGTGAATCAGAAGTGTTCAGACGCACCTGAGGGCACCGAGCCACTTGACTGTCATGGAGTAAATTCTCTCCTTCAAAGTGCAGCACATAAACCCTTTTATAGCCACGCATCAGCAAAGCTATTTTTCCTCCCCACCAGCTGTTGAAAGCCATTTCTGTGGCTCCGAGCCTTCACGCGCTATCCCACAGCTCCCATTTCATTGTCTGCTGGAGCACTGGGGAGCTGATGAGCAGAGGAATAGGAATAGTCCCATACTACAGGTGGGCTGGCCAGTGGATGGGGAGTGGGAGCACCGTGAACAGCCATGTGTGGCGAGGCTCACCCCATGTTTCTCCAATGTGAGATCTGCTCCGTGCATCACTTGTGGTGATGGTGCCACAGCAAGAAGCTGGATCTTTGCATGGTGAGTAGAAAAGCATGGGAGCGCCTTGCCCTAGGATGCTGAGGACACCAAAAGCCACATACAGGTTCAAGAGCAGGTATACTTGCAGAAGAAAGCTCTTTGGAGAGCTAGTTAATGCGTAGAAAGCACCTCCTCTGTGACACGTTGCTGGAGATGTGTAGGGTTTGTGAGCAAGAACCCTCGTGGGTTTGCCCTGATGTTATCCTTGTCCTGATAGCCCCTTTTCAGGGCTACAGAACTTTGATCTGACCAACTTATCCTTGGCCTGATGTGGAAACCTAATGATCCCCCCTTAGGTCCACTATTTTTCCTTCTCTGTTGCCACTGTGAAATGAGAAACCAGATTAAATTGCCGCAAAGATCATCCTGCAGGACTTTGCTGGGTATTGTCTTAATGTAACAGGATCTAAGTGCCAGGCTTGAAACAAGAGGGGCTTTTCCCCACATCTTTCCTCTGAAGAGTGGGAGCAGTATCGCCTTTCCTTTGGAGAAGATCAGGGGTACCACAGCCATTTACTCCATGAATAAATGCCCCTGGATCAAATGTAGGCACAAACACCTGACTCCCCCTGCAATCAGTCCCAGGGGATGTCTGATGGAAATAGAGACACAACCGCCCTCCGGTAAGAAAGGAGGAAGAAAATGGCAAGAAAATGTATTTGGGCGATCCAGGTAGTTTTGAAAAGCAGCGGAGCACAAAGGGGAAAATACACATGGAAAGGAAAATACTGAAGCTTTTGTGTGATGCCAGCAATTTGCCTTCCCTTCGCTGAGAAAGGAGCTGCATGAATGTGCGCTGTTACGGTTTGCTCTTTCAAATGGCCGAGTCAAACACAGCTAAATTACAAAGAGCCGTACAGAGACATGAGGGGCACGTAATGACAATGTTTTGTCATTCCTCCCTCAGACTAGATGGATGTGGAAAGCGGGAGGAAGGGGAGAAAGAAGTGCATTAGGATTCAGATAGGATTTTGATAGCAGTTATTAAATGGAATGTAAAGGTTATTTTTAAACCCGAGCCCTGAGTGCTGTTCCAAGCATGAACAGACTGGCAAATGATCTGAATTTTTCCATTTTCTTACTATTGTTCCTAGGGATGTGTTTACCACAGAGGGAGGCAAAGTAAACTTGAAGTGTAAGAAAAGGGAAAGGCTGAAGAAGAGCATGCATTTTGCTGGGTACACAGGCAAAATACACACCAACAGAGAAACAGCTGGAACTGAGATTTCGTTGTCAGTACACCTTGCTCTGGGATAAGAGCAGCAATGAGCAGGACCAGGATTCAGAGTGTCCCATGCACTCAGTACTTCACCTCTTTAACCCTGCAGCAGATACTGGGTATTTGGAGAAGGAAATGTGCATGGTGCTGTCCAAACTTGGTCCCAAAGCCTCTGTAGTGCATCCTGTTGAATTTGATGAGTTGGTGCCAGGTATAGGCAGCATGAGTGGGCAGGCAGGTGGCTGGCAGGGGCTCTGGAGAGACACAGTCAGGCTTCACACCTGAGTTCATAGGAAGCTTCTGCACATCCACTTTCTGGTTGGTGGTCTTGCAGAGTGTAGCTGGGGTTCAGCCCTGCTTCAACCTTGCCCTAGACCTTGTCTTGTCCCACTGAGGAGCCGTGGTTTTTATCCAAGAAGAGGAAAGAAAAGGGCTTGTTACTCAAACCAGAGCAATCCACCAACCCTAGGGGGGTGGTGGGCACTGCAGAGAGAGGAACCATCAGACCGTCCCATCCCCACCACCACGGCCACAGGGCTGACCTATTCACTTGCACCCCAGCGTGCCCGTGTCCTTCCCATTGTGCTCAACACTCACTGCCCCTTCTTCTGTCACACTGGGCTCCTCAGGGTGACTTGCTCCAGATCCCCCTCTCCAGTTGTGTTCTGTTTAGGACTTCTTCCTCTCCACCATTAGTTTTTGGGCCCATCCAGTGTCAGCTGTGAATAACCCATCTTACGACTTGGGATCATCTACCTTTCTATAATGTGCAGTGCTTCAGGCACTGGCAGCTGATACTGGTTATTGCAAATGGGCAGTAGTTAATGTGGCAAAAGGTGAGCGTGGAGGAGGGAAGGAAAGGTTGGCCACAGTGGTTATTTTCCATAGGGAGGCAGACAGAGATTGTGTTCACTAGTAACCCTGTCCAAATGCTTCAATATGGTTGTTTGGTTTGGTTTCTGCTGACCACTGGGCTCTACACTGAGGCCTGGTTAACAACATATCCCCCTTTCCAGCCAAAGACTTTTCTTCTCTTCCCATATCTAGAGTTGAGCACTGCAGGATCTAGGCAGGGATGCCAAGCTAAGGTTACCTCCACAAGCTCCAGCTTGCTTAGCCTTCCTGGGTTCATGTGGTATTCCAGTTGGCTGAGTTGTTGGTCTTTAATATTGTCACCGTGTTATTCTTAGTGCTACTCACCACGAGCATCATGCATAGTAGCAGTCATACTATGCTGTGAGAACTTGTGAAGCAGGGTGTGTGTTGCCAATGACACACAAGCAGCTCCCTCTCTTCCCTGCTAGAGTATTCACTCTCCCTTGCAAGCCTCCCCTGGCTGCTGCCATCCCCTGGGGAGCAGTGAGGGGAGGAGGATGCTGCCACCTTACATAGAGTGCCCATTGGTGTGCTGTCCATGGCTGTGGTCACAGATATCAGACAAAGTGTTAAGAGGAAAAGGTTAAAAGCCTCCCAGCAGCCCTGCATGCTTTGCCCGAGGAGAGGCTCTGACAGCAGTACACCCCTGTCCGTGGCGCTGTGATGCTCTTGCTCAATCCCACATTTTTCCATCCTGGCATGTGCGTACCAACGACTTGCTGCACTCATTTGAGCTGTGCGCTGAATGAAGATGAAGTGACATCGTCATGGCAACACGTGTGGATTTCCTGGTTGCATAGCAACTGGATGCAGGCTGATGTAAGATGTGTGCTTGTTTCCTCCTCTGGCTGCGCTCCTTTGATGTGTCTGTGTGATTTGGGTTGTTTTAGTTGGGTTTTTTCATCTGTTGGACGTGCCATGACATCAGAATGATGAGAATGTTGTTTTGTGTGCACAGAGGGGAAGAGACAGAGATTATCTCCTCTGAGAGCACTCATCCCAGGTGCTGTCTTGCTTAGGAGCACTAATATGCACAGCTTGTTTTTGGAGGCTTGATAATACTTGACCTTGCATTTGTTGTAACTACTTTGTGTAACATAGATTGGAGGAGGCAAGAAGATGCATTTCAGTGATTTTGTCTCAAGCTATCCTCTTGATTTATTCATTAGTCTTGTGGAAGGTACAATATTTTGATGTCTGTAAACAGGTCTGATTTTCTTCACAGCACCTCTGGGGAAAGCTGCAGGTCTGTTTTTTGTGCAGACCGGGTATCTGCAGAGCCGACTGACCCATTAGCAGTTTCATGGGTCATCTGCAGTGTAGCAAGGCTGGAGTTGAATCCTTGTATACAAGGTGAAATAGTGAAAGCCTGCAATGTCCTTCTTGCTTAAGGGTATGTTTCTTCATGTTGAAGCAGAAGGTTTTGCAGTGATGGTGTGGCTTCGATATCTGCTGACAGCCAAATGGTCAGGATCTGCAGATCTCAAAGCATGTGTCTACTAAACATGTCTCAGTTCACTGGCAGTGAAGATCCAGGTAAGATGCTAGAGGTAGCTCATAAGAAGCTCATGTAACATCATTCTTTTCCTTGGTATCTTGCTTTGGGAGATCTGGCCCTCTAGCTCAGGAAGACAATTAGCACTTTAATAGCTACTGTCCTTAATGGAAGACATTAATTCAATTAGTGCAAAATGCTGAGCCTTTCAGAAAGCTTCGTGCATGGAGACAGCTCCTTTAAGCCACAGAGCATGAAGCAGTCACATCAGCATGTGTGCTTGGAGGAGGGTGTCCCAGGGCCCTGCTCCAGCCAGAAAATTAGGCAGAACAGGTCTCCCATAGGAAAAGCAAAGCTCTTCATATTCCTTCATTAGCTTGCCCCAGTAGAGGTGAGAAGCACAACACCAGGCTAACATGGGGAGCTCTGTGTCTGACCTCACTTCTAAAGTCATGATGGGTCTTCAGTCACCCTGATGCCTGTGGGGTACATTAGCTGAAATATCACTTGGGAATAAAGAACACCAGCTCAAAGCAGGGGATGCTGAATTAGAGCTGGGGGATTCAAATCATACAGCAAGTCCTTCCAAATCTGTGGAGCTATCCATCTCCCCCTGTTTGGCTCTCTGCATGTCCCACATAGATCAATGGAAGATGATGAAACACTTCTGGTAATAGTATGTATGAACAAGAGAAGCAACACACTATGCAACAGCCTGGAAGAAGGAAAATGCAGCGAGCCCTTAATGGACCAGAATCAGCATTGCCAGAGCAATACAGAAGGATAGGGCATCCCTGGGGAAGATCAGGACCACCTCAGTCAGTCAGTTGCCCTGCTTAGAGAAAGAGGGTTCTGGAGATAAAGGCCTCCTGCATATGAACTTGTGCTTGTACCTTTTTGTGCTGTGTGGGATAAGAAGACTGAGCCCTTGGTGAATTATGCATCCATCCATGCCATCATTCATGACCAAATATTGCCGTAAGTGGTTTGGGAGAGGGGGAAGGACTACACATCTGTGTAGTATAAAGGGGAAAATGTCCCCTGCCTTAGCCAGGAAATCCATGCATGTCCCAGTAACCTAAGAAGTAAATAAATAAAATAATAAATAATAATAAGAAAATCTGGCTGTCAAGTTTTAGGAAGTTTTTATGGCACTGCCAACTTTGCAACAAGGAGCTTTAAAAGAGCCAGAAGTGATCTGTATCCCAGTTTTCCCATCATCGGGTCCAGGAGATGCAGACGAAGAAATCTGTAAGGATCTGAAGGCTTTTATCATCCTAAAGACAGACTGAATGGTGTATGCATCACTTCTCAAACACTCAGGGTGTTATTTAGAGACAGCAGTCTCCAAACAGCTCTGCCACATGATCGATGGTAGCAAAAAGGGATTTGTCACTGTTTGGCTTCAGGCTTTTCACACAAAACCATGTTTTATACTTCGTTTGCTCAAAGGAAAAAAAAAAAAAACACTTCAAAAAGCCTTTATTTATTTGCCAATAAATGTTACAGAACCTGGAAAACGAGCACACCAACCTGGTGGTGCTTTTTCCCAAGCCACTCGGATGTGAGTTCCCAAGATCTGATGCCGGAGGGATGCCCCAGTAGTCAATAGGCAACTCTTGCCCCAAAGCAGACCCTTCTGGTGTGTCCTTTTTGATATCTTTCAGGGATTACCATCGCACAGGAATTTCCTGCTGTGGAGCCTGTATTCATGGGGTATGGAGCAAAATTCCAAACAGCCTTTCTAGATGCCTGCTTGTTAGGTGCTGTTTCCTAAGAAAGACATACACCTAGGAGAGGCCATGACAGGCTTTTAAGAAGCCTCTTCCGTGTTACGTAGGTAACCACCTGGAGGGCACAGCTCCTCCTCCTCTTGTCCTGTGCCCATCTCCTCCCAATACCTCATAGAATCATAGAATCATAGAATAGTAAGGGTTGGAAAGGACCTCAAGATCATCGAGTTCCAACCCCCCTGCCATGGGCAGGGACACCTCCCACTAAACCATGCCATCCAAGGCTATGTCCAACCCCACCTTGAACGCCACCAGGGATGAAGCATTCACAACTTCCCTGGGCAACCCATTCCAGGGCCCCACCACCCTCACAGTAAAGAATTTCTTCCTCAGATCCAATCTAAACCTCCCCTGTTTAAGTTTAAACCCATTACCCCTTGTCCTCTCACCACAGTCCCTAATGAAGAGTCCCTCCCCAGCATCCCTATAGGCCCCCTTCAGGTATTGGAAGGCTGCTATGAGGTCTCCACGCAGCCTTCTCTTCTCCAGGATGAACAGCCCCAATTTTCTCAGCCTATCTTCATACGGGAGGTGCTCCAGTTCCCTGATCATCCTCGTGGCCCTCCTCTGCACTTGTTCTAACAGTTCCATGTCCTTTTATGTTGAGGACACCAGAACTGCACACAATACTCCAAGTGAGGTCTCACCCACTGTCCATGTCACTCACAAAGATGTTGAACAAGACCGGTCCCAACACCGATACCTGAGGGACACCACTCGTTACTGGTCTCCAGCTGGACACTGAGCCATTGACCACAACTCTTGGAGTGCAGCCATCCAGCCAGTTCTTTATCTGAGTGGATAATTAATCTAAATGAAAGTGTAAACTTTGATAAACTTGTAACAAAGGGGGTAATTTGTTACCTTCTAACTGGAAACAAAAAAAGAGTCTGAAAAAAAGTTCCATTTTGTTTGCATTATTTAAGTTATTGAACACTGTCATGATACAGCATTTGTAAAGTTGGCAGGAATTAAGAAAACATTTGGCAACATGCTGAATTCACCAGAGTTCTATTTTTAAAGAAATATTTTTCACCTAAATTATAAAGCTAAATAACTGACATAAAGAGGAGTTCTTTGCACAATGTAATTAATTTCTTATTACATGAGAACATCTCCTGTTCTCTTCTCTTCTTTAAATGTGTTCTCCCTGTTTTTGGGTATTAACAAACTGCATCTATGATTTTCTTCCCAACCTGTCCTCTCATGCTTGGTCAAGTCATTTCCTTGAGGGATATACCTGCAGCAGTACCTCTGCTCTGCTCACATATCTGCCCCAGGCCCAAGGCTCAAGGCTGTAGTTGGCCAGCTCAGCATTTTCTCCCTCATGCTGTATTTTTGGCTGAAAACTGACTTCTCAAAACACATAATTTTTTTGCCGAGGGGTGGCATTTCTGTGACGAATGAAGCTTTTCCATCAAAACCCTCAAATGACTGGAAGCAACGGGGTAGAGAACAGACTTGGTATCCCTAGGGAAGTTGTACTGATGTGCGTGAACCCTTTGGAGGTGCAGCTGTGGTGTCTGCTATGGGAAAACCTGTGGCAGGTCTCTCCCTCCTGTCAAGCAGCAACAGCGAAGAGCAATGCAGCCCTGACCACAAGGAAGGATTCGTCTCCTTGCATTCTCCTCTGTCTCCCACCATGGCCCTGCTGCAGCCAAGGCATTTGGGGAACACCTGTGATAAAAGCCAGGGTGAAGGTGGATTTACCAGCCTCAGAGCTTAGCCTCTGTCCTAACAGTGCTAAGGTAGTATGGACATTGCACCAGCAAGGACCAGAAACCTGAAGTGGTTTACGAACTGTCTTCAACCCAGCCGCCAGTATCAGACCAGTATCAGAGCAGCTCTACCTGTAGGCTGCAAGTACAGAAAATCTGTATGAGGCTTGAATTTTAGTCTTTTTATTCTAATTTTTAATATATTGCAAGCAGAAATTACTCAGGTGGGCAAATACCACCTCATCCTCATGCTTCCTAAAGGGCACAAAACCTGGAGCTGGGTCCATACTGCACATCCCTCTGCTCATCACTTTGCAGCCTCTCACAAAACCACGGAGCACCCAAAAGGCAAGGGGGTAAGAAAGCTTGACTTGTTTACAACCGCTCTTCTGCTGGCTGTTGTGTTTGGATGAATGGTTTATTCTTTTCTGCCCAATAGCTTTGCTTCCCAGACCATCCACAGAAAATGTGGGAGCAGCATCAGCCTGCCTCCCTGCTGCGAGAGGAAATGACAGTGCTGGCAGGTGACATTTGCTGTCATTTTTTAGGGAAGGTAATTGTTGCTTTTCTTTTTGTTGCTTATGAAAGGCTGAGCAAAGTCTCTTTGTTTGTGGGTCTATCTGTTTGCTTTGGTTTTGTTCCTTTGATTGATTCCCTGGAAATCAGACACAACCGCCTCTGTGGGAGAGACACCTTTTCCATGCTCTTGGCATCACGCTCGTCCGGGGAAACACAACCTTGGGGTTGCAGGCAGTAACTTCAGCAATGGGAGATTGGGCTGTTCCTACCTCTGCGCTGCCCAGACCATTAGCCCTCACATAGGCATTGCCTATTAGGGTGACTGCAGCTCCTTTGGCTCTGCGTCTTCCCACTTTCCTCCGGGGTGGGGGGGCAACACATCCTAGAGACAGCACTGCGGATGTTGTCTGACTTCTTTACATAGTGGCTGTGCTGAGGGGTAGGAATGAGGACATCTGTGCCAGTTTCCAGCTATCTCATGGTTTGGGTTTGAGGAAGACCTTTGATTTCTTATGTTCTAATTATTTTTCTCATAAATACAATATGAGGATTACTCTGGTGCTGGGAAGGGAAGCATCACTATTGCTACTGTTATTGCTATTGCTACTTAAGTAAGAGGACAAGCCAGATGATGCCCTGGGTATCATAGGTGCTGGGTGTCTATCATAGGTGCATCCCATGGACAGGCCCTGTTGCAGTGCTCACAGCCTGTAGGAGCCAAGTTGCCCTGGGAGGTGCAGTGAGAGCCGGAGGAGAGCTGCTAGAAGTGGACACAGGCAGGAGCTGCAGCCTCCTGGCTATGGGGTGTGATACAGAAAGGTAAAGCATGGATGCAGCCGCCTCAGTGGAAAAAGGTTGACCCAATGGTTTCTTCTGCAGGCAGCTTATTTCTGCATCTTCCCAGCCCTTTCCTTTATCCTGGGACACCCTGGGCCTCAAAACCCATCTCTGCCCCTTGCTCCTAAATGCCTCCCCAGGCATTTCCTCTGCTGCTCTCTCCGTGGTGTGTTGGTGTGTGCTGCTGTGGGCACTGTGGGTTGCAGGGCCCCTCTGGGCTGTCTCCTGCGGAGGAGCAAACTGAGGACAAGCAGCTGCGAAGCCACTGAAGCAAAGCACATCCACAGGAGCTGCATCCTCCAGGAAAACACAGCTGGGGCTGAGGAAACAGCTACGGGCACATGGCAGACGTTTGGCTCCGAGCAGAAATGTTCTGAAACGTTTATAGTGAAAGGGAAAGAGGTTTCGCAGAAATAGGTCGGTGAGAAAATCGTCTGGTGTACTGCTGAGCAGTGAGTCTGTCAGGGGAATGACTGCATGCGCCTTTCCAGACAGATCATACAGTCATGGAATGGTTTGGGTTGGAGGGGACCTTAAAGGCCATCCAGTTCCAACCCCCTGCCATGGGCAGGGACACCTTCCACTAGAGCAGGTTACTCCAAACCCCATCCAACCTGGCCTTGAACACTGCCAGGGATGGGGCAGCCACAGCTTCTCTGGGCACCCTGTGCCAGAGTCTCAGCACCCTCACAGGGAAGAATTTCTTCCTAATGTCTCATCTAAATCTCCCCTCTGTCAGTTTAAGGCATTCCCCCTGTCCTGTCCCTACAGGCCCTTGTTAAAAGCCGCTCTCCAGATTTCTTGATACTGCTGAACTGGTTCCTAAAGATGTGCTAGGATAGCTTTCAGTGAGATCTCCACGCAGCCCAGCCCAGTATTTCCTTACTGCTGGAAATACCTTTCTAGCACCCAACCCAAACATTTCTCCCCCGTTTAACCTGTGCAAGCCCAGTTTAACTCATCTTTCCCCTCAGGTAATTTTGTGAATACCATGGTTGTTCTCTCTGATGTTCCTAGCACTGGTACCTGGGCATCCCCCGTCCCCTCACTCTGAGGTGCCTTGGTGGCAGCGATCAGGGACAGGCCATGCTGGAGGGAAGAAGACAAAGGGAAAAGAGGAAATAAAAGACAAAAAACAAGGGTAAGGACAAGTGGTAGCAATTTGCCTCCCAAGTCGCTCATTCCATGCATGCTTGAACGCTGCCTTTGCATAATGTGTACGGCTATATTTGTCCGTGAGACAGAAAGAGAGAGAAAATGTTTTTCCACTGAGGTCATTCTGGCTCACTTTTTCCTCTAAGGAAATCAATGTCCTCTCCAGTCCTTTCCATTCCCTCACCCTCCATGGTGCAGACTCTGCCAGGCAGTGATATGCTGGATTCCCCCCACTGAGGACGGTTGGGGTCTTTGGTCCTCTAAGTCTCATATCTCCTTGCAATTTCTTCCTTCAGGAAGCACCTTCTCCCCATTCCCTGTTTCGAACCCCTCATTCCTCTATACTCCCTTCCCTTCAGATGGGGATGGAGAATGGAAATCCCTTTCCTGGGGCTGGTTTCTGAGGGCTCCAGACCAGCACCAAGGGAGCTGCAGTGGGAGCGATGAGCAATGGTGCCTCTGGAGGGCGCTGCTCTCTGCTGTGTCACTGCCTGTAGGAGCTGGCGTGGCTCAGAGGTGAGCTCAGGAGGTGCATCTCCCAAGGGTGGTTGTTAGCTCGTCTGAAGGCCACCAGAAAGCCAGAGCTGTTTCTTGTATGCCTCACAGCAGAGTGAAAGGATGCACCGAAATGGAGAGGGGTCTAAAGTAGAGACTTAAAATTGGTGTATTTCAAGTAGATCCTGGCTCCGGAGCCTGGGACACCAGCTCCTCCCTAGCTCACGGGGATGTTCGGATCAAGGAATACAAGTTTTTCTCTAACAAATCAATGTCCTTCAAATATTTAATATCTTTCAAGCTTAGCCCTAGGATCTTTCCCTGTGAGAGGCAAAGAAAGATCACAAAAGTGAGATAAAACTTGATTTCTATTTTGGCTTTAAATTAACCTGTCAGCTGGAGGATTTTGATACTACCCAAGGAAAACTGTGTGGTAGTATTGACATTCCTCATTCCTTAGGTACTAAACCCTCAAAAATGCAGAGCTGCAGCTGTGCAATTTGAAAGAGATGCAGCGTCTTTTCCTGCTGCTGTTGGCTCAGGTTGTGGCTGTTGGGAGTGGAGTGTCAGAAAAGAAACGGTAAAGCATCCAAAAAAACAAAGAGCCTTTAAGCTGTGTTGGAACCAAGCAAGTAGTGCTGACAGCCTCCAAATCCTGCTGTTTGCTTCCTGCGTTTAGAAAGGGGCAGCACAAAGGTGGTGGGATAATGGGCTCCTGAGGTCTTCTGCAGAGATGCTCCATCATCTGGTTTTCCCAGGTTTACTGAGTCAAACAAGCAGTCACAATCCTGCATTCTTACCCAAATCACCCACATAGCTTCACATAGCTGTGCATTAGGAATCTCGTTGCGGGTGTTCATGATGTTTCAGAGATGCTAGAGGCCAGAAGAGCACAATATGTGTAATGAAAGGCCTGGCTTGATGGTAGGGACAGGTCTGAGTCGATACCCATTTGAATCAAACCAGGTGGTTTTGTACACCCTTCTAGCTCCTCTGGAGCACATGGATGTCAACCCTTCCCTCAGCAAAGCCTTAGGGATCCAAAGGCAGAGGATGAACAGCAGGAAAGCTTATGGGCTGGGGTCTGTCCTTGCCTGCCTCCCCTGGGCAGTGGCACATACCTCCAAAATGTAAAGGCTTTGATTTGGAAACAGATGCCAAATAGGAAACTAGTCCTGGTCCAGCGTAAACCAAAGGTAATGTGAAGATGTGATGCTGCCTGCTCTGCCTTGCCAAAGGACCGAAGAGCTGCCCAGAGCTGAAGTCCAGCTCTGACTGCGCTGTTTGGCACCCACATGCACCTCCTCAATCCCACTTTAATTGCTGCCTGATGTGTTCCTTCCTGCAGAGAAAAGCAGGAGCTGGACTTTGACCTCCCCCTGATTCAATGCCAAAAAGAATGGGTTTGGTGTATGGTAACTAACGCCTGTAGGTGGACCTGCTGGGAAACCCTGTGGAGTTTGTACCACACTTCTATTGAGATGTCTTCCCTAAAGCTGCAACCTCAGCTTTCCTGTGTTTAAAGTCTCTTGTGTTGTTTATCTGTTTCCCTTAACCTCTCTGCTATAGCACTTTGTTTCCAGGGAAGATCAATAAATGTTAAGCTAACTGCCTCTCAGGGCATTTGTAATACTGGCTCTTACACTGCCTTCATCTTCAGAGAGTTTTCATTACCCTGTTCAAAAACACTCTAGCATGTTTTGGGGCAAAGGTCGCTACAGCCTCTGCATCGAGTGAAAGCTGCTTAAAATTCTATTTACTGTTTCAACAGCATCAACAACAAGATCACAAGAGGGGAAGCAGAAAAGGGGTTTGCAATGGATGGGTGTGTAGTTCAGCTCCCTTTGCTGACAAAGGGATAACACGTAGCTGCAGTATGCTGTGGGTACGAAGCCATGCAATGTATCTCCTGGAAGCCATGTGGGGTGGAGAGAATGCCTACGGAGAATCTTATCCATTCTTTTTGCTTCCCTGATTAAAGGACAGGAGGAGTCTGAAATGAAAGGGTCATGGTGATGCAGGAGGGCCAGGCTGTATAGGTAAGCTGCTCCCTTCTGACAGCCGGAAAGGATGTCTCCACAAAACAGGACTATGGGATCTTTCCCACCTTCCCACCAAAGCCTTCAGCCTCTCCCAGCCATGCTTTATCTATAATGAGGAGAATTTAGATTTTGGATGCGTGCGAGCTAGAAAAATCACTGACACTCCAAAACCTCTTTAAAACAGGGCTCTTACTTAACCACCAGTTCTTTACAGCAGCCACTGCCTCTGCACTCCTTGTCTTTCATCCTTCAAGAAGAGTTGAAAAACCTGTAGGAAGTCCCCAGACAACTGCAGGCATCTACGATTTGTCTGTTCCTGAATTAGAATATGAAAATGTCCAAATTCCCCACTTAGAGACATTCTGAAAACCACATCACCTGGCTTGCTTTGCTCTGATTCTGACTGTGTGTTCTAATGCAGTTAAAAATGCAATTTAAGGAAGCAGTTTGAATTTGCTAAAGGAAACACTAATTTCTGAAAATGATGGAATTCTTTTTTCTGTGTTCTTTCCCTAGGTGACATTTGTGATAAGTTCCTTGGTGCTGGCAGGCTGCTTATTGTAATGCTGCTATCAACATTCGTGACTTCTGCTGAGATCCGTTCGCCTGTCATCTAGTTCCTATCAAACAAACAAAAAGTAACAGCGAAGCCAAATGCTTTACACCAGCACCAAGCCACAGCCCCAACCCTGCAGGGTGTTGTTCTTGCAAGTGTGCTGGTATCAAGCTTTCTGGTGTGTTTGCTCTTAGACTGATGGGGCTGCAGATAGAGGGGAAGAACAGGGACACAACACTTCCAGGTAGAAAAAACAGTCACTGCAGGAGACACAAGAGTGGGGGACTGGTGGAGCTCTGCAGTGATCTTTGCCTGATGTCATTGTAATCCAAAGGAAATGGCACAGTCAAGGGCCACTGTGCATAATATAGAATTATGGAATTGTGGAATCATAGACTGGTTTGAGTTGGAAGCAGCCTTAAAGCTCATCCAGTTCTAATCCACTGCCATGGGCAGGGACACCTATCAGTGCACCGGAGCAGGACAGGGCAGCCCAGGTCAGAATCATCGCCTGGCCTTGCTTTATCCTGTACCCTGTAGGTCAACCTCACTCTGGGGGGCAGGTATGAACAAATAGCAGAGAAGCAGTGTGCTCAGCTTCTTTTGAGGCAGAACAGACGACTCTGGCACATGGCAGCTCCACATAAATGCTTGAGAGTAGAGCCACGGGGAGGTAGAGGCAGCTAAGGGCTAAGAGCCCTCCTCTTACCCATGGGCACGTGTGCATGCACACACATACATGCATATATATGTGTGCCTAGCTGCCTCCTTGGGGCCCACCCCTACATATGTGGCCATAAATGGATTCCAACATGATTGTGAGGGATCTGGGAAAAGGCAGATTAGAGAGCTAGCCGCAGGCAAATGCAATTATGGAAAAGTAGTTCAATAAATAGAATTATGGTCCTCCACCCCAACAAAGGATTACACCCAGTATTTGAGCAAATTTAGAATAAGCAGAAATCAGGCACTGGATATGGAGATTACCAAGGATCTGGAGACGGAACAGTGCATGCTGCTGAAGAAAAGACCCAGCATTGATCAGCCTTTGGATGGATGCTGCACTGGGCAGGGCTGTCCCTTGCCAGTGTGGAAAGCCAAGGCCAGTGTTGAGGTGGTCCTTTCTCCCTTGTTGCCTGCCACAGCAGCAAGCCAGGGCATGGTGTAAAGATCAGACTTACTTTGCTCTCTGGCTGGTCAGTAACCAAGTGACTTATCATCATTTAGCTACAAGACATGAGGAATAACTTATTCTGCCGCATAACTTTAACAGGCGTTAGTGATCAGAAACAAGTATGGCTGTTCATTTTCCAGTTATTAACTAGCAAACAGTAGCTGTTTCCAACCTAGTAGTCCTTTCATTGGCCAGTCGAAAAAAGAGAGCTCCAAACAATCTTGAAATGATCTCACATCAGCACATGCTTCACCTCCCTTGCAATAGCACTCCTGCCACTTGACATCATAGCATCCTTACTGCATCTCAGCTACCTCCTGGGGTGGTACGGACATACTGATAAAGGATGCAGAGGATGGGCTCAATGTCCCATCTTTCTGATCTTCAGATTCATCCTTAGCTCAAGTAGATGCATTTGAATTAATTTCCAACGAGCGGATACCCATGCAGACACATGATGAACAGATGTTATCTCTGCATGTGTTTTAGCTGAAACATTAAACGATTCTTCACTTGTGTTTGTACCTGGCCAATATTAAGGAATATCAGACCTGGTAACATTATAACACTGGGAATTTGTCTGCAGGCAGCAACACTGAGCCCCCTTGTTAAATCATATCAGGCAACAAGCTAAAAAGCACAAAAAGCAAGTCCACAGAAACAGCAAACGAGGTTGTTTGACTGATGCCAAGAAGCCAATGGACCTGAGATCAACATTTCATATTAGCCAGTTGTTAGCACCAGGACATTAGCATTCCCAGCCAGAACGTAGTACCAAGATCCTGCTATGTCCTGTTCTACTGACTGTAATAGCTGCTGCTGCCATCACCCCGCCATGCTGACGACAGAGTGGTGGCTGCTATTTAGGCAGCGCTAAATCTATTCCTGCCAGGAAATGGCTAGGAATTGGGGCTGTTGCCAGATTGCCAATTAAGCCTAATTAAAGTAGGAAAAGAGTTGTTTTTCCTCAAAGGGAAAATAGGTTTTGAGAAAGATGCCAACTTGTACATCGTAATTCCAGAGGCACCAGGTTGGTCTGATTCCTCTTTTCCTCCTGCTCCCCCTTCATCATCACACAGGCCCAGATCCATGAACTGGAGCTCTCGGTAGAAAAGCCACACTGATTCCAGGGTGTGCTTGCTCCAGCATTGCTCTGCACTCAGAGGGATGAGGGCAGACAGAGCTCCTCGGCTGATGGGGCTGTGCTCTGCAGTACAGGCACACGCACAACATCCTCTGACCAAAACTGCCTTGCTCGCAGTAGAAAGCAAAGTGGACTGCTCCCCCACAGACTGAGGAGGAGAGGCAGGACCCAAATTAGCAAGGGCTTGGCCTATGCAGGAGTTGAAGGTGAGAAACAGGCCCAAATCCTGTATACAAAAAAGTGATGCTCTAAAGCATGGCAGACCTTACGCCAGCTCACCCTGCCTTTCTCCACTGGCCCTAGTTGAATGCAGAAAGGGTCAAGGAGACAGTGCAATGCTGCCTTGGGAAACCCAGACCCAGGAGTCAGTCCCACCTTCTCCCCTTTAAAGCCCACTTAGAGATCAAGAGATTTTTATTTATTTATTTATTTTAAGATGTTTTTTTTTTGTCTTTTAACCTCAGAGCTTGTGCAGCGCAGCTGGGTCACAGGCTCAAGGTTTCTTCCTTGAAAGGTCTTTTGGAAGTGAAAGCTGAGCATCTCACCGCATCCTCTAACCTGCGTCCCTGGGCCAAGGCCACAGAAAGCGTTGCATCAGGCCAGCTGAAACAGCCATAGCAAAGTCTCCTGCCTCCAACAGCAAACACCTTGGGAAGGGTACAATGACAGGGACTGGATTCCTCATGAACAGGAGGGGATGCCTTTAGAGCATGGTACCCATTGTTGGTACCCATTTCCTATGAAGCTGTGCGATGGCTTTCCAAAGCAGCCACAGTGTCCCACAGAGCTGAGCCCTACCATTTCCTGATCTGTTTAATGGTTCCTCAGCTAGAAGCTGCCCAGAAAACTGCTATTATCCTCAGCACTTCGTACATTTTTCATGGGTGGCATAAGGCGGGTGTAGCACCCCCAAAGCAGCCCCGGTGCTACCAGTACCGACCATGAGCCTCTGTGTTTGTGGAAGGAAACCACCTACTTTGCAAGAGGAGTTTAACACCTCCAAAACAAGCTGTGTCTTAGCGTTGTATCACGAATCTCGCCTGCAAGATGCTGCGGGTACCGTCGTCTCCTGGCTGAAAGCGTTTGGTTTGCTGGCTCGCGAGTGCTGGTCTGCAGTTCAATTCTGCCATCTGCAGCTCGCGTCTGAAACTGCGGAAGGTTCTTCCGGACCCCCCCAGGCAAGCTCCGGTTCGGAGGTGGGCAAACAGCCCCTTATTCAAATAACATCCTCAGGTGAAGTTTCTGTGTTTAAAATCTCCGGGGGTGAGAACGGCAGAAACAGGGCTTTAAGAAGAACGACTACGCTGTAAATGCGGAGGCGCCTTTTCCCTAATAATGAAGTAGTTAAACTGCACACCTTGAATGACAAATTAAGATGAGAGTCACCTCAGGGGAGGGTCTCAATATCAGCAGTACAGGGGGGTTGTAGCTGTGTCGATTCCCAGAAGTTCTTATCCAATCTGTCCATTTTACAGGGGAAAAGATGTTTGTTTAAATGCATTGGCCCAGGAAACTCCAACTTGCCAAAGCTTTGCATGCCTCCATTGCTTTTTGCAGGAAGAGAGTTTGGAACTTGCCTGTTTCTCCAAAGAATGATGGCTCAGGTGGATCACCAGGAGTGGTTGGTAAACATCTGTTTGGATTCATGAAACCGGCCACTGAGCAGCTCTTGAGCAGCTTGGTAAGAGAACATCGTGATGACTTTGACCCCATGTGCCCCAAAGCCAGTTTTTCTGCCCTGTGAACCACCACAGGATGGATCCCACCGGAACACCAGTAGCTATCATCATTGCCATCCAGACCTCACCACTTCAGATCCTCTTGCTGCAGGAGAACATTGTGCTCCAGCCCTGCGCTCTCCTGTATTATACATGACATGGCACATCCCTGGATTAATGAAGTCTTCATCTAATCAGAGCATATCTTGTCAAAAAAGAGAAACAATCTGTTCCTGACCTAAAAATTTCTGCTGCAGACTTTGTACTGCAGGGTACAGTTGAGCCTCAGGTCTTTCAGTCAAAACTATAAGGGAGGTTTGGAACCCTGCTTCCTTTTTTCACCTTGCTTGCTCTGTTATCAACTTCCCATAGGCCTAGAGAAGGAAATAATGCCTCAGTTTTCCCACCTGTGGAACAGAATCAACTCATCCATAAAGTACCTTGAAAGCCATGAATATTTGTATAAAAGCCTAATGCCAGTTATGTTTTTGTTAATGCTACCCTAGAAGTACGTTACTACATTGAAATAACAAAGGCTCTTGCTTAGCATCTCACACAAAATGCCATCTCAGTAACAGCAGTCTGTTCATTAGAGAAATGATTTGGTTTTTAATGTGTGACTCATGAATACCTCTCTCATGTATGTCAGTGGGAATGCTTGCCAACCCACCACTGGCCCAGCAGCACCAGGACCACATCCCAGGACATAGTTGTGATAGCTCAGTATGGACACCATGTAGTTTCCTCAACCTTTCAGCAGCTTTGCAAGCAGCTTCTGGCCACTGTTTTCCTTAGTTTGGCACTTTGACTGTTTGCTCAGCCTTCTGCCTCTTGGATGCGACTAGTGCCTGACAGCACGATGCTCTCCCAGACTTTGGGAAAAGGTGAGTAATAAGACCTCAAAATACAATAGTACCAGGGAAAGCCCCAAAAATTATTTCTACAAATGTGGGTTAATGCTAACAGGATTCCTCTATCCCATATGCTGAATTTGGCTACAAAAACAGCTTGCTGTCTATGAAGAAGAGCCTGCAATATCATGCCTCATGTCTCAGCAGCAGAGATGTGTGATTGAAGATGTTTGCCTTTTTTAGGACTTGTTCATATTAAAAGAATGTTAAATAGGAAGGCTGGATCCATTGTCCGCTTAAAGAGCTGAGCCAAAGATGCTGTTTCCCAGCACTAACAGCATAAAGCAGTCAGGTAAGTTGTTTGTTAGTGCCTGGGGGAGCCGGAGTTTCTAAGCCTACCATGAGGTCAGCCCAGCCAGCACCGGGAGCAGAGTCAGAGGCCTGCAGGAAACACACTTTCCCATTGCTGCTGGCTTAAGCTGGTGTCACTAAAGCTCAGTGTTGCTGACAGCTCAGGATCTCAGCATGGTTTTCACACACTTCACGTCTGGCAGGCAGAGCCCAGAAGACCACGTCCAAGCCCACCACAGCACATTGCTCTCTCTGACTTCCTAACATCTTCAGCCTGCTGGGTATGGCTTTGGCCAAGGGGCTTCAGTGGAATCCAGTGCCATCTGTGGCCTGGTCAGTGTCCTGTTTATCTTCTGACTTTGATTTCTGAGGAGCACAGCAGTGCAACATTATGATGACCATTACTGATGACTTTTTGATCTCAAAGCCTGAAACTGTTCATTTCTCCCAGTGCGGGAAAAAACCCCAACCCCTTGTTTTCATCTGATAAAACAGTGAAAAGGGAAGTTTTTCTGCCAGTGCTTAAGAGAAAAAGAAAGTATCTGAAAAAGAAGTACCTGGCATTCACAGCCTCTGCTTTCTTTTCACTATTCTTCTTGCCACCCAGTAAAATGAAGACAACCTGACAACCTCCAATTCATTTCATTTCACACCTCCTGTCACCTCTGAGCTGTAGAGAATATCAGATGTTAGTTTGGGGAAAAAACCCACATAACAATCCCCGACAAAACCCGAGGCACATGAGTGTCTTCACAGGTTAATGACTGTGTTTAGGTCTTGCAGATCACACACACGCCATTAGCAAACACAGCACCTTCCTGCTCCATGGATGGAGGTGTAACCTGTGTTCCTCAGAGGGAAACAGAAGGGGTTTTAGGCCATGGAATCTGAGTCTGACGGAGAGGGCTCACGCCATGGCTATGCCTCACACCTTGTCTCAGCATTTCTCCCAGTGCTAAGCTGGGAGCTCCTCTGCATCAGGCAGACAAAACAAGTAAGCAGAGGTAAGGGGGATGGATATGACACAGCAGCAGCGGGGAGGAGGCTATGCTAGCCCCACGATCCTGGGCTTGCAGGCAGAGATGGATCTTCTCCTCCTGCCTCCGCCTGGAGACCCTCTGCTCTGCTTGGATTTTAGTGCCTGGAGAAGGTGCCATCCACTAGCACATGCCCAAGCACAGGCTGCTGGTGCCTCTGTTATGGTCATAAAGCAGCACATCCTACAGAGGCTATGGGCAGGCAGAGAGCCTGCTCCTGTCACCACACCTACAGCATCTGCTTCAGTCCAGATGTGGATTTAGCATTGGTGAGAAGAGCCATTGCACAGCCCCTGAGAAAGTAACAAACACCTGCGCAGAAAGCACAGAGGGTACTGAAGGCAGTGTGAAGGAGCATCAAGCTTTCTGTGCCCCATTGCGCTCAATTCCTCCAAAGCCACTTCTTTGAGGACTTCAACTCCTCCTCACCCATGAGGGTGCTGCTAAATAAAGGAAGCTATTAACATCCACTTGGATATGTTCAGTGTCTCCCAGGCACCATGAGCGATCACGCATGGCAGGAGGATGGAGGTGGCAGTGACTTGATGTTGCTCCTGTCTCACCTTGCTGGTTGGCTGTCTACTCTCACCCTCTCAAGACTTCCCGTTTTGTGATCCAGAGATTTTGACGTCAGGAATGGAACGGCCCAACTTTTCTCTTGAATGTTTCCAAGTATAAAGCAGCTCACAGGATGGGCAAGCGCCATTCCCCCTGCTTTTCACTGCGATCGTCCCACAGATTTTGTATTGTGGGAGAGCTCTACTCAACTGGGCTGCTCATTCCCTGATTTCAGGCTGGAAGATCATTTGCAATCTGCTCTGCTGACTCGCCATGCCTATGCAATAGCACCTTAATGAATACCTACTCTACTGAATACCAAGTACCTTTTAGATGGGCAATAATATCCCCTATCTCTCTCCATGATACACATATCTGCTCAAATCTGGGGAATGCTTCAGAAGATGTGTTCATCAACTGCTTGAATAAATCACCCTATGGAGATGATATATTTACCCACTTTTCTTGAATGCACTGCTTTTCAATACTGTTTGCACAGGAATCTTTCACCTGGCACAGCCAGCCTCCATACAGAGGTGCTCCTGTAGCACTTTGCATTTGATGCTGGATGCCATTGAATCTAATATACAGCACATTAAGCAAGGAAACAATATTTCCTCAAATGGAAAGCTGCATGTATTAATCAGCACCCGCCTCACATGGACCAGCTTGGTCTCAGGGAAGGGACATGGGTTGGCTCCCTCAGACCTTCGGGATTCCAGAAGCATTGCCAAATTTCCTCAAGGTGCTGCAACAAAGATCCTTCCTATGGTGGTTTAGGGACAGGGGGCAAGGGAAAGACTTGGATTTAAGCCTTGCAGAGCTTTACCCTTAGGGTGTGATTGAGCTTCCCAGGGGTTTCATTGGGAGCAGATGCCTGCTATGTGCTGCCAGCAGTATGTGAGCACTGAAAGGCAGGAGCTCAGGCCAGGGAGCCTCTAGATGTCACTGCCATGCAGCAGAAATGGACCCCAGTGCCACAGCGGGATGGGGACACCAGGCCCAGGCATAGCTGGGGAACAGCTGGTGGCAGGCACCCAGGGCCCGCGGAGGGCAGTGGGAAACCTGCCCTGCAAAGGCTGGTGCACTCAGTCTGCCTGAGCAACCCACTCCCCAGGGCTGATGTAGGACTGGGAGCAAGGAGCGTAGGCAGGGATTGCAGGGTAAGGCATTTCAGGTAAGGAATTGCCAGGAAATAGTAAAGCATTTCAGTTCCAGTCCTGTGGCAAAGAGATCCGAGAGACAAGAGCTAAGGCTAAGCACAATAATGCCCAATACAGCTGGTACCAATCCCCTAACTCCCCCCCCCCAGCCAAGAAATGGTCCCAGCATTTACCTGCTGAGCCACCTAAACGGAGTGTGGGGGGGGGGGCAGTCCTGATGGATTTCCATCTGCCTCCCTGAATTTGCAGTACTGCGAGAAGGACAGGTATATCTCATTTGAGAAAGGGTCACCATCTCACTTAAGGCATCAGCAAGAGCTGAGTGCTTCCAGGCTTGCAGGCATCCCTCCACACGGGAATATGGGACCGTTACTCTTGCACCCTTACCTGAGAGATGCCTGTGACTGCATCCCATGGTCAGAGCATTTGTGGTAACACGGCATGCGTGGTCCCTGCTTCAAGAACTGCACTGCATTAGGAAGCATAAAAATCATTAGTGCACACATTAAGGTGCATGAGCCAGTGGGCTGCTCACGGCCAGGATGGGCTCACTGCAGCATGGGCATCAAAACCACAGCCTCTGAGGATTCTGGGAATGCTGCTTGCTCTGAGAACATCTGCAGGATCAAGCCCTGTAGGCAAGATGCACAAGAGCTTCCTTCTCCATCCATCCTGAGATGACCTGGGGACTGTCTCTGCCAGGCACATGCCAGATTTGGGGCCTCTGGGTCTCAGAGAAGGGCAGTAGCAGCAGGGTTTCAACATCTATATACAGGGGTTGTGTTCGCAAGGTCAGCTGTCACCACTTCTGCACCAAAGTCCTTCTAATGCTAATGGTTGTCTCAGGCCCTACCTAATTTCATCAGCCCTTTATCCCATCTTCAATGCTAGGGAGTTCAGAATCAATAATCTCATCTGCTTCAGCTTTTGCTTCTTCACGTTGCCAGCTTCTCACCCTCTTGAGGGTTTTAGTATCATCAGGATTCAAAAATACAGCATTTGTTCAAGGTCCCTCTCTTCAGTTTCTAATAGCAGATCCTCTGAGGGCCTTTCAGATTTGTCCCTGAGGACTGGAAACTGATTTCAATTCAAAAAATTGGAGATGATATTATCATAATTGCATGAATCCCAGAGCTTTCACAAATGTGAGAAACCTCATGGGGCCTGCACTAACATTTCAGAGCTGGCAAACACAGAGGAAGGTGCACAGAAGATTTTAACAGGGGCACCATCCCCATAAAGTTTGCCTTCACAACTTAATCACACAAAGATGAGATGTAGAAGTTATCCCCCTTTATCTAACACCCCACTGATCTGAGCGGCTTTTGTTTTTAATGTTGGGCCCTGTGTTGTCAAATGCATTAAGCTTCTTGTTGCTTTTATAAATAATAGGCACTGCTGCAGATTGACCAAATCATTGTTTTTCTCCCTACTGACCCAACAGGTTTTTTTCCAGGCTACCTAACACCCTTGACTTTGCTTGTGGGGTGGTTAATCAACAAGTCTGTCACAATGATGGATTCCTCCTGAATTGTTGCTTAATTAGCTTGGTTGGAAGTATAAATCAAGTGGGATACCAATTCTTCCAATGCTACAGACAGGCAGACACTTTCGGCTTGACAGCAGTGAGTTATTACTTTCTGCCCCAGTGCAGGATCAGCATGCAGGCACCAGCCTGCAAGCCCAAAGGGGCCATAGGTTCAACTCGGAGAGTGCTGGCGTGCACAGACCACATACACCTGAGTGAAGGGTTGGTGTGGTGGAGGTTGGTGACCGGCTGCAGGGACTCTGTACATGGACATACACACACCCCTTGCATGGTATGAGCCGCATCCCCATCACCTGCCCATGGGGAGACAAGTTTTTTATCACCTGGGATGTCTGGGGTCTGCTGCTAGCAAGACTAAGTTTAAAGACAAGGGCTGGAGAGCCTCTCCTTTCAGTTGAGAGTTCGGTTTGTTCAGCCTGCGGAAGAGAAGGCTCCAGAGAGATGTTAGAGCAGCTTCCAGTGCCTAAAGGGGCTACAAGAAATTGGGAGAGGGGCTTTTTGTAGTGAGAGGACAAAGGGGAATGGCTTTAGACTGAGGGGAGAGTGAGATGAGACATTAGGAAAAAATTCTTCCCTGTGAGGCTGGTGAGGCTCTGGGACAGGATGCCCAGAGAAGCTGCGGCTGCCCCATCCCTGGCAGTGTTCAAGGCCAGGTTGGATGGGGCTTGGAGCAACCTGGTCTAGAGGAAGGTGTCCCTGCCTGTGGCAGGGGGTTGGAACTGGATGAGCTTTAAGGTCCCTTCCAATACAAACCACTCTCGGATTCTATGATCTTTGTCTCATGATAAGCAGCACTGCCTTTCAGAGGAAAGGAATTACACATATAACAAAAATAAAAGAAATACATTGTTTGTAAATGAAGATTCTCAAGACTGATCTTTATAGCTTGCTATTTTTATAGATGTGACTTTCACACAGCAAGAATGTATTTAAACCTGTTGACCTAAACTGAATTTCACAATTTTACAACAGGTAACTTTTGTGTAGCTACAAAGAGCTTGTTCTCAGCATGTCTGAGCCAGCTCGAGCACCCCTGAGCTGTGTGGTGGACTTCAGACAGAGTAGTTCCATATTTCTACTTACCCTTTTTGACTTCCCGGGGTAAACTAAACAAGCATACTTCTCTGAACAGCTCTACTAATACATCTTTATAGCAAAGCATACTTACTTGTCCGTGGTCACCTCTTTTATTTATCCTCTCTCTTTGCCGGCATATTCAGAGAGCTTAACAAATGATCGGTGATTTCAGGTGGGATGTGTAAGTCACACATTGAAGAAGAAATCTGTTTGTTTAAAACTAACTGAAAAAATATCAGAATAACCTAATTTGAGTGATTTCCTTTCCCATCGTTTTCAGTGAAAGCTTGGGCTCTCCAAGCTGGAGAACAAGACACTGCGTGGACTGATCTCGTGATAACAAAGACTCCGATCCCTTCCTTACCTTGTGACATAGTTGTTGCTCTGCTGTGTAACATCTTGTTGCCAAAGAAGTAAATCTCTTGCTAGCATGTGGATGCCCCCATGGAAACTTGTGTAGAAGGTCTGGGTGAGGCATGGTGGGAATTATTTTGCCGTGGGAATTATTTTGCCCTGGAAACCCTGAGGTGCTTTCATCCATTGACATTTGCATCCTTTTTGGCATTTCCACAGTTTTCAGAAATCTTTTTCTTCAGTAGTTGAGTCAAATCAATCAGCAGATTTACCGTTATCACCATAATAAAAAAGTCTGAAGTTGGAGTTTGTGTGTGGGGTACAGCAGGGTTACAGTTGTCTAGCACATTCAAGTTAAACTTCTGAGCAGGAATTGTATCTGAATAAGCCCTATACTTTTAAAGACATCAGGGCAGGGAAAGAGGAACTTGTCTCTTCCCAGACGGTCCTGATATAGATGCTGTGAATCAGAAAAAAGCCACTGAGAAATCTGTTCTACATCTCTAAATATGCCTCTTCATTGCCCTAGCAAATCAAACGGAATCCCTACAGCTGGTGAATTGAAATATGCACAAGCCTTGATTTTCTTTTTCTTTTAATTTATTAATAAAAAGTTAAAAAAATCACAAAGCTTCTGGCAATATTTATGAATTATGACTAATTTCTTCAACCTTTTTCTGGCATTTAGAAATAGCACACAAGCAAACCAAGGAATAATTCAAATACAACTGTGTCTTAATTATTTTTGTTACCTACGTGATATGCTCCTTCCACAAAAGGCCTGATTCTATTCTTGTTTGCAATGGAGTTAATGGAGCTGTTCCTGACTAATGTGCATTAACAGAAGAACCAGCCATACTATTTACAGGAAGATGAAAGGAGATTATTATAGTCAGCACTTCGAGTTTGCCCAGGCCATTAAGTACTAGCAGCTTGACCGTGGAGTGCTCTCATTATCTCCTCTTCTCTGTCCAAAGCAACTTCCCTTTGCCTGCAAAGGACTCTTCATCCTGACATTTGAGTGCCATCAAGCATAAGCAAATGTCCATGGGAAACTTGGCTTCACTCCTTCACGGTGGCTTTTCAAGAACCCCATGGATGGCTCTTGCATCGGATGATCTTGGGCTGTGTCCTGCTGAGAAGCACAAAAGCCACCTAAAACAGAGGTAAAAAGACTCACTTAAAACACAGGTAGCTGGAGATCAGTCTTTAGAAGTCACTAATGAGAGTATTCTATGCAGCAAACACCAAGTGTTTGTCAGGCTCCAGTTTGAAGAGTTTCAATCCTCTGAGGGGCCTGTGCTAAGAATGCCCAGTCTCTGGCAGCAAGTGGCTGCTAAACTGCTCAAGCGATTTTAATTCAAAACCAATAAGTGAAAATTATGATTAATTATATATTCGCAGGAGTTATGATCAGTTTATGAATGATTCATGAAAGAAAAAAGGAAGACTAAATAGACTATGAATATCATTTGCAAGCAATAATTCAGGCAACTTCATCCCCCAAAAGCAAGGTCCTCCTAGTCTCATGTTTACCTAATGACAGCCTGCATTGCAAGGGGTGGGTGCTGTGCTGTGAATAATCTGTTTCTGCACATCAATGCAGCTAAATACAGCTTTGCTGTGACAAAGGGAAGGTGCAATCTCCAAAGCTCTCCAAAAACAGAGGCCATTCTTTCAAACAAATAGCTGTGCAAACAGTGCTCAGAGGGGTGAAGGCATATTGAGAGGAGAAGCTCAGCTCCTGATGCAGATGGGCATACTGGATGCAATTAGGCACAAAGATAGAGGAGCAGCTGGGCATGAATGCTGTCCTGGAGCCAAGACACGGAGCCATGCCTGCCTTGAGTCTGACTCTACCGTGTTTTCTTCCTGGAGGAGTGTAGTTTACACCCTGATTATACATTTTCCTTCCAGCTTCTCACCAAAACTGGCATCCAACGTCAACTGCCTTCAGAAACAGGATGTGAGTTCCCAGAGATGCTGCTCATGTATTAAGGCCAGGTTGGACAGGACTTTGAGCAACTTGCTCTAGTAGAAGTTGTCCCTGTCCATGGCAGGGGGTTGGAACTGGATGAGCTTTAAGGTCCCTTCCAACCCAAACCAGTCTGGGATTCTATGATTTCTGATTATAATTCCTATTTATAGGAAGGCTCATGGCTCATCTGGATGCAGTCCCTGGATTCAACGAAAGTACTGTGTTTTGGTTTTTTTTTCACTTCATTTTTGAGCTAGGTTGACAAGGGAAGTGTGTGACTTTGCCCAAGGGTGCTCCATGAGCTCCTGGGCTCAGCTGCAATGCAGTGGCAGTAGGCTGCTGGCTCCCCACTGCGTGTTTTATCTATGGATTGGATTGTTCTCCTTGTTTTCTCCTCAGTGACAAATGTCTGAGGCCAGTATCTACCACTTTACCATTGCAACAGGAATAGCTGCATCCCAGTGGGCTAATAGAAGCACAATGGCCAACATGGTTTAAGGATATATAATCAGAATGAGTTTTGTAGGAAAAGGCAGAGTCCTTCACAAGAACCAAGTGGCAAAATTGGAAAGGCCAGGTAAACTTCAGGGGAAAAAAGCCCCTCTCTGTGCCTGACATGGAGGGAGCAAACATCAAACAAAGCACAAGGAAGAGATTGTTCTTCAAAGGTAAACTAAATCACTTAACTCTATTAAAAATGTGAATCACACTGACCAAGAAATCTGAGTGACCTCATATTCACATCCTGTTCTTGGCTTAACATTTGCTGCAGCTATGTAAAATATGCAGGAGTAATTGCAGCCCGCAGAGGAGGACAAAAAAGACAAGTTCAGGTAGCCGATCTATTGAAAGTGTATTATCTCAGGTGGGAACAGGGGGCACGTGGCTAACTGAGCCATTGGTGAGCTGAGCAGCCAGACCATCGGCAATTCCCCAGAAAAAACAGCCCAAAGTCCACTTCCCTTTGCAGCCCCACTCGTGCTGCAGCTCTCACCCTTCTCTTTCCCTTAAAGCCCACCATAACCCCAGGGTGAGCATCCTGCAAAGTCCCCACACATATTCACTGTGGCTGCTGTAAGGGCACCCCCCCACCCCCCCTTTCTTTTCAGTATGTATAGTACTAAGGAGATTTCTTACCCAGCCACATTAAGCTCTGACATCTCCTTAGGTGTACATGACAAGAGTCAGCCACTGGAAAAGGAAGAAGAAAAGGTGCATTTAAATAGTGATGTTACGCTAAGTATTCAAACATGTGTCTTGTTACCTTCAGGCTCTGACTCAATGACTACGGTTCTTTTGTCCTGCACAGGATAGATAAGGGATTTTAGAACTGCCTTCTCCCCTTATTACAATTTAGACCCAGAAACACTTTCCGTATGTTGCTTTCCATGATAAATTATTGCAGCACCTGCAGCAGGAACAATTGCTGGGAGAGGCTGGCACCTGCGTGATTGCAAGTGGAAAGGATAGCAGGGTTTGGGAATGTGGTTATCCTATAGATCATAACACAGGTTCAGGGCTTCTGCTTGGGAAATGCGCAGCTCTTGGTGCAAACCAGATTTAATGAACTCTGAGCCACTGAACTAACCATGGAACATAAACAGGAGCCAGCAAGATTGTAAAGGGGTTCTGCAAAAAATCTTTTTAAACATGGTGTTGTCAAATAACAGTCCCCAGACTGATAAAATGCAGCAGTCAGGCATATCACCATGGAGCACAGCAGGATTTCTGCTTCAGACTAGCTGATAAAAAGCCTGATGGATCCCCACTCCGCTAGCTATCCTTCAGGCTGTGCTTTCAAGACAAACAGCAGCAGCAAGCATTCGTCTGCTATTTTCCTTCTCAAAACCAAGACGTTTTGCAATTCAGAATTAGCAGATGGGGCAGTAAGAAATGAGAGCACGGATTTCTGTTTGTCACTTCGAGCAATGTCTCCAACAATGAGAGTCTGGGGGCAGTAAGGGAAGACTCTGCTTTGGGCATGGATGGCCACCATTGAGCTGTGCTCACCCTAGCCAGGCTGCATGACTGGGAAATGCCTCCTACCCATTAAGCACATCCAGCCAGGCAAAACCACTGTTGGTGTCAGAGGAAAAACCCTCAGTAACATACACCACACATCGCCTTTAACTAACACACTCAATGGGCCCACTTCAGACCTGGAGAGAAGGAAGGAGCACTCTTACCTCTGTTGCTGTCATCAAAATCTGTGATCCCCCCTCTGCTAAGTTTTGAAATGCATCTACAGATGGAACAAAGAAAATCTCATTTCATGAGGAGAAAACAAGAATGCAATGCAGACTGGCAGCTGAGGAGCAGGGCTACGATCCCTGTGCTGGGATGCTCTGCCTTGGATAAGGGATCCACTCACACTGCCCTGCCTCTGCACATCTCTTTGCTGGGTACACCCTTTTTCTTGGCCCTGGGAACACAGCCTGGAAAGGCATCCCAATTGCAGGGCCACAATGCTGGACGAGAATAAGCACAGGGAGTGTTCAATGTGACTGCTTTCATCTCCTCCTGTAATTTGTTCCAATTGTACCTCCTGCCTGAAGACTGACAGGAGAGCAGTGAACTAATGAAACACATCTTCCCACAGGGAAACTTTCTGTTGGTCCTTTTCCATCCTCCCTGGCAGTGAGTGATCACAGTGTGCTCTAAAGAAACCAATTCTCTTGAAGTCATTAGTATGCCTTGCAAGTTTTTTCCAGGGAATATAAATGCAGATGCTGCTGTTATTCAGCTCCAGTTGGAAATTAACATTGCTGAAAGTTTTCTGACAGAACACTTTGCCATCAGGAAATTTAAATCCATTCAAATGTTGATATTCTATGTGCGCATTTATATTGCAATTGGTCTAGGAGAAACGTTCAAACCCAAATGTTTGGATAAAGTCAAAACATAGAATTTTGAGTTCTGTTTATTTATTTTGAAATTACTTTTCTCCTAGAAATGCGCTGTTATAAACAGTAATAAAAACTTGGAACAAATTTCAGCCTTTCTATCCTTGAATGACACATCCCTCCAGGAGCCTTTTTCCCCACCCTGCGTGGAAAAGGCATTGTAAGACCATGAACGTTTTGAAACCTGCCTGGCTTTAGACAGAAGTACAAGGCTGCTGGGTGAGTGTAGGAACAGGGCATAGTGGTGCACTGCCCATTTGCCCCTTAGGAGACAACCAGAGCGACTAGCAAACTGAAGCACACCCAGCATATAGTACTATGAAGAAAGCCATAGAACAAGAAAACCCCCTGTTGTACCCAGCTCCTTGACAAGGTTGCATTTGCAGGGCTGGGCTTGCACCTAACAGTCTTCCTAGGAACAAATGACAGCGCTGAAGCTACCTCCTCTGGGTAGAGGTAAGTGCCCCTTAACTGCTTCATTAACTCCCATTAAATACTGTTTGCAAAAAAGCTGCTGCTTTTGCTTTGGGTCTTATCTCTGCTGTCTTGAAAGGACAAGCAATGAGTTAATGGAACAGATTTTATCTTTCCTGCTGCATTTACACCATCATAAAGGTGGACTGCGTTTTACTTCCAAGTGGCACACTTATCCTCTCCTGTAGCCATCTTATTCACAACGATTTGAAAAGTTTGAGAAATATATTCCCCATTAAACCCTCTGTCAAGTGATAACTGCAAGAGTTGAGGGCATTTTATGATCCTCATTACAGACAGCAATGAAACCTTCAGAGAGTCCTTTCCCCATGGATGTAAAGAAGTTGTCTTTTCACTGGCACATTAGTAAGTTGTAAGAGGACCTTTCTGAAGATAAAAAAATCAACCATGGAACTATTTTAGGCACAAAAATTTTCATCTACAGCAAATGACACGTAAAAATCACAAAGAAATTTATGTTTACAAGTTGTCTTTCTTTTAATGAAAGCATTAAAATCAGGACACAGTCTGGCTTTATGAGCTGCACTCACTTGAAATGGGGCTTTAGGCAGTGTCATCTGGGCAGATCCACTGACCACTATTGGCCCATCAAACATCAGTGGTAAAAACACATGGGAAATAATGAACACTCATTTGCATGCACTGTTGAAACCCAGCTCATTCCAAAGATGAACTAAATTGCTGTAGCAGTGTTCTAGCGCGTGGCTCACAATTGCTGGGTTTGTTTAACTACCAGTATTTCCAGTCAAAATGCTTATTATTAGAGTAGTAAAAATTACGCTTTCGTAAAACAGAATTCCATTTACTTTCAGCCAAAGGCTTATTTACAGACATTCCCTCCTTGCAACTGCCAGACAATGGCTGCACACAACACAGGCAGGGAGTTTTTATCCACTGAGAAGGACCTCAGACCTCCTCCTTGCCAAAATCTGAGAGAACTTTACATAAGTTGGTGAGGAAAATGTCTCTCCAATTAAAAGGGGAAAAAAGTATGTAAAAGCACCTTCCTTGCTGTGATTCAGACTTTCCTGGTTTTTAACCACAGAGAGCCTTCCACTTGAGATGTGCTGCCTTGTTCCTCTCCACTGGGCATGAATGCATGCAGTCTCACCTCAGTGGTACCAGCAGTTCTCACGCCATTAGCTGCAGGAAGCTCTGCTGTGGACCAGGATGCTCAAGCTTGCGTGGAAGGGCACCAGCACAAGGACACAGGTTGGTTTTGGAAAATGGGTCTTTGTGCACAGGGGCTCTAAGGACAAGCCTGCAGACGCCAGGTTAACTCATGCAGCAAAAATGGACTGGCAGCTGAAGAAGCTCTGGATATACATTAACATCACAGGGCAGCGTGGTGCTGCTGCAGCCCACAGACAGTCTGATGAACTCTGATGGGAAACTGGAGGGCAACTTTCCTTCTGGCTCGTTTCAGCAAGGGCATCACTATATTCCCAGCTGCTTTCTCCCAGCACTAAACCACTCTCTACCGGCCAGCTGCTCCTGTGGGAAGGAGACAAATCTGGCTTCTGGCAAACAGGCTGCTCAAAGGGCTGCCTGGACCATGCCTGGCCTTTGGGAGCAGGTTTGCTATTTCCAAGCTATGTCAAGCTCCCCTGCTGTCACAGCCCCTGCAGTATCCCAGGCCCCAGCACTAAGACTCACAGGTCATGGTTTCAAGACGCAGCATGCAGCACACAAAGTCAGAGAAGCCGATTCTCCTGGCAGCATCCCCATATCGCAAGGTCATCAGGCGCAGGAGCTGATCGTTAGCAGCCAGACCTGTGGGGGGAAGAGGAATGACAGCACTGGGGACACACTGTGGGATGGTGGACCAGCTATGGTGGTCTTGTGCACCCTGCAGAGAAGCCACCCTGTCCTGTTAGGTCTCTGCATCCCTGGAAACAACAGTTTGCCTTTCCCCAGGTTTGTGCATAGGAGTCGGGGTACAGTGACAGAAAATCAAAGTCCTTCCAGTCATTAGAACTGCGGCTTCAGTCAGCAAGGAGGAAACACTGAGCTAAATAACCTAGTGTTATCTTGCTTTGTCTTTTTAGCTTTTATTTTCTATAAGAAAGTGTGATATTCTTTGGCTTATAGCTGTTAAAGTCTGGTGTAGCATTTACAATACCACCGCTGCTTTCTTCTAAACAGGGAGATGCTACATACGCATGCTATTATGCAGTGCAGCATGCCTGGGATTCTTAATTTTTACATTTTCTCTTCTATTAGGAAATAGTGAAGGGTGCATTTCTTTTTTATTAGCTGATTATTCAGAATTTGTGTCACAGTCTGTTTGGATGGAAATTGGTATTCAATTGAGTGAACAAAAATTGCCTTTTAGAATGATTCTTTTATTAGTTAAATAAAACTAACCTAAATGTGCTGGCTATATAAAAGGAACAATTTAAATGTATTTTGTACTAAAAGCTGATTTGCTAAACAAAAGAGAAATTTTCTGCAGAGCGCTGGACTGATAGCTTTGGTTCAATGCATTCTCTGAGACTTCAGACAAGTCTCATTTGTCCCTGGCTTTTAGTGGCTCAGCTAGAAGTGGCTTTCCTCATTTTTCAACTAGCTCTAAACTTTAAAGTTTTAAATGCACTCATCATGGAGTTAAACCAGTTAAACAAGCAGAAAAGAAGAATATGGTTTCTCCACATCTACGTAGGGGGAGATACACCCATGGAGGTGGGTTAGTACATCAACAAAATCTGGTTGCGTGAGCCTAGCTGGAGAAGGTCTCCAGCAGGAAGCAGACACACAATGCTGGATATTTAAATAAATAAAATACATTTGGGCTTCAGACACATTCCAAATAAGAGAAACCTGATTTTAATATTTGTCCCTATGAGATAAATACAGTAATTAAAAATCTATTGAATGACATTTCTTCTTTGATTCTGGTTTTAAACTGCTGCCAAGAGCCACTGTAGTAGTGAGCAGTGAGCTCTGTCTCAGTTTTAACCTTTGGGAGGCAGTGGGAATTCAATCAAGCTCTCTCTGGAGAGCAGATTCCAGAAAGCATTCCAGTGCTGCTTACAAGATGTTGTAATACTGTCTTACAGTAGTAAAACACCAACAATTTGGCATGCGCGGTCTGGGACATGCTCTGAAATCTGCTCACCTGGCAATGTCTCTCAATTACCTTCATCAGCAAGATCATCAGCAAGTGGCAGTCCTCTCTGTTCTGAAGATGCTTCAGTTATGTGCTTGCTTATTTGTAAGGTTACTTACTCGACACACCTTTTGTCTGCTGGATTCCTTACTCTGGTTTTAGTCAAACTTTAAAATACAGACTTTCTGTTTCCCTTCTTGCTTTTATTATTTTGATGCATTTAATATTGCCAATGAGTGGTTTCTAAATGCATGTCAGGGCAGCACTGCTGTTAATGCAGCAAGCTTGCGTTATCCTGGCAGAAAATTTGACCCATCATTATTAAGCTTTGAAGCATTAGGACAGCAGTGACAATTAAGCACAGATGTCACTGTTCTGCTGGGGAAAGCACCAAGCACTTCAGGGAGCAGCTGGCTAGAAGCTGTATTTAAATACATTACTGCCATTCCCAGAGGTAGCACCAAACACTTTCTGGGACTGTTCACTCCTCCCTGCTTACAAGCCAGGTCTGGGATCATCCTAATGCAAAGCCAGATCCAAATGTAGCTGTCTGCCTCAGAAGGTGGCAAGAATAAGCTTTAATTTTCCTTTTCCCCCCACTCAGAACTGCTTATAGCCTAACATGTATTGAGTTTGTCATTTAACAATGCCTTTTTATCCCTTCAAATGCTGCTTTGGTTGCCAGGACTCCTCAATGTACAATTTTCCTCCCAGTTTTACACTTTAGCACCTTTTTCACAGAATGGACCTGGCAGCTTCTCCTCTGACATTAGCACATAAGTGCTGTGCTCCTCAGGCAGATGCTAATGCTCTTCAACCTCTCAGCAGCAAAAAAATTACACATACATACCCTGAGCTGATGGCTTCTACGGATAGCAATTCTGCACTGGGCTCTTCCTGGAGACAACACCACTCTCCAAGCTCTAGGTAGCCAAATGGGAGCTTCTCTACTCTACAGTTGTGAGAGGATTGATGGCACAGAGCTGTATTTCACACATAAAGTCTCTGGAGAGATGACCCAGCTAAAACGTTTTGCTGATATACTTCACTCGAATCCGGTGTTCAGCTCCGGGACCCCCACAAGAGAGACATTGAGGTGATGGAGCAGGGCCAGAGAAAGGCAACGGAGCTGGTGCAGGGCCTGGAGCACAGTGTGATGAGGAATGGCTGACGGACCTGGGGGGGTTTAGTCTGGAGAACAGAAGGCTCAGGGGGGACCTGATCGCACTCTACAGCTGCCTGACAGGAGCATGGATCCAGGAGGTGGCTGGTCACTGCTCCCAAGGAACAAGGGATGAGACAAGAGGAAATGGCCTCAAGCTGTGCCAGGGGAGGTTTAGATGGATATTAAGAACAATTCCTTCCCCAAATGGCAGTCAGGCATTGGAACAGGCTGCCCAGGGCAGTGGTGGAGTCTCCATCCCTGGAGGTGCTCACAAACCGCATAGACAAGGCCCCCAGTGGCTGAGGTCAATGGTGGCCTTGGCGGTGCTGGGGTAAGAATTAGACCTGGTGTTAAAGGTCTTTTCCAACCTGGTTGATTCTATGATTCTGTTTGGAGGGCTCCCATGCACTTACTGCAAGTTTCAGCATTCGTGTAGCCAACAGAGGTCAGTGCAAACCAAATAACTGTCTGTCACTGTGGCTTTCCCTTAGACTTAGTCACTGCCTTGGAGAGAAACGGCAGGAACTGGGGCAAGTGGTGAGCATCGACTCTTCCTTGCTCCTTTCTTCTGTTGGGTGTTCTGTCTGTGGCCTAGAGAGACTATAGATAAGCTGTCTACAGGCTCTGGTCAGTGCTGTGCTTCTCTGCATCTCTGCTGCCTCACCAGCTGCATTGCAAAGGATTTCTCCCTGAAAAGAGCTTTGTTCCACTGCCCTACAGCAGTGCAACTTTAGAGCAGAGCTGTGATTCACTGGCACCTCTGCGCAATCCAAACCACTTTCTTCTGGAAGCTCTTTTCTTTCATTTCTCTTTTTCACCCTTTCGCTCACTGCACAAGGGTCAAGAAAGGGGAATTGCTCAGCACCTATGGACGTACCTGCTGCCTGTATCGCACTCTTCAGTTCAGACACATCCAGAAATCCAGAATGATTTCTGTCTTCCCTGCTGAAGATATCCTAAAAAAATCCAGAAAAAGGCATTTTTCAAGCCCATATCAACATTCCCCAAATTTACTGCTGCATCTAATTACACAGAATGCTTTCTCTTTATTAAGATACATTTATCTTTCCTTGCAGCCTGTTTATCTTTATGAAGATAAATAGGCTACAAGAAAGTTCAATAGGTGAGATGGGGTGACCATGACAAGGGAGACCCATCTCCAGAAGGTTCAGACAGTGTGTTACTGTGCAAGAAATCCCACTGTTTTGGGTGTGTGGAAGCCTTTTTGCGAACTCTCCCTGGTTAATGTGTGCAGGCAGCAGTGGAAATACTTTGACTGACAAAAAGACATTGTCTGTAACACATCAAACAAGCCAGGAGTCCCTGGGTCCCAGAATGGTGTGGGGTCACTTTTCCCAACACACCATTGAAACCCCACAAGCCACACCTGAGGTGCTGTCAGGGAGAAAAGCACCACTGCTAGAAAGGGAACTGGCACCCCATGTCCTAGGCGGTCTAAGGCCATCTCAGGAGGGATGAAACAAAGCAGAGCCTACACAGCCTTGATCAACCCTAGAAAGCAAACTAGTGTCCTCACTGCTTTTAGACCTAATGCCTATCCCGGAGCAGAGATATTTCTCCCAAACTTTCATCAGATCCTACACATTTCCACTACAAACTGCAGCAATGAGGAAATGACATTTTTCAGATTACTCCATTCAAGAACTCATCTCAGCTTAGAAAGCTTTTAAAAACATTGCCAGTGGTGGCACAAAGATGTCCATCAACCTCTTGAGTCTAATTGGCCTTCCTACCTTTTCCCACTTTTCCCTCAATGCTCCCTGCAATAGCTGCTCGTTTGGAGCACTTTACACACACCACTGCTTCCTAAGACCTAAGCCTTTGAATGAGAACAACTCTGACCCCCTAAGCAAGCAACATTTTTTCTCCCAGTGCTTTGATCTCACCAAGCATCTGCGCCCTGCTGATGAAAAGCCCAAGAGTGCAGTATGAGCAAAGAGACAGCCCCCACGTACCGTGTACTTCGTGAGGCTTCGCCAGAGGCTCCCGAACTCCTGCAGTGTGAGTCGACCGTTGGAGTTGAGCTGTGCATTTAGTTAAGTATTGAGCAGTTAATGAGACCTAGACCTGCCTTTGTTCCCAAGGATGCTGCCTTCACATACAGACAGACATAAGTTGCAGTCTCTTCTGTCACTTAATGCTGAGAAAGCCAAGAGCTTTTCTGCTCTCAGTTATGCTCAGAGTTCACCTTCTTTGGCACATTGTACAGCTGCTCATACCTGCACTCGCAAGCAGCAAAAGGTTTCTATCTATATAGCACCTTTAACCACGAGGGAACCTACAGGAATCACTTCTGTCGACATTCAGCCACTGAGCACAGAGGTCCATGTGGATGAACACGACCCCATGCTCCATGCCATGCGTGCATATTGCCTTGCCTCTGTACATGAGGCAGCATAGTATTAGCTCCAGCTAGATCCTCCTGGAGGAATAGGGACTGAAGGAGCCAAGAGCACAAGGAGCTGATTCTGACTGCTGTTGTCAGAAGGCACCAGCAGCCTTTGAACCAGGCATATATCACATATGAGGAAACACTTCCCCACCATGAGCTGCAAGAGTGGGACGCTTGAAGGTCTATGTCGGTGGACCTGCTTCCCTTCACACACCATCTAGGAGTCCTGGGCAGATGTGCACCTCATCTAATGTAGCTGGGATGGTGAAAGCTCCCTGAAAGCAAAACTCATCACCAGTGAAATACAAGCAGGGTGAAAAAAGCTGATCTTGTCTTTGCAGGTCAGGATAGGTCACACTGTACATGGGTAATATGCTGCCCAGAGCATGAAAATCCATGTTGAATTAAAGCACAGCATAGCTTTGTCAGTTCTTTGCATCTGCCATGCATTGACAGTGTCCACTTAGCCCAGGAGAGGCTCTGGAAAAGGGGGAAAAGTCTCTTTCACTGGCTAGATGCAGAAACCTGCAAATAGAGAGGGACCTCTATTCATTTTTATTCATTCCATGGCAGCTGGTAAAAGTCTGAGTATGTCTCAAAGTTATTTCAAGATACAATGAGCAAGAAAGGGGAAAGAATTCATGTTTTCATCAAGGAGCTCTCTTGTTCCACAATGGCCAGCAGTGTATTTCCAATTGCTGTGGTTTTGGCTGGGATAGAGTTAATTTTCTCCTAGTAGCTGGTACAGTGCTGTTTTGGACTTAGTGTGAGAATATTGGTAATACACTGATGTTTTAGCTGCTGCTAAATAGTGCTTACCCTAAATCAAGGGCTTTTCAGTCTCATGCTCTGCCGCTGAGGAGGGGCAGAAGAAGCCAGGAGGGAGCACTGTACAACCAGTATAGCTGACCTGAACTAGCCAAATGGATATTCCATACTATAGCATATCATGCTCAGTATAGAAACAGGGGGTGTTGGCTAGGAACCATTGATATCTGTTCAGGGATGGGCTGACCACTGGTCAGCACCTGGTGAGCAACTGTATTGTGAATCACTTGCATTTCCTGAATTTTATTCCTCCTTTTTTTCCCTATTATTATTATTATATTTCACTTCATATCAATTATTAAACTATTCTTATCTCAGCCCACAGGTTTTACCTCCTTCCAGTTCTCCTCCCTATCCCATCTGAGGGCAAGGTGGGGGCACATAGTGAGAGAGTAGCTGCATAGTATTTAGTTGCCAGCTGGGGTTAAATCATTGTTGTCTTGATAGTGGTAACAAAACTGTGTGATCCATCTAAATAGGGAAGATACATTGGAAAAGATGAATGGCTTGCTAGGCAAGTGCCTGTGATTTGGCAGTGACAGTGCTGGCAGTGATAGCAGCCTGCTCGAGCTGCCATCCCAAGCCACTGTGGTTGCAACCACGATGAAAGAGCTGAGCTATGCCTGAGATCTGTGCTGTCTCTTCACCTTGGGCTCTGCACTCAAGTGTGAAGCTTAGCTGAGCCCTGGGACCTGCAGAGGGAAAAATGAGAGCAAAGATTCAGCTGGTAGCAGAAGGTTGACCCTCACCTTTAGGAGACAGACCAGAGCCAGTGCATGCATGGAAAAGTCCTGCATAGACTCTGGGGCAATTACTTATTGAGGACTGTGTCTAATATTTACTTGCAGGTTCTTACATTGAGATGCTCAGCTCAGCCATAACTTAAGACAAGGATGGGCAGCACTGGGGAATTTTATTGCTTCTGCTGAAAGGATACATCCATCAGAGCTAAAATGCCTCTGCATGAATCAAAGCTGAATCTTCCTCCCAGACTGGTCATTTCATCTGTAAGGATTGACAAAACGGAGGAATTAGTGAGAGCAAGAACCATTTGGAGGGAAAGAGGATACCAGCCTGAAGGCTCACGTAGCTAAAAAGCCCCAGATCTGGCTCAGACAGCAACAAGGGCTATGTTCCAGGCTGAGGTCCACTGAGGGAGTTGGACATGCCTCAGATACCTCTACTGCTCCCTTCCCTAAGGACAAGTGCCCTCTTTGGGCGCACAGGTATCTAACTCTGCACACTCTCTGCCCACCTTCCTGCCCTAATGGCAACCTCTCCCTCTTAAAATAAGGATAAGGAAAATGACAGTGACAAGAAAGGCCATTTAAGCAGAATTAGCAAGTCCTAAGAGCTCTTTGAATCTTGTGTGTGACTCAATCGGTTTGAGCCCCTCAGCTGTGCCTGTCTCATGCTATTTTCCAGGTGGGCAGATTAAGAAGGCTGGGATATGCTGGAAGCCGGCTTGAGGCCTCTGCAGAGGAGCAGTGCAGGCCAGGTCTGAACTGGGAGAAACTGTGTGACAGCAAGGAGAGTGGAAGGCACAGCTCCCTGAGGCACTCACTGGTGCAGCCCAGCCAGGGAATGAGTTCCAGCTGCAACTGGGGGGGCACAGAGCAGGTAGGGATGCTCCTGGGGACTGCAGGGACTTCCAGAAGGACAGCACAGGGTGGGATAGGTCTGCAAAGCAGAAGGAACCCTGGTGGAGGCAATTCTCATTCTCCAAGATCCAACACTGCAGTAAGCCACATTGAGAGCTTCTGAGGTGCACCAGGGCACCACTAAATCCTCTGTCTAATTTACACTAGACTAAGGATAGGGTAGCACCAAAGACATTAGCTGGGGTTTAAGAGGATCAGGATCACCTTGCAGGATCACTTCATTAAGGAGTTCTTGCAGCTGTGAGGCATCGATTTCTGAGCCCTAATGTAGAATAAAATGCAAACAGAGGTCTATGAGCATAGTTTTCTCCTGTGTCACTTTAGCCCAAAGCTTCTTTACTCATGCACTGTGGCCACCAAGAAGGACCTCTGCTTATATCAGAGAAGCATCAGCACCTTCTTGGGAGTGTAACAACTCTCCACACTGCCGGGCCACTCTTTGTCCTTCCTCACAAGAGTCTGCAGGGCAGTTACAGGCATTTCCATCACCATGGGGTATTTTCAGCAGTGAGGGAAAGTGAACACTTCTGACTTCAAGAGCCAATAGCTGGGGATTTATCACAGAATCATAGAACAGTTTGAGTTAGAAGGGTCCTTAAAGCTCATCCAGTTCCAACCTCCTGCCATGGGCAAGGACACCTTCCACTAGACCAGGTTGCTGATGGGCAGACTCAGTGGACTGGGATGGACGGGCAGACTCAGTGGACTGGGATGGACAAGCAGATTGGGACACAGGCACTGCTGCTGGTTCCCTCTGAGCTGCCCATTGGGAAACCTTTCTACCTCCCACCTGATACACAGCTGGGGCATTCAGCAAGGTGTTCATTTTCACCTTCCTTCATGCATTGATACAACTATTAACTGCAAGAGTTCCACTGTGCAAAGACTCTCAGCAGTGATTTTTTTTTTTCCTCTTCACTAAGTCAAGGAGTCCTTTATAACTGTTCATTAAACCATTAAAAGCATCTCCTGTGAACACACAGAGTTTGGCTCTGAAAGAGCAGGAATCAATTACTCAAACACTGTCTGATGTCTGGTTTCCAAATGCTGTGAAGGCAAATGGAAAATGATGCTGATGAGAAGGGAGGTGGAAATACCCAAGGCTTTCTAATTGTTTTCAGTAAATAAATAAACTAAAGCCGAAAAAGTACACAGGCAAGCCCAACACCAGCACAACCACAAATCTCCAGTCCTCCACTGATAGATGGGGTTATCCAATCTATCCCAGCTGAATGTCTCATTTTTCTGGGGTTTTTGGCAGGCCAATCAATACCGTTTTCAAGGTATCTGCTTGAGGATGGAGCTAGATTTCCCTCAAAAAACACTTTTCTACATGGATTTGTATTAACATCATAGATCAGTTTTTTCTTTTTGCAAGTCCACATCCTTATTTATTTCTATTTTTCAGCAAGATGTTATAGGTAGGATACCTGCTTAGCGTATCTTAGGAAGATAGCCTTATAGGAGCTGTCCTGGTTTTGTCTTGGTAGATCCTGGATCAAAGATAAAGTACACAGATAAATAATTCAGTTCCAAAACATCTGGAGGCAGAAGTCTGCAGATCCAATCAGCACTTCAGAGAGGGCAGGGAATGCAAAGTACAGGCTGCAGTTTTAACACCCCAAAAGTAAAGTGGACTGGGAAACAGGAACAGCTACTGCAATGAAAGATGCATGGTTTGGATGTTATCATTTAGTACAACCAGGAAGGAGCAGCTCAGAGCCTGAGAAAGACAACAGAATACACCCAGGATGAAGCTCAGCAAGTCAAACATGAGAATAGGTGTACAAAGCATAATCCTTTATTGATGGCCCTCAGCTGAAGCCACTAGCTTAGGGTGTGCAAAGATTCATATGAACAGAGAAAAATAGAGCAGGAGTTGACTTCACTTTTCTGTTGTACCTTCTCAATCCCAGGCAGGCTTGACTGTACCTGAGCAATTGCAGTTCAATGATGAAGTGATTTTTTCCAACCCTCTGCTGAGCATCCACCAGGCACTGAGGGGAACTATCCTTAACATTATGAAGTTTCCCTCAAAAATCTAAGCCTAAATCCCAAAGCCTTCATCTCTGTGAGAGATGATTCACATCAGTGAAGCCCAAATACCTGAACAAGAGCAAAAAGTGTGGGTACCATAATTCATCAAAGCCAAAATACTAACAACAACAGCTGAGTAAACTGACAGCTTGTCAGTGAAAAGAGATAATAAGCCACCATTCACACTATACCTCTAATGGGGCTTAATTGCAAGCTGGAAAATGAATCACAAGGAAAGGTCTCTGTTTTCTGTTCTCCTGAAGCAGTTTTACACCTTTTGCTTCAAAGACCTGCAATGAGTTTACACTGCTATAAATAACAGCCTCTCAGTGGCAGGGTTTTGTAAGCCACTGATGAGGCAGCAGCATCTGGACCAGCTCTGACAGTTTGCACAGTTCACTGTGAGGAGGTCGAGATGGTAGCTGAGATAGAGAGGCTGAAATGTGGGCTGAACTAGAGGTGTAACCATGTTTTAAGTGTAATTTCCCTTATATCCTCGAAGACATCCTGACAAAAATCAGAAGAAATCTCCTGTGGGCCTCACCCCTAGGGACTCCTGTGCTTTATGTGCTGCAAGCACTTAAATGAAGCCATTCATTTAGGCATATATGACCCTCTTGTGGTCATACCTACGAGCTACCCCTATGGGGAAGTCATGTATGACCCCGCTGCCAAGTGTGAACCCTTTTTAAAAAGAGGTCAAACTCACGCTGCGACTTTCTCATCAAAGTTTCCCCCTCTCTCCTCCTTAGATATGTACTCATTTACAGACATTGCAAGAGTTTATTACCTCTGAAATGCCCTCCCCCTGTTATATTTGGTTGGTCAAAGTATTTAATGTGGCAAGATGGAAAAGGTGGATGGACAGGCTGACAGAGGAACTGTACAAGATTTGTTTCCTTAACAAAATCAAGCTCTGAAAGAGACATGTGAAGAGGAGAGGCTTCCTTGTCACTCCTGTCTCTCCAGAGACCTCAGGCTGGTCATCTGGTTGTAGAGTGCCAGAGCTGAACTCTTGGACAGGTACTGGGTGGTGAAAAGAGAAAAGAGCAGAGGGGTATCTGGTATGTGGAGAAGGAAGAGGAGGAGTCAGTAGAAATGGCTACCGAATGGTCAGCTCTCTGGGAACCATTCACCACCACCAGTATCCACATCAGTTTTCACAGACTCTTACCATTGGCGGCACTGGGCTGGGCGGGGAGTTTGAGTTCCTGGAAAAGAGTTACAAGAGTCAAACTGTGAGAGGACAGGCCTTTTCAGGCATATATTTGCAGATGAGGAAGAAGGCAGGCACCAGCAGTGCTTACAGCCCTACAAGATGCTCAGCACCCACACCACCCAGCTGGTCCCATACAGTCAAGCCTGCTGCACCAGTCCTGTGTCTCTCTATGCAAGCAGACATAAGCTTCTAGCTGCCGGGGAGCACGGCACCAGCGGCAGAGAATGGGTAACTTCTCTCACTCTGAGCATGCCAGGACTAATCTCACCACACAGAAGACAGGGCTGCCCTGCCTTGAGCCACATAAAGCATTCACCTGCTTTCTCTTTGCCTAGTTTAAGAATCAGGAATAAAAATAGCATCTGGGCTATTAAAAGGCAACATCTTTTTAAAAGGCAGCATCTTTCAAATGCCTGCAGGCTGACTGAAATTCAGCTGAGGTCACCATTCCTTCTGAGACTCAGTAGCAGTATTCAGAACTTGAGTTTTGCATTTGGTAGAGAAATTAGGCAAGACAGATGCTATTTCAATAACATCTGTGCTATCATATAGGTAAGTGCTGCAGACCCACAAAAATGGGATCCCAGTGCTTAGCCTAACTCAGGAAGGTCTCTGAGGGTCAGAAGCTCTCCTAGAAAGAAAGCCTGAGACTGAGACATCTTGTGCATTGCTTGTCATGCTGAAGGCAGTCCAGCCCAGAGCACAGGCGTCTTATATTTGTTTTCCATAACCAAGGAGTTGCCTTAGTTGGTTCTGAGCCAGCGGCCAAAGCCTAGAGAGCAATCTCATTATTATGATACGGTAAGAGCTGCAATTACCTCCATTATAAAGCTTGCTAAAGAACAGCCACTGTACATCTGATTATTGAAGGTCATTTGGTAAGGCAGAACACCGGTGCTTGCTCTTTACATGACGCACACCCTCCTATTTATGTGAAAACATGATAACAGCTGCCTTTGCATGAATTAAATCACCATTTTCATGCTAAACTTATCTTCAAGGCCCTCTTCATACCCACATGGAGCCCTGCCAGCCTGGCTATGAGATGGCTGGGTGAAAGGATCAGGGTCTTTCACTGCTCTTTGCTTCTCTAGATCCCAATTTGAGCAGTATGGGGACTGATCCATCAGGCAGCATAAGAAACTACCTAACAGTTGTTAAGAAAAACAAGCTCACACCCTTCCTTTCAGTAAGGAGAGATCTCCCCACAGCTGGAGGGGGATATCTCACAATCATTGCTTGCTTGTGTGGCTCTTTGTACTAAAGCTGATGCCCTTGGTGGCTGCCGATGAGCTATTGCCCTGTTCTGCAGTGACCACCCCTAAGCATCCGACTGTATGTCTGATCCCCCGCAACATGGTGCTTAACACACAGCTGTGTTTTCCCAACACACTTCTAAAGTATATTAAAAGTAAATTGACACATTAGTTATCTTGACATTAAATTGTTAAATGCTGTCAGACTGTAAGTCTGGGGTCTTGAAGGAATACTTATCGTCTTACTCATTGTAGTCTTGATTCTTTGTGAAGATTCTTAAGAGGAATTCAAATTCTTGGCCCTCTGTTGCAGCAGGAACAACAGCGTATGTTCCTGGGCTCAGGATAAAGTAGTTGGTCACGTCTCGAGTCAAGGCAAAAGTTTGCTTCAGAACTTTGGAGTTCTCCTGAAAGAAAAATGTAACTGGCTATGTCCCCCCTGTGTCAGCAGCCAAAGTAAATCGGCAACTTGCACCCACAGCAGCCTTACATTCCCCCACAGCTCTCTAACTATACATGCATCTGACATGCCTTAACCTCCTCAGTGGCATGAAAAGCCCATCCAGGTGACACACTTTGCTCAAGGACACATCAAAAATGCACAAGGGTGGAAGAACTGAAAGAAACAGAAGGCAAAATGAACGTAAGTGGATTTGAAGAGAACTTGGATTAACATTGAGCAGACTGGAGCTCATGAAGGAATCAAGGATGTATACTCCTACTAAAGCTTTCCTGAGTTCTAGTGTGACTCAGAAAGCTCACTAAGCATCTCACCCAGATGGCAATGCCTGAAGAATCACAACCCAAACCTTCCAGCAAGTGTCACACGAAAACAGAATATTCTGATCTTTCTTCTGTTATTCCAGTATTTTTGCTGAGATGAAACAAATATAACGCAGCAGCTATTACTATGATGACACGTTAAGATAGCATAATAAAAAACCCTTCCTAAACATATTCCCCAAAATACATCAGCGTGTATAAATTCCATTTAGAATGGTTATACAGCGTGGCAGAGTTATTTATGAGCCATGCCTTTGGGAGACAATAACATAAAACTGCTATTTTGGAAGAAAAAAAACACATAAAAAGATGACTACTGCTAGAGACGACTGGGAGGTATGTAGACTGCCAAGTATTATGGGTCAGACCTGGAGCAGATAGGAACGGGCAGTGCTGCAAAGAAATAAATGGTGCAATCCATTTTTTACTTTTGGGTCTCATTGCGCATTCCTCCTGGTGAAAAGCAGCAGCAGATTAATATCTCAACGGAGTCAAAACCGGTGTGAGATAAGAATCAGGCTCTATACATTGCTCAGATCTATCACACAACATTAAATTTCCCTCACAGCCATGTATTAGCTTTCCACATCCATATTTAATCAAAGGCTTCCTAGAGCTATCAGATATGCCCATTCTAGTTTACATCCTTGCCCACACTGCATTCCCCTCCCATGCCGTCCAGGGATAACACTCTTTTTACTTCACAGCAACAATCTCTAAAGGTACTGAGCAATGAATGATGCTGCTAATGAATAATGGCAGTGAAAACGGTTCAGGGAGGAAGAGTGAAGCCACATGAACACTAGCAATTGCACTCTCCACATGCAAAGAAAACCCCTTGTAAACTTTTATGCAGTGATGACACCTCTGACCGCTCTCAGGCACCAAGGCTAGGTATTGGGAAATAGACTGAGAGAACAGCATTGTAAACCTACCCTGGTTTTAGCTCCTGGACTTGGCTTTTGCTTCTACCAGGGCAGGATGCTAGGCAGGCTGTGAGGAGGCTGGCAGACTGTTAAAACACTTAGGCATTATCTATGGGGGAATAGTTTCCGTATAATCTGTTGTGTGGATTTGTAACAATACAGTACCATTACACTACTAAAAGCTATGGCATGACAGAGCAGCACATCTGTCCGCTTTCCCCCACTGACCAGGTGTTCCACAGTAATCCTGGTGTCTCTAGCAATGTCTGTTCTGGCCTTGCCCTCCAGGTCCTGTGTGGGAGACCACACACGGTTAGAAGCCCAAACTGAGCCTGAGGTGAGCTATGGCCACAGAGATCATGTCATCCAGACTTGATGGACTCATCAAATTCCATCTGTCTTTGGGAACATACCAAGACAGTGAAAAACCCAATGACCACACCTGAGCATCAACTGGAGGGGAAGAAAGGCATTTTAAATATGAAGCAAGAACAGACAAAATCTGTCCCAAGTCTACCTCCTGATTAAACAAACCCTTTACAAGGGACCCAAGACCTCCCAGTGAGGGTCATTTCTGTTCAAATGGGTAACTAGTCAAGGTGGACACACATCAGGCAAGAGCATGCAGGGTCCTCCTTTACTGGTGATTGCTGGGGTAGAGCTGATGAGGATGCTGGAAGAAGAGTGTTCCACATTTACCAGGAGCAGCAGCTCTTTCCAAGTGGCACCGTGAGCTCCATGGAGCCCTGCAGGCCTGGTATCTGCTCCAGGCAGTGGATCTCCCTGCATAGGGATGAGTTCCACTTGCTGGAGGGCTGCTCTTTTTGTTGCATTTTGTGTTTCTCAGACACTGTTTTCGATGAGCTACAAAGCCATGCTCTTCCTTTATGCTGCGAGACTTCAGCATCTATTATTCAAAGTCTGCGACCAGGGAAAACCTCTCCAGTGATCACGAGAATGCGAAGTTAGGGTCATAGCAATCACTTCTTCCTTTTATTCTTCAGGCTAAGAACAACTCCCTCCCACGCTCCTCGGCCAACAACAAAAACACTTTGGAAAAGGCTGGCATCAATCTGCACTAGCAGTTGCATTTTCAGTGTGGCTGGTAATGCTCTGACAGCTGCCCTTGGAATGACACCTCCCTGGATAGTCACCAGGAAAAAACCTCAAGGATATTGTAGTGAAGGTCCCAAGTATCCGACTGGATTACCTCCACACTGGTCTTGAGCAAAGCCTAGTTTGCAAACGGGTTTTGCACTATTTTTCTGTGATAGGAAAAGAGCAGCTGGGTAAAACAGGCCCATTTTGGGGAACAAGAAGACATTTGCTTCCCTATTAGTCCTGGAGTATTGCTCACTTTCTGTGGCTAGTGTTGACTGCCATGCTTCATGCTGGGCCAGCAATGCATGTCACCAGTACTGCTGGTCACAGAGAACATGGCCCCAGCATGTCTTGTACCTAGGAACTAGCACCCTAGTGCCTAGGGAACCTAGGGACTCGCTGATCTCCCTAGAGCTATTCTGGGATGCTACAGAACTGAATGTTCAACCTTTCCTCTCAATACACAAAATAAAGAAAACTAAGCCTTCCTTACTCTACTTTTCCTGCGATGTTCTGTGATAGAAGGCATCCAGAAATTTATTGCAAATAATGTCTGCTCTCTTTTTGCAGCTTGAAAGGCAATTCAGTCTTTCATTTCCCTGTACAGGTATAATAAACCACACAGAAAACAAGGACATGTAGTGATAGGAGAAGGCGGAATGGCTTTAAACTGAAAAAGGGTAGATTTAGGTTAGATATTAGGAAAAAATTCTTCCCTGTGAGGGTGCTGAGGCACTGGCACAGGGGGCCCAGAGAAGCCGTGGCTGCCTGGCAGTGCTCAAGGCCAGGTTGGAGGGTGCTTGGAGCAACCTGGTCTAGTGGAAGGTGTCCCTGCCCATGGAAGGGTGTTGGAACTGGATGAGCTTTAAGGTCCCTTCCAACCCAAACCATTCTGTGTGATTCTGTGATAACTGATTGTGCTTACCATGGTGATCAAAAAGCCAATTTTCAGGTTTTTTGCATCCTGCGCATTATCAGCATGTTTTTGCATGAGTGAAATTACCACGTTGTAAGTTTGTGGTTCATAATCCATCACTTTGAAAAAATACTGAGGGTTCATTGAAACTGCACCTGCTGAGAAAGTGTCAATAGATTAATAGTAGCCACATAAGATGTCCCATTAGTAGCATATTGTATAAGATCTTGCTATGAACCCAGAGGAACAGGTTGTTACTGCTCCAAGATCCTTTGAGAGCACTGTAGTCTCTCCATTATGAGAAGTTGAGGCATCTGGAGTTAAATTAATTGCACATTAATCATTCTAGAAATCTCTGGCAAAGTCATGAAAGTCATGCAGATTTCTCACCCCATTACATCTGCTTCACCTACATGGCACACTTCCCCTGAGGCACAAATACAGTGATTCTTAATCGGCTGCCAAACCTAGTGGCTGAACTGAAAAGGGCTGTGGCTTGGAGAGCATAATTAGTAAAAGAAAAAGACAAAACGGTCCAAAGCTATCCTTCCCTTCCTTCTTGTTAGTGTTGAGCACAGAGAGAATGGCCTTTTTTTGGATAAGGTTTTGGTTGACAGGAAGCATTCCCGATAAGAAAGCAGCAAAATGCCCAAAATGAGGAAAAAAAGAAGTGAGGTGTCAGCATCTGCTTAAACTAGTCTAGACTTTAAGCCATGTAGCTGTGTTGGGTGACCTTGAAAGCTGAAATTTAGCCCACTTGTTTGGGCAGGAACTTTAGTAGACAGCTGGTGGAAAACACAGCTCCAAGGAAAATAGTTCTGCCCACATGTTCTCAACTTCAGCCCCTGCACCTCCTCACTGAGTCCCAGTGCCTATGATGTGCAGCAGAGCAAACATCGTTTTGTTATCACCCCTTGAGACACAGTGATCAAGGTTACAAGGAGGCAGCTGAAACCTGTAAGCCAAATCAGAGCTTGCATTGCCAGAAGAGTCCTTGCCCAGGCAGTAAAAACAGAGGTCTTATCTGCTCAAAAGCCTTTCTACCCTTGAAAATAGAGCTTTGTATCACAATTCTTTCCTTTCATATCCATTTAATTTCAGAGTATTTCTTGCTCTGTAAAATCAGCTTTGCCAGACCAGACTTCCAGGTGAGATCCCCAGTAACACCTACTGCAACTGGCTGAAAGACAACAAGCACATTTTGATGTAAAGAGTTCATGGCTTCTAAATCGCAATTCTCCTGCTTTAACTCAGCAGCTGGTGCCCACTGCTTTGTTTCTGCCTCTTTAGCTGATAGGTGCTGTAATGGGAAAGGGCAGTCATTAGCAACTGGCAATCAATATTTCTGCAATTCAGTGCTCAAAATGCATGTTTTAGTGTAAGCACCAGTGGAGAGGAGAAGACTGGGTAACTGCAATGAGTGTTCATTACCTGGGGAATAGTTACTCCTGCCAGCGGCAAGGACTGGTCTCCACAGGTCGATGTGCCTCTCCACAGACCACGTTGTGCATTGCTGATCTCCAAAGTCCAGAAACGTTGGAGTGCTGTTACATATATATAGCCAGGAAAACTGCTCCTGGAAGTTTTCACAGGACATCCTGCAGAGAAGGATTAAAATGTCACCATTCAGCTTGAGACATCAGTCAGATATTCATGTTCACCCTTCACACCTTTAGAAGAGGATTACAGAGAGCACTATAGACTATAGCTGAGCTAGTAGATACTTCACAGAAGTCAGCTCTCAATGCCTTAACTGCACCTGAAGCCCCAGGGAAATTACAGGGCATGTTCAGTAGTACCTAGATGCAGCCCTGCTATCTCCAGCACATCCCTGCCACTGCACTTTGCTTTCTCCCTCCAGTGTCCTGCCCTGCACTCATGCTTTGCTCAAGCGTACAGTGTCTGTCTGAGACCAAACAACTGTTCCCCTGCTTTCCTCAGAGCCTCACAGAGCAAGTATGCACTTTTTGAATAATAATAGCTCTTCTAAAGGACGATAACTGGACCTAAGAGTACTGGAGGCAGTGATAAATCACAGTCAAGTGCACACACCCTAAGGTTCATAGAATTCAAGACTGGGTTGGGTTAGAAGGGACCTTAAAGCTCATCCAGTTCCAACACCCTGCCACAGGCTGAGACACCTTCCACTAGACCAGGTTGTTCCAAGCCCTCTCCAACCTGGCCTTGAACACTGCCAGGGATGGGGCAGCCACAGTTTCTCTGGGCGCCCTGTGACAGCGCCTCACCACCCTCACAGGGAAGAATTTCTTCCTAATGCCTCATCTAAATCTCCCCTCTGTCGGTTTAAAGCCATTCCCCCTTGTTCTGTCACTGCAGGCCCTTGTAAAAGGCCCCTCTCCAGGTTTCTTGTAGCCCCTTTAGGTATTGGAATACTGCTATAAGGTCTTCCCTGAGTCCTGTTCTACAGGCTCAACACCCTTAGTTCGCTCAGACTGTCTTCACAGGAGAGGTGCTCCAGTCCTCTGATCATCTTTGTGGTCTCCTCTGGACTCACTCAAGCAGTTCCATGTCCCTCTTGTGTTGCTGCCCCCAGAGCTGAGCACAGCTCAAGATAGGTGTCTTATGGGGGAGGACAGCGTGACAAAATGACCAGGTCTCAGTGATTGATCCTGGCCAGCTCCATTTCTCCAGGTCTTGTTTCCTCTGAAACCATCAGGTCAGGACAACTGCCTAAATGGCTCGTCTTTCATAATGAATGCAAACACAAAACCTGGTAGAGAGAAGCAGTAATAGGGAAATACCAAAATTCTCCATCATCCTTGTTTCTGAGGAGGGCTTCTCTGTATTTAGACTCAACATGGTCCCACTGAGGAGAGCTGCGAACAGGAAAAAATCAACAAGCAGATGTGAGGCACAACTCTCCGTCTCTCTGGCCAGCCCGTTCCTCTAACTAGCCCATCAAGTCATGAGGGATGAGGAGGGGTGAGCAAACTGCACATCAGGAATTGGATTGTATGTGATACCCTCATACCCAAAGCCAGCAAACAGCTCTGCACCTTGGCTGTGCCTGAGCTGCCTACCCTAGGATGGGGAACCCTGCCTCTGCCTTCCAAGCCCCAGTCACCTGCCCGTATGCTGGAGAGCTTAGTAGGTACCACGACAAAGCGCTGTGAAGTGCTGATATTACATTGATGTGTAGAGGGCACATTAGCCAGTCAAATGGGTTGTTTCCAAGCAGCATGTTCATAATTAAGAGATAATTGTACTTTCTGCAGAGTTTAAGACAAATAAACAGAGCACGAATCAATAATTTATTGATTTATGCAGTTTACCTGTGAACGTGCTTTACTGACATTTCAATTACTGTTAGGATTATAGCTCACCCTTCCAAAGAATGGGAGGATTCTGTCTGAGTAGATAGCTATTATCCCAGCCCTAAATATGTCTGCACCACCCGCCAACCCGTTCAGACACAACATGCTAGCTTGACTTTTCTCAGCAGAGAAAAGTGATCCTAGCAACAGGGAGAGGCAGGATGCTATTAAATCACATCAGAGTGACACATGAACATCTCTCTAGTCAGGCAACCACTGATGCAATTCCACTGGGAAGACTAATATCTATTTATTTATAAAACACTGTTGCAGTCTTCCTCTGTATCATTCCTTTCCTCAGGAAAGAGCAGTGGGGTTATACACAAAGCAGCAAAGTGGTCTTTGCATCTCCAAAGCTGTGTACAGGATCCAAAAGACCAGTTCAAGCCATACAGCAGCATTTTGCCTTTGCAATAATCAGTGACCCTTTTTGTCTCTCTGTGTTCAATACTGCATAAAAATGCTGCTCTACTCTCATCGACTCTTCTAACCATCCTTTTCCCACATTCAGATTCATGGGAAGGGGAAGAAGGAGCAAGAAGGAAGATGCATGATTGCTGCAGGAGAATTCAATAGAAACAGCCAGTCAGCGCCTAGGGAAGTGGCCAAAGCTTACTCCAGGTAACAATAACTCGTTCATCCATGACTTATGTGGATTTACCCACTGGGAAAAATGTGCACATAGACAAAAGGGATACCTGAGCTAGGTCTAGTGATGAGCACACAAAATCAATGCTGCATTAGTTTTTCCCAGATTGGATTTCTGTGGGCAGTTGCTTTGCAGATGGAAAGGACACTTATAATGAGCTGATTTAAAAATGTCCTTTTCATTACAATGGGTGCAATGCAGAGGTCTTCTACAATAAGCCTATAAAAAGTCATTCTCCTTATGAGATTAAAGCTTTAAGACCATACTTATCACTCCAAGCCCCCTTCCACTCCCCATGGCCCCATGGATTCCAGATCCTGATAATATGTATCCAGCTATTCTTGTAGCATATCTATAAAGAAAGAAAAATAAACTCAGTCGCAGCTTTTCACAATTGTGGTATTCAGTGATGAGATGGATAATAAAAAGGAGCTTCTTCTATACCTGAGACCTGGTTTAACTTCTGACCTTGTTTGACTGCATCTAAAAATCAGTGCCGTTTGCTACAGCGTAAAGAAATGATGTGGGAGAAAACTGCGCCCAATTTGCCTTCCTGAAGACAGTGAAGAGCTGACACACAGGGAAGCAGCAGCATTCCTGACACATCGCATGACTTCAGTGGCCTTGGGAAATTCCAGTGCCTAATTCTGCACGTCTAATGTTGTGAGTCAGCAAAAGCTGAAACTTTGAGGAATGAGGTCACCAGACTGCCTGGAGTGAATGTCAACAGTCAGCATGAAGAAATGATAAAACCGAATCTGTGGCTCTATATCTACAGCACTGTGGTTTCCGACAGCTGCAGTTTCAGTGCTTTTCTTCACTTGCTGTTACTGGTTTAAGCCAGAAGCAGCCCACTTTCACCAGTCAAAGTGGAAAGGAGAAGCAAACCTTTTGTTTCCAACTCTTCTTATGCACACAGGCAGTGTGGCAAACAAATGCCATAGCAGTCACTTCCCAAGCAAAGGTCTAGCCTGTGAACAGCCTCAAGTCATCCCACACAGGATACCTCCATGGATGCCTTAGCAAAGGGGCAAAGACTGTTTCTCCTGTCTGCACACATCATGAGCAGCACCATGCAGAAACAGCCAGCTTCCTCTTCCAATAGCATTCAGGGTCCTTCCACCCCTGCATTGGGGAGAACCAGCTGGGGCTTTCTCTGTAGCCCAGCAAACCTCACCCTTCCATTTTGGAGCCTCTTGCCTAGAAGCAAGTGTCTTCCAACAAGAAGCACACTGACTGATGATGGCACCTAGCATGCCATGGCATGAGGGTCTATGTATGAAAACCAAGCTTATACAGAAAATCATGAAAGAGAAGGGAAGAAGGGGGAAAACAGCTTAGGGAAAACAATGTCCCCTTTCCAAAATACTTTAAGTTCTGAGGTTAAAATGTGTTTTATCTATCTTGCTTGATAGCATAGCCACTGTTTGGTTTCCTTCTTGGCCTTGCTCGCTGTTAACTCTCCCTGTGTGCACTACAGCTTCCTGGGGTAAGCCATGTTCTGATTTCTGCTTGTAAAAAAAATCCCTCATTTCTTTTGATCTGTGTGATAAATTGGTCCTGTTTTCAGATCAGCAATATTAATACCTAGCCAGGAGAAGTTCTGCATGAGTAGAACAGCTTTAAAAGATGGAGAAATGCTGTTCCTGAACCAGCGAGTTATTTACTTTTCACACAGTGATTTTTGGCAGCTTGTGATTGAGCTGAAAGAAGGTAGATCTGCATTATATGACAAATCCCTCAGTTTCAGCCAGTGATTCTATTCCCATTTGAAAAGGAAAAGTGAATTCTTTAAGAGTCAGCATGGAATGCAAATCCCCAGAAATGCTGCATTTGATGTCGAAGTGCCCTAAAACAAAAATGAATTTAAGTTGCATTAGAAAAAATGGATTTTCTCCCTATTCCCATTGTGCCAGAATCCTTCCATCTCCTGGAATTTGAATTATGTGCTTTCAACAACCCCTCCTAAGTGTGAAGCTAATTAAAATTACTCTGAACAGAGCAGCAGTGTGACTGTCCTGTAGCGGATCACCTATACAAGAACAAGTCCTTGGTCTTACCTTCTCAGCTCCAGTGACAGTGTAGGCATGACCCTGCACAATCCCGTTCTTCAGCTCTATATTCCTCATCAGCTGCAGAAGGGAGAAAGCACAGCTTTTAGCTCTCTGCCACCCTGCAGATGTAAGGCCATCAGCTCCCACAACTGTCACTTGGCATGGCAGAAAAACACAGGACTTACTTTTGGCTACAGTAGTATCTCAGATACTCTGGCTTCAGAGGAACGTGACTGTCCCCACTGCAGCCATAAGCAGGTCAGTAAATTTAACAACACTACAGGTCCTCACATATTTCCAAGTTCTTCAATGGACCAGAGCTGCTGCAACTGCAGAATAACCTGGATTGGGTCACTGGCAGGATTTGTCTGCCACCCACAGCCCAGTATCAGCCTCCTGAGCTGAGGGGCTAATCCTTGGCTTGTTTGGAAGACAAGCTTCACGTTCCGATGAAGCAGGCACTACAGGAGCCATATATCACACTTTGCAGTCTTCTCTTACATGCTGTAAAGGGAAGCCTTGGCAACCTTTCAGCAAGATACTTGCTGAGCGTCACAAAGCCTTTTGCAGCTTCCCAGCACTAACACCTGTGCCCTGCAAATCACAAGGTGATAATAGCATCCCCTCACAGAAGAGAGGTGCATTTTGGCTTCGCTAGAACCAATCACAAAGCTAGGAGGTCAAAATCAGTCCTGCTGCAAGAAGATACCACTCTATTGCAGTGGAATTAGTCAGGAGAGAAGCCACAGACCCCACTCTGACAGAGCAATCCATCTACACATCTACCAAAAGCCTTTATATGCCTTACTGCATAACCTTGTCTACTTTCTGCTGCCAAGATCTCTTCAGGCATCCATAGACTGTAACTGTCACACAGAGTGATTCTGGACTTCCTTTTTCAGCAAAAAGCAGCCTTTATGCACACATAGTAAGCCAGGAAATGGATGCTACTGGCCCTGTGACTCACCTGGCCTGAGGTGCTACACCCCATCAGACAATGAGATTTGCCAGCTGCCTTCAGTATCTCATGCAGATCAGGAGGAGGATCCTTCAAAGAAAACTGTACTTGGACTCCACCTGTGAAGTCTACTAAAGCATCAGAAGGGTAGCCTCCATGCAAGTGCTGATAGGAACCCTGCAACCTGAAACAAATCAGACCCAAGAAGTTAGTTAGTCATGACACTCTGTTTTAATAAACAATGCACAGTGATGGCTTTCAAAATCGGCACGCACATCAAGGTGGTGAGCATGGGGTATGTAGACACTGGGACCAGTTAATGAAAGGAAACATGATTGAAATACATGGCCAGCCACAACACACACTGTGGAATTCATGAGGCAGAGGGACCTTTCCCTATGTATTCACCCACATGTAACACAGCTGTCTGGAGCCATTTACAGACAGTGGAAAATAGTAAGGTACATCTCATGCCAATGCAGACATTTTAGGGATATGAGCTGCATCGCATCATGAAGTATTCAGTTTCCTTCTTCTGAATGGGAAGAGAGCCAAGGATTGAATAGCTCAAACGGATGTTACAGATCAAACAAAGCTGAACTGTTAGTTTCCACATCATATTTTCTCATAATTCTTCACAAAAATAGCCAGTATCCTTTGCAAATGCAGAATAGGAAGGAGAGGTGAAGGTATTTGCCCATGCTCCCAAGGACAAGACAGAAATGAGGTTTCAGCACTGTTCTGAATTCACTCTGCTAGAGTGCAATAATAGGATAATAATTTAATATTGCCACCACAGTCCTTGTTGTTTTTATCGTGTGCTTTTTATTGAGACAGCAAATAAGCTGGAACATGCCATACTTAGAGCAGGTAGAGCATGCTGTTAAACCCCACCATACACACTGTATTTAATGAACGTAATCAAATGAAGTCTGCAGCTAATTGTATTTTGAAGGGTTGTCCTTGTCCTACACTGATGAAAAGAATTTGTCATGGGCACCAGGGAATAACTTCTCAAATGGGAATCTCATATACAGCATCGCTTGCAACTTTAATTTAATAGAGGTTTGGTTTGCTTTGTAATTAAAATCTTATGCAGCAAATTGATACTGAATCCTGAGTCAACTTTCCTGAGATAACTCTGGGCAAAATGTATCCTATTCCTGAGACGCCCAAATGCTGCTTTAACACTTGCTTACTCCAGACCAAATCTGCCAAAACAATTAGCTCTCTTCTTCAGCTCCTCTTTACTGCATTGCAAATGTGACACCAGATTGAATTAGGGCAGGCGTACCAAGTTCCAGCCCTTCATACTACCCCTAGTAAAGGAATGTCTCCTCAGTATGTTTAATAATGGGCAATGTTACAGGTGCTAAGGGACCACACTCTGATCTCTTTACACCTCAGAGGATTTAAAAGAGTGATTATCTCTTTATTAATCATCATTAACCCTGCAGTACTTTGGGGGCCTCAGCCAAGAGTCAGAGCGCTCTGTGTGAAATGAGCTGACCAGAGACTCACTGGAGCACATGTGCTGTGCCTGGACATGTTCTTCAGCCATGCGTCCTCTCATTGCCTGCTCTAAATATCTGCATGATCTGTGATTAGTCACTGTAAACAGAGGCAGCTCCCGCGTAGAATTCACAGTTTTAAACAGAGGAAAATATGGAAAGGAAAACAGGCAAAGTCTGCTTGAAGTAAGGAGGAGATGCCCAGCCCCTTTTGTGTCACCAGCCATTGCCCGCTTCAATTTACTTCTCAGGCATTAACATCCCAGAGTTGGACTGGGCGCATTTAGGTCTTCAGCCTGAAACCAACAACTCCGGGTTATGTTGGCTCTGTGTATGCATGCAGCCACAGTTCCTTGCATAAGCACAGTGCAACAATCACAGCTGCTAGCCTGAACTCCTCCCTGTATGCTTTGTGTAAAGCAAAGGGTGAAACCACATCTAGAGAGCATTCATCAGTGGGCAGAAGAATAGACAAGGTATATTTACTTGGCATATGCTTTTTCCAGCAAGGATGGCCAGAATTCATTTGACGTTCGAGGGTGTACAAACAGGTATCTTCCATTTAGGAATGGCAGCCGGTCATCTATCACTACGTCCACCCAGTCTCCATATTGCCAGAACTGAAAATGAAGAAAAAAAAAAAAGAAGAGAGAGTACAAATGAGCCCCTTTCAAGAGCTAATACTCATGCCAAGCAACAGCCTCCTGAAATAGCACAGGAATTACTCTAAAACATGGATATGTGCAAGTTCTCTCCTGAAATGCTTCAGGCTAATTGTTAAACAAGCTCCCAAGTGGCTGGATTTCCCAGTGGCAAGGGAAGTCATTTGGGAATATAAATACTCCTGTGAATAGTGGGAGTAAATATTAAAGAGGGGAAATATGCACATATTCTTGGGCAATAGGAAGCATTCAAGGCGATAAGGAGCAACCATGCAGATGGTTCAGTGAGCCTTATTCCTTAGCTGCACTTGAATTTTCCCCTGCGGCACAGCTCTTGGCCAAAGAGCCTCTGTCAAGATTGAGTCTCTAGTGTTTCTTCCCTCTGTGTTTCAGCTAAGACTCTGAGGTACTGTCATGGACAGGGATTGTGTAGCGACTAAGGACTGTTTCGAGGTGCTATCCATCTCCTTGATAGATGAGGAGGATGCAGGTGGTCTCTCTAGCATGTGGACAGAGCAGGTGTTTCTCCAGCTGATCTGCTGATGAAAACTTTCAAGGGAGAAGACAGGGAAAAAGATGTTTTGGGATGAACTAAAGGAGCCATTTCCAGAGTCATTAGCAGATTAATGTAGCTTAGCATGATTCGCAATCATAAGAAGCCAAACTCTTATTTGCAGCAATGCTAAGGACTCCAGTGGAAGTATGCCAGCAATAGATTTAGTCTAGTGTGATTTTATTTCAGCAGCTTCGGTCAATGAAAAACCTCAAAATGAGCTGTTCTGTTAGAAAAGCACAAGACCAGATATGCCCAGCATCAAAGCAGTTTATAGTCTGGTAAGCAAAAAGCAGGTTTGATACTACTCACATCCTGCCTCACCCCAGCCCCTCACTTCCTACATTAGCTGTGGCAGGAGGTGGCACAGTTGGACTTCTGAACTTGAGCTCCAGGAGTAATTGGAGGGTTCTGCTTGATTTTGGCAGGCTAGGGTTTGAGGAAAAGCCTGTCACCAGCTGTCCTCTGCCCAAAAGAGAGACAGACAAAGGGACAGTCCAAAAGGAGCTGCCCTTTCATCATCCAACATACTGTCACCAGTCAACACCAGGCAGCAGGTCTGTATGGAGAAAAGGTGTGACATCCAGCCAAACTTCCTTACGGGGCTCCATGTGCAAGCACAATAGGTAAAAAAGGAAAACAATATGGAACTGTCCATGGGGATTAATGCAGTCCAAACCCACTGAGTGGCGTTTTTCAAAACTCCAGGTTCTTTGGCTATCTTTGGTAGGGAAGTCAAGCTTGGAGGCCTTTTGAAAATGGCACTTTATTTTTCTTCCCTGGATAAAGAGAGCTGCTTTGCCCAGGCTGCTGCAGGCTTTCAGATAGGGGCCTCATCTGAGCCCAAAAGGACAGGAAAAGCCACAATGGGAATGAGAAACCTCATGGAAAACCCTAGGATGCTCTGGGAGAGCAAGAGTGGTACAGGAGAAGCCACTGTCCCACATATGCCTTCAGAGAGGGCCAATGCTTTCACTTTAGGGCTTGACAGTCTGGCTTCATGGAATTCCTTTATACCCTCAGGATTTAAAGCACTGCAGCTAGGAATAGGACAGCAAATGAAACAAAGAATCCCCGTATAGGCAGGCTGCAAAGAGAGAAGTTCTTCGCTTCCACATCTGTGGGGTGCCTTTTAAATCAGGACTTCATTTTCCTGGGCTTAAAAGAGAAGAAAAAAGAAACGGAGAGTTGCAAGAAGACAACAGTACAATGTGTTGTTGTTTTGCCTCGTTGTTTTCCAAACTTGGCAGGGATTTTGGATAAATCCAGTTCTGGAATTGAGCAAGGTGAGAACACCAAGCTTTTCAAACACTCTTTTGCATGGTGCTAGAAGGCACCTTTTGAATGTGTCCTGAAACTGAGATCTTGACCATTTCTGTCCTTTAAATATTTCATTAGGGACATTAACACTCAGGGCAGATCCCCCCTGTTTGGAGTTCATGCATTGTGCCTTACATAGTCCCTATAGCATACTTCCAGTTTCTAACCAGGCTGAGCTGCTGCTGCTCACTGTCACAACATGTGGCACACCTTGCCTCACAGGCATCAGAGCTTCTGTGGCAGAGAAAGTGATTAAGGCACAAACACAGGACTAACTTTATCCCTGGTGAAATAACATCAGTGCAATTATTCCCTAGATAAAAACATCACCCATCTTTACCACAGCTGATGAAGTGCTTAACACCTTTAACTCTTGCAGCTGAGCAGCCAGTGTTGTGTAGGAAGACTGAAGGAGCCCAAGAGGCAACATGCTCCAGATCCAAAAAGGTGAAAAAAAGTTATAAACTCAAATTATTATGTTAGCATATGATATGGCTCATTTGTGATTCTCCACTGAGCAGAGGACTGGTGGCTTAGCCTGTGGATGGCAGTAAAATATCTTTGATGGAATAATTGAAAGCATTGCCGAGAAGCATTTCCATTCGGAGTCGCTTTCTCAGGGGTTTATTGCTCAAGGAAAGCCAGAAAGAGTTGCATTGATTTGCAGATGAGATGACAGAGAAAACATTTTCAAATACTGTAAGGTATTTATACTGCTTAAGATTTAAGGATTGCTCATAACTAATCTTTTCAAAGCTCTCATGAAAGAAAATCTGGCTTGCATCCTTTTAATGTGTTTGAAGCAGACTGTTGTCCCTTTAGCTGGTTTATCTCATGCAGTGCACCTCTGCATGCTGGAAATAGGCCAATACAGAAACACCTGGTATTCCAAGGAGCAAAGGAATAGAGCAAAATTTAGACTGCCTACAAGATAATCCTCCTGGTGCTGCTCCACGAGACGTCCTGGGAGTCAAAGAAGTCTCAGTGCCAGAACTCTTTGGTACTGAACTACATATAACAAAATAACTTGTGAAAAAAGGGGGATGATGAATGGTTGAGTATCTACTGATTGCCTGCCTCCAGTTCAGCTTCTGGAACTTCATGGTACAGCAGGTGTTTGTAATCCCACAGATATTTGGTCCACTCAGATACAAGCAAGCAAAGCCTGCCACTGACTATCCTGTCACCTTCCTGGGACATTCAGAGAATTTCATGAGTGCCTCTCTCTCTGAAATAAATCTCCTTTCAAAATCTCAAAAGCCTGCTCCTCTGATTTGTCTCCAAGGATTTGCAATTTCAAGTCATTTCCATGAGCTAAAAGGGCAAGGAAATATATGGGGAAAGAGAAAATGAATCCAAATAGATGACCGACACAGGTGTGGTAGCAGCCATAACAAACTGTCCAAATCACAGCAGACACTAGAATGCCATCTAGAACATATAGGTACACAAATGTTTCTGAAGAGCTGGTATTGGTATCTCTGGAGTCATAACTTTCAGAAAAGGTTTTCCAATTCTCTGCAATGTGATTGCACCACCTGGAGCAGGAGGGATCACTGGAAAATTTGGGAGTGTCTGCAAATATCTGAACTGGGAGTCAGCACTGAAGAACCACAGCATTCAAAGCTGTCAAGATCTGGGACTGCTGCTTGGATACCTGTATAATCCAACCAGCCAGGCCCAAGCAGTACCAACGCAGCAGAGAGTACATACCCGGAAATGAAAAATCCCAGCATAATCATTCTGGAATCCTTGATCCCTTGGTAAAACATTTCCCAAAAATTGCTTCTGCAGTGTCAGGGAGCCCAGGGCAGCCAGCATCCAGCAGTCACCTCAAGGGAGATAAGAATGAAGTGCATTCAGTCAGTTACCATTGTGGACCATAACTCACTCTTTAGGAGGGTGGACTTCAACATCTGAACTATTCTATGATTTATGATTCTATGAGACATCCAAGAACTAGTTTGTTAAAAGAAACCAATGTTCTTGCATCTCATTTCCCCCCCACCCCCTTAAGCACTGAATGCAGTATTCACCAGCAATGTCCATTGGGAACCCTGATGCCACCCCCAGCCATTCTCTTCTACTTTCATTCTCCTATCTTTTGTGGTCATGTTGAGACCTGCAGTCTAGAATACTGTTTAGGAAATCTTCAAACCTCTCCGTGGGGCAAAAAATGGGAGCAGAGCTGCTCCCAAAGACAAACATGGTTACGGGCCAGAAGAAAAGAATGGAATCGATAAGGGTGCAGGCACATGTTGGAGCTGTGCCTACTTATCCCAGAACTGTGACCCTTGTACTTGAAGCATCTTCCCAATCTCAGTTGCACCTTGTCCTTATACACATAGAGGGCAGGTGACATAAATAAGTAGCAGGGATTAGAGCTGCTGCATTTGGGAATCCTGTTAAATATCTGCAATAAATTGTGCATGGACTTGTATGAGTCTGGACTGACCTGCAATAATTGTTTACTGCAGCTACCATGGTCTTCCCACCAAGCGCTCAGAACATAGCAAAACAATCAGATTATTGCTTTGTGCCAGTCTTTTCCAGAACAGGAATATGACCATACCTATTTCTCCTTGCATGATATCAAATCTGCTAACTCCATCTATGATCAAATGAGGATTTCTCTGCAGCTCCTGGAGGAAAGAAAATGCAAAGAGCAGCATGAGTACCCTGCTGTGCCAGCAGTGTGTTACTGCCCCTTGAAGCCCCTTGCTTGCCTACCTTTTCCACATCTGAAATCTATTCCTCTTGAACCCTGATGTTTTTTGCCTGTCACCTGCAAAATCAGAAGAGATACTTGGGCATCTCTTCTTTAGTCTGCTCAGCTGTTCCTAGGGATGGGGACTTGTGGCTGGGTGAGCAATGAGCTTTCATTTGGGTTTCTCTAATGCTAACAACACCTCTTAAAGAGGGCTCTGAGCCTGGCTATAAAATCATGCACTTTCCTGAGGAAGAGAGGGGCTCCCTGCGTGGAAACACAGAGGTTTCCAAGCAGTGCGGAGCAGGATCTGTACTTCAGCTCAGCAATGGGTCTAGGAACATTTTATTCTCTGAGACTTTTTTGTTTCCAGGCAGGACTAATACAGATCAGCCGGGGCTGCTCTTCATCACTCTGATGAGGAAGCTATAGAAAGAGAGATTAATCTCTGGTTGCAAAATCCCATAGGCCTGGCTGACATTTTTAGTTCAGGGAGAATTTTCCTTGCATTCCTTGAGTCTGGCTTGGGCAGTGAAGGAGGAAACACTCCAGAGCCTGATTAGCACACAGAAATGTGAACCGTTCTCCCATCTGTGTCTGCTATTGGTCTGGGATATCTGACTGCTCAGGTAGGAATGGCCTAAGCATCCCTATGATACCCCTTCGCACACCCCAACTGGGTAAAGCTGTTTTGAAAGAGCTATCAGCCTTAAATAGGAAATTCACCACACACCTAAGAAAATGAAGAGATAAAAGGGAGAAAAAAAGCCATCTGAGTGAAAAAATAATACAGCAGCTCATCCTTAAGCAGGCCCTGGCATTTCTTCTCCCAAATCGATTTGACATACTGCACAAAAATGAGACCAGCGCACAACGTGACTCTCACGGTTGCATGGGCTCAGCATTAGCAAACACTGTCAAGTTTCTGAAGCGGCTTCAGGGCGATCAAACCCCTGCATGAAGTTTCCCTGTCAGAAGAAGATACAACGCAATGTTGCTGCTCCAGGCAGGTGGACACATCATGCTCAAGCAGCACTGCTGACACCAGGGAAAGCAGCCTGGGCAGGCATCTTCCTTGGCAGATGCTTTTGTGTAGTTATCCACACCTATCCCGGGACTTCAGGGATTTGTGGCAAGAGATTTACCAACAGCATAAAGGAATGGGTATTGTTGTTCCCCCACCATTTTTGAGGCCGTTGAAGTCTTAGTTGCCCCAGGCAGGGTGGCTGGGCTCTGAGGAATGTGCTACAATTCAGAGCTGCCATGGGGGGTAACCTCCATGTAGAAACATCATCCTGAAACTGATGAGGAGACAGCTGCTTCTCTTACAAAGATTCCCAAGGAAAGAGCTGATCCTCTGCTCTCTGCTGGGACAATAAAGCTCTTAAGTGCATTGTTACAGAGACCAGCTGAAAAGTCAGCCCATTAGATGCCTCAGTAGATATCCTATTGCCCATCAAGACATTTAACTCCCCAGTAAACAAACAGGGATGTGTTGAGTCACTAAGCAGGTTCCTTGCTGGGAACAACCAGTGATTTTGTCTAAAAAAAGAAGACATGATCTGAAGTCAGCCCCATCCAACATGCCCTGACTGAGCATACAGATGATTGTGGCTATCACAGTGACAAAAGCTGAAGGCAAACACTCTTGCTATAATCCTCAACGACAGTACACTAAGCTTTGTTTCCAGGCAGGGTGTATTCCTACAGATTTAGAAGCAGAAGCTGCAGACAAGGCAGGAGGGGGCAGTGGTGGGGTATTGCAAGACCAGATACTTAGAAGAGCTCTGGAAGAGCACGACCGCTGCAGTCAGTGGTGGAATGGCTGTTCTCTTGAAGGATGCTGTGTGGAGGGAGCCTGAGCTAAACACAGAGGGTTTCTGAAGGAGTTTGGAGACAACATAGTTGTGCTGCGTGCAGTACTTTGGAAATCTGGGCCTTCTCAACCAGAAGAAAAGGAAGCCTCCAGTTAGCTCCCCTACCTTCAAAGTCATAAAACACCAGAAACTATCATCTACTAGTGCAAAACACAGCTAAGCACGTAGTTGCCACTACACAAAACATGCCTCACTATTTGCTAGTGCTCAAATTGCGTAACAAATAGAGAAACCACAGATTTAATTATAAATCTGTTCAGAAGCAGCAGCCTGTTTCACTGTGAAATTATGATGAGGCTTTGTGGTATCTTCCCTGAGACTTCTCGATTGTAGCCAGAGGGGGAAAAGAAGAGCAAGCTCAAGGAGACACGTGGTTTTTCCTCTGAGTACCCATGAGTCCAGCAGTGAAGGCAACCATATGGGCCGCAAGTCAAACACTGCCTAAACTCATCCCCTCAAGACAAAGCTATTATCGCTCGCTTTCCCTGGCCCACTGAAGATTTCAATATGCATTCAGAATAAAAGAGAAGATCTAGTTCAGACCGGTTCATCCTCTGGGGAATAGTCTTACCACAGAAGTACTGTTTATCCAAAGGACAAGACGGAGAATTAATTGAGAGGTTCAAGGACAGTGCCCTGTACATGCATTTGTCTGTAAAGCTCTTTTTATAAGCACTGGAAATTCTTCAGGAAGAACAAGTCCCCAGAAGCTAGAGGTGAGTAGTGTAGATGTAGGCCACATGTAAAGGACACAGTCAAACATTCCTGTGAAAAACTTGAAGCCCAAGGTGGGATTTCTTAGGCAGCATAAGCCAGTCTGACTGCAGGCTGCTCCTCAGTACAGTGGTCTGGCTATGGGCACTTTCCCACAGATCTCCCCACTGGCCCAGCATGATCCAAGTGCAGGCTCAAGAGACTAAGAAGTGGCAGATGACTCTTTGAACAGCAGTCTCCTGATCAGTTCACCTTAACCCTACAGTAAAATCCCAGCCTGCCTTCTGTTCCTGTCACAGCACTGCATCTTTCCCTTCAGCTGCAATTGCATCAGTCCCTCCTGCTCCAGCTCCACCTTTCCTGACATGTTCTGTCACTGTTAAGCCACAGTGTTCCCTCTTTAACGCACACCAAATAAGAGAAATAAAAAGGCTGCAATTGTTTGAAAGCCAAACTCTGTTCTCAGCTGGACAAATCTGAATTCAGCATCACTGATGTGCCTGGAATAGAATCATAGAATAGTTAGGGTTGGAAAGGACCTTAAGATCATCTAGTTCCAGCCCACCTGCCATGGCCAGGGACATCTCCCACTAAACCATGCCATCCAAGGCTCTGTCCAACCTGGCCTTGAACACCGCCAGGGATGGAGCATCCACAACTTCCCTGGGCAAACCATTCCAGGGCCTCACCACCCTCACAGTAAAGAATTTCTTCCTCAGATCCAATCAAAACTTCCCCTGTTTAAGTTTGAACCCATTACCCCTTGTCCTCTCACCACAGTCCCTAATGAAGAGTCCCTCCCCAGCATCCCTATAGGCCCCCTTCAGGTATTGGAAGGCTGCTATGAGGTCTCCACGCAGCCTTCTCTTCTCCAGGCTGAACAGCCCCAATTTTCTCAGCCTATCTTCATACGGGAGGTGCTCCAGTCCCCTGATCATCCTCGTGGCCCTCCTCTGCACTTGTTCTAACAGTTCCATGTCCTTTTTATGTTGAGGACACCAGAACTGCACACAATACTCCAAGTGAGGTCTCACGAGAGCAGAGTAAAGGGGCAGGATCACCTCCCTCGACCTGCTGGTCACACTCCTTTTGATGCAGCCCAGGATACGGTTGGCTTTCTGGGCTGCAAGCGCACACTGCCGGCTCATGTTCATTTTTTCATCAACCCACACCCCCAAGTCCTTCTCCACAGGGCTGCTCTGAATCTCCTCCCAGCCCAATCTGTAGCTGTGCCTGGCATTGCTCCGACCCAGGTGGAGGACTTTGCATTTAGCATGGTTAAACTTCATCAGGTTGGCATCAGCCTACCTCACAAGCATGTCAAGGTCCCTCTGGATGGCATTCCTTCCCTCCAATGTATCAACCAAACCACACAGCTTGGTGTCATGGGCAAACTTGCTGACGGTGCACTCAATCCCACTGTCCATGTCACCAACAAAGATGTTGAACAAAACCGGTCCCAACAGCGATCCCTGAGGGACACCACTCGTTGCTGGTCTCCAGCCGGACATTGAGCCATTGACCACAACTCTTTGTGTGCGGCCATCCAGCCAGTTCAAGTGTTCACAGGGTAATAAATGGAGATGCACTGCAGCTTCCCCTGCCCAAAGATATGAACTCTGAAGTTGAGGTCAGATGCAATCAGACGAGTAGACAAGGGCTGACACAATGGCAGCCTGGAAACGCTGCTCAATTACACTGATTGCACACACACCCTCACAATAAGGTGAATTGATTTTGATTTCCATCAAGGAGAAGTACTGCAGGATCCAAGGGCCCTGTGGCTTCTGGGAAGCACTGGAGCTGTGAACTCCATCTGGAACAGCTGGTAAGCAGCTTTGGCTCATGCCAGAGAATGGCCCCAAGGTGACAGACCTGCAAGTAGCACAGAACAGCACTATTCCTCATTGCCACTCATTTCCCGTAACTTGCTTTATTAAGGCAGTTCATGTGAAAATCCGTATTTCTCACTCCCACCCCTTTTTGTTTAATGTAAGAGCTAAGTTTTTAGGTTAACTACAAACCATTGTCTGATTTCTTGCCTGAACAAAACCTGTCTTTTTCTCCCCTCCAGCTAGACAGGCCAAGGCTGATGCAGTAGGAACTAAAGCTCAGCTTATCTGTCTGGAAAGATTCTGACTTCAAAATGACTTTTTTTTAAAAGGATCCATTTTGGCTTAGTCAGTTCCTGGGTTCAAAATTCCTTAATGCTGATGGTATTTTCTGGGAATTCAATAAAATGCCAATAAACAAATAATCACCAGAAGCAGTGCAGAATCACTGGGTTCTTGAAAGGAGGTTACATTAAAGCCATTTGCTTTAGGAAGGGACAGAGGAAGGGAGGAAAAGATGTGAGGAAGCCCTTTTGCAAAATTACTGAATCAAATGACAAATCACTTTTCCCAGCGAACAAGCACTGGCTCAAACTGTGTCATTTTCCAAAATGCTTTTTAAATGCTAAGTGCAGCAGCCCAGCTCTGAGTCTCTGCTAAGAAGAAAGGACATGACCCTTGCTCAAGCTCAAACTAAATCAACCCAATCAACCCTAAATCAACCTAATTCTACCCAAGGCCACAGACTAGTGGACTTCTTTTAGACCCTATTCTTCTCTTCCCCTGACCCCAGATATGAGATAAATACCCAAGAACTCCATTCTCTGATGCTATGAACAGACTGTGGTGACGCAGAGGAAACCCACGTTGGCTACTTCAGTCCTTTCACCACACACACTCCTACAAATTATATCAGAGGCACTCTGTGATTTCTCTGATGTCGATCCTGGCCTGGCTACCTTGTAGCTTTTCCCTCTCTTCTGGTTGCCCCCCAGGCATCACAGTCTGTGTTAAGCAGGGGATGGACTGTTTTTGCTCAGCAATCCCTCCCTCCATAAGGGAGCTACAGAGCTCTGAAGAGACAAAGGGTGAGCAGTGCAGGAGCAGTGGTCTGTGACCTTGAAGACTCCAGAAAAATCTTCAGCAACTTCACTGTCTGCCCATTTTAGTCTTTTTCAAAAGCATAAGCACTGCAGATTAGAGACTATCCTTAACATTAGTAATGGGCGCCATATCAAGCACAGTGGTGGGCTATCCCTGAATGAAGGGCTTGGTTGAGTACATGGTTTTCTTCTCTCACACAGAATCATAGAATGGTTTGGGTTGGAAAGGACCCTAAGGTCACGTATTTCCAACCCCCTGCCATGGGCAGGGACACCTTCCACTAGACCAGGTAGTTCCAAGCCTAATCCAACCAGGCCTTGAACACTGCCAGGGATGGGGCAGCCACATCTTCTCTGGGCACCCTGTGCCAGGGCCTCACCACTCTCAGAGTAAAGAACTTCTTTCTTATATCTAACTGTCCTGGGTTCAGCAGTAGTAGTCATTTTTGTCCTTCTTAGGAGCTGGTGCAGTGCTGTGGTTTTGACTTTCGGCCTGGGAACAGCGCTGATAACACCGATGTTTATAATTGCTGCTCCGTAATGTTTACTGCGACCAAGGACTTTCTGAGCATCATGCTCTGCCAGGGAGGAAGGGAAGCCGGGAGGAAGCAGAGACAGGACACCTGACCCACACTGACACAGAGGTATTCCACACCACAGCACATCATGCCCACTATATAAACTGGGGGCAGTTACCCGGAAGGGTTAGATCACTGCTGGGTCGGGCTGGGTATCAGTCGGCGGGTGGTGAGTGGTTGTATTTTCTTCCCTTTTTACTTTCCCTATCATTATCACTGGTGGTAACAGCAGTGGTTTGTGTTATACCTCAGTTACTGGACTGTTCTTATCTCAACCCATGGGAGTTACATTCTTTTGATACTCCTCCCCATCCCTCCAGGAGCGGGGCGGAGAAAGGGGGGGGGGGTGTGTGAGAGAGTGGCTGTGTGGTTCTGAGTTACGAGCTGGTCTTAAACCACAACACTAACCTTAATCTCCCTTGTTTAAGTTCGAACCTGTTACCCCTTGTTCTATCACTATAGCCCCTGATGATAAGTCTTTCTCCAGCATCCTTGTAGGCCCCCTTCAGATACTGGCACATACCATGTTCAAAAATATAAGCAACGTTAGCAAAGGTAAAGCATTCTACATTCAGCACCACTGCAATTCACATTGATCATCCTAATTCAGTTTCTTTTTGCACTTGTATAGTACTGTGCATTATGGTCAGATCAGAGTGAAATCTTTCGCCTAAACCTTAATTGATCAAAAATGGGTATTCAGCAACAGCAGATCATTCCATGACTTCCTCTGTTCCACTCAACTGCTCTTGTGAAGGAAAAGCACAAAAGTCTATTTGTTCTGAACATTTCAAAAGGAGCACCTCAGTTTTTCAAATCTGACATAGCTCTTCAAGGAGAATTTCCCTTTGGTTTGGCTTTGGAAAAGCCCAGCTATAGAAAATAATTTGTTCAGTCCAAAATAGAACTTCTCTTCCATTTCTCAAAACCGTGGGTGAACCAAAAGAACAGTTAATTGTAGAGCTCCTACTGGGTCTGGTACCTACATCCCCACCTCTAGTAATGTTTGAAGTACCCCACGCAAAACCTGTTACAAATTGCACACGTTTCAATGGACATAGACTGAGGGCCTGGGGATGAAAACACAGTTGGGAACAGTCTCCATCTGATGGGAAACTGCAACTACTGCAGAGTTAGAGGTGGCATTTCAAATGTTGTGCTTGCGCTCCCGACTCACCTCTCCCTTCAGAGACCCCCATATCGAATCAGCTCACTTTACAAGACACATGATAGAGCACTGACACAGATGGAAAGTTCCTTTACCTTTGCACAGACAACTTCTCTGATGCTTTCAGGCCCTGCTGCAGCAGCAGTTAGTGAGAAGTCCAAGCCTCAGGTCCCATCCCTCTTACCACAACACTTAAGCCACAGCCCTGTTGGTGTCCAGGTTGCAGCTTCTTCTCCATCTAGTGCTTCACCACATCACATTCCATTTACACCAAGGTTGGGGCTTCCCACGTTTCCATTCAGGCATCCACATTTATGAGCTCTGCAGGCTCCCTATGCAAGCCTGCTTCCCTTCTGGGACCCATAGCTTTCAAAGTCCATGCTGGTAGCAGCCTCAGATGCTGTTATGCCATGGCCACTACATTGTCAAGCTCCAGCTTACCCTTGTTGCCCTACTTGCATCTGCCATCTAAATAAATCTTCCCCAGTTGTCTTGTCCTGTCTCTCACAGTTACTCTCTCTATCCTGGGTGTTTCCTTCAGGAAGAAGGGCTGGTTTCCTCCAGCCCAGGGAAGCCAGAGGCCCCAGGCATCAGTGCTGTGCTCAGCAAAACCCAGCAAAGGGGCAGTGCATGGCAAAACCAGTAGCTGCATTAGCAGCAAATGGTAAGCAGGAGTGCTATATAGCACAGTCTGACCATGGAAAGATTCCCCAAAGCAGGTCATAGGATAAAAGAGCTGAGTATGTGATTTCACCTTCCAGTTTAAACATCCATATGCCAGATTATAACAACTGCCTACTAAACTGCAACTACGAATCAGCAAATAAACACACTTCCTCTCATGCCTTGTCCCAATTACTTTAAATAGGTATTGCTGAGTCAGTGCCTTGGATTGCAGAAATTGGAGATCTTTAATTGAATTAGACAGCTTTTCAGGTTTGTACCAAGTGCCCTAGAAGTAGATCAAAGTGGGAGCACTAGTTCTAGTCAGGTTCATTGTTGGAAACAAGCTTCCTCTAAAAATGTACCCAATGAAATCATTAATGTTACAGGGGTTATCTTTCCTCCACTCTTCCCACAGCAAGAATCCCCAAGTGGTGCGCTCCCAGTGTTCTCCTTGGGGTCTGCTTCCCTGGTTAGCACAGATCTCCATCCGTAAGATCAAAGCCTTTAGCCCCTGGCTATCAGTGCTCCCATTCAGCTCCAGGGCTATGGAACACCCAAACTGGCATAACTCACCGTTGGCCTCTTCCATTGTATTTGCCACAGCTTATCCTCTGGGAGCAGGTTGGGACCGATGGAGCTGACATGAGCAGGGAAGGTGGCATCCTCAAAAAGCACTCCTTGGCTCAAACATGAGGCTCGCAGGTGGTTGAAATCCTGATTATTAAATTTCTTCAGGCTCTGGAGGCTTCCTGTTGTCCCTGGTTTTTGCCAGCCCTGCTCCGACATCAGACCAGAACCAGGGGCAAACATTGTGCCCCTTTTCTGTGAAGGGGAGACATGGACTGCTATTAGTTTCCTGACCAAAAGTGGTGCCTTAGGAGTATATGGGAAAGCCAATACCTCCCCCTGCCCCCAAGAGTTTTGTGCTTGTGAAGCTGAGGGCAGTCACAGTGACAAAATCCTTATTAGCTAGAAACGCATGGGAAAGAGTCATTGTCAAATCCCAACTGGTTTATCTTAAACCAGTGCTGTCACTGCTACAGATTCAATTTTGAGTCTACCCTGCAGACAGAGAGCAAAGCTGTTAGCAAGCCACTGTGTTAGCATTGAGGTACATCTGCAAAGCAAGTGAGCATGAGGCATGGAGCAGGAGCTGCAGACATAGGGGAAGATGGGGGTGTGTGAGCAGAAAGGATGCTGTGAGGTACCCAGGGCTGTTCTGGCCACGTATCACACCTGTGTACACGGCATTTTTGAGTTGCTTCATTTCATTTCCATTAGTAAGTACTTGATGGTCACTCTCTCTGAGATTTAAAGAACCCAGAGACTTGCCTTTCCTTGGGATCTGCTCCAAAGACCCCCATGCACATTGGGAGTGGCTTACAACCAGCTTACACAGACAACCCACTAGACTCCCTACAGTGCTGATGTAGGACCAGCAGTTCCTGCTCAAGGCTTTCACTTAAGATGTATCCACTCACAAATTAGCGCTAGAAGATCCACCACATGCCCTGGGCAAGCCACTCCTACATTTAATTAACTAAATTCACTGTGTTAATTTCTAGACTGAAGTCACTTAATTTCACTTTCAAGTCACAGGATGTCACAGCTCCCTCTCCCCCCCCCCCCCCCCCCCCTTTCTTCTATTTATTCATTTATCTACAGTTTTGGTAGATGAAAGGCTCTTTCCTACCAAACGAACTTGCTTGTAGATCCAAGATGTGCCTGGTGCGGCACAGAGAGCAGATGGCTCCAGTAAGAGCAAAGGCTCAGATTTGTATTTGGAATCGTTCACACATGTGAAAAACACACTGAAGGTGTGATACAGCCCCCCACATATACGCTTTTTTCTTAGTGTAATCCCTTTCGCTATCATTGAAGTCACTTGGCCTTGTGGCATTGTAACAACAGCATAGGAAAAACAAGGAGTTTTGCATCTCATTGTTTTAATTAAAAGCCCCACAAAAAAATCAGATAGAATTCAGAAACCTCCCTCGGCCAATAAGAAGAGAACATTCCCCTTGGGCTTGCATTTTTCAATACAATGGAAATAAATCTCATGTAATGTACCATAACACGACAAGGGAATAGCTTCTTCTTAACAAATACTCATTTGAAACTGTGCCCAGGCCCCATGCATGCTAAGATCTATTTCTTGCAATAGTGTTCCAGCAAAACTGATTAGTAATTCTAAAACTGAAATTAAAACTAACAGAGCTTGAAGGCTGGGTCTGACACACGTTCCCTCTCTTCTGACAGAGAACAAGAGTGTTTAGCGTGTGTGTGTGTGTGTGTGTTTAATTACGTTGTTTAACATATCCAGAACGAATCAGCATCCAGACTGAAGAAAAGAATACACTTAACTACTTCTTCCTGGCAGGGAGAACTTTATCAGCATTGTGTCTGGGGGCACACATGCACAGATACATGAGCAATATATCCATCTCTGCCACTGTACAGGCAGTGATACCTAGCTGGCATTGTCCTGCCTACACCAGCACGCTCTGCCAGCCACCTTGGTTGGAGGGAGAAGCACCCTGAGCCCTGGCCACAGCCCACCCCTGGTTAGCTCTCACGGGTGCATCAGCAACAGCTTTTGGAGCAGAATATTGCCTATCTGGCAGGGGAGCTTCTCACCGTTACTGAACTCTGAGGCAGAAAGACTTCAAAGGGACAAAGCCATAGTGCAATAGGTCTCAGAGGCATTGCCCTTGGACTGGTCCTGGCTACAAGGTGTTGGAGGAGAGAGGGAGGGTTTTCAAACACTTGCAAAAGCTGGTTTCAGGCATAGAATCACAGAATAGTTTGGGTTGGAAGGGTCTTTAAAGATCACCTAGTTCCAACCCCCTGCATACACATATTTTGTGTACAAATGTCACATGTTACACCAACTCTGGAGAAAAACAAGAGACAGCCTCTCAGCCAAGGACAGAAGTCGTTATTCACAAGGGATTAAACATTTACTTAGTCCTGGCATCTCCTCCAAAACATTTCCTTACCTGAAATCAAGAAAGGTGAAATCACACCCCAATTTGCATCTGCTGCTGTTTTTTGATTCCTCTTCCTTCTCAGCAGGGAGAGATCCGTCTTCTTGCTGGCTGTCTCAGAGGGTTGAACTGTGAGGGTGAGAAAGGGAAGGAGAACAGTGGAGAAGCTACAGAGAGGATAAAAAGAGATCAGGTGTGACAGTGGGAAGGGATGGGAAAGAAAGGGGAGTCCCTGAGGATATCAGAAACAAAAGGTTGGTGAACCCTGCAGAAACCAAACTTGAGAACCACAAGCACCCACCATTTTCTGCTTTAAACAGCTTAAAAACCAGCAGCAAAGGGTGTCTCTCATTTCCCTCCAGCATTCATTCATGAAAGATGTCAAGCCACTATTATAATCAGGCACTCAATGGTGGCAAACGCTACTGACAGCTAATTACACTTTGCATAAAGATTTATGTCAGAGTACAGACATAATTTCCTTCAATGGCTCCTGATATTTTTCACTGAGTAAAAAGTAAAAATAGGCAATCAGAAAACATGTGTCTGCTTCACAGCTGAACCTTCTCCTCTCCACTGATTTCCCAAAGCATTTCCATTCCATGATGGCTTTCTGTATCTTACGAAGAGCTGCTGAATTTTCTCAAACAATACAAAGAACACCAGAAAGCCAAAAAGCCAGCAGCCCTTCTTCTCCTGTTTCCCTCACTCTAAAGTATCAATGCACATTTCATCTCACCCATAATATTCAATATATACTACAAGTACTTTTCCCCTCTAAGACGCTGCCATTCATATATTTGGAGCATTGTAAAAGCTTCAGGAAGTCCATTCCAGAACTGTTTCACGGTGAAGGGAAGTGTGAGTTTGTGAGTTCTCCTTGCATTCAGATTAAAACCACTGAGAGCAAAATGAGCAGGCAGAGCAGGGACCTGAATTTGGGCATCCCAGACCTCAGATGGACAACATCTCCTTGTACGTACTATGTGGGAAAGCCTTGAGAGCACAGAAAATCAAAACCAAAGCCAGGCACCTGGCATTCCTCCAGGAGATTACTTCCCCAGTGGCATCTTGCACAACCTTCTGCTCCAAAAAGCCTATGAAGTACTCCCTTCTGGCTATTCATTAAGTCAATTTTCTCCTCATTTTGCATACATAGCATAGGACGGTTCCAGATACCTTTTTTCTACCTCATTTAACAGCAGCCTACAGTAACTATAGAGACCTCCTCATCTTAGGATCTCCACTCCCACTTGATTCAATTACTTCTGACAACTTACCATTTTACTATGAGGCTCTTTCTAGGACAGCAGATTCATCTTTTCTTTCCCTCCAGGTAACATTAAGGACAGGGACTCTAATTGATTCTGTCTCTCAAAGAGAAATCTCTCTCAGTGTGTCTGTGGTGCTTTCCCAGCACTATTACATGTATTTCACCTGCTTCATCTTGCACTAAGTAAAACAGCAAAGGGATGTTTTACCTGCAATGCCTCCGGGGTAACTCTCCAGCCAACACCGACAGAGTGACAGACAGGCTGGCACTACCCATGTTCTCCTTTATAGGGCAGCTTTTGCCACGCCTTAAGTAAACGTAACTGAGTTGAAATCAGGTTCAAGGCCAAAAGCAAGCAATCTGACTTGAGTGTAATAGTTTCATGCAGACATCATACCATGGAGATATATATATATATACATCTATTAGCCATCCACAACAAATTGCCTATCAACCCATGTCAGCTGACAGTTTCCAGTTAAAGTTACTCTTATTAGAAAACAGGATTTGTTTGCACCTCCCACATTTTTACGTTATCTGTTTTCCTCCTCAAACCATCAGGAAATGCAGCAATCTCCCTGGATCCAGGCACAGCCTGGCAGGACTCACCAGGAGACGAGTTATCAGAGCTGTCATTCTTTCTGCAGCAGCAAAAGCAGCGGATACTCTCAGGCTAATACCTGTTAGCATTTACACTGGGATAGCTGTTAAGTTCACACCAGTTCTCCCACTTGGTATTTCATTTCCATTAGGACTGCTTGAGGAAGTAAGAGTTATC